>OU452215.1:5485236-6685236 GCA_911728435.2 Apoderus coryli | reverse complement strand
TAATTAACAATAGGGATATCGTTCGACAAGAGAAGATTACAGTTATTGTAATATGCCTTCTAAACCTAATTCCTCCACAAATTCCTTTACTAATTATTATATTGCTAGAAAACAACCATTATTGGAGTGACGTTACTGTTTCATCCAATGATTTTCTGTGCCTTCTCTTGGTCAATCTCCTAGCCTAGCCTAGTTATTATGTTTAATGCATTGCCACAGCATAAAAAAACAGCATTCCCAGTCCACGTCCGCCCTTTGATCTAAATAATTTGAACCTGTGACGTATGACGCCGCCATTTTAGGAGAGAAGTTTTCTAACCACAGTACCACAGTTTAAACTAATATACAGTTACTTCACTTCGTGTCGGAATGTTTTATCTCTCTGTCTTCAAAACAATTCGCCGCCCGTATAGTTATAGTATCTTATAGTATATATAGATATAGTATAATATAGTAGCGGGCCAGAATGTGGCTGGGATTGCGACGAGTCGATGCCGTTTTTAGCGTCTACTGACCCTTCTTATCTATAGTTATTATTCTATGACAGTACTATTTTTTTATTTTCGTAAAAATATATGCATAATAATGTTGCTGTGAATTTCAAAAACATTTGTGGTGTGTCATAGTGATTGAAAACAGCCTTGGGTGGTGTTATCAATTAAATGTTGACATGATTGGGTGATTTTTGTCACATGATACCAAAGCAGAGCAAATTTTATAGACAGTTAAGACTGTTAAAAATGTTTTAAATAAATTTATCTGTTATCTCGTACACGCCGACAATGAAGTCTATACTGAACACAGGAGTGAATGGTATCTACTTACGTCTATGCGATTATTGACAGGTTCTCTGGCGGCATGCGCGACGAGATGCGCATGACGCTTTGCAACCGGAGACTCGGAATACTGTTTTGATGCTGTGGAATTGCTTCAAAGCGACACTCATTAACAATTATACAATACTTTCTCGTTTGACAAATATATCACAACAGATTTTTAGCTTTCCAACCATATGCAATACACATTTAGCATAGCATAGTATAATATTGGATTATATTTTCACCGGAATCTGCCTTTTGTGTGGTTGTAGACGTAAATAAGCATTTGACAAATGGTGAAAATATACTGTCAGCCTGTCATTCCGTATACAAAATAAGTAGAAAAATTGATTTTAACCAAATTTGGTACAAAAATACAATTGGACATGGCGAGGCACTGATTATACGAGGTGTTTCTAAAATAGGTGGTCAAAATTTGAGAGCGAATTGGGGACGTATAATCATGAAAAAAACCTAAATTGTAATTTTTCGAAAAGTCCTTATTTACAAAGATACAGGGTGTTAAAGATGACTACCTGAGGACGATTTTTTTGAAATATTTTCGAAACGAGTAAAGATGAATTAATCAAATGTAGCATATTTATTCACCTAGTTAAATGTCGTAAACTGACATGAAATTGAATAAAAAAGGATGACCATAGGCGAGTAAACGGAGGGGACCCTTGCCTTAATTATAACCTAACTTTTTTTTCTTGTGACTTTTATTCCATTTGTGTCAAAAATGTGAAAAAAAAATACGCGTGCAGGACAGTACACGTGATAGAAGTGAATACTTCTTTCACGAGAGAGGAAGGGAATACGAATGACGGTACAAAAGAGGCAACGTTAAGCCGCCATATACATAATAGTGTATGGTATAGGATATACTCTCTCTCTCTCTCGCTCCCTCATATTTGTTATATGCTTCATCTCTTTTGCGGGACGAAAATTTTATAAATCGTGTCGTGACGCGACCTTGAAAAATCCCTGTCATGCGGCCAAAGAATTATTCCCTTCAAAAAGTTTTCTACATAAAAAAGGCATACTTGTTTTTTCCATAAAAAAATTTTCAGGACAAAACTGGTCCTTTAACTGCTGTGTACTAAGGACCAGGTTTCAAACTCGAAGTTCTCGAAAACCTTTAAGTTTTTCGAGAAAGCAGTTTATTTTGATATTGAAATACAGTCTGCCAACGAAAAGTTTTCCAAAATTTTAACTAAGGATCAGTTTTGTCCTAAAATTTTCAAACTCGAATTTCTCGAAAACCTTAAAGTTTTTAAAGAAAAAACAAGTATGCCTTTTTTATGTAGAAAACATTTTTTAACACATTTTTGACACAAATGGAATAAAGGCACAAGAAAAAAAGTTAGATTATAAATAGGGCAAGGGTCCCCCCCCCCCGTTTACCCGCCTATGGTCATCCTTTTTTATTCAATTTCATATCAGTTTACGACATTTAACTAGGTGAATAAATAGGCTGCATTTGATTAATTCATCATTTTTACACGTTTCGAAAATATTTCAAAAAAATCGTCCTCAGACAGTCATCTTTAACATCCTTATAATAAGCACTTTTAAAAAAATTACAAATTAGGGTTTTTTCATGATTAGATGTCCCCAATTCGCTAACAAATTTTGACCACCTATTTTAGAAACACCTTGTATTTTGGGACGCATGGTGAAGGGTATAAAAAGAAGGTCAAAACCGAGAAAATATCATGCTATATGCTGCATTCAGACTGGGAATACAAATGAATCATAGATCGGACATAAGGGATATGTTAAATTTGGATACTCTCGCCAAGCGTAATAGGAACTTTGTTTCACCGGGCATATTGCCTGCTCACACTAGATGTCGCCAAAAACATCTTGTTGTAATATCATATTTGCGAAACTGGATAAAAATATTACGTAGTATTTTTTTGTGCCAATAACCCTTGTCCTAAAAAAGATACTCTATGACAAACTCGAACAGTAGAGCTGGGTTAATTTTAAACAATTTTTATGACTGAACACGGGTCCGATTCGTTTTTGTTTAGTATATAGAGCGTCTGTGGATTTCTTAACAGGAGATCCAGGAAGCAATTTTAACAAACATAAATACCATAACACAATGCTGCCGTTTTAGATAACAGATTGAGAAATGTAATGCTCAAATATTTATAAAGTTGTGGGAACAGAACAGAAATGATAGACAGGGAGAATATTTGCAGTAGATAAAAAGTAAAATACAGTTTTTCTGTTAAACGTGTTCTGAAATTTGTAATTCAAATTACGTAACTTGCATTTAATTGTTATACTTCTAATAATTTCCGCAGAAGCGTAGCTAAAGCATAATGCAAATTTTTATTACTTAACGGGGAAGAAGTCGACAATACTCGATAGTTGATAAATTAAATCCTAATTGAAAATAAATAATTCCGCTTACCTGTAAAATCCCCATATCCATAACTGATTTTCCATGCATTTTATGTAACCCACAACTTTAGTGAAGAAACTATTTAAATTTATTTTTGGATGTGAATCTATGTATTGCCATGCTCTCAATACGTTTTTCTTTTGGAAACTGGACAAGTCTCTTGAAAAATTTCTCCGCACTGAAGGACTCTCCATACTGCTAAGGAAGCTTTCTAATTCTATTAATTTTTCAACTGCAGTTGTGATGGTCAGTTTCTTCTTCGGTTTGCCTTAATATAACATATACAAATACATAATATATTAATTAATGTTTACTAATATTTATTAGCTTCATTCGCGAAGGCGATTCTGAACTGGTTCTAGTTTTCTACGCTTGCACAGTTTGCTTTTCTGCGTTCGCGGTAAAAAAATTATTGAACTACTAAAGGGTTTTCCAATAAGAGGTGTTATTTTGGATAGCCCGCTATTTCGGTATATGTCACTTTTGGAGCTGTCATTTTTTGACATTTGACAATTAAAAAACTACGCCATTAATGAAAATGGAACGGTACACACTTCAAAAACGCATTGAAATTATTAAAATTCACTATAAAAATGGTGAAAATTTGGCAGAGACGGTTCGAAAAACTCGAACATTTTTGGGTCGTCGTGGAGCACCTTTGTCGGACCGCAATACAGATATTGGGGGAAAAATTCGAGCTGTTGGGACAAGTTAGTGATGTGAAGAATAAAACCCGTGCACGTCGCTCAAGAGCCGAGAATATTGCTGCTCTAGCCGAAAGTGTTGAAGAAAACCCAGGTGAATGCATTGCGCTATCGAGAGATGATTAATGATTTTTTATGGCCGGAATTGGATGGTATTGATCTGGACAATGTTTACTTTCAACAAGACAGCGCTACGTGCCACACAAGCAACGAAACCACTGATCTTTTACGGGAAAAGTTTCCGGACCGTGTTGTCTCTCGAAGAGGTGATCACAATTGGCCACCAAGATCTTGCGACTTCTTCCTTTGGGGCCACATGAAAGAGAAGGCCTACGCCAACAGCCCAGCGCCGATTCAAGACCTCAAAGGTGGAATTCGTGAGGCTATCGAGGACATTGGGCAGCCATTTTGCGATTTGGTTATGGAAAATTTCATGAAAAGGATATGGTCCTGTAGGCGTGGTCGTGGTGATCATTTGGCTGATGTTATTTTCCATTATTAACGGCATACCTTCCTCTTTATAATGAAATAAACATTCGATCATTTATCTCAAAAAATGGCATTTTCCTTTGAATATCAAAATAACACCTCTTATTGGAAAACCCTTCAGTAATAGATGCAAACAGTTTGCCGTTCGCGGAGCATACGGAATCAGTTCGTTACCAGTTCCGAACTGATTTTGCAGTTCTACTGACTGAGGAAGAACTGTTGGTTATGACATGCGCAGTCATAGCGAAGCTAAGCAACATTTTTTTTCTGGTTATGTTTATTTATTGTTTATATGTTTTATCCTTGTATATAAGGGTTTTATCCCGTTCCAGTGACTACCAAGAAGAAGACATCCAAGAAAGAGTAGAATGGGGCATGAAGATTACAGATCGAACACATCAACATAAAAATCAAAAATATAACTCAAATTTCTTCCAATGTCTAACTTTTATTAACAACAGTGTAGAGTGTATGTAAGTCTAGAGGTGTTATTGGCTGTATGCGATTCTATTTGCGTTCGTGGTGAGTCAAGATTACGAATGCGTTCCGAACCGCGCCTGCGCCTTAAAACAAGTTCTGCCATGTCACGATTCGGTTCGGAATCAGTAATGAGTCGTCCGCGAATGAAGCTAATATTTCTTCGCACACATAAAATGGTGTTCCGTGTGTTCCATTTTGGTGTCCTTACGGGATATCTCCTTAATTTTAAAGATAGAGATTTCGCGAACATGCCTACTTTTTTTGTGGAATTGATGATACCGCAAATAAAATTTTCAGAGCTCACTTGGTTTTTGAAATACAGGTCGAAATTGAAAATATTGCATTTTGCTCATGTGTCTCAGCTATTTTCTAACTTAAGAAAAGTAAAAACTGTTTTTTAGACATATTTTTATGTAGAATCCAGTGGCGTATTCGAAAAGCACATAGCATTTATGCTTTCAATATAAAAACATAAACACAGTTTGTTCCATTTAAAAAAAAACATAGCTTTGGGTTACTTCTAAATAAAGACAGCTCATTCAAAAAATTTGACTACGCAAATATGTATAAAATACAGTTTTTACTTTAAAGGTAAGCTAATAAAAAACTGAGATACAGGAGGGGTCTAAAAATGCATATCTTAAAAACGAAGCGCGCTATGAAAACTTTGTTAGAACAAATATCCCGTAAGAACAGCCAAAATAGGACACTCAGTACAGCGTGCACAAATAAGAAGTGATCCACAGTAATTAATAAATCTAAGAAAATGTTTCTGCCTATAATACAGGGTACACCAAATAGATTATAGAAATGTTCAACCATATAAAAGAAAGGAAACAGTGTTATCGATAAAAAGCCAAGATCAACTTTCAAGGAAATGTATAATTTTGAAAAATAAAAAAAAATTTGACAAAAAATGTCATCTATAAATGAATTATCACATTGTCGAAAATCAGACAGTTAATGGAATTACAATTAGATAAAATTAAGAAAATTTTGAGGCTTTTTCTAGAAACAAAAATATAGAAGAACATGAATATATGGAAAATGTTTTTTTGAAGCGTTCATGTGATAATGATTTAATGACCATTATTTTCTGGAGATCCAGAGGAATGGCCTCTTTTTTATTCCCAATTTAAGAGAACTTCAGAAACATGTAAGTTTTCAGATGAAGAAAATATTATACGTATTCAAAGATGCCTACGTGGAAAAGCGGGAGATACTGTAAAACCACATTTACTCGCACCATCAAAGACAATAATTGAAACTTTAGAGTTAACATTTGGACGGGCAGAAATAATAATAAATATGTTAATTGACAAAGCGCTAAGAGTTCAGTCTCCAAAAGATGGTAAACCAGATTCGATGTTAGCATTTTCTAATATAGTAGCTAGTTTGACAGCTACTATGAAAGTATTGGAATGTAAGGGGCATTTGTATAATCCACAATTGATAGAAGAATTAGTCCGAAAATTGCCTTATTTTATGAAAATGGAGTGGGGTGCTCATATTTTAAGAAACAAGGATGTTAGTATAAAGATTTTTTCTGAATGGCTTCGAGAAAAAGATAAAATATCATGCTTAATTGACTTTCAAATTGGAAGAAGCGATGATTATAGAAATGTTCAACCATATAAAAGAAAGGAAACAGTGTTATCGATAAAAAGTCAAGATCAACTTTCAAGGAAATGTATAATTTGTAAAAAAGAATACCATCCTGTAGAAAACTGCGAAGATTTTATTAAAAAAAGTATTAATGACCGTTGGGAATATGTCAAAAGTATGATGCTGTGTTTCTGCTGTTTAAAAATTAATCATTCAAAGACAGTTTGTCGAAAAAAGAAACGATACGGTATAGACAAACCTATTACTGAAACTACAGTTACAGAAAATGTATGTTTTTTAAATAAATTACTCCATAATTAAACGACTTAAGAATATCCAAGTTATGTTTAATTGTAAAGTGAGACCTTCTATTTGACAGTATATATCGATAGCACCTAAAAATAAATAGTCTTTGTATTATACCTTTTTGAAGTTTTGATATAAATCTGCCTGTAAATGGGTAAAACTGTTGGGCAATAAAAGCTATTATTATTATTATCATGAATAACTTGTTTTTTAAATGAATGAGAAAAACAAATACTCATTTATTTTATTTATTAAACTATCGTAAATTATTAACGGATATTTTATTTGTACTATTTTTAATCAATCAAAACCTCGCATTTGAAAAGTTAGCTTGTAGATTTTCGATAATACAAAACCATTATACTCCTGCAACTGTTCAATCAAAAAATAGACTGCAGATCATTTCCATAGCCATCAGTTTGATATTTGTTACAAACATTCAGATTTCGTTGTCAAATTTGACATCTGTTAGTTATTTAATGTGATTAATTAATTTATTTTTTTTTTCTAACGAGTTTATATTTTTTTAATTTACTCACATTCTAGCCAAATACTATTCGTACATTGAAATAATATGGGTTATACATCTCAAACTTCCTGCATAAATACAAATCGTGTCAGCAAAGATTAATCTACACAATAGATAGTCAGCCCAATGCATTAAAATCAGAACATCTCTAAGTATGCCTGCCACTACGTGGCGTAGACTAGCGTGTAAAGCATAGAGCAGTATTGTCACAGCCAGAAACCGTTTTGTAGTTTATTAATGCTGTATTGTCAGAGAGAGAAATTGATGAAATTCTGTATTAATCTGGAGGGGATACGCAGGGAGGGTAGAAAAAAAAACAAGCGAATGTGGTGTGTGTCGTGCTGTTGCCAATTCGTCGGTAAAAGAAACACACAGGGTGATTTATTACAAGTACAGTATTGAAATAAAAGCCTAATCTCTATGAATTAAATTTAATATAATAATATTTAATCCATGTCATACATGTTTCAAGACTAGACCAGTCCCATGATCAGTGGCGAACAATCGTTAAATGAAAAGCTTTTAGATAGAAACATACTTTTGACTAAATATTTCACGTAGACAATGTGGCAAAGATGTAACAAGATTGTTGTAGATCTTATAATACCTATAATAAAAAAATTATCAGTGCTACCTATATTATATTAGGTATACCTATTATAATAGTCTGTCTCTTCATCAGGTATAAGTTCCACTTTATCGGTTTAGGTACTTAAATTTTACTTCTTTTTAATGTTTCTTCGGGTAAATAATAAGTTCGGTAGGAATAGGGCTTTGGGTATGAAACAAAAAAGATAGAAAATAGAAATTTGATATAGGGGTAGTTCTAAGCTTTCTTGGAAAATAAAAAATTATAACTGATAACTGAAACTTAGTACTTAATACGTGGGCGTAAGAGGTAAGCTCACTTCACAGGTCTCTATTAATGAAAGAAAGTTAACATTTTGAGCATCTGCGTAAAATTAAATGTATCCGTTTGGTGGGTAGTTTTGATTACAATAAGTCGGTGCCAAGCCCAAGCCCGAAACAAAATAAATCTATATTTACCTACTACCTATTTGCCTTGGTACCGACTATTATGTGCATTGTTGTCTTTTGAATGATATTTGTATTTTGTTATTTTTCGTATTTTTTATTAGTTCTTTTGACAGCTCTGGTGTCATCAATACACCTGTATCCCGAATTGCACCACATTGCGATGCTATTGAACAAGCATATAATCCTAAATATAATATTCTTTTTGAACTACCTGTATCTCGAAAACCAAGCCGTAGCGGACCCATGTACATATGAAATTTGTATCTTAAAATTAGTCAAAGAATCACCCTTTAAAGTCTGTACAAGTACTTATGCAACACCCTGTATACATAGATACTTTGATTTGCAATTTGCAAATCTGTCAAACTAGGTAATGCTGTTTTTTTTTATTTACTTTCAAATATGGTGTTATGTAATTGTATTCAAATTAAATGTTTGGGGATGATATTTACGAGTTTTATTTTTTTATATAGAGAAACTGTTATTCAGTTTTTAAGGATCAATCTGAAGCAGACGATTGTACTTGTTAAAACATGAAAAAAGTTATTGTCGTGATACTTTTAACACCCTGTTGGTGGGTTTTTAAAGCTTTTTACGAAACGTGCATACAATACAATCTACATAAATCGTTAGTTTTTTAAAGTTTTATGATCATTGCACAAAAACCAATATTAGGGAGACTGTAAGTTTTTTTTCAATTCGGCGTTGCAGAATTTGAACCTAATTGTGATAATTGTGTTATTTTACTAGTATAGATATTTTTGAGTAAATTAATTCGGTTATAATCGATGAGTAGAATCTTTGGAGTAAAATACATTTCACAAAAACCCTGAACCATATTTCTCAATAGATTTAAATTTTCATTAAAAACAGATTAAAAATTCTAATTTTTTACATCCTGCATTTCGAAACCGTATTTTTTTAAATAATTATTGTCATGCTGGAAATTTCAAACCTTATTTACTTCAGCAACTTGTAAAAAGCACAGCCTTTTTAATATTAACATTTCTTAAAATCGATATTACGCGATAACGATGACTTTCTATCAATATCACAGAAGGATACATTTATTACGTATATAATTTGTTAGATTTTACATCTCCGAATTGAAACACACGCAAAAAATGTGCATAAAAAAGTTAGGGTAGCATTTCACGCCTGTATGCCCCTTTAATTTACCCGCCTCTGAGATTTATTTTTTCATAATGTTAACGACAAGTTGAATCTGCTGTTTGAGTTTGATCCTTAAAACTGAATCAGGTAATAACCGGATGTCCTATCTATAACGCCAAATTTCGTTAATTTAAATATAACTTTTTGATGCATCCTTATATCCGAAATTTAAAATTAAATGACTAAAATAATATTATTTTAGTCATTTAAAATTATATTGTCTAAAACATTTAATAAACCAGCCCTGTATATTTATACTATTATAGTAATTTCTTTTATTTTCGTCCATACACATTAATCTTTGCGTAGATAGGTATACGTATACCATATAATTTTAAACAAAAAACACTGCTGCACAGTAGTACATATATGATACCTATAATATAAAAACAAACTCCCACCTCGTAGGGGAAAGTATACTCGTCCTTGTCTAACATTGCCCATATGATTATTTTATTTCAACACAATACATATAACGCCATCTACAATTTCCATGGTTGCATGTTTTTCTAATAGATGTAGCTCGTGTCGAGACAGTTTCAATTTTTGTTTTATTTCCCATATACGCTGACTATCTATTGTGTAGATTAATCTTTGGTGTCAGTTTGACTGAATACTTAGGCTGTCAAAATGACACTCATTGTAAGGATTCAAAACAATCGTATGCCATACCCCAACCTTAAAACTTAGCTACTCACCTTTATGGAGCATAAGAAAATCTTTATATTTCTTAAACGGTGCCATAACATTCTCATGTACCCGACTCTCTAGTCTGTGCACACAAAACAATTGTGGGGTCACTTTTTCCATCCACTCTGATTTAATATAGTCGAATATGTCTTTCATCAATGGTCCTAAACCTAACTCAATTGCTTGTGATTCAATATTATTAAGTCCATCGCCGATTGTGTTGACTGGTAACAAAGGCAACATCAATAGCATATGATATATATTTCGAAAGTATGCGTTAGACTCCAGTTCCCAGGACAACTTTAAGTTGCATATTTTTTTATATAAATTTTGTGTGAAATAAAATAGTGATCCGCCAATGTTGGCTTCCAAGTATGTTTCTCCCAAAGCATAATAAAGATTGGCTTCGTAATCGGTCACGATATCTTCAGGTCGTAGATTAGGAGCTATATTGTTATATAAGTAGCTGAATATTTTCTTGTAGATGCTCTGGGTTTTGCGGCTGACAAACGCATACATGATAGGGTAATACTGCAAATATCAATTGATTGAAATTAACTGATAATTGTATACAGATAATAAAAATAATCATAAAATAGAATTCATAGGGCTTCTCTAGCATCTATGCCACAAATAACACTGTAAAACATGGAGTGAACATTTTTATTTTTTATGTTTCGAAACAAATTAGGAATACTGAGTAATAACATAACTGAGATCAGTAATAAATGAGATAAAGGATGTCCCAAATAGTCCGGAATAGTGATTTAACTTATTCAACTGTGAAGAGATTAATTGAGGAATTCCGGTAGATAGGATCCGTTGGAGACGCCAAGCCAAACACACTGGTCATCCAAAAACAAGCCGTTCAAATGTCAATATCGAAGCAGTGCGTGAGAGTCTCGGTGACAATCCAGGAACGTCAATTCGGCGTCGTGGACAAGAATTGCAAGAAGCTCTCTACAGCGTATACTCACTAAAGATCTGTGTCTCCATGTTTACAAAATTCAATCAACACAACAACTGAAGCCCAATGACCATGCACAGCGAAGAGAGTTTGCAGAACACAGTGCCGAAGCACCTTTTCACCTTGATGGGTTTGTTAATCGCCAAAACTGCCGCTTTTGAGGTTCTTTTGAAAATGAGGCTGGTCAAGCAGTTACTGTTACTGGTGCTCGATATCGCGACATGATAACACAGTTCATTTTGTCGAAATTGGGTGATATTGATGTGGCCAATATCTGGTTTCAACAAAACGGTGCCACATGCCATACAGCCAGTGAAACCCTGAAATTACTGCATGAGGCATTTCCAGGTCGTGTCTCTCGTTTCGGTGATCAAAATTGGCCCCCTAGATCGTGTGATTTAACATCATTTATGGGGTTATTGAAAATCATAGGTCTGTGTCAACAAGCCAGCAACCACGCGTGCATTAAACGAGGAGATTCACCGCTGCCTCAACGAAATTCAGCCATATTTATGCAGAATGGTCATAGAAATTTTCGACAAACGAGTGCGTATGTATATGCAAAGCCGTGGAGGCCATTTGCCTGATGTGTTATTCCATAAATAACCCTATCGTATGTACTTTATGATTCAATAAAAAACTTACAAGCAAAAGACTAAAAACTGTGTTTTCTATTCAAATCAAATCTTGCGTTAATTTTGGGACACCCTTTATTAGAGAAATATTGCAGTCGCAAATAAGGTCTAGTAGTATTAAGGTTAACCTTATTTTGACATCTGAGCATGCGCATTTGATTATAAAATTAGGTACATTTTATTAAGGATAGTATTTGACTTAATAGAGAGTTATTGGAACTTTCCTGAACGTGGCATTGATCACTCGCTTCTCCTAAACAGATTCCATTTTACATCTTCGAAATCTCGTAGAATTGTAGCCAGTTGATGCTTTTTAAGTTAAGCAACGGCCAGATCGATTGTCCCTATTTGCTGGAGAGCATTGATTTTAATGTCCCACAATATAATGTAAGATCCCCATATTATTACCAAACCCCATGTTATTACCAACTATCGCCCGATTTCCAAAAGTATTCGAAATGATACTTCAAGACAAAATATTTCACCAAATAAAAAACCGTATCATCATACAACAACACGGATTCTTCTACAAGCGTTCAACCGTAACAAACTTGGTGGAATTTCTACAAAGTACAATCCCGGCTCTCGGTCAGGGCAAATAGGTTGACACTATTTATACCGACTTTTCAAAGGCTTTTGATCGTCTGGATCATAACACAATAAAATTTAAGATGTACAAGATCGGTTTTGGTGATAGTTTGGTGAGTTTTTTTGAATACTATCTCTCTAACAGGAGCCAGTTCGTCCAACATAACGGTTTTAGATCTCGCCGGTTCTCTGTTACAAGTGGTGCTCCTCAGGGAAGCAATCTTGCTCCGTTGATCTTTGCTATATTCGTGAACGACATTGTCTCGGATGTTTCGAGTGATTCCCTTCTGTTTGCAGACGATTTAAGGGTATTTCGAATTATATGCGGTCCTTCATCGGTGGTGCACTGTCAACTGCTTACCCTTGAATATCGATAAATGCAAGTGCATGACATTTTATAGGACTGGCACCCCATGAACATAATTATGAAATTAACGGTACATCTTTGGAAAGATGCTCGGTGACAAAGGACCTCGGTGTCGTGGTTGATTCTACACTTTCATTCAACCAACACATTATAGATATTTCTCAGGCCGCACTTAAGACACTGGGATTTGTCTTGAGGTCAACCTCAAGTGTTGACTGCCTGACATCGGTGTATCTGGCATTGGTAAGAACTAAATTAGAGTATGCGTCAATGGTTTGGTCACCGATTTACCGTGTTCACATTGACAGATTGGAGAGAGTTCAGCGCAAGTTCCTAAAAAACATATGATTCCGAATAGACGGACGTTTCCCTGCGAGAGGATGTAACCATCAACAGTTGCATCAACTTCGACTCCTTGGAGTTTCGGAGGACGGTCAACTCACAGATTTTTCTTTTCAAGCTGATTAATTTTCATGTCGACTGCCCTGCGTGCACAGACATGTTGACTTTTTCAGCTGTAAACTATCATTGTTCAAATACAAACTATCTGAATATTTGAGATCTGTGGATGATACTTGATTGTCATATTAAATTTGTTTGATATTTTGCTTGACATGTCTATATTATTAACTTATGCTAATGTAAAACTTGTCTTGTAATTGGGCGCAAGCCTGTTAGACAATAAATATTATTATTATTATATTTATTCAGAAACCCTCAAAGACATTCAAATTACGAGCGTAGAGCGCCGATAACAATGGCCTCGAGTTTATCAAACGAATACATATTTTATGAAAGCGTTAGATATTTTGATGTAAAGCTGATTACGTTTAAGAAAATGTTGTGTAGTCTTATTAATATGAACTATGAATTTATTGTGGATTTACTGTTATTGGTTTGCCTTGTAATTGGGTGTACGCCTGTTAGGCAAATAAACTATTATTTATTTATTTATTTTAAATAGTGACTTGCACTATTCAGAATTCATGTTAACTTATTACCAACCACGGTTTTAAATTGTTTTGATTTTTTCGAATATTATATTCAATTTGGACTATGTTTTAATTAACAGAGAATTTTAAAATAAAACTAAAATCAGTCCCAATAATAACAAAAATAATGAAGCTGTGTGAATTAAAACAAAACTAACTGCCAAAAATACGTTGTCATGAGCGTCAAATCCGCCAACCGTCAAAATAAAGGCAAATTTAAGGCCTGGTCTTATCCCTGCACAAATAAGGACAGGCACTATCCTTATTAAGGTGTCCCCTATTAGTGAACCCAAGTGGGCATGCGTACACGACAAAATAAAGCTAGTCTTAATAGTGCCTGTCCTTATTGCGCGTCCAATAACTCTCTATAAGTCAAGCACTATCTTTAATCAAATTTACCTTATTTTAAAATCAAATGCGCATGCTCGGATGTCAAAATAACGTTAGCCTTAATACTGCTAGACCTTATTTGCGACTGCAATATCTCTCTATTGTTATAGAAGTTAATGTTGAATTGTTGTCATGGTAATAAAGAGATAAAATCATAAGGTAAATGACCTGACAGGTGTTATAATTATTAGAGAGAGGCTTATTTAAACAATTGAAAGGTAGATGAAATTGCGTGTGAAGGTAGTGGTAGGAATTATGAATTGCTAAGGAAAAACAGACAGCAAATTATAATTGATCATTGAAACGCAACCATTATTGAGATTATAGGAATTAATTTCTAAATAGGGCCAGGTGTGATACACATTTCATGTCGAATAAATGTTAATTCAATAGTCAAAGAAATTAAGTTCGTTTAAATAAAAAAACAATTGTCCACCGTGTATAATGAAATATACGTACTTACACCCTCATCAATCCAGACTAACACCGTCACTAGCTGATATGGGAAATCGTTAGCTCCTTCTATAATGAACGAGGCATCAACGTACATTAATTTACTTTTTGAATATTTTCTAGCAGTTGCAATATTAGCAAAAACGACGGCTTTTGCATCATCTACTTCAAATCGTTCCTAAAAAATGAGAAAAACAAAACAATCAAGATTAGTACAACGATATAAAAGAATTTAATATTCATGTACATTACCTGATAAAATTGTATTCGGGAATTTGTGAAATGCAATTTGGCCAAACTATTATTATCTTCGATTAATTCGTAAAATTTCTGAAATGATTCTATCTGTGGAATTCTTGTAGCCATTTGATGGCTACATAGTTCATTGACAATTGCTCGTAAAGTAACGTGTTCGCGAATCTCTGGGTCCCTAAAAATCAATTAATTTCTGGATAAAGAACTACAATATCTTCTCATGATTTTTTTTAAATCATACTGATTTTAATCATCTCAAGACTCTCGAGATCCCTCTGCAGACTCTGCTTTTTAATAAATACTAATTGAAAAATCGGCTGTTAATTAAGAGAGATTAGTCCATGAATTTTAAATAATGACCCACGCTCTATAATGTACCAGAGAAATTAATTGCAATGTTATAAATTTATTTTATGAGCATTATGAATAGGAATTTGTTGACTTACATTTCACACACAGATTCATATATTCCTCGAAAATTGGAATTTTTCTCTACTTGCATTTTTCTTTTTACTAATGAGAAAAACATGTACTTTTTGCGTTCCGGAGGCCTCATACTCCCGTGATTGTGTGGTATTTTCACTTCAATATACTTCGAATATAAACCTCGTTCGTCAATAGTTTGCACTGCCACTGCACCACAAACTGGTATGATGCAAGTCAAGTTCCTACACATGAAGCAAAAAGATTTTTAGAAATTCTACATCAGAAAGTATTCGTATGTGATTAATTACACTACCAATAATAAAATTTCCTCAAATATTGTGCAAAAAATACTAGAATATTTACCTAACATTGCCCTTCTGTATTCCATACTCGTAGAGATAATCATCTGCCTTACAGAACTTACAATCAAACAAATAGCTGATATTGTATCCTTCATAACTGCCCAAACGCGATTCGAACATTTCTTGTTTTCGATCCCGAATATCTTTAGGAACCGATACTTGTTTGTTCTCCTCTAAAATCACACAACAAACAATTAAACGTAGAACATAAAAAACCATAAGAACCTGTGTGATTGTTAATTGATGCATGCTATTGATTCAGTATAAAGCAGTTTAGCCATTCATTAAAAACATCCAAAATTACCTGATTTAATTTTGAGTCGAGTTGTTGGTAGTGGACTTTCCACTTTTCTTCTTTTATTAATTTGATTATCAGCATCCATTTCTTCTTTAACAGTAATTTCACGAGGCTCTTCTTTAACTATTGCATCATCAGGCACTACATTAATTATAATGTTTTCTGTTTCTGTGTTATCATCTTCGTGATCGTCTGTTCCCTCTAATACCAGCAGCTGTTCTTCGACCTTGGACAAAAAAATTAATGAGTACCTATCTATTTAACTACAAAGGTCAATATTCCAGTAGAAATAAAGATAATTGCTCAAATCAAATGTCAACATCAGCATTCACTCGCTAACCAGTATGCATTATTCCAACTCAGGGATTGCGAACCTTAAGATGGCTAAATAGACCGACCCTAGAGCCACAAATTCTATCACAAAACTGACACACACAATCACCACCATTTACCGGCTGTTGTAGGTGCGCTGCCCCATCAATGCGTTCTCTCTTTTTTCGAATTTTTTCTTTTCGCATTATCATGTCGTCGAGACTGCTGTTCAAAAACTGATGACCCTCGTTAGCGATCTGCTCCCAGTTGTTCTTCACATCTAAGCCACACCCTTGTACCTCTTTTGCTGTCCTTCCTGATCTCGTGAGCCGATTTTTAGCCAGTCCATGGCAGTTGGTGCCTAACAATCATCGCGTGAGGGTAGGAACTACAATAGCATCATACACTACTCGCAACTTGGTTCGAGCGTCGATGTTATGATTATCGAAGACTCTTGCCCTCAGACGGCATATGCGCTTGCTCATCTTATACGATGCTGAATCATCAACGATATTAGAGTGCGCCGCGAGAATACTGCCGAGGTTGTAAGCTGCAGTAACCAGTGGTGGTGAGTCCAGTCAACAGCCGTCCAGCGACAAGGGTAGCAGTACGTAAGTGCGTTGTATGCGGGCCGGTACAGGATAAGGGTGAGTGTGTATAAGCGTGGCGAGTGGAAACGAGTAAGTAGTAAGTTCGAGGGCTCTGAGATTGCCATTACTGGGGGGTTGTGGTGTCTGAACGTCCCGAATCTGTGTGTGGACCACTCGGGGAATCACTTGCGTTTGTCAAAGCTTCGTGAGGGGCCTTAGCCCAGCGCAGTCCTACTACCTTTTCCGGGCCACGTCAGACATCCCGACTGTACTAAGCACAGTTTGTCCTGTGTGTGAACCCGACCGTTGGCAGTAGCCTTCTGGCAGGATCACCGACCCGAATCGGGGCATTGTCTAGTACTTAAAATTGTCTTGTTATTGGGTCTTGACCTGTTAGACAATAAAGTATTTATTTATTAAAGTTTGTTACCCTGGACATGTAGAGCGTGGAGCGTATGGTGATTTTGTTCTATTGTGTATTAACTTTATATTGCTTTATGGTGTATATTTCTGAGCTTATGCTTTTTCGATAATTTTTATCAATTATTTAGTTTATATTATACTATTGAGATAATATCCATTGTCTAGTACTTAGAATGTCTTGTTATTGGGTCTTGACCTGTTAGACAATAAAGTATTTATTTATTAAAGTTTGTTTACTGTCTACTATTATTAGAGATACCAGGACTAAGCCCTTAGGCCCTCTTTTGTCGAATTAAAGACTCGACCCCTGGAAACACTATCTCCACCATAGTTACCCGTGAAGTATACGTAAATAAACTGGCGCCCGAGGAATAAACCGCAGAAGAACCAGACAAGCCCAGCCTGACCAAACGTTACAAGGTAAGACAAACTATCGAAGTTCTGAAGTCGGTCTCCGTTAACTCGAATATGTGTACTAGGACAGCCACAGTGTTTGGTGCAGGCTGGTAGAGGATCTGTGTTTTCTTTATATTTAGTTCAAGCCCGGTACTCTTGTATGCGCTGTTAAATGCATTTAGTATATATTGAAGGTCCTCTTCTGTATCAGCTAGGACAACGATGTCATCCGCCTATTGAAGCTCAATGACTGGATACGATCTTCGTTCCAGCTTGCAGTCTACTAAGGTTGAAGAGTCGGTCGCCATCAAATCTGTAGACGATATCCAATTCCCCCAGGTAGTCCATCCACAACAAGTTGAATGACCGTTCCCACAAACCCCGAAAACAAAATCGGTTAATAGAGTTGAACGCCTTGACAAGGTCTATAAAGCCTAGGTATAGTGGACCATGGCGTAATACCTTCGCCGTCTCGACTGGTTTGAGAGCAATTGTAACGCGGCAATCGACTGCCGCATATCCAGTCACAACGGCCGAGACTTTCCACCAAAAACATTTCCATTGTATTCCATTAAAGGTATGCGCAACTGCCAGCCGCTACTGCCAAACACGACGGCCAGCCGCCCTACCGAAAACTTACCTTTAAAATGGTTAGAGAATTGCCGGAAAAAGGATAGTGATAATAACAACTGCAGCGTACATTCGGCCGATTTTTTCGGAAATATCTTATATTATTCATCCACGAAGAAATTAGCCCGCAGACCTAAAAGAGGCGTAAATGGGACTTGTCACTGGAGAAATCTGGAACTGTGTGTACATGACAGATTTCAGACAATTGAGTGAAGGTAGCACAGGGAAGGCATCTGTACAGAAATTTCTTGAAAGATTTGCCGTAATAGTATCGGTGAAAAGTAAGTAAATCGCCGTGAATAATCAAAGTATTTTAGGATTTTTTATTTTCAACCTAATCCCCCTTTATCTCCATACCTACACTTTTCCATGCGGTTCTCCGTCTTTTTTTAATGTAATATCGGTTAAGCATTTGAAGAGAGGTGAAATATACTTACCATATCAAACTTCTTATCAATATCCGATTGAACCCCATTATTTAAAGTGCCTCTGTTATTTCTTACAGATGTCGGTTTTGTGTTACTAGTCTCTTGTGTGCATTCGTCTTGAGACGAATCTGTACATGCTGCATCATCTTCGTCGTTGCTCTCTAATCCTAATAGATCACGTTGTTTTTCATCCATCCCAATACAAGCATACCAAAAACTATAAAAATCCTTTAACTTCTCTAAACAAAGTTTACATATTTGTTTGGGCAATGGATCTTTTTTCGCAATCTACAATTTAAAAATATGGGAGTTAATTCTAGAATCTCTAAAAGGAATTTAACATGTTGCACATAAATATACTGTTGTCAAACTTAATCTACAGGATTTATAAAAATTATCTTCGCTGGTTTCAAGATATCAAATTTTTGAGCCTCTGACGCGATTAGTCTCTATTTCATAATAATAAAAGTAAATACTTTTGACCACCCTACTTAACTATA
This sequence comes from Apoderus coryli, assembly GCA_911728435.2. Taxonomy (NCBI): domain Eukaryota; kingdom Metazoa; phylum Arthropoda; class Insecta; order Coleoptera; family Attelabidae; genus Apoderus; species Apoderus coryli. The sequence goes on along the minus strand of OU452215.1, from coordinate 6,665,973 downwards.
GTTGAATTTGATAGTCTTACAAATATGATAACCCAAAACCATTAATTTTCTGTTTCATATTCATGATTACTAACATTTTAACGTTGAAATTTCATGTTGAATTTTAAAAATAAAGTTTTTAGAATCCCTTAGAGATTCACATACTCGCAATAGTAATTTCTCGCGTTGCGAATTGTGTGGTTTTTTTATAGGACTTTAGGTTATTTCTATGGGGAGCATTTGTACTTTGAATGTTATATGACATGCTAAAGCAAACCAGCCTTAAATAATTATTATGCGACGACTATGTTCTATAATAGGTTCAACACGAAATATCACTCACCCGCCTTTAACAAATTTGATTGACAGTTAAATGAAAAATAGAACCTCAAAACGCTTCATTGCTAATGACAATTTTAGGTTACTTTTACAACAAAATTGGAAATAAGGTGAATGGCAGGTCATATAACCCAGATGACCTGAGTTATAGAAGGATAACGCTTATCCTAAATTCAAATTGAAAATGGCATGTAGAACAAAAGCATTAAACTTAATTCTTACCTTAATTGGTCTTAGACAAGAATGGATTGCATCAACAATTTTTATCTTTGGAAATTTTGTATTAATATTATCATAAATATTTACTGCATCAGCGGATTCACTTGAACACAATCTGCATATTGTTGTGTCTAAAAAATAAGATACATTCAGTACACATTGCTCACCTGAATTAATGTAATGTAAATCTGCTTTTGGTAAACATGCAGTATAGTTGTACTAAATTATGGTCTGACCGCGCCGCTGCGCAGTCAGACGAATTTCATGTGAAAAAGTGTCACTACTCTAACGATGTTGCCAGGTTGGTATCTATTCACTATATCGACAGATAGAATGAATAATACAATTTTATGATATTATAAATTTATACAGTGGATGTAATTATTATATCATTGCTGGGGGTAAAATGCTGAGTATGGAAGGTTAGGTAGCAGGCAGGAATGTGTTGTAAGGGTGTAATAGTGATGATCAGGAAGAGTTAGTAAAGGAGGGTGAGTGTAGAAAGCAGGATTGAGATGAAATGTAGTAGGCACGTAGTTGTTATATTAGTTCGATAGCAGTCATTATTAGGAGAACACATCCCTGCCTGCTACCTAACCTTCCATACTCAGCATTTTACCCTCAACCTCCTGCAATATTTGTGTGGATTAGTTCGATAGCAGTCATCGTTAGGTAATCATTGCAGGAGGTTAAGGGTAAAATGCTGAGTTGGAAGGTTAGGTAGCAGGCAGGGATGTGTTGTCCTAATAATGACTGCTATGGAACTAATATAACAACTATCTGCCTACTACATCTCATCTCAATCCAGCTGGGTGTAGACCCTCCTTTACTAACTCTTCCTGATAATTACTATTACGCCCTTACAACACATCCCTGCCTGCTACCTAACCTTCGATACTCAGCATTTTACCCCCAACCTCCTGCAATGATTACCTAACGATGACTGCTATCGAACTAATCCACATAAATATAACAAATAGGTGTATAACCTAGAGTAGCATTTACATTTAACGGTCAAAAATTAAGCGCCAAATATTTAACCGTTTCAACATAATATGTGTGTTTTAAACCTGGCAACACCACACTTCGATTACAATTTGAACTCCCCAAAACTCGTCTGACTGCGCAGCGGCGCGGTCAGACCATAATTTAGTACAACTATACTGCATGTTTACCCTGCTTTTTTGTGCATTTCGGGTGGATGATCGTACCTGTGCTAGCAGTACTTATCTAATTTGACACAATATAACTGCAATGTGTAGCCTCATAGTTTTAGAACTTACCATATTTCAAAGAATTGCTGTAATCGTCATTGTCGTCTTCATGTGTAACTACACCATTATTATTCGGTTTAGATACATTACGCCTTGAATATGTCCTAATACTCTTCTTAGCGGCGAAAGGTCTATCAAAATGTTCGTCACTGTTTTCACTATCCTCATTTTCCATGGACTCGTAATGTTCTGGCACTTGATTTTCATTTTCTTTAAAAACATATTTTTTAGCAATTAGAAAGTATATGATAACATAATATTGACAAACCTTTATCCCCATCGTCCTCATCATTTGTTAAAGCACTAATAAATTGCTCAAAATGGTCGAGGCATAAGAAACTACGGCTTGTTGGTGTTTCGGCATCATCGAGATTTATGTTTTCTAACCATTTTTGTTTTAATTTGTCATCCTTGGGAAACAAAACACCCACTGTGTTTACGCAATTGGGAAGAAAACATTTTGAAGTCATTCTCGTAATTTAAAAAACCATAGCTTAGTAAATTACCTTTGAAACTAGAAAAATACCGAAAATACTTCGTTTGCGGTTGTAATATTATTGAGAAACGTCAACACTCAAAACCATGTTGGGGTTAGAGCTGAACGATATTCCACGTACTGTGATTTTTTCACTGATATTTAAAAATCACATATAATATGTAATTTGAATTGTAGTTTTTTTGACTTCACTTTTGTTCTTCGATGCGATTATTTTTACTTTTAGTAAAGTATTCATTATTTAGTTCGCGTGGCGTTTCAACAGCACTGATAGCATTGGCTTTAAAGACAATGCTGAATATCACGCAAATATTAAGGAGTAAAGTTGTATAATATTGTTAATAGAAATCGTTAAAATAATTTAACGTGACGACATGAACAAATTACGTAACGTTATAAACCTAACGTTAATCTTATGGCCAAGTAACGTGTTCCGTTATCAACGTGAAACGTTATTTTAAAGCATGTCCCCATTCCACAGTATAATAAATAATACAGTATTCTGTCTTTCTCGTTTGCAAGCCGTCCTTGCGCATATCGTCGCGCATGCCGCCATTATGGGTTACAACGTCAAAATAATCGCATAGACGTAGATAGATACAGTTCACTCCTGTGTTCAATATATAGTTCATTGTCGGCGTGTACGAGATAAATAAATATTGTGTTTAAATCTAAATCTGTGTTTTGTGTTTTTCGTATAGTGTAGAATTAAAAGGATTTTATTTTTATTAACGTGTCTTGGGATTCATAATGAATAATCACGGAGGACATGTGTGTGTTGCAAAATGTTGTCCCAATAAGCGGTACACTTGCTCTAAACATTTTTTTCGCTTCCCCAAAGATCCTGTTAGGTGAGTAATAAGTAAAAATTAAGATAAATACTAGATAATTTTACGTTTATAACAACTATTTGTATAACCGTAAAATTTGTATTACGAAATGACAGTATCTAATATGTTTTTAAACTAAATACAAGTGAAACATAAACACAAGTTGTCGCGTGGCTAGTTGTTATTTTATTGACAATATCATTATAAAGTTTCAAGAAGTCTTTGCCAAAATTTGCCTTTAAAGTTGCTGTTGTTGTAATTTGTGAATTAAACTACCCGTTTAACTCACTACAACGATATTCATAATAAACCACGAAAATTGAAATAAACGCGATTTATTAATAAAGAAAAATAACAAACTAAATACAAAACTGAAACGATTTTAACTGACCAATATAAAATAGAAATTGAAAACTAATCAAAAATCTGACAATCTTAATTTTTTTTTGACAATAACAACTTTTTCCAATAGTTATTATTATTGTTATTAAAATCACCCAATCATGTCAACATTTAACTGATAACACCACTCAAGGTTGTTTTCAATCACTATGACACACCACAAATATTTCTGAAATTGACAGCGATATTATGTACTTAAACATTTTTACAAAAATAAAAATACAGTACTGTGGTTAGAAACCAAAAACTATAATTATTCTTAGTCAGGACCTGACTTGTAACTCAAAATGGCGGCATCTTACGTCACAGTTTTTTTCAAAGTGCGAACGTCGAGACGGAATGCTGTACTTATTAATGCTGTGCCCATTCTCATAAGGACCTAGACGCTAATTACGTGATAAATCAGAATTTCAAAAACTTTCTATAACCAAGCATTTCAAGGTCACAATTCCTGGCTTCGAAGAAGTATTGAGAGTGAGGTGTCTGTATAAATATGAACTGTGAGTAAAGTTCTCTGTCATGTGCACTAATTTAAAAATTTAAACAATCATGAAAAAAAGTTAAAAATTATTATTACGAAAAACATTTTCTCTGTAATAGAAAAAAGATAATTAAGAAAGAAGAATTATCAGTGCGTTTTTCCTAGACATTAGAAAGCAACTGGTGGATTGACTGTTGTATATAATTCACTAGTTCCATGAACATTTGAATTTGTGCTTGTCATTCACCTGAAAAACTGAAAAAATTTCCTTGAGTTGTAAAAAGAGTCGTAATGGCTTCTGCAGCAGTCGCAACTAGAAAAATTGTTAAGGACGATGAGGTAACAACAGCTTATTATGTACTTTGAGATTCATAGCTTTAAAATTAATAAAATAGTGTTGCATATCACATAATAATATGAAAGGTATTAAACATTACATTAGACATAGCTGAACTTATTTTATAAACTAAAACACTTACAGTCTCCGAATTTTATTAGGGCCCTATACCTTTTCTCAAAAACTACAGACTATTAGTAAATAAGTTATTCTTGGTTTAAAGAAATCTTGTATTTATTTGAGTGTAATTAATACAGGGTGGCCGAAAAATACTGCATCAACATTAATACCAGAACGGACGGATTTTATTTTGTCTCCCTGACTGCTTTTGCTCCTTCTTGGCAAAAAAATAAAACACTATATATCTGAAAGGATAGTCTTAATTTTTTTATTATCTGTAACTTTTGCAAAGATAAAATAGTCGGGAGATACGGACCATTGATTTTTTCGCAAAATAGCCCTATAATGTAATGTAATGTTTTTCATGAACCACCCAACACATATAAGTAGCTCAACTCCACAGATTAGTGGAGGGTACAGGGTTGTTGGATTGGATGGCATAAAATCACGAGGGGCGGAAGACTTTTTTATAACAAGGCTGCAGTGAACCCAGGGAGCTTTCAAAAAAAAAAACATTCAAGATCAAAACAACTTACGTGTGAAGACATCTTGAATACTGCTAAAAATTCAAAATAAGATGACCTCTGGTTCGGATGGGCTTCCTTCTTTCTTAGTGAGCGATTCTGCAGTGGTCTTGGGAGCACCATTGTGTTGTATATTCAATCTGGCAGACATGTAGGTTTGTGGAGAGATGGGAGATTGCCAAGGTATTTCCGGGCTTCAAGTCGGGCGAGAGGGCCGGGATTGGTGACTCCATTCTATCAAAGTTGTTTGAGCCTGTGCTGTATGGTGGCATCTATCCTTATGTCAGGAATCTGATCACACCTAAATCAACATGGCTTTATGTCTGGGCGCTCGACTGTCACTAACTTTGCTTTGTTTTCCCAAGCAACAACTGAGGTGATGGATGTTTAGTGGACAAGTGAATGTGATTTTTGCTGATTTTGGCAAGGCGTTTGATAGAATGGATCACACTGTTTCAATGAGGAAGCTGGATCAACAGTTTCGTGTTTTATAATGCCAACTTAAGAGTACCACAAGGGTCAAACTTGGGACCCCTACTTTTCCTTTTATTTATCAAGGATCTTGATAAGCAACTTTCCTGTAGTAAATTATTGTTCGCTGATGACTGAAAAATAGTTCTACCTGTAAATAATGTTGATGATTGGGTCGGCCTCAAACTTATCTCTTTAGTATTCAGTGTTGGTCTGACATTAATGGGCTGATGATAATTATTACTGATCAAGTGACATTTTCATTACTAAACAATTAACATTTAAATGATTCAAGTTGTAATACTTCATTGATAAAAAATCTCTGGATAAAGAAAGGTCATATAAAGGAAGCACATTTTTGGGTCTAATACAATATGAATAGTTTAAATTTAGTTAAATGGTACTCCGTATCTCAAATTTTCAAATTTTGTTTCAGTCAGATGAAGATAAGGAGCTTCAGAGTGAGTTGAAACTTCTTGTCGATAAAATATCGGTAAGTATATTTGATAAGAATTACAGGGTGTTAAGTATGTACAAAAACCTTGACGGTTTATTTCAGTTTATCTAAGACAAAATGTTCATTAAACCTAGATTCGGAATGGCATAGTTTTCAAGATAGAGGGTGTTAAATTTTAAAGAAAATATAGAAATCAGTACCTATTTCCTAAACTGTTTGAGATATTCCGTTGAAATATTGACAGCTAATAAACGTGCATATATTTTTTTATTGCAAACATCATAACTAGATATAGGTACCATTAACATGCGCAAGGACACTCGTTTCCATAGTTCAAAAGAAAAACTAGCTGTTGCCCTCGAGGCACGAATAGCTCTCCATATTTAAGTGTAAAAGTAATAATTTTATGACCTTTTTGTCATTTATCTAAATTTTTGTTTTGTTTTAGACATCAGCTATTTTTTTTTTTTTTTGTATCGGGTTTTGTGCCTTTTTCTTCTCTTTGGAGGCACTATTTATACGCAGATATTTTATATTTCAGGCCAAATTCTTGTACGCAAAATAATTGATTTTTTTTTAGTTTTATTATAAAATTTATTTTGCCCCCTTTTCTACTATTTACGAACGCCTATGTAAACAAAATTGTTATGCTGCATGATATAGGTTATCCGTTAAGTGGTTTTTGAGTTATCACGGATACAATTTTTTCCTGACCCTTTTATAGAATTTTCACGGACGCCTATGGAACATAATTTTTGTCGTGTATTTTTAACACCAATTCAACTAGTTAAATATAAAATTTTTTACATTTTATTTTTTTTTTCATTTTACCCCTTTTTTTACTATTTACGAACGCCTATGTAAATAAAAATTTTATGCTGCATTTTTTAGGTTATCTTATATGAAAGCTATATATAATTAGCCAATTTTTCTGGTATATTTGGGAAACATTTTTTTTTCGTTTTTGACTCTTTTTTTAAGACTATTTTCGAACGCCTGTGTGAACTAATTCTTTTATGTAACATTTTTTAGGTTATATTCTATCACACCTATAAAAAATTATTCAATATTTCGGATAAGTTTAAGAACTATGATTTTTTAAATTTTTGAACCCTCTTTTAAACCCCTTGCCTACGCTCAATATTAATCACCACCTATAAATAGCCTGTAGTATTTTCGTACCAAATGTGGTTAAAATCCGTTAAGTGGTTTTTGAGTTATCACGGATACAAATTTTTTCTGACCCTTTTATACAATTTTCACGGACGCCTATGGAACATTAATTTTTGTCGTCTATTTTTAACACCAACTCAACTAGTTAAATATAAAAATTTTTACATTTTAATTTTTTTTATTTTACCCCTTTTTCTACTATTTACGAACGCCTATGTAAATAAAAATTTTATGCTGCATTTTTTAGGTTATCTATCAAAGCTATATATAATTAGCCAATTTTTCTGGTATATTTGGGAAACATTTTTTTTTCGTTTTGACCCTTTTTTAACACTATTTTCGAACGCCTGTGTGAACTAATTCTTTTATGTAACATTTTTTAGGTTATATTCTATCACAACTATAAAAAATTATTCAATATTTCGGATAAGTTTAAGAACTATGATTTTTTAAATTTTTGAAACCTCTTTTAAACCCGTTGCCTACGCTCAATGTTAATCACCACCTATAATTATCCTGTAGTATTTTCGTACCAAATGTGGTTAAAATCCGTTAAGTGGTTTTTGAGTTATCACGGATACAAATTTTTTCTGACCCTTTTATAGAATTTTTACGGACGCCTATGGTACATTAATTTTTGTCGTGTATTTTTAACACCAATTCATCTAGTTAAATATAAAAATTTTTACATTTTAATTTTTTTTTATTTTACCCCTTTTTCTACTATTTACGAACGCCTATGTGAATAAAAATTTTATGCTGCATTTTTTAGGTTATCTTATATCAAAGCTATATATAATTAGCCAATTTTTCTGGTATATTTGGGAAACGTTTTTTTTTTCGTTTTTGACCCTTTTTTTAAACTATTTTCGAACGCCTTTGTGAACTAATTCTTTTATGGAAAATTTTTTAGCTTATATTGTATCACAACTATGAAAATTTATTCCATATTTCGAATAAGTTTAGGAAATATATATTTTTTATGTTTTGACCCCTTTTCCACTATTTACGAACGCCTATGAAAGTAAGTTATTCATGACACATTTTATAGGTTATATTCTATCAAAACTATCAATAACTAGTTAATATTTCTGCTATTTTTAAGAAATACGTTTTTTTTTAATCTTTTTTACCCCATTTTACACTATTTTCGAACGCCAATGTGGTCTAATATTTTAGGTTATATTCAATTAAATGCGTAAAAAATTATGCAGTATTTCGGATAAGTTTAAGAACTATGAATTTTTTTAATTTTTGAACCCTCTTTTAAACCCTTTGCCTACGCTCAATGTTTCCCAAAATCTAATCAGCTCCTTGCCATGTCCAATAGTATTTTTGTACCAAATTTGGTTAAAATCTGTTAAGCGGTTTTTGCGTTTTCGTGGATACAGACAGACAGACAGACAGACAGACATACAGACAGACAGACAGACAGACAGACAGACAGACAGACAGACATTTTTTTAAAACTACTTATTTATGTATAAAATGACCAAAAAGAAGTATTTCCGGTGAAATTAAAAAAAAAAAATTTTTCATGAAACTAATAGTCTCCATATATACATATATTACATATATGATATGGAGAGCTAAAAAACCAATGAGTGTTTTCCAAATAACAATAATTTTTGTACGAATTGCTTGTTACATAAAGTAACAAGACTTGATCCACAACTCATCATTGGTGAGCGGCAGTCAGTATGACCCAAATTTCCAACATTTACGAATAGCTTATACTAGCACTAGAGATGATTGACAAAGAGATGTTTTTGTATTTTGTTCTATCTAAAGTGAAAGCGATTGTGAGTTGTTTGCTTGCTTGCAATGTATTCTCTAGGAAACGGATTAAATTATGCATTTCATGAAAAGAGAGGACCTTTTCAGCACCTAATGAAAACAGTTTAAATACTAATTTTATAAATTTTTGAGATATTTTAGTTTTGTGTAATTTGAATTTTTAATTTTTGGTGTTTGAATGAAAGTCAAATCTCCACAAAATAAGTTTAATAGAATTTAGTCGCCATATATGTTTCGGAACTAGACCAGTCCCATCATCAGTGGCAAGTCAACAAAAAAACGAAAAAACTTTTCGCTAAGACATTCTGCTAGAATTCACTTAGTGTGAATTCTAGTACAAGCTCTATACATGGGTTTTATAGACCTTGTCAAGAAATTGACCGTGAGGCTCTGTGGAGGATATTGACTCAACCAATGTCCCCAGGAATTCATCCGGGTACCTCGACTCCGTCACGATAATATGACCGCAGCAGCAGCGTACCGGGAGAACCCTTTGCAATAAAAACTGTCTTAAAGCAGGATTGTGTCATTGCACCAATTTTGTTTTCGACGTTTGATAGAGTCGAGTTTTTAAATAGTTCTATTTTGTTTTTGTTTGATATTCACGCACCAGTTAAAACTATAGAAACTAGGCGTTCCCATCAGCCCTACATTACATACACTATCAAAAAAATGATCGCTCTGAAAAATAAAGCCCACAGAAAATATCTGGAAGATAGAGCAATTTCTTCACGGCAATACTATGTTCAACTAAGAAATTGCGTAAAAAATGCCATCAAAGCCGACAAGAACGCATATGTACAGCAGAAGATGAGGAAATGTGGTTCGGATTCCGGAGCTCTCTGGAGGAATGTCTCACGCTGGGGCGTTCCCACGCGGCGAAGGACTTTGAATGGTTTGCCGGGCGACTTGCTGGTCCCTGACATAATGAACAATTATTTTCTTAACGCGCCCGGTGATTCTCGGGTGAGTGCGGACAAACTGCACTTTTTTAATACACATCGATTCAGTAATGAGGCCGTCTTTCGGTTTCGGGATATAGACGATGAGGACATTCTTGAGGGTGTGAGGCATATAAAATCTGAGTCATATGGTGTCGATGTCATTAATATAAGAATGCTGATAACTGTATTGCCTCATTGTATTACTTATGTTAAAAATATTTTCAATGACTCGCTTCGGGAGGTTGTTTTTCCTGATGTATGGAAGTCAGCTGATGTTCTGCCATTGCCGAAGACATCTTGTCCGGAATCTTATAATGATCTCAGACCGATCTCTATTTTACCGGCTTTGTCAAAGGTTTTTGAGCGTATAGTCAGCAAGCAGGTGAGGGCTATCTGGATGAATTTTCTATTCTGTCTGTTGTCCAGTCTGGTTTCCGCGAAAAACATAGCACTACCACAGCATTGCTGAGGGTGGTCGACGACATAGCGAGTGCAATGGATAAATCGCAACTTGTAATGCTTGCTTTATTGGATCAAAGCAAGGCTTTCGATCTGGTCAACTACAAGCTGCTAATTAGCAAGCTAAAATATCTTGGTTTTGAAGATGCCTCGCTGGATTGGTTTCGAAGTTATCTGACAAATAGGAGACAAAGAGTTAAGCTTGGTCTGACGATCTATTCGGGGTGCATCGTTTGACCGTATGAGTAGCATAATACGCTCGAACCAAGTTGCGAGTGTATGAGGCTATTGCAGTTCCTACCCTCACGTGTAGCTGTGAGTCTTGGATCTATGATCTTAGAAACGTCGATTTTTAGCACCACGATTGTCAAATTCTGGGGTATCCAAGATGGACAAATCTTTTTGACGGCCCAAATGTTCATTTTTGGATACAACAATCGATTTTAGACATTTCTGACGCGACGGAAACACGGCAGAGATCATGCACGAAAGTGTCCACGGTTTGATTCCATTTATTTTGCAAATCACTGGAGAGAAATAAAGCTGAGTTGAGTTGTAACTCTCCCCTGAGGAGGACCATAGTTAGCAAAACGCTCGTTGAGATTTATAATAGCGATTTGGTGTAGTGGTTAAACGTGTCTTTCAAAAAGATCGACATTTTTAAGATGTTATTTGTGTTTTTTAAATGTATTGTTCAATAAGATGCGCAAGCACATCTTTTGGCCCGTATAAGGACGGGAATTTTCGATAATCATAACATCGACGCTGGAACCAAGTGACGAGTGTATTCTTCCTTGTAGTTCCTATCCTCACGTATAGCGTGAGTCTTGAGCCACTTATTGGGGACATTCAGAAGCCTTAAAAAGTATCATCAAAGAAGAATTCTGGGAATTAAATGGCAGGACCGACGAACAAACATCACCGCATGCCAACGGAACCCTTTCCAAAAATAATCCTTCTTTTACAGTTAAAGGTCGGCTCACGAAATCAGGGAGGACGGCAAAACAAGTACAATGGATGTTCTTAAGACCAAAATGAAGAAGTGTGGCTTAGATGTGAAGAGCAACTGGGAGCAGATCGCGAACTACCGACCCAGATGGGGCGTACCATTTAGGAGGGTCATCAAGTTTTTGAAAATCAGCCTCGACGACATGAGGATGCAAAGGGACAGCATCGAAAGGAGAGAGAATGCATCGATGGAGCAGCGCACCTACAACAGCCAGTAAATGGTGGTGATTGGGTGTGTCAATTTTGTGAGAAGGTTTGCGGCTCGAGGATCGGTCTGTTTAGCCATCTTAGAGTTCACAACAGACATCCCTGAGTTGGAGTAATTCATACTCGTTCATACGTAACAACAGGGAGCAGATCGCTAACGACCGACCGAGATGGAGGCGTACCATTTACGAGGGTCACCAAGTTTTTGAAGAGCAGTGCAACAGCCAGTAAATGGTGGTGATTGGGTGTGTCAGTTTTGTGACAGAATTAGTCACTCTAGGATCGGTCTGTTTCGCCATCTTAAGGTTCACATTCCTACTCGTTAGCGAGTGAATGCTGCTGATGATGATTTTTAACAGTGTTCTCAATTTAGAAGACTTTAATTAATGATACACTAAATAATTTATTGAAAAATCTTTCTCAATTATTCTTTATGTGTATTTTGATTAGGGAAATGATACTAAACTGATTCCACCAGCGATTGAGATGCTCAAGTATCTTATAAGAACATCAACAACTTCTATGACATCGGTACCGAAGCCATTGAAATATCTGGCTCCGTATTATAATGCGTTAAAGGAAACTCATAAAAAGATGGCAAATGGTGCAACCAAAAAAAGTTTGTCCGATGTTATATCAGTTTTGGCAATGGGAACTGCCGGTGGCGAGGAAGCTAAGAAGAACAGGGACTGTTTGAAATATTGTATGCAAGGTATGTCGTAGTACTTTTTTGTCAGATTAAATAAAAATATTTAATTATTTAGATTCTATGTGTAGAAGCTAGTAAACTGGGATCCATTGAGCATTTTTTATTTGTAAATATAAACTGTGTCCAAGATAAGAAGGGGTAGCATTGGAATCATGGAAACTCCGAAGAGCCCTTTTGTGAAAAAGTCTACATTGCTGGTTTGTTGAAGCAATCAGCATGGTTCTTTAAAGTGTTGTGTATGTGGTTCTGACCACTCTATTTACAGATGTCGTGTGTTCATGGAAAAGTCCCCTACCGATCGCTATAACTTTGCCAAAAGCAAGCATTTATGTATTAATTGCTTGAGTAACGGCCATATTACGAAGAAGTGTCAAAGTACTTCTACCTGTAGTAGGTGTCATCAAAGACATCATTTTGGTGATGCTGTGGGAACAAGCTCTTCAACTTCGAGTCCCTCTTCAATCATTAACACTCGCACGCAGGGGATCTCGACTGAAAATTTGCCTGTATCGGTCAATGCCGCTTTTGTGCACCAGCTGCCGCTGTCTTATTGGCTACTGCCCCAATCGCTGTTATGGACTTTTCTGGTAATTATCAACAACTCCATTGTCTCATGGATACTGGTAGCATGGTGTCGTTGATTTCGGAAAGAGCAGCTCAAAAATTGATTTTGAAACCAACGCCAAATTTCCTTCAATTAAATGGCCTAAACTCCATGAATTCTTTCGTTCGTCAGGGTTCTGCTGACTTATCAATTCCATCTATCGAAAAATCCGCTCCAATGTTGTCCATAAATGCTATCGTTATTCCCCGCATTTGCGATAAATTGCCTTACCAAAGGGTTGTTTTTCAAAACTGGAATCACATTTGTGATTTACCTTTAGCGGATCCACAATTTGATCGTCCTGGTTACGTTGACATACTACTTGGTGTTGACTTGTTCCCACACATTTTCTTGACGGTATTTGGATACGTTTCAATAAGTAAATGTGATATGTACTCACTGCTTCATCATCCCTTTTGTGCACTGCAGACCTTACTTCATTGGAAAATAATATGCGCGGATTTTGGGAGCTTGAAGATATCCCCTCCGCGCACTTGGACTCTTCGGATGTGAGAAGTTCTATGTTGAGTCAACACATTTCGAAAAGGGCCGTTTTATTGTGGAGCTCCCTTTCAAGAGTTCGTTACCTGGATTTCATCAAGTGAACAGTTTTGCAGGAATCTTCCTCTATACTAAATTCTGCAAGTGCCTGAGATACTGTGCAACATTACATAATTTTCGAAAATTTGCGATAATTCAAAAAAGCATTTAAACATGTTTTTCAAATTTAGTGACCGCTATGTCCTTTAAAAAAGTAATATTTTGACATAAAAAATCTTTTTATAAAATAAACCAGTGGCATCCTATAGGGGTTAGTGACACTCTATATCCCCCGATTTTTTACGCTATTGGAATAAATATATGTTTTTATTTTTTTTTAATTCCCTGTTGATTTTTGCTTAAAAAGGTAATAACTTTTTATGGGTCTAAATTAAACGGTTTTGCAGGAATTGCCTCTAAACTAAAATAAACTGTTGCCGTCGAGGCACGAATAGCTCTCCATATTTAAGTGTAAAAGTAATAATTTTATGACCTTTTTGTCATTTATCTAAATTTAATAAAATTTTGTTTTACAATTTAAACACCTTTTAAATGGTGTTTTCAAAAGTAAACTAACTTTAGCCGTTTTCGAGAATTTTTGAAAAAACAATTTTTTGCGATTTTAGTTTTTCAAACGAAATAAATTATCCATCATCAAAGTGGAGTGTCAGTTTCAAAGAAAACAAACAACCCCACAAAATCTTTAATTTAATTATGAAAAAGGAAACTAGTTTCGGCTCAACAAGCCATCATCAGTCCTACAATAAAGATAAAAACGAACGCATAAGAGAAACAAAAAGTAAAATGGGCAAGTAATTTGTACATAAGTTCATAAGGTAAAAAAGTTACCATCCAAAAACCAAAAACATCTGTGTACAGAAAAAATATCAAACTCTAAATAACAATACACGAAACACAACTAACAAACACGAAACTATTCTGTGTTGGGTAAATAAAAAAAAATTTACTCAACACAGGAATTATAGGAAATCAATCACTACAACAAATTTTCAATGTGACCGTTGTAAACGCTTATCTAATCTCCTCCTTACTTCTCTTCCTGAGGCCTTACATAACATTTCTCTTGAGAGTTCATTGCATGCATTTCTAATTTTTCCCTTTAAATGTTCTAAGTTATGTGTTAGCAATTCTTGCTTGGAGCGCCGCCCCGTCATGCTGGAAAAACATATTTGCTCGTAACTGCAATGGCACATTTTCGAGAATCACAGAAAGTTGCTCTTGAAGAAATTGCAAATATTCTTCACTGCATAAAACACCTTCGTAAAAGTATGGCGCAATTAAATGCCCGTTAATAGTACCACACCAAAGTTAATGCCAAAATGTCCTTCGTTTTCAATCGGATTGACAAATATCATGTCAACTTTTTCGTTTTTCAAAATGCACACATTAAAACTATTTGTCAACCATTGGTTTTATTATTGACAGATATAATTGCAGTTTGTTTCCAAAGCCTACTTATTTAAAAGTTGTGAAAGATGCGAATTTTTGATAATAGTTTTTCCTACAAATTTGCTTTTAATTTTTTAACGAATGAAGATAGCAATTTTTTTCCTTTACAAAAGTTGTTTAGAAAAATTAGCGTCATTTACTTTAGATTCCAAATTTGGAAACAAAATCAAATGTGCGTTAAAATGGAGCTTACTTAATCCCATTTAAGAATCGTTTTTCATTTTCTCATAACAGAGCTGGGACATCGAGTTTTGCTCACCCTGTACACAGATGTTTTCTTCAAAATGATCCCGTTTCACTTTTTGTTTCTCTTATGCGTTCGTTTTTATCTTTATTGTGGGACTGATGATGGCTTGTTGAGCCGAAACTAGGTTCCTTTTTCTATTAATGGTAGGTATTAATTAACTTAAATTTAAACAAAATCCAGGAACTCAAAAATAGCAACATTACCTCACGATAACAACCAACAACACGACAAACAAACAAAGTCTTATGAATCAAAGGCCAATAATACATTTAGAGTTTGTTAATATAATCCGTTTTGATTCACAGGGACTATGAAAAATATTGGCGATTGGGGACATGAATACATTCGTCAATTGGAAACTGAAGTTGTGCAACAGTGGTCACATGAACAGTGTGAAAAAAGTGAACAAATGCTCATGCCGCTCATTGATGACATAATTAATTTTAACTGTAATCACCATGCTGAAATTCAGGCATGTGATCTACTCATGGAGATTGACCAATTGAGCATGTTGCCGAAATACATTGCACATGGCACATATCAAAGGATGTGTTTGTATTTCAGCTCATGTGCTAAATATGTGGATGAGAACGAATCAAGGAAGATTTTAGAGTTGATATATGAACAGTACTTGAAGTTTGAAGAATACGCCAAAGCTTTGGTTACCGCTATACAGATGAATAATAATGAACTAATAAAGAAAGTGTTCGCAAGTTGTAATGATAAGTAAGAGTATCATAGTTCATTTCCTTAAGATACGTTAATGAAACCATTATTTTGGACCTACTCCTCAATATTTTTTATTTGACATTGAACAATCGAATAGAAAAATGAGACACTTAGTAACCGTTTATTTTTTAGAGTCATCTTATGTCAACTTGCATTTATTTGTGCCAGACAGTTATGTCCAGTAGAATTAAACAGTGACATGCAGTATTACGATGATATTAACAACATTTTAAGCAACAGTTTCCTGAGTTCCCATTTTCTAGCTTTAGCACGAGAGGTAATATAGTTTGTTATTCTCATTTTCTAAGTACTACTTTAATAAATAAATACAGTTTATTGTCTAACAGGCGGAACCTAATTACAAGACAAAACAATGCAAACATTATTCTAGATACTTTATTAATAATAATAAAAGATAACTAGAACACAAAACCCAATCCATACAAAGTCCGAATCCATGTGTTGAATTCATAATTTCATCTGACAGCTCCAATTCATAAAGAATCTGCAGATGCCGCTGCGTGCTTAAACTTGCTAGCCTTCACATTAAATAGGTTTATATTATTGATAAGGGTGCTCTGGACTCATAATTAGTCTGAAGCTGTGGAACCTTAAAGAGTTTGGGATATCTGGAGTAAAAGCTCGGAACGCGAATAATAGAAAATGACTAGACAAAGTCTCCCCAATATCGTTAACATATATCGAGAAAATCAAAGGGGCCAGATTACTGCCTTGGGGCGCGCCGCTGGTCGCCACAAATTCTTGGGATCTGTATCCATTGTATTCCACGAAAAGTCGACGATCAGTTAGATAAGATCTAAAGAACCTTAACAGATCATTAGTGATTCCGATAATATTCATTTTTTGGATAATGGTGGAATGGTTTAACTTATCAAAGGCCTTAGAGAAATCTGTATATATTGTGTCGACTTGCAGACCTCCCCCAACACCGGGATATATAGTTTGTAAAAACTGAGCTAAATTTGTAACTGTTGACTGCTATCGGAAAAAGCCATGCTGTTCTGTAACAATAGAGTTTTTGACATGATTATAAATAATTTGATGTAGCACGCTCTCGAAGACCTTCGAAAAATTTGACAATATTGAAATGGGTCTGTAATTATTGACCATGTTATTTTCTCCCGATTGGGGAGTAGTAGTATTGTAAACGTAAAAAAAAATTAGATAGACAGATATTCGTGAGCAGACCTTTAGCTGTGAATAAAGGATTCTTTTTGGAAGGCGTTTCGTCGGCATGCGGTTACGTGACCAGTCCATCGCAGTTGGTGCCTGACAATCATCGCCTCAATGCTAGTTGTTTCCTCCAGAACACTGATGTTGGTTCGTCGATCCTGCCATTTAATTCCAAGAATTCTTCTAAGAAATCTTTGATGGTACTTACTTTTCTAGGGTTTTAGAATGTCTCCTATAAGTGGTCCAAGACTCACATCGATACATGAGGGTAGGAACTACAATAATAGCATTACATACTCGCAACCTGATTCGAACGTCGATGTTATGAATATCGAAAACTGTCGTCATCATACGGCCAAAAGATGCGCGTTCGCCGTGAGAATACTGCCAATGTAAGAGAAACTCTCGATGTTCTGAAGTCTGTCACCGTCAACTCGAATATGTGGTGGTACCGCCACAGTGTTTGGTGCAGGCTGGTAGAGAATCTGTGTTTATTTATATTCTGTATCAGGTAAGACAACATTGTCATCCGCGTATTGAAGCTCATGACTGATGTGGATACGCTCTTCGTCCCAGCTTGTAGTCTACGAAGGTTGAATAGTCTGCCGCCATCAAATCTGTAGACGATCTCTATTCCCCCCGGCAGTTCATCCTTAACAAGTTGAATGACCGTTCCCACAAACATCAACAATAAAGTCTCTGCAATGACACAACCCTGCTTTACGCTAGTTGTTATTGGAAAGGGTTATGATTAGCGAAGTCTCTCGTCCTCATATACGACCAAAAGATGCACTTGTCCATCTTATACCATGCTAAATCTCATCATTGATACTTGCGTTTGCCTCCAGAATATTGCCGAGGTAAGAGAAACTCACGATGTTCTGAAGTCTAATATGTGGTGGTACCACCCTGATGGTCGAGTACCTTTGGAAACAATTGCGTACCTGTTAAGGCTTAACGAGGACAAGTGCAATGTTCTGAAGCTGTCTTCTAATTTCTCCCATATCAGTGGTGACACTGTCAAAGTGCTTGGAGTCTATTTGGATTACAATCTTAACTGGTACTCTCACATCCAACACCTAAGTTGTCCAGTGCTCTATTTTTGCTTAGACAGCTTGCGTGTGACTTAAATTTTCCTTAGAACGGCTTACTTTGGGGTTTTCCATTCACACTTGACTTACGCCATCGTGCTTTGGGGTGGTTCTTGACACGCTTTGAGAATTTTTAGATTGCAAAAGAAGACGGTTAGAATACTGATTGGCGTTGGGCCACTTGACCATTGCAAGCCGCATTTTGTAAAGCACGGTATAATGTCATTGCCGTGTGTTTTATCTATCATACCTAATTTTATAATAAGGTACCGAAGCAGATTCGGTCGTTTAACTACAAATTATTTAAAACTAAAATAAAGACAAACACTGTTTTTACTCTGTCGATGAATTTCTTGAGAGTGATTGGTTGTAGAGTTCTTGATTCTTGTTGGCAATGTTGCGTTGTTTTGTTGTGCAGTATTTATTTATTTATTTATTCACGGACAAAGTCCATTTATACAGCATACAATATAATATAACAAATATAATTCCATGCAATAATACACAAATTCAACAATTTTACAAAACCTAAGAAACTCTAAATTACACAATAAGTAGACGATTTAAACATAATTCAAGTTATACTAAAGCTATTCGCAAGACCCACGCCAGGAATAAAAGGAAAACCATGATCGTCAACGCAACAGGCATCGATCGTCTTACGCAAAACTGCCGTCGCGACGCTCACATTTCAAACGGCGAATAAATTCACCTATAGGCACAAAGAAATCAACGCTTAAGCAAGAATTCGCCATCCTGGCCACTCTAGGGACAAAATTATTTCCTCCGTAATTTGTACGGTGAAATTGCTCATGGAAAAGGTGAGAGTATCTATTGTTCCTAGACGGTACATGAAAATGAATATTGGACAACAAATAAGAAGACGATACCATATTGTTCAAAAGCTTATAAAGTATTAATAGATCTCTGACGACCCTGCGATCACTCAATGTCGTAAGCCCCAGCTCGCTCATCATAGTACCGTAATCAAACACAAAATCGATAGGACGCGGACGACCAAGCTTAAAGTGAACATACCTAAGGAAACGCCGCTGAACGCTCTCAACTCGGGCAGAATGGCAACCGTATGACGGGGTCCAAACCGCCGAGGCATACTCCAAATGTGGTCTGACGAGCGTCGTGAACAAAATTCTAATAGTATTCACATTACTGAAATCAACCGAGCAACGCTTTATGAAGCCCAACACTTTCAGAGACCTGGAAGTCGAGTGCCTGATGTGATCCACAAAGCTCAAGGAAGTATCCAGGTAAACTCCCAGATCCTTGACCGAAGACTTGTATTTTAGGACTGAATGGTCGACAAAATATTCATACAAAAGAGGTCTCCTGGTTCGGTTGAAATTTACGCAAAAGCACTTAGAAACATTTAAAGTCATACCATGCAACTCACACCAATGCACAAATCTCACAACATCCTCCTGCAGAAGATAACAATCTGTGGGACCTCCGATACGCCGGTAACACTTCAGGTCGTCGGCGAAGAGCCTGAATTCACTGTGAATGAAACACTGCTTGATATCATTTATAAATAAGTTAAATAACAATGGCCCGAGGTGAGAACCCTGGGGGACACCAGAAGAAACCGAAATAGGGACAGAAAGGAAATCACTGAAACGGACTATCTGAGTTCTGCCAGTCAGGTAGCTCTCCAACCATCTCAACAAAGGCGCCGACATGCCAATACACTCCAGCTTGTGAATAAGGAGCCGGTGATTCACGCAGTCGAAGGCCTTGGAAAAATCGGTGTAGATTGCATGAACCTGGTAACCGCCCTCCAAGGCCCGTGACAAATAATGTGTGTATTCCAGAAGATTAAGCTCAGTAGATCGACCGGACTGGAAACCGAACTGTTCATCAATTATAATCGGCTTAAATATAGTTGTTAGATATCTTGTTATTAAACTCTCGAAAAGCTTAGGAATGGAGTTGAGAATACAAACCGGACGGTAATTTGATACGTCACCTCTGTTACCAGATTTGAAAATAGGGGTGATAAAACTCGACTTCCATGCTACCGGAAAGTGGCCCGAGCGAAGAGATAACTTGAAAATAATTTGAAGGGGTATAGCAAGAGAGAAACGACACTTATTGAGGAACAATGGAGGAATCCCATCCGGACCCGCGGACTTCCTTATATTCATTTTACCGAGCACCTCGAAAACCTCCGAGACGGAGACACTGTACTCAGAAACACTCACAAACTCCTCATCAAGGTCACCGGCGATCAAATCCACATTCTTATCGTTATAAACCGACTGGAAATATGCCGCAAACAGATCAGCACTCGCCTGACCCTCGTCAACGGAATTATCTCCCCAAGACATACGTGAAGGAAGTATTGTCCTAATTGTTGTATATTGTCGTATATATTTTTATGTGATTTGTATTTGTGTTGTATTTGCAAGTATTGTATTTATATTGACAAACTGTATTTTTCGAATATTGTAATAAACTATCTATCTATCTAAATAATGTCAGATTGGCAACTGTATGTCAAACAGAAGCGTTATCTTGAAAATGCTAAATAGAAACAGGAATGGTCACGGAAATCTAGTGTATATTTATTATTACAGATAAAATCATTATTTGAAATAATTAATTTATGATTTTAGCTTGATATAATGGAGCCAAAAGCACCTGAAGACGTTTATAAAGTGTGGTTAGAAGCTGTACCACAACGACCTTCTATATTAAGCGAGAATTTGGATAGTGCTAAACAAAATTTAGCATCGTCTTTTGTGAATGGTTTTGTGAATGCTGGATTTGGTAGTGACAAACTGCTTTCAACGGATAATGGAAATAAATGGATATTTCGAAATAAAGAACATGGTACAGTAAAAAGTTAATTATTTGAATGCGCTTCAAAAAAATTATAAATCATTTTTTGTAACATCAAAACGAAAACAATTTTAAATAATTAATTTTTCACATGGAATACAGAAAACTGTGAAAAAAAATTGCAATTAGAGGTTTCATTTTGATTTTTAAGAAAAACGCGTATTTTTTGTAATATAACAATTGATTTTTTATTTCATTCGATAGAGAAAGACTAATAATGGAAAACAATATCAGCAGATAGCCTCCACGACCTCCTTTGCAGGAATTTTCCATCACATTTTCGGCTCTATTTTATCAATAAAGTTACCAATATTGTCTTTGAGTATTTCAATTGACTCGAGAGCATTGGCATAATCCTTGTCTTTCACGTAATCCCAAAGAAAAAAGTCCCATGGTGTAAATCCCATGATTTTCTGGTCCAATTGTAAACACCATTTCGAGAAATCTGTCAGGAAAATTTTCTCGCAAAAGAGCAATGGTTTCGCCACTTGTGTGGCACATAGCGCCGTCTTGTTGGAAATAAATATTGTCCACGTCCATACCTTCTAATTCTGGCAATAAAAATTCATTAATCATGGTCCGAGACGCAATCCATTAACCGAAACGGCCGTACCGCTTCATTTTCGAAAAAATACGGCCCCAATGAAACTCCCGCCCAAAACCCGCACCAAACAGTTCCACGTTATGGATAGAGAGGTTTTTCAACAATCACTTTTGGATTTTCTGTACCCCAAATGCGACAATTCTGCTTATTAATGTAAGCTCCAAGATGAAGTGTGCCTCATCGCTCATAATGATTTTCTTGTGAAATTCTGGATCATTTTCTTCCATTTCCAACACCCAATTGGCCAATACACGACGCTGTTAATGGTCGACTGGCTTAAGTGCTTGTGTTAACTGAACTTTGTAAGCTTTAAGACCCGAATCTTTATGCAAAATTCGGTGCAATGTCGTTTCAGCTGTAGAAGCAATATTCGCTGGTGTTCTTGCACGATGAACACGTTCGGTTCATCACATCACTAACTTGTCCCAAACAGCTCGGATTTGTTTAACCATTTTAACAATAGCTGAGCGAGAACTCTTTTAATTTTACGAACTGTTTCCGCAAAATTATTTTTGTAGTGAGTTTTAATAATTTCGATGCCTTGTTGAAGCGTCGATCGTTCCATTTTTATTCGGGGCGTAGGGCGTAGTTTTTACTTGCCATCTGTCAAAAAATCACAGTTATACAAGGTGTTTCAACAAAAGCTGGCCAAAAAAGTCCTTATTTACAAAGATACAGGATGTTAAAAATGACTGCCTGAGGACGATGTTTTTGAAATATTTTCGAAACGAGTAAAGATGAATTAACCAAATGTAGCATATTTATTCACCTAGTTAAATGTCGTAAAATGACATGAAATTGAATAAAAAAAGATGAACATAGGCGGGAAACGGGGGGGACCCTTGCCTTAATTATAACCTATTTTTCCTCATTTTGCGTCAAAAATGTGATAAAATAAAGTTTTCCACATAAAAAAGGCATACTTCTTTTTTCTCGAAAAACTTAAAGGTTTTCGAGAAATTGAAGTTTGAAAATTTTAGAACAAAACTGGTCCTTAGTAAACAGTATTATTGAAATACAGTTTGCTAACGAAAAGTTTTCCAAAATTTTATTAAAGCTGTTTACTAAGGACAAATTTTGTCCTAAAATTTTCAAACTCGAATTTCTCGAAAACCTTTAAGTTTTTCGAGAAAAAAGAAGTATGCCTTTTTTATGTAGAAAACTTTATTTTATCACATTTTTGACACAAAATGAATAAAAATCACAAGGAAAAAAAGTTAGGTTATAATTAAGACAAGGGTCTCCCCCGTTTACCCGCCTATGGTCATCCTTTTTTATTACATTTTATGTCAGTTTACGACATTTAACTAGGTGAATAAATATGCAACATTTGGTTAATTCATCTTTACTCGTTTCGAAAATATTTCAAAAAAATCGTCCTCAGGCAGTCATCTTTAACACCCTGTATCTTTGTAAATAAGGACTTTTCGAAAAATTACAATTTAGGTTTTTTTCATGATTAGATGTTCCCAATTCGCTCACAAATTTTGGCCAGCTTTTTTTGGAACACCTTGTATATGATAACTAGCAAAATAGCGGGCAATTCAGAAAGAAACGTGTAATGGGAAAACCCAATATATAAAGAAGTTAGTGATACCGAAGCAGTTAAGAGATCTGGCACCTAAACCATACACAAGGTGTTCAGAAAGAATGGGGGGTATTTGTAACTGCGATGTCCATGTAACGGCGCTGATGGGAGGGGTCGTGTCTGTTGCGCTGCTCTTTGGAGATTTAGTAACCATGGAAGCGTACCCGGGAGACCGTCGCGATTTTTGCATACGCACCCATTATCGCAATGATATACGAGTCGATAGTGACAGCTCAATATTTATATCGTGCAGAATTTAATGTACGGAATGCACCGAAGGACGATACCATCAAAAAAAGGATGCTTGGAAATACCGGTTCGAGTGTAAAAATTCACAATCAAGGTCACTCGCGATCAATCAGTTCGCAATAAACGCAGTCACGGACTTACATTAAAAAATCGTCGTTGCACAAGATTCTGAAATGCAGCTCGATCAAGAACTGAAAGTTACCGACTATAGGTTCAGAGTCCCACTTCAAACATAGAACTGTTAGAAGAAAAAAGAAGAAGAAAATTGATGAAAGGTGTTTTGCTTCTGCACCATGCGAAAACGGACTTCGATATGATAAATCACCCACCCTGTAGAAAACACCTGGCCCCAAGCGATTATTTGCTTCTAAAAATGATAAAACAGCTGAGTGGGATGAAATTTTCGAGCGATAAAGAATGAAGGAATCAGTTACGGCGAAAAAACACCTAAATAAATTAATTGATAGATCTGAGAAGTGAATTAGGATTGGTTTTTACATTTTCCCCTATCGTCCGAATTAAAAACGCCCTCCCGTATTTCTCAAAGAGTCCTTCTTCAATGCTAAGCCCATATATTAATTTTGAACGAAGTAATTTCCAAATTACCCTATAGTTAGATGATTTTTAGCCTATATACGTACGTGAAATTGTGTGGACTCAATAAGATTAATATAAGTACATGTTTAGGTATGATGAGTGCGACGGCCTCATTGGGTCTTCTATACTTATGGGATGTGGATGGTGGCCTTACTCCAATCGACAAATATCTGTACACAACTGAAGATTATATTAAAGCAGGTGCATTGTTGGCTTTAGGAATTGTCAACTGCAGAGTGAGAAACGAATGCGATCCTGCTCTAGCATTACTTGGTGATTATGTGGCTAATCCCAACGAATCCTTAAGGATTGGCGCTGTTTTGGGTATTGGACTCGCTTATGCAGGTATTAAAGTTAGAACGTACGAGGTATGTATGGATGGAAATTTTATAATTTCGCGGATTGGCTTGATTTTTTCATTGTGGTGTTGGTACGGTCTGAAACGTATCTATACATTTTCAGCTACATTGGATGTTTCGTCTTTTAGGTTCAAACAGAGAGGATGTGCTAAAAATTCTACTACCACTGATAAATACGTCAATGTCTCTGGAAACATTTGGAATCACCTGTCTCACATGCGGTTTAATATCATTGGGAAAAAGCGACAATCAAGTACCATCAACAATTTTGAACTGCATTATTGAAATGAATAATACTGATAAGTTAAAATCGCCTTACATTAAATTAGCTGCATTTGGTGTGTCACTTTGTTATTTCGGTACTAAAGATAAGGCTATAGAAGTCGCCACTAATATGATGGAGGTGTTTGAGGAACCATTTAAGGTAAATGCAAATTGAGAGTACTTAATCTTTTTTTTTTATTTTCTTGACCTTAATACTTGTAAAGATTGGTAACAATAAAACGTCGTGGATTCAATAGTCAATACGTTTATTACACAATCGATCTGATTATCGAACTGGAGGCAACGCAACACATATTCTGGAAGGCTCTAGACCGGATCGCTACCGACGCAGTACGTGTCGGTTGTATGGCTTGTAACAGACTGCTGTTTATAGACACCGCCGTTCAGTCCAGTTGACAGTTCGGGCATGCGCCTCATAATGATATGTGTATATCATCACACCCTCACACCAAATTTCCGAGTGGGTTGATACCTTGAATTAATTCGAGCACCCCGCTGATCTATGTAGCAACGTAACGGGGCGAGTACTCAATGACAAGATAAAGAAATGTTTGATGCTAAGGTGGTGAAACCTGTCACATGTGAGTTGGACTGGATATGGAGAAAAATGCTTTTGTCTCGACGTTTGTAACGACGGACAGATTAGGAATTACTTATTGAGCAGATCCAGTCCAGAAATTAAAATAGGAGTGATCAATCTATATTTTTTTTTTACGAACTTGCCTCCAGCACCTTTGTACAATTGATTTCTTACATTACTTGATATATATAAACGTATGCTTATTTTCGTTTTACGTAAAGATAAATGACAGAAAATACACATTTAAAAGAAACAAACAACATTAAAACGTAAAATATTATACGTTACTCGTCACTCGACTCTGACACTATACTCTCGTAATTTCTCGGGCAGCTTTAATTTTCGTCTTGGTCTGTGATTGCTGCCCGTCGTCGATGTAGGTCGGTTGACTACTGCCGGCCGATGGTCTGCGTCACCCCGTTCTGCGCTGGTTTCGTCGGAGCAATCGGAGCTCGCCGTCGACTTGCCGCCACTCGAATCGCTGGTCGTGGGCGCGGCTTGTTTGCTAGAACAAGGTGCACTGTGTCTGACATCGCATTTGTTGTTTTTGTTCGAGACAACCCCACAAGATGGAGACGCGACCGAGGGCGCACTGGGCTCCGCCGATTCAGATGGAATCAAGGCTACAGCAGCGACATCTTGGGAGGTTGTCGGTGGGGAAATTTCGCAATAATGCTCACGGTCACAGGTGTTAACTACATGTTGTGGTCTTACCGGCGCACTTGCGTGCTGGTTTGCAACAATGGGCGGATCAGACTGAAGAACTCCGGACACCTGCACATGCTCCGCCCGAATGCCGCCCCGCTCGCACGCCCCCGAACGGTTACCGCAACGTATGATTTGATTGGTGTGTCTTTTCCACAGCTCACCAGTGTTGAGTCTACATAAATATGTTGTTCTTCCTATTATTTTCTCAATCCTACCTTTTACCCACTGATCTGTGGTTGTTGTTCGATAATCTCTCGTCATAACATATTCGCCGACGTCGAAAGCCCTCATTCTGCCCCTGTAGTTCCTTATTTGCCTTGTCATCGCCTTTTCGGAGTTAATCCTCACTTCTTCATCTGGTTTGTAGGTGCTTTCTTCTTTTATCTGCGACAATCTGCTTCTGATTTCTCTGTTGAACATTAAGTACGCTGGTGTTGAACTAGTAGTCGCGTGAGGTGTTGTTCTGTAGGAGAATAAAAATCTTGAAATTAATGTTTGGATTTTTACTTTCTTATTCGACGGTTCTAACAGTGATGTTTTTAACTTTTTTTTGAAGGTCTTTACAAAGTTCTCCGCCGCACCGTTGCTTTGAGGGTTCACTGGAGGTATAGTGATGTGTTGGATGCCGTTTTTGGAAAAGAATTTCTTTATCTCGCAGCCGGTAAACTGCAGCGCGTTGTCGCTGACGACCGTCTCAGGCAATCCAAATTTTGAGAAACAATCTCTCAATTTATCTACAGTAGTTTGCATATTTGCGCTTTGCACCGGAAATGCGTCTGGGTATTTTGTGAATGAATCTATTATTATTAATACCTGCTGTCCATTTAAATCTAAATAATCAATGTGCACCCTTGACCATGGCTTGTTTGTTGAAGGCCATGGAGTTAATGTGGATTTTGGTGGTGAATCCTTCATAGTCAAACAAAAATCACAGGAACTTACCACCTTTTTGATGTCTTCGTCCAATGTTGGCCACCACATTAGCGATCTTGCCAGATTTTTGCATTTTGCGATACCGTAGTGATTTTCATGCAGAAGTTCTAACATCTCAGGTCTGAGTTTTCGAGGTATCACAACTCTGTGTCCCAACATTATCAAGCCTCTTTCGACACCCAACTCTTCTCGTCTGTTGAAATAGGGTTGAAGTGCAGGCCTCAGGGTGCGTTTTTCGTGTGGCCAACTGTCGTCGTTGACATACTTCATTATACTTCTCAGATCTGAATCTTTGGTTGTCCAATTTCTTATTGAATCGTTGTTAAGTGGCCATTCTTCGGATTTTTCAGTGAATAAAACATATGAGTAACTGTCTGTTGAATAAGCAATGAGCTTTTCATCACATAATGGTGACCTTGACATATAGTCCGCAGTTAGGTTTTCTTTGCCTTTTATGTATTCAATTTTATAATCGAAACTGGATAAGTATACTGACCATCTGACAAGCCTGTTCGCGTGCATCTGGGGCACGCCTCTGTGTTCTCCAAATATTGCCAAAAGTGGACGATGATCTGTTCTTAAAGTGAAATGATTACCCACCAAATATTGCTCCAATTTCCGGACCGAGAAATATATCGCGAGCGCCTCCCGATGTATTGTACTATATTTTGACTCTGCTACTGTAAGTGTTCTTGACACACATGTTATGGGCCTCTCAGTATTGTCAGGCATTAAATGACTCAGGACACCCGCAATGCCTCTTTCGCTAGCGTCAGTGGTCAAAATCATGGGATATTTCGGGTTATAATGTACCAAAACTGTGTCAGAGGCTATAATTTCTTTGATTCTGACAAAGGCTTGTTGTCTTTCTGACGTCCACCGAAATTTTGTATTGCTTTTTAAAAGTTCGTAAATCGGTGAAAGTAATTCAGCCAATTTGGGTACAAATTTTGCGTAATAATTCACCATACCGATAAAGGATCTCACCTGAGTCAGATTTTCCGGCCTAGGTGCATCACATATTGCTCGGATTTTGGTTTCCGTCTTCCTGAGTCCTGCTGAGCTTATTTCGTGTCCTAAATATTCGACTCTTTCTTTGAAAAACTCGCATTTCTTGGTTTGTACTGTTAGTCCTGCTTCTTCAAGTCTTTGGAATATCTTATGTAAATTTTGTATATGTTCTTCGTCCGTTGAACCTGTTGTTAATATGTCATCCTGGAATATAACCGTACTAGGAATGTCCAAAAGCAATTGCTCGATATATTTTTGAAAGTATGCGCTCGCGACTGTAACTCCATACATCATTCGGTTACATCTGTATAGGCCCCTTTCTGTGCTAAGTGTAAGTAAATTTTTTGATTCTTCATTTAATGGAAACTGCACATACGCTTCTGTTAAATCAATCTTACTAAAAAGCCTACCCCCAGCTAACCTGGCATATAAATCTTCCACCCTTGGCAATGGGTACTTCACTGGTACAAGATGTTTGTTTATAGTTGCCTTAAAATCGCCACATATTCTTACAGATCCATTTTTCTTATGCACAACCACGATGGGTGTGCCCCATTCCGATGACAATACAGGTGTAATTATTCCTCTTGCTTCCATTCTTTGCAACTCATCCTCAACTTTCTGTTTGTATGCGAGCGGTACGGCACGGGCTTTGCAGAATACTGGTTTACTGTCCGGCTTGAGCTCCAATCCAATCTCAGCAAACCTAAAACAACCCAGTTTATCATTAACTACGGAACCATACTTGCTTATAAAGGATTTTGTGTGGTGTTGAATGTTACTGATTTCGTTAACCATCTTAAATATTATATTAAAATTATCTAAAAAATCTCTGCCCAAAATATTAGGGCCGCCGTTAGCGATGACATAAAATTTTTGCTGTCTTTCGACTTTGTTGAAATTCAAGTTTACTGTAAAATATCCTAATGGTGAAAATAACGAACCGTTGTAGCCTCGCAATATCAAACTGTCCTTTATTAGATTATAGTTACCAAATTCCTTTCGGTATTCGGCTTCGCTGACGGCAGAACACAGCGCGCCGGAGTCAATCAACATCCGATGGGGCCTACTCCCCACGTACACTGTTATGACAAATTTATTACTAATACTGTTACTGTTAGAAAAATAAAAGTCAGACACATTACAACTATTTGTTTCGATTACCTTGTCGACAGCAGCACCACCCCTCGCCTCCACCAGCGCATACAAGGGGCTGTTTTCTTCCACGCTGCTGTTGCTGGTGTCAAGGATGTTTTCGTCCACGTAATTATGATCTCCGCCACTGCACATCCGTTCCAAATGTGGTCCACGACATTTTCTGCATTTGAAATTCTTGTATTTACAATCGTCAGCGTGTGATTTTCCGCATATTTTGCACATTTTCTTAATTTTTGTTTTGTTTATGTTTTGAAAATTGTCACGACGCCCCATGTCACTCGTCTGACGTTGTTGACGTTGATACTGTTGACGTTGACACTGTTGATAGCTTTGAAATTGACACTGTTGACGATTCTTTTGTCGATATCCTGTGTTGCGCCCAGGCTTACCACTGTAATCGTTTTGGATGTCGCCATTTTTACGCGCGAACTTTTCACCTTTTACATAATTAATATCGTCCACATTAGTTAGATTTTCCTTTTGCACGGCGATTTTCTTCAGGTTTTCTAACGATGTGTTTTCATCCTCCTCAGATAAGCGATCCAGTATTGGCCCCTTCGCCAAACCCACGACAAATTTGTCCGTAATCACGCTTTCCAGTCTGCTACCGAAATTGCAATTGCTAGCGAGGCATTTTATGCGAGCGAACCAGTTCATTATTGATTCTTGAGGTAGCTGGTATGCTTCATAAAACTTCTTCCGTTCTTTCCACACACTCACGTGGGGACTGTACTGTTTTTCGAGTAGTTTAGAGAGATCTTTATAGTTTTTTGTTTTTGGAAGAACCGGATGACACAAATCGCGCAAGAGTTTGTATGTGGAGGCACTCAACCTTGATAAAAGCGTAGCAACTTTAAATTCTTCTTTGTCAATATTTTGGCTCGTGAAGTACTGATCCAGTTGCTCGGCGTATATTATCCAATCGTCCTCGTCACTATTAAACACGCGAAAATTTGCCATCTTGACGGTAAGATATTATGTCGCACGTGGTTTTCACTTGACCGGAAGATTATTATATTTATTAACTTGTTTATCCTGTCGCCACTGTAAAGATTGGTAACAATAAAACGTCGTGGATTCAATAGTCAATACGTTTATTACACAATCGATCTGATTATCGAACTGGAGGCAACGCAACACATATTCTGGAAGGCTCTAGACCGGATCGCTACCGACGCAGTACGTGTCGGTTGTATGGCTTGTAACAGACTGCTGTTTATAGACACCGCCGTTCAGTCCAGTTGACAGTTCGGGCATGCGCCTCATAATGATATGTGTATATCATCACAATACTTAATAAAGCTTATAGCTTCATATCAGCGTTATGTTAAACACAACGTTTTGTCCACTCAATGTCTTCTTCAGTTACATTTACCAAGTGCCATTAATAATATTCCCATTCGAACACATTGAGTTGCAGAATTAAATAAAATTACTTTCAATTGAGGTTCTCAACTCAAGCTAACAAATATTTGAGTAATCCTAAATATTAATTACAATATTAAAACAATGAAACTACACTTACGAAGTCTGTCCATTCTTCAATATCCGACTTGCGTCCATAACTTCTCCCGTTGAGGGACCTCAGTGGGGTAGCATGACTCTGACAGACCATCGAGCATAGTAACACAATCAAATATCGAGCGTGTGTGACTTGCGATTGAAGAAGATGGTCATCTGACTCAGCGAGAGCTAGAAAGTTACCTTGAATTCAAAAAACTTGTGTATCGATAATTCTAACCAATAATTTGGATATGACGCAGGTGTATGCTAAACTCATTCCAAAATTGCTTCCCAGAGAGCAGACGACACTCCGTTAAAGCCAAGTCGTCACAGTGGAAGTCTTCGTTAAGTCCATGTTGATCGTTTTCTTCGATTTTAAAGGTGTTCTGCGCTAAAATATGCTTCACGAAGTCAGAATATCAATAACGGATTTTACCTTAAAGCCCTCAAAAGATTGTGTGACGCAGTGCGAAGAAAACTGACACATTTTTGGACGAACCGTGCTTAACCTTTTCACCACAATAATGCATCAGCATTGTCCAACAGTTTCCGGTAAAACACATAATTATTCAACTTCGCCACACTCTCTACAGTCTCAGCTATTCCCTAGATTAAAAAAATCAGCTGAAAGGACACAGGTTCGACTACATAGCATCGATCAAAGCAACTCCCCAAAATTGTCTTCAAAAACTGCTTTAAAATGTAGAAGCACCGATGGGAGCGTACTGTTCAATAAAATTGGGACTACTTCGAAGGATGACTCGAACCGTATGACTAAAATTAATACCAGAGCGGACTTATGAACACAGGTGTGATATTCACCACCATGGATACGGGGTTGATTGTCGTTTTTTCCTTTCCAAAAGAAAGTATTGCCCCCACCTTGTTCTTTTAATTGACCTTCACCTGATCTTCTGGTTTCACTTAATGCAGCAATGTCAATGCTGAATCGCTTTAGTTCACGGGCTATAATTGCCGTACGGCGTTCTTGTCTATTACTGATGAGTGTGCCGACGTTCCATGTCGCGAAGTTCAATGTTTAACTGTATTATTGTTATTTCGACCGCAAACGGTGCACCCTCTGGACGTGGTTATCCAGAGAAGCGGATGGGAGTACTGACTATAGCCCCCTCCTCATACGGGGTGAGCAGAGTGAACCCTAAAAAGGACTGCTCAGTCACAAGTGCAGGACATCAGCAGCTCCATAGTCCCAAATTCTGAACGGCCATCACCCACTCGCCGCCTACGTGCCGGTTTGTCACTAGGAGCTTCCAGATCACACAATCCTTCTCACGTCTCGACTCCCTGATCGCCGCAGGGTTTATGATGGTGACGTTTGGACTTCTCCTTCATTGGAATTAAGTCCGACTCAATGGCATAATGTCTACGACGATTGGAGAATCCAGCACTGCTGCAATCGGTGACTGGGGTGTCAATGGATGCATGAGTAAGATGGTGGGTTCGCTCAAGGGCATGGGATGGAAGCCCTCTGATGCGACAAGAGTGCCGTAGCAGAGAAGTCATTCTCTGGCCTGACTTAAAAAACAAAAGCACTGTTGACGTATTGATATACATCATAATTTTAGTAACCCAATGGAATCATTTAGGACGACCTTGATTAATTACTCTCAAACGCTGGACGTCTGAGAATGCTGAATTTATTGTATATTGATTTGCCATTTTTGTTATTTAACTTTTTGTACAGACTATGATGCAAACAATGCTGACCATGAGCGCGTACGCTGGCACCGGTGATGTACTTATTATTCAAGAATTACTGAGGATTGTTGAAGAAAAAGTAGAAATACCAGAGAAAGAGAAAAAGGTTAAAGATCAACCACCAAAAAAAGATGTAAAAAGTGACAAGAGTCGAAAAGATTGGGACTTTTCCATTGGTCAAGCTATTGCAGCACTTGCTGTTTCGGCAGTGTCTTTTGGCGAAGAATTAGGTATGCTAATCATTTAAAAATATACTTTACTTGAATAAATTGAAGTAGTGTTGTTTTAACGTTATTTTAAAGTAGTAATTTTGTACTTAAAATTAAAGGAATGGAAATGGTTCAACGTATTTTTGGACATGTCGGTCGATATGGCGAACCTACTGTTCGCAAAGCGGTACCGTTAGCAATTGCTCTATCATCGGTTTCAAATCCTCAATTGAATGTTATGGACGTGTTGACCAAATATTCTCACGATACTGATGATGAAGTAGCCTGTAATGCTATATTTGGTCTTGGTAAGTATTGACCACTTACATTTTGTAAAATTTCTACAGCATTCAATAAATTATTATTAGGTATTATAAAAAAAAAAACTCATGGGCAAAATTAACAGATAATAAAAAAAATTGACGTCAAACTTTCTCTGTTAATTTGAGGTTTGTGCAGTAACAATATACCTAATGCTGGTTTTCGACTAAACGGACAAAACACAAACTCGTGTCGAAAAAAAACAAAACTGCTACTTTTCGGAATCATTTTGGACACTGGCGTTATAGTTTTGTTTTTCAGGTCCCGCTCGGAAATTTTTGACAGTTTTGGCAACCAATTAAATTTTGTTATTTCTTGTCATGTGACAGAATTCATCCAATCATTTCAACATTAAACTACCCTAGGGTAGTTTTCACTCACTATGTCATCCCGATTGTTTAAATCATAATTTTATGTCAAATTTCTCAAGCACGTTTGTTGGTAAGCAACGAGGTGTCGGTAGACTGCCTATTGCCTATGCCATGTAGTCGTGGGTGCTGGCAGCTGGCAGTCGATGACCGTGGTTCGTATTCCACGCTAAAGTGTAGGTCCATACTTACAAAATTAAATAACTCAAATATGAGGGAATTACCTACGTTGTAAAGGCCAATAAAAAGGGGAAAAGAAAAAAAATATCCAGCCGCTTATTTACTTGTCAGGAATTTGAGAATGACGAATAATAGCAATGTTTCGAGGCTTTGCTTATGAGCTTTACCATATAAATAAAATAAATATATATTTGTCAAAAAATCAAAAATTATTTGTAGACACGTAAACAAAACATATAAAACATAAGAATAATAATTAATACATACAGGTACATCGTCAAATAAATAAATCAATTAAGATACTTAAAGTAAATTAATTAAGTAAATATTCTACAGTTCAATATATACCTATACATATATATACAATACAAACTACTAACTACTATCCAGTGTGTGAATCGCTCAAAAATTAATGCACATTAAAAAAGTCACCTACTGTATAAAAAGCTTTTTCTAACAAATACGTCTTTAGAGCTTTACGGAATCGAGGAAGGGATGATAGCGATTTGATTTCCATTGGCAGATGGTTGTGCATTTTTTTTGCATTGTAAGAGATTTTCGAAATAAAACCACTCTATCTCTACTTTATAACGCATTCGTACGTTCCAAGCTCGAATACTGCTCCATAGTTTGGTCGCCTATGTATACTAAGTATATACTAATGATTGAAAGGCTGCAAAGAAAGTTTATTAGACAAACAGATTTCTTAATGTTTAACTGTCACATCTCCGACTATGAGCGCAATCTAACAAAATACAATTTACTATCATTATTTAATAGAAGATTCTTACAGGGTGTATGTTATTTATTCAAAATAATTAATAATAAAGTTTATGACCCAACTATACTAGAGAAAATTAATATACTAGTGCCCTCGATAAAAACTCGTACCACCAACAATAAAACATTTATGACAGTAATACCAAGAACGAACTACCAGCAGAATTCCCCGATTTCAGTGATGTTAAGAAACTACAATCAATGTCAACATCATTGTGATATTTTCAATGATAATCTGATTGAGTTTAAGAAATTAATAGTAAACTATTTGAAGTTTAATCAATAATTGGAATTTTTTTTTGTACCTATATTAATTATTATTGATTGTATTTTTCTCTTTTTGATTTTCTGTATTTCTTTTTTTTTTGTTTTAGTTTACTTTATGTTGTTAATGTTAGCTTTATTAGTGTATTGTTACTAGATAAATTTCAACATGTAATTGGATCGTCAGATCTGTATGTTGCAAATAAATAAATAAATAAATAAATAAGTATATAATCGAGCCTTTGATTAATTCGGAGGATGGGGCTGGCAGATAAAGATCACGTTCGGCATTTCTAAGGAGATAGTTATGGAATGGTCTTTCAGAGACATCTGACAGGTGTTTGCGGATTAAGCAGACCGATTCCAATATAAATAATGAAGGTAGTGTTAGTATTTTAAATTTTCTGAAGAAGTCCTGGCAATGGGCTCTATAGTGCAATCACAGAGAGTATCGAATAGCTCTTTTTTGTAATCTAAAAATACGCCCAAATTGCGTTGCACATCATGTACCCCAGAATGGGAGCGCGTATCGAAGATGGGATTCGAAGAGTGAAAAGTAGACTGTTATGGAAGTTGACAAGTTAAGTTCTTTGGAAACTGATCTTAACGCAAAACAGGCAGAGCTTAATTTTTGATAACGCATCAAAGTGAAACTTCCACTTGAGGGAGCTGTCAACAACAATGCCCAGAAACATCACAGAAGAAGCGACGTGAATAGTGAAATTATTAAGTTCAAAAGACTGCAGCGCACCTTTATATGACACAGATTTAGTTTTCGCAGTGTTCAAGCACAACAGGTTAGAGTCACACCATGATTTGAAGGTGATTAAGTCTTTGGATATGGTACTATGAAGAGCCACACTATCCTGGCCGCACCAAGTGAAACTAGTATCATCAGCAAAGAGACATACTTTACCGCTGATGTCTAGGCACGTAATGTCGTTGATAAATAGCAAAAACAAAATAGGACCCAACACCGAACCCTGTGGAACTCCACAATCCATCGGCCTGCAAGAAGACACAGCCCCATTGACCCTCACACACTGACTTCTGTTGCTAAGGTACGACTTAAACCATGCCAGTGGAACCCCCCGAATTCCGTAGTGCTGTATCTTGTTAATTAGGATGTTATGACTTACACAGTCGAATGCTTTGGATAAATCACAGAAAATTGATACTGTAAAGTGGAGATTGTTCAAGTTGGAGTAAACGTTGTTGAAGACGGAGAATATAGCATCATTAGTGCATTTGTTAGCTAAAAATCCAAATTGGTGGCTAGTTAATACTTCATATTTGTGCAGAAATGATAGAAGTCTCTTTTTAACCAGTCTTTCAATGATCTTGGATAGAGTAGATAGAAGTGCAATTGGACGATAGTTTGAAGCTTGATCCTTATCGCCGCCCTTGTACAGAGAAACTATTATAGATGTCTTAAGGCATTGTGGAAAAATTCCATTTTGGAATGACTTGTTAATTAAATCTGTGAAAACGATTAATGTACATTCCGGTAGATTAGACAACATTTTCAAAGTGATTCCATCTGTTCCAGATAACACCTTGTTTTTGATGTCTTTAATTGTACTGCAAAGCTCTGGAATGTATTGTTTGAAGTTTATACCAGCCTTATAGAAAAGGGGTTTAAGTTATCGACTTCATAATTGCGAAATTAGTAAAAAAACAATAACAAATCATACACAGTTAAATTAAATGTTGGAATTGACCGCCGTTAGCTTCAATGCGCTCAGCAATTCTTCGACGTTTTGACTGTCTAACACGCAGGAAAATTCCCGAAGTGTTCCGAATAATGTCGCAAGATGCAACAATTGATTGGTCAACATTTTCAACCGGAGTAGCGTAGACTAGGGTGTTGAGATGACCCCAAAAGAAAAAATCTAAACAATTAAGTTCGGGAGATCGCGGGGGCCATGGGTGTGGACCTCCTCGTCGATCCAACGGTCTTGGTATCCATCGTCCACGTATTGACGAGCAACCAAACTAAAGTGGGCCGGAGCTCCATCATGCATAAAGTACTTGTTTTGTCTTACTTGAAGCGGTACACCTTCTAGCAGTACTTCTTTAGGAATTGTCGATAATCTGCACCGTTTAATCTGTTCGGTAAAAAATGTGGGCCTATCCCATCACCGACGAAGCCAGCCCAAATATTCACGGAAAATTGTTTTTCAACAAGTTGATTTTCCTCGAAGACGGTCAACTTTAGAGCTTACGACCAAGAGTGTTTTGTGGGTATTAAAACCGTACTTTTCCAGTAGAAATTGTGTAGAAAAACACCCACTACCCTTTCAAAATCTTCACCAATTATGAATTTAAAAAAAATATATTTCACCCTGTGTTTTAGAGAGTAAGTTAATAGAAACTTTTTTCCATATTTTAGGACGAGCTCTCACATCCTAAAGTCCTGCGCATATATTATGAAACACCCTGTATAGATATGAATGTTTTTTACCTTTTAGGACTCATAGGAGCTGGCACTAACAATGCGCGGTTAGCAGCTAGCTTACGTCAGCTTGGTGTTTACCATCGAAAAAATCCTTCTCCACTGTTTATGGTTAGAATAGCACAAGGATTGGTACATATGTCTAAAGGGACAGTTACTTTAAATCCGCTTCATACTGATAGAATGTTATTGGATCCTGTAGGGATGGCGGGTAAGAAATTAATTTACCTCATGCCTAATAGAAAATTCAAATATTAAAAGTATTTCAGGACTACTTACTGTACTAGTGTCCTTGATGGAACCAATGCCGTTGATACTAGGACGGTCTCACTACCTATTATATGTTCTGACCGCATCCATACAACCTAGATGGTTGCTGACGTTGGATGAAAATTTAGATGTAGTACCCCTTACGGTCAGGGTAGGCCAAGCAGTTGATATTGTTGGAAAAGCAGGTAATGTCGAGTTTCAACTTGTCCGGTAGGCAAAAATTAATATGATAATTTGTAACGAATTGAAGATGAGGTTGGGATGAGAAGAATCTTGACATTTCTTTTTAGATTAACTTTTAATTTTATAATAGTTTTTCGAACCGATTAATACTTCAACACATCATTATATAAATATCTATTAGAGCAATGGTAAAGTTAGTAGAATGTTTTTAATCTTTAAATTGATGAGGGATATACACATATCTGAGTCTTTAACTTCATTAATCGTGAACTCATAATAGAATTGGAAACTTATGAAAAAAGCAGTCCAGTAGTGGAATACGTGTTCCTTGTAATTTTTTTATTTTGTTGGATTAGTGAAATGAGCAAGTAAATCAAACGTATTACTTCTGATTATAAAAAAAAATAAGATTAACAGACTTCTGGATGGTTAACATTAGTTAAACTAAACAGTCTGTTAATATTCTTTTAAATTAATTTTAAAAGTTAATCAATTACTGGAATACTTAACTACTACCGTTAATTAACGGTCTTTGCCCAACCATGTGTATCGTAAAAATATTGGTTGTGTCGCCCCAAAACTTTCCCGACAATATATAATATAATGAAAAATATATGACCTGCGTAACGAAACAGAATTTTAATAATAATTATTATTATAATTGTATTATTTTCATTATTCCCAATAAACTAACGTAACAAACTAACTACTTCATTCAAAAATTAGAAAAAAAAATATTGCCAGAGATGGGATTCGAACCCAGAACCTTCCGCATGCGAAGCGAACGCTCTATCAATGACGCCCTCTATGAAAATTGTATACTAATTGCAATAACATATGTTCCAACTACCTAACTGGTGAAATTTTGAACACAATTTTCTCCAGAATTGTAGGGGCAAATATCAGAAGTGACCTATCGCTGTAAGGCAGATGCTTTAAAATGATATATCACTCGACCCCTACTGCTGTTTGAAAATTTAGCGGTTGTGTCCACCCCTATCACAGGGCTTAAGCGATTTCAACCAAAAACCAATGGGTTCATCCTAGGACTCCCCCAAACTCATACACCAAAATTTTAGCTCAATTGGTTAATGGTTTAGGCACTATCGTGGACGAGTACATACACACAGACAGACAGACTTCCATCTGGAAATGGTTTTAATCGTCTCAATGAACATCAAAATGGTTATATCCGTCTGTATCTACAAATTTTTTTTAGCGCTTCACTGGTCGATAGATCGATTCATTAGGATTGCGCTGCATTTTGCTCTGATGAAATTCTGGTTGCTTGAATATTTATATGCCAGGGTTCAAAACATCCTGTGAGACAAACATGCAAAAAATCAATCTCATTGGTTCGATGCCAAGAAGACTTGTTTGTCATTGCGATGGAGAGGCACTACAACAGGTCTGCGGGAATTAAGCCCAGCATCCCTTAACTGTCTTCTTATGGTATGAAAAATGCAGTGTTTCAGTTAAAAATGTAAAAGAAACGAGATAGCCCAGATGCTTTAACAAACAAAATGCTCGGAACACATCTAGCTTTATCGTAAATCATGTTGGAACAAGGATGTTTTGCATGTTTGTCCCACATCAAAACTTATGAAAATTTAGGTGTCGGTTTTTTTTTGTCAGTGAGTTTACTAAATTTTTAAAAACACCGTCAGTGTCGCCTTTAGTGGAACGTTTTGTCTGATATTACGTTAATTTTTGATATGAAACATTATAGTAAATCTAGATAATCATATACTTAATGGATTTAGTTAATTAACAGTGGACTTCATTAAATAGTGAAAAGGTAATTCAAAACTTAAAAGTTTGTGCGATGAACATCTGGCAATATAGTACGAGGTTTATGTTACACGAATCTTATGTTGACTGTAATCATTTAGGGCTAGATAACGATTCATATATTTTTTAAGGTAATCCAAAGACTATTGCTGGAATCCACACCCATTCGACACCAGTGCTACTGGCGGCAGCAGAAAGAGCGGAACTAGTAAACGACGAATATGAATTATATGCACCCACATTAGATGGTATTTGTGTTTTAAAGAAAAATCCTGATAAACCGACTTAACTAATTCCACATTTATTAATCAGTATTAATATTTATTCATGTTTCCGAAAGACTGTCAGTTTTTTGTAATGGTATTTATTTGAGAATATTCCTAATAATTTATAAACATTTAATAAATAATATAAAAAACTTCTTATGTAGCTGAGATTTATTTTCGAATAAATTACGTATTTGATCATCTTTGATATGCTGCCATCTGATATATGAAAATAACTTTGTCCTTTTAATTCCCATTCTCACATATTTGATCAAAATCACAACTTTCCAGACTTTGTTGGTAATACTCTTTAATTTTTTTTATATCACAAATATCTTGTTCTGGACAACAAGGTAGCCTCACTATATTTTCTTGATGCATTGTAAGGATTTTGTTTTCATCGCCACACCTAAAAGTATTATTGTTTTTATAATATTTAGAACCATATTGTGCTTGGAACTCTACGTCATAAAGTACACTAATCGAACCAACTTCTAATAAAACTTCTTCTTTTCGAAATCATTAAATCTGGTTGTCATAAGGATTAGGAACATGATTCTAATTCTGTAGTACTTCACTGTTTTTTAATTACTATAATCGCAATTGATGAAATATCGATACTTGTTTCCTTGTCAATATGTGGAAAACTACAAAATGGATAACCTTAGACAAAATTATACTAAACTACGGTTTCTCTCGTAAGACTACCACCCCATTGCTGCGATGGACGATCGATTGAGTGGCCCCTTAGAAGATAACGCAGTTGTTGAGCAAGTCAGAAACATTGATGGTCTCGTATTTGTAGTGGTTCATTGATATAGACAGATGGGCCAGCCGCTTGGAAGAAACAAGTGTATTAAAAAATAACAAGCTGTTGACCGAATTTTTAATAATGAAAGAAAAAAACGTGTTTTTTTCTGGAAAAAAATTACTTTTTACAGTTTTC
Source organism: Apoderus coryli (assembly GCA_911728435.2). NCBI lineage: Eukaryota > Metazoa > Arthropoda > Insecta > Coleoptera > Attelabidae > Apoderus > Apoderus coryli. Next base: position 6,625,686 of record OU452215.1, on the reverse strand, counting down.
TTCACTCTCCTTTTTCTTCCTTTTGATCTCTACGAGGGTTGCTATTTATGTATTGAGAATATAAAGAACAAACGAATTAATTTTATCAAAAATATTTTTGTTTTTCAAAATATTCTTCTTTAAGATCTTTACACTTTTGCTTGCGATGAAACCACCCTTCAAAGCACTTTGTCCAGTCAGAAGAAGATAGCTCTAAAACATGGCTTTTGAAGGCCTCAATTAGTGGGAATAAGAAGAAATAATTGGGTGTCAAGTTGGGGCTGTAAGGTGGATGACCCATCAATTCGTCGTGGATTGGCTTCTCTCAATTTAACTTTGGGCAAACAAATGGTCGTATACCAGGCTGAACTAACGGTCTTCTGATTTCCTAGAGTTACAGTTGCGACATGACCGGTTTTCTTGAAGAAACACGCCACCATTTGCTTTTTAACGCTTCGGGAACGAACAACTTCTGTTGGCTTTTTCTTATATTCAAACACCAATTTCATTCTGATTCCTTGTCACCTGTGACGATGCTGTATACGGCTTTGGATGCACCAGTTATATTATTTAGGCATTTTACGGCGCCAATGTACTCAAGCCAACTGTGGAATCCAACGCGCATATAGCTTATTTTAAAAAGGCGAATCTCCCTATTTTATATGAACAAGTCCTGCTCAAAGATTGGTCATTCCTTAATGATATAGAGGACGTCAATATTGCTGTTACCCAATTCTACCATCATCTTAAACATATTTTAGACATGTGTGTTCCGGTTTTTAAATCACATTCAAAAAAATATAATTACCCTAGCTGGTATACACGCGATATAATATGTGACATACGCAACAAGGCAAGAAATTGGCGTAAATGCAGATCATTGACGCACTTTAACATTTTTAAGAATCTTCGAGTTACTATAAAGCAGAAGACCGATATCGCATATCGAAATTATGTTGCGAGCATTGAAAGCACGGTGAAAAGCGATCCACAGAATTTGTGGAGATTTGTTCAAAGCAGAAAGAGTAGTTCGAGAATACCGGGAAGTATGGTTGATGTGTTCGGAGAATGTCTTTCTAGTCCGGAAGGTATAGTTAATGCATTTGCGACCTTTTTTAGTTCTGTTTATGAACAGCCATCAGAGCGCGTGCCTGCGTGTACCGTTTGATTCATCAATTTCGGTTGGCATTGTCGATCTTCAGGATGTAATTTCCGCACTGAAAAAACTTAAACCTAAAATGACGTCAGGCCCTGATAATATACCATCATTCTTTTTAAGAGACTGTGCTCATGCCTTCGCTGAGCCACTGCGCGTTTTGATTAACAAGTCCCTACAGTCTTGCACATTTCCGACTGCTTGGAAGATCTCTCGTGTTTGTCCGATCTATAAATATGGTGCTAAAGATCATATTGAGAGTTATCGGCCAACTTCAATTTTGTCTAACTTCTCGAAGGTTTTTGAGATGGTCGTGTATGTGAAAGTATTTAATCAAGTCAAAAATCGCATCTCCCAATATCAACATGGATTTTTTACTGGTCGCTCACCTGTTACCAATCTAACCTGCTTTACTCAGGATATATACTCAACTCTTAATAATGGCTTACAAGTTGATGCGATATGCACTGACTTCTCGAAGGCCTTTGATAGGATCGATCATGCAATACTTATGACTAAGCTGGATATCATGGGCTTTCAACACCGTATTGTTCAATTTTTCAATTCTTTTCTATCTGACCGCGAGCAATTTGTCGAATTCAGGGATTTTCGATCTTCATCTTTTACTCCTACCAGTGGTGCACCTCAAGGAAGCAATCTAGCTCTACTCTTATTTGCTATCTATGTAAACGACATCGCTGCTGAAGTCTCTAGCGACTATCTTTTGTTCGCCGATGATTTGAAATTGTATAGACCAATTGCTACCGAGGACGACTGCATATGCTTGCAACGGGATCTCGAGGAACTTCAGGAATGGTGCATTAGGAACAGGCTTCCGCTCAACGTCAGTAAGTGCAAACTCATGTCATTTACCAGACGACAGAGTGTAATTAGTTTCAATTATACGCTGAATGGTGTTGTTCTTGAATCTTGTGAGTCAATAAAGGACTTGGGAGTGATCATGGATAGTGAAATGACGTTTGATGCTCATATTGACTCTATTTCACAAACCGCGATCCGAATGATGGGTTTTATTCTCCCCTCAACTACTGATTTTCAGGATATTGACTGTCTCCTTCAGCTGTACGTAAGTTTTGTCCGCTCTAGATTGGAATATGCCTTTTTTATATGGTCTCCTTTATACCAGGTACACATCAATAAATTGGAGCGTATTCAAATTCAATTTTTAAGAATTTTAGCTTTTAAGATCGATGGATATTTCCCAGTCAGGGGCATTGACCATAATATATTGTTAAACAGATTTAATGTTAATTCATTGGTTTTTCGTAGAGATTCGGCTGGTCAAATATTCCTGTTTAAGCTTATAAACGGCATAATTGACTCCCCTCGCCTTTTGGAACAACTGCCCTTTAATTTACCACAATTCTTTTCTCGAACGATGAATTTATTTAGAGTGTCGCGTTTCAACACCAATTATGCATCGAGATCACCTCTTTACCGAGCATGCCGAACCTGCGATCGTCTTAATATACATCGATCTGTACATTACTTTGACGGGTCACTGTGGTCTTTTCGCGCTGGTTTGACTTGAGCACCCTGGACATGTAGAGCGTGGAGCGTATGGTGATTTTGTTGTATTGTGTATTAACTTTATATTGCTTTATGGTGTATATTTCTGAGCTTATGCTTTTTCGATAATTTTTATCATTTATTCAGTTTATATTATACTATTGAGATAATATCCATTGTCTAGTACTTAGAATTGTCTTGTTATTGGGTCTTGACCTGTTAGACAATAAAGTATTTATTTATTTATGAACATCCAAATTTTCCTGCAAAATCTTATATATTATGCGGGTCACAATAATGCTTAAATTTGCCTCGATTTCACGATATGTCACATGACAATCTTCTTCAATTAGTTTTCGCACAGCATCGATGTACAGTGGCCTTGGATGGTGCTTCATCGCCAAATGTTGCATTAAGCTCACTGTTCTTGCATTAGACCACGTCTAATAGCGATCATAGCTCGAAAATTTTTGCGACTTAATTCCATTTTTTCGCCGAGATGAACTTTTCAACTTACTGTTTATAACACAAATATTGCTCGGACGTCAAAACGTTCTCAGTGCGCATACTGTCAAAAATGTCAAACTTCAAGATGGTGGTGACAAATTTCACCTGGCAATACCAATGTTGCCAATTTTCAATACATATGTACTGAAAAAGAGAAAAATTGACACTTGCATTCATTGCGACGCTACGCTCGTGCTCCTAATTCCCATGTCTTAATAGCTAACATTAATTAATGCTCGTTGCATATACTTTTACGTAAAAGAAAGATTTTAATACACTCTCGTGACTCGATGGCCATAGTTTAAGGTCGTATTCCTTGGACAATTTTTAGTCGAAAGTGTCGTAAAACTGTTTCCAAAACTCCATAGTTACGGGCAATATTAAATCTAACAGTAAATAAATCTGTTGCGAAGCTTTGTCCAGCTTTATTGGTTCGTTGAATAGACTGTAGGGTTTCGTAAATTTCATAATTTCCTTACATTCGATGGTGCTGCTAAAAATATATAAGACTTACCTAAACAAAATAAAAGCCAGATTGCTTCCAAATGAATCAATTTTACTGGTTCTCCATTTTCTATTCATATTTGCAACAAAATTGTCGACTGTAAAATTAGATTTATCTCTATAGAGACCCAAATGTGCCAAAACTTTTAACATCGTTCCAGAGTGTGTAAAATATACAGACGCTTTTGGAAATGGTCTCTCACTAAAATGGTAACTAAGGATAACATCTTTCTTAACAGTAATGACCAAAAAACTAATACACTACTACATTATTCAGACAGTGAAACCATTTTCACAATTTTACGTTTCATACGACTCATTCACTGAAATTTATTATTTATCGGGATTATTTATGGTTGCTAGACGCAGTAGTAAGACTATTTGAGAAAACATATACGAGATGAGAGAGCAGTTTCATTGATCAAGGATTGTGTTGCTCGCCAGAGCGTAATGCTAGGGAAGTCTCATTCCAATATAAGTCCAGCTACTACGTCTTGCAAGCTACATTAACCTGAAGGTTCGGCTATGGTTTGTGCACTTGTCGCCTGTAGAAACACTAGATGTCGCTTTCTCATTCATTCAGCTCTCCTAATACAACTTATAACAGATAAAACATAACGTACTTTTCTAAAAAATGCATCATGTCTCCAAATGTAGGACATGCTTGTTGATATGACAGTTTATGTCCATATCCATCTCTCCAATAATATTCAAGGTCCTCATAGTATTCAAGTACCTAGCTTGTATAAAAAATAAACATTATTCACATACATATTAAAATATTATAAACTCACCTTTAAATCGTCAATTGTAAATGGCGAACACCATGGAGATCTACGTTTTTTATTCCACGCAGTTTCAAAAGCACATGTAGTGTACATAGTTAAAATGTCGTCTACAAGAAAATAAAAAAGATAATGATCAGTAAATTATAGGATGAGTCCAATAATTTATATGACCTTCAAGGTCCGCAGAGGGCAAATTAAAAGTTTCTTAAAAACGCCTTATATCAAGTAAAAATGGCTCCACACCTAACTTAACCTGGACTAAACTACTGTAAACTAATATTGCGTCAAAGATGTTTCGAGGGGGGCAGTCAGCTTCAATCAACCTTCGTTAAAGGGCGCCCTTAATAAGGCGGTTTGTTCGAAATACGAAATCGCTTATGGCATGAGACTGTACTCGGCAACTCTAGCAATGGAATTGAGGCTGACTGCATCTGCGCGGTGTTCCCAGAAAACGTCTTTATCGGCTAAACAGTCAGCAATATTAGTTTACAGTAGTTTAGTCCAGGTTAGGTTAGGTTTGGTGTGGAGCCATTTTTACTTGATATAAAGCGTTTTTAAGAAACTTATTAATTTGACCTCTGTGGACTTTGAGGGTCATGCCATATCTAGCATCTCCCTCTAGCGGTGGACAGCTGAAACAAATTTTACCATAATTCTATCTCTATATCATTTTATGGCTTGAGAGAATCATGACCCTATTGAATGCTTGGACAAAAAGAGCATAATTGCATCAAAACATTGTGATTAAGTTTAACAAAGCGCTTACAATTAAAAATATTTAGACAAAATTAATTACAAAAAAAGGCCTGGAAATGAAAATTTTAACGCAAAAATGTCGTAATTACCTGTGTCTAAATCTTCAGCCAAATTCAACCTGTCATTAGTCTGTTTTACTAAAGATTGCATTTCATTCCCGTTTTTAAACCGCAATTGTTCTCCAGATATTTTCAATTTATTTTTCACTTCCTTTTTCCATTTAGTACATAATTTATAAAACTAAAATCAATCATAACGTGAGATATACTTTTTTCAATGTTACTTGAAAATAAGTCTTCTACCAGGAACTGAACAATACCAGGGCATTTCATATGTTAATAGCATGTTGTTATTGAGCGTTCACTTGATGAGCGTACCTTATTTGTAAAACACCGAGAGACAAACGATGGATGAAAGAGAATAAAAAAATTCCAAGCAGTCAGACATATTTATAGGTGATCAAGTAGTTGCTTAATCAAAGTGAGGATTTTAAGCACGCCACATTATGCACTCTGGGCGTATTACTATTTTTATTATCCCGGCTTAATATTTTATTATTAGTATGTTTGTTCCAATATGTAAAAATTGTTTTTTTTGTGATTGTCATACAAATGTGATGAAGCAAAAGGCAAGTTCCACTTTAAATAGTGGTCCTTTATTGACAAAATACCCTGACGAGTAAGGACGAAATTTAATTAGAAATACAGTTATAACTAGTAATTGGTCTGTTATGTCCCCACGTTATTTCTTTTTTTTTATTGTTTTTTTTTTATTTTATTCTTAATTAAATTTAATGATTTGGAATTGATTGTAATTTTATTTCATTTATTCTAACTCTCTTACTTTTTATATTCTCCTCGTATCTTCAATTGTTATTATTCTATTCAATCCAAATCAATGCCTTTTTTGTTAATAAAATGTTATCGCGTATACACCTTTAACGATAGCTCTCCATGCTGTGTGTGCGCGACCGATATACAGAGATTCGTCTTGACCGCAGTAGTGATAGTTTTACGCAAAATATATATTTTTCAACCGCTTTATTATTGTTCAATCGCAAATATATCAAATACCGCAACGTTCTAATCGAAATTTATGTAAGTGAGTGCCTTTAAAGCTACTGGAAGAAAGTGCTGGCCAGCTGAAGACCGGCAGGAGTCGAACATCAGGGTAAGTCTTTAAAGGTGCCGTTTTAAGATCAATCCGTTTACAGTCCATTCATAAATCTCTCCGAAAGAGCCGCTGATTTCTTTACAGGTCCATACAGTTTTTTTTGTTTTAGACAAAACCGATATAATATCTTATTAAAACTGTGGATGAAGCTTAAAAAAAGTACCTTTACCTTACAGGATCACAGATAAGTTCTTACGGGAATCAGTCAATGATTTATAGCTACTACAGACTCAAGTGTTATTAGCAAGAAGAAAATTTCTGGTATCTAATATGTAAGAAACTAAACAAATTGATACCTGGTAATGGTTTAATAGTCTTACAGGGTAATTTAACGGAGTTAAACTTCGATTACTAGTGTCTCAGATTCATTGCAACCTATATTTGCTTGTTTTAGTAGATTTTTAAAAAAAATCTAACTATTCAGGAGATCGACACAACCGAAATTTTGAAAAATTTTTACGCAGTACTTCATTTTATGACCCCTGGATCCTAAAAATGACCTCAGTTCAAAAGTTTATATATCTATATATATATATAAACAAACAAAGATATTCAACTAAGTTGACAGAGTATAGTATATCACCGATATACAAAGAAAAATGAAATAAACTAACTTGTACGAATCAAAAAAATCTCGTGACACAAGCTGGATTTGAACCAACATCTCCCAATTGCCGGTCAGGTGTTTTAACCAATTAAACTATCGTGGCACATGAAAGAAACTTCTTTAATTCGTACATGCCTTGCTTCCTATGTGCGAGGCGTAGCACAGCACATAGGAAGCAAGGCATGTACGAATTAAAGAAGTTTCTTTCATGTGCCACGATAGTTTAATTGGTTAAAACACCTGACCGGCAATTTGGAGATGTTGGTTCAAATCCAGCTTGTGTCACGAGATTTTTTTGATTCGTACAAGTTAGTTTATTTCATTTTTCTTTGTATATATATATATATATATATATATATGGGATATAGAAACTTTGCGTCACGTTCTAGGCCACATTTTTTGACCAATCGAAACAAAATTTGGTTAAAAAATCGGCTAGGTCATGGAATCGCGTGAGTTCGTTGGCGATTGAAATCGGAGAGCTAATTTCAGAATGGCGGCCTGTCAAAGTTTTAAAAAAATCATATTTTTTTCGTTGTTAATAGAAAATACCGATGTTACATATCAAATGATAGAGCACTTAAATCTCTACAATATTTATTTGGAGAGTTTTTTCATCGCTGGCATATTTAAGTAAATGTAAGTCAATATAAAGTAACAAAAAATAAAAAAAAATATCATCACCCGCTATATCTGTAATTATTTTGACAAATACACACCTGTGAAATAACAATAAGACCGTACTGGGTATTTCAGCTAAAATAACTGTCAATATGACACTTTGGTTATATTTGGCGAATGTCAGAATATTCCGTTATTCGTTTATTAATAGTGGGTGTCAGTGGTAGACTAAGTATAAATAAAAAATACATAAATCAAAAATCTACTTTTCCGATCGGGATTTTTTTTGATTTAATATTGTGACGAATATTAAAATGTCCCCTACGCTTAGAGATAAATAAATACATCCGGCAACACCCCGTTGGCTATACTATTGTAATCAGATGTAATCGTTCTAGAAAGTTCGCGACTCAAACTAACCGGGAATGGACGTACGCGCGCCAGAATGTGGAACAAACGACTATTTACTGGAAGTCTTCGAGAAAGAAACAAAGCATATAAATACCCAACGTATAAGAGGTACAGCGAATCAATCATGAAGGAAAGAGTGAATAGTTGAGAACAGTGTTGTGGCATATAAATTATAGTAAAATAAATAGTGAAAATAAATATAGTCATATTAGTTTCCACATATACTTTTTGTTAAAAAATGTATGCACCACACATTTAACACACATACACACACATTTAAAAAATGCGATTATACAGGGCATTCCTATTTTTCTGAACTAATTAAACAGTTTCCGTGTACATTTAAGTGACAAGAACAAATAATAGATGCAGTTCGCAACTGCTGTGATTTGCTTTTCCTGTCTAGTAGGATATTTCTAATATAATTGGTCCCATTCCGTTTTTTACGCCAAAAATACATATGCCCAGGTCTATCAACTTTCATTTTGCCTTCGATTCCTGAATGCCTTGGGCCCCCCATTAGGCTTACCTTAGATGGTTCTAATCACAATTTCGACAGTTTACATAAACCATTCCCATTCTTACAGCGAATGTAAAACATTATTATTAATGAGGACATGTTTAGTAGTTGTTGAATGAAACATATTGAACACAAATTGTTCAGTAGCAATACTGTGCAGTCGATTTCAGTCTCAGTTTTAATACCAGAAAGACTTAGGCCTTTGTTACAAACATGCAGCAGTTTAGCATCATCCCTTGAGACAAACGAATGTCCCAGGTTAATGATGTGGTCCGCAAACGCTGATCTGCTTTCAATACTGGTCGAATTCTGTGATCGTGCTCTAGCAATGATTTTATAGTGTTCGTCTATTCTGGTTTTTATGGCACGGCCAGACTGACCTATGTATTCAGCAGTACACGCTTGGGTGCCACATGACAGTGAATATACACAAGGTTTTTAAATATACCGATGCGAGATTGATGCACTGATATTTTTATCGCTATTGGCTGATCACTAGTTTTAAACGGGTCTATAGTTTATATTATGTAACTAACCTTCTGGGACATAACCGATTCATCACTTTTTAACAGCAAAATAAAATTAATTTTATGAATGACACTAAATAATAAATAGTAGAGATAGCAACATATTTACCCGTAGAATAGGATCATATTTAGGTGGATCTGGAAACCAAATATCTTTTACTGTTTGCCGACCAAACAAACCAGCAGCAAAGTAGTATGCACTATTTCTCGTTCGTTGTGATAGAGTAAATTTAAACTAAAACTTTGCAAAGTTAAAAACAATATTATTATATTGCAAAACCAATAGTTACCCTGTATGACGAGTTGCTATAAACAGCATCAAAAATTGTTGGGAATCTGGATTGCATTCGTTCAGCTAAAACAAGCATTTCTTCCTCGCCTTCATGGGTTAATTTTTTCTTATCATCTACATCAACTTTAGGTTTCCATGTTTGAAATAGGTCAAGGTCTCTATTATTGATATATGCTGTAAAATAAACGCAATATTTATTATTTAAATAAGCTCTCTCTCTCTCAGTTGCAGACCGCGATCAACCTTAATAATTAAGAGGATTTCATGTCCGTAAATATAATAAATGAAAATAATTTCGTGGCAAAGCGGACTAAAATGTTGGCTTTACTTACACAAGGAATTTTGTTTAATTTAGCAGGGCCCCAGTCTAATTCGATAGAAACCAGACCGAGGCATGGGTCGACAGGTACTGACGAATTCGTTTCGCTCTTGTTATGAGCTCGTCAGAGCACCATAGTCGCTGCCCATCACAAATATCGGCCTGCATTTAAGCACAATAGGATACACAACAGTAGACACATGTAAACACATATCATCTACATGTACATAGTAATGCATATCCTATACCATGCAGAGGCCGAACAAACTCAATGTATAGGTAAAACCAGTCGTATAAATAGAAGTAAATATAAATAAAAATAGTATGAACACAAAACGCTAGCAGGAGACCATTTTATCCTTCTGCCAGCATCTCCCAAATATTTGGGTTTCAGCAATGCTCGGACGGTGGTCTCCAAGCGTTCTGCCGTCGATGTTTAATGCCAAATAATGAAAAATTAAGAGGATTTCATGTCCGTAAATATAATAAATGAAAATAATTTCGTGGCAAAGCGGACTAAAATGTTGGCTTTACTTACACAAGGAATTTTGTTTAATTTAGCAGGGCCCCAGTCTAATTCGATAGAAACCAGACCGAGGCATGGGTCGACAGGTACTGACGAATTCGTTTCGCTCTTGTTATGAGCTCGTCAGAGCACCATAGTCGCTGCCCATCACAAATGGCATGGCTTGTAATATTTTTTTTTCTGCTAATATATGCTGAGAAATTGAGATCTAATCGAATATATCGATACATTTCTTGCATCTCTATTAATAAAAGAAAGAATATATTTCTTCATCTCCATTAAGGAAAGAAAGTTGACATTTTGAGCATCCGCGCCAAATTAAATGTATCCGTTAGGTCTGCAGTTTTGTTTACAATAACATTCGTCTCGTCAAATACTAATATTCAATCATTTTTGTATACATTTAGCACAATTGTTTGACTTCGTTGCATATTATTTCCATAAGAAAAGCACACACCTTTTTTCTTTTCTAATGACATTACTTTTATGGAAAAATTCGACGACTTGGGAACTATTTTAAAAATGTTTCCCTTCAAAGAACTCGAAAAACGCAGAAAATACAAGATGCATTTGTTCCGCTCTCTAGTAATAATAGTGACCACATTATTTAACTTACCGTTTGGGAGATTTGAACTTTTTAATATCAATTTCTTAATTTCGGGCAGTCTATACGTCATTTTGGTTATATCAGATTCACTTGGATTTCTGGTTCCATGTCTTACTATCATCCAAGCCTTTAGTGGGGTGCATCCTTTAAAATTGTAAATACTGAATAATTTGAAAGATTTCGCATACCACACTCTTATGGAAAGTACTTACCTCCATAATTAATTTGCTCAAAACTCTTATTTGCGACAATTCTATAGGGAGTTTTGGTGCCCAAATAATCCTCAAGTGAAGGAACTGGATTAGAACAATCTTCATCACCTTTTATCAGCACACAATAAAATGGGATTATCAGGTATACAAAATAATACAAAATTTGTAACATTTTGGTATAGAACGACCAAATGGTAATGCAGTAAACTAATTTACAAATAGAACATTTTTTCAAGATAACTGTTTCTTTATTTAAGCGCTCTAACTGTAAATTCCCACTCGCATGAATATAAATGATCTATTTCAATTTTATCAATAAGATACGACCCGCACTAGTTTAGGTTTTGTAATAAGTATTCCAAATTTATGTAAATTAATGCGTTTTAAAAATTTTGAAATACAAGTAGATATTACTAATAATTAACATTTTTCATAAATTCTTTATAACTACCTAGGTACTAGGTATTGTTATTGTTTCTGTTTGTATTTTTGACCCAAAAGTTACAGAAAATTGTGGTTATGTCACGTCACAGTGTTGCCCGCAAAACATAGCCCTTGTTTTGTGGTGTTGCCAGACGGTGTCGTACTGGTGCGATTTCAAATTACCTTTTGGGCTAAGAAATCCCATTATGACTAATAAAATACAAACAAAAACTATTTTAGGCTTCATTATAACAAAACCAAGCAAATACGGAAGAAAACCAATAAATCTAATCCAATCTTGGAGCGAAAATTATGTTAAATTCAATAATTATATTAAACTCGAATTTACTATAGAAGAATGATTTATCAAAGCAGGGCATTGTCTATTAGCATAGATTAATGTTTGTTTATCTATGCTATTGCTATTAGCGTTGCTTCTTCTACTGTCAGTTGTTCTACTCAGCGGTTTTCCAGATGTGAGCCGCAAGTAGGAATTCTTGGTCACCTAAAGCACTAGTAGAGGTCACTCATTCATCATTTTGACCTTTGAATAAAAAATGAAAGGAAGGACTATACTAGCAAGAAATGCTGATCAGTATGGATGTTGCATATGGCGGACCAGTATATCCGGTTTCACAGTGGCGCAGGTCCATAAAATAAGATTTATTTCGAAGTTTTAGGGATATATTACAAAACCTCTTGATTAAAATTACTTACTAGTGAAACTTAACTCCAGAATTTGTATTTTTAGGTGTCCGGGAACAACCACAAGCTGCACAACTAACCATGTTTATTATTGTCTTTGAATTAGATTATTATTGTCTTCAAATAACACTATTTTAAGTATTTACACTGATGCTATTGTTAATATTATTGTAGTATAATAATTGTTCACTCATAAATACATAAAATTCGCTTATATTCATTAACTAAAGCACCCAAAACTGCAAAAAACCGTAAACATACAACTTTGTACAACGAACAACCAAAACAATGAATCTATAATGTGGATGTCCAACATGGCCGTTTCCGGCAGAAATTTTATTTACCACAGTCAGCGCAAAGCTCCTTCCTGTCACTTTTTATTCTTAGATTTTGACCTACTTACAGTAGTAGCAGAGGCCCAGATAAGTTTTTTATCTGGGGTAGAGGTGTTAGTGGTTAAACACACGTTCCTTTTATATTTGATTCGTCTTCTTCAAACATGGCCTTCTGCCACGTAGTATGCGCCTTGGTAGCAATTAGCCAGCTTGCGCTCGTTTTGTGCCAGTTTGGTACATATTTCATTGACGTGAGAAATTAACCTCGCTTTACATGGTACAATTTTTTTTTGCCTTTTGCATCTCAATTTAGTCATCATTCAGTGAATTTTTATGATTTTTACTCGGTTGAGCAGCTATATTTGTTTGTACCTATGTTACTTACACTTGTTTTTTGTTTTTTCTTTGTAGATATAGTTATATTTGTGTCTATGTGGTTCTGTTATATATACCTCCGTCGCTCGAACTTTCGGAGTTTGAGGGTTTCTTTCACTCTTTGGAGCAATTACAGTGCATCTACCAGTCACACATTTTAATCCTGGGAGATTTCAATGTTCCACATTTCCTTCAGGCAGAGAACCGCAATGGGAGGTCCTTCGTGATTTTTTCCAGATGTTTCAATTGACTCAGTATAATCGAGTACTTGCCAAACTTTTCGTGATGATACACCTCTATTGAAAGAAGACCCCTATCATCCGGCAATTATTGTTTCGGGTGACATTGTGACTCGTCATACCATAGAAATCTTATATTAATATATAAGATTTCTGTGCGTCAGACTAGGAATTTTGACACAAACATCAAAAATAGGCAGTACAACTTCAGGCGTGCTGATTGCCATTCTCTATATTGTGACTTGTTGAGTGTGGACTGGTCATGTGTGTGTGCTTTTGAATAGAATTTATATGTCTGTGCGTCGTCGTATTTCATTGTGTCAACATGGATTTATGTTAGGTCGATCAACTCTAAAAAACTTAGCAGTGCTTAGCCAGAACCTGTCTGAGGTCCTGGATCGAGCTGGACAGGTAGATGTGATTTACACGGATCTTAGCAAGGCCTTTGATCGGGTTAGCCATTCTATACTGCTAAACAAATTAACAAGCTTCTCTTTCTCTGCTGATGCTATTCTTTTTCTGCAATCCTACTTAATCAATAGAACCCAATTTGTTTTTTATAATGGCTTCAGTTCACGAACATATATGGCAAAATCTGGTGTACCGCAGTGCTCCAATCTGGCTCCATTGTTATTCCTACTATATAGAAATGACCTAGCAGACAGCTTAACTTGTAATAAATTATTGTTTGCGGACGACCTTAAGATATATCGAGACGTGTCAAATGTTTCTCAGTATGAAGAGCTTCAGAGCGATTTGCACATGATTGAGCAGTGGTGCTTTGATAATGAGCTCAGCCTCAATGTGGACAAGTGTAGCGTAGTGTCTTATACAAGAAAACTCCGACCTTTAATACACAGTTATAAAATTAATAATTGTGAGGTGTATCGTAGAGAATCCGTAAAAGATCTCGGCGTGATCTTTGACTCTCAACTTTCCTTTGTTCATCACATTGATGAACAGAAGCAGCTAAGGCTTACGGTTTTTTAATTAGGAATACTTAGTAAGACATTTCTCTGATGTAAGCTGTCTCAATTTTTCTTTTGTCAGGTCCAAGTTGGAGAATTGTTCATTGATTTGGAATCCAATGTATAAATGCCACAGGCAGACAATTGAGCGGGTACAGCGACGTTTCATCAAATACCTCGTTTACAGAGTGGACGGAATTTATCCAGTTCGTGGGATCAGTTATAGTTGTTTAACGTCCCGTTTCTTGATGGATAGTTTATATGTACGGAAGTTGTGCGATAGCAGTGCTATATGGGATGATTCACGATAAATTAGACTGCCCAAACCTGCTATCATACCTAAATTTTCACGTTCCCAGATTGAATAGTAGGAATAACGCTGTTTTTTATTGTGTTAGATCTCGCACAAACGTATTGACCAGGTCTCCCATCAGCACAATGTGTAATGTAGTCAACACAATTTCACGTAATTGTGACATATGTTATGTAAAGAATGTCAAGGAATTGTTTCCACTTATAGAGGAGTCATACGGATTGTGCGCCTAAAAAATTGTCTAATGTATTCTTTGTTATGGTGTGCTATAATTTTAATCTGTTGATGGTATTTTATTATATATTTTTATTTGTTAAATAGTGTTATGTTACGTAGTACTGTTTGCTCTGTAAATGGATATTTCTGTTGGGCAATAAATGCTTTATTTATTTATTTAAAAGTTATATAATGATATAAAAGTTTAAAAAGCGCGCCAAACGTTATTTAGTTTGGTCTTGCAGTGTATAGTGGCGCTAATATCGTTCTGACGTGATCGTGTTGAAAATGTTTCACCACAGACTCTGGCACTCTTCCCCTGGTTATTTATTTCTCTATGTTTGGTAGAATTCATGACTCAGATGAACACAAGGTCTTAGGTCATCTAAGATGAAAGTGAAACTACGTCATATTCTTTAATAAAGAGCTTCATTAGTATTTTGGTTAAAATTAAAGTCTTAACTAATGTCATGTCTGTGCAAATAATAAATAGATATATAAAATAATTTACTTACTAGAAATTAACTAAAATTAAAAGGTACTGTACTTAGGTATGTTCAAGAATACAACTGCTTTTATCATGGTTTTTAAGTTTAGACTTCCAAACTAAATGCGGCTGCAGAACCTCTACGTTAAAAAACCATCGAACCAACTTGTGGATAAAATATTAAGTTGCCATATCTAACCTACTAGTTGAATACAAGACGTGCAAGATAAAGGTTGGAACCTTGAAAACTGGGAAGATACGGAAATTTAAGTAATTTACTCCAACTACTTTGGATGGACCTACTTCGTCCTCCTATTTATCCAGAAACACATACGTAAACGAGTAAGAGTAACCCTAAACTTTGACATTAAAATTCAAGATTAGCTGCATTTCGGGGAATCCCGACATGTCCGCCCTCGAATGAATACAATAGGCGTCTTTAGTCGGTAGGCAATAAAGCTTTTGCTAGGGGACAGTTAATGTGGATTTGCATTTACTGGTACACAATGGGTCAGACATATAACTGCGATGAGAGTGATATTTTTTTTGATCACTTAGGTACTGTTTTGGGTGTTTTGAATGAACATTTAAGTTGAATGTATGATGTTTCTTTATTTCTGTTTCGGCTTTGGTTTAATTATATTGTTATGTCTTAAGATTAAGTAATTTTGTAAGATTGCTCTGTAAATTATAGCTTTAAAACCAGTCATTTATTTCGACTATTTGTATTCTGTTTGTGTTAAGTAGTAAAAAATCTAAAAGCAATGGTTATTGCAAAATGGACTTTTCTAATAATTCCAATTTGAGGGCTCATGTTAAAAGAAAACATCCCAGGAGTCTTCTGCTAAAGACAACATACCAGCAAATGCGCGCAAATCGTTGAAATTGATATGGTCTCGCTATCGCTAGATCCTTGTCTGTATAAGTCCCCATTCTGTACCTCCCGTGCCGTATTTTTAATATTACCTTACACAACTAATATTATTGCCACAAATATGTGTCAGTGGTGTATCTTATTACGTAGAGTTTCCGCATAATATACTTTCGATAGCCAATACAATTCAAAATATCTATTCGAACTTTTTTTTAGGCATAACATAAAAAATCGGTTCAGTTTGGTATGTATCACAACCAATTAGGATACGTCCAAGATGCACGCTGATTTTCTGAGTTAGACAGATGGCGCTAAGCGTTGTCAAGTCCGCGTGAATAAAACAAGATGTTTTTGGCGACATCTAGTGTGAGCAGGCAATATGCCCCGTGAACCACAGTTTGCAAACGATGGCCGGACGAGAAGCAACAACTCCATCACATCCTATTATCAACACTAGATGCGTCCGAATTCCCTGGCGGGAGGCTTTATTTGTGATTTGCTTGTTACATAAAGCAACAAGACTTTTAGTTATGTTGGAAATTATTTTTTTAACTCAAATTTTCACCGGAATGCCGAATGGTTTGTTCATTCTGGTTTCCGACGATCAGCCGCTCGGGGACTGTTGATTTTCTCCCATATGGGAGCGCATTCAAGATGATTCCAATAAGAACATCGTCGATGCAAGTTGGAGAAAGATAAATTTACAAATGATGATGAAGTGCAATGGAAATTTGTTATAATAAACTAACACACAGTCTTGATAATAACTCTTATATTTTAGCAATATTAAATCTGTAGAGCATTCTGCAAAATAAAAAGTATCTGAAATATTAAAAAAATCGGCTTTCGTCGGTAAGTAATTGCGTTTGTACTCCATGTACAATTGGATGTATTTTATTTCTCATTGCAGCCTGTTCTCTTGTTAGTTCCATGCTACACTGATCTGTTTGGTGGCAGCGGTCTGCGCTGACAACCTGCTTTCATAATAGCCACATCATCTGCCACTCATAGTCAGACAGTCGGCGACTACAATTCTGAATCTGACTATCTGCTATTACCTTGGACGTACCCTATATAAGTCCTCAATGTTCTCTGCAATTGTTTTAATATTACCTTATACACTAATATTGCCACAAATATGTTTCGTTGGTGTATACTATTACGTAGAATTTCCACAGATACTTTCGGTAGTGAATTCAGAATATCTATTCTATTTTATACATTTTTCAGGAAAATTGGTAATGATTAATTGACTGATACGACTCACTTTATAATTATTACTCAGTCATCATTTATTTATCTTTGAATAAATCATAACCAATTAAGGTGTTGACTACCTGTGGTTTGTTATCGTGCTGATAGGTCGTTATCATGTAAAATTTATTTGTCACCCAATTAAATTATTCTGCATCTTCAAGAGTTTTCGTTGTCGTCGAAAAACTACAGTTACTCATATTACAGACCAGATTCCTTTTGAAGATTTACATTCTCTATTTTATCACATTACTTTAGCGTAACTTAAATTACAACAATAAATGTCTTGGATATCGTTATTGGGCTTTTTAGGTTCGCATTATTAACAACAACAATTAAATAAAAGTTCTTTTAATTTCTTTTACGTCATACCTCCTTTCTTCTCTCGACGTTTCGACAAAAATATTCTTGTATTCTTCATCTCATTAGTGTTCCTTATTTTGTCCCTTCTCTTTCTCCATTATTGGCTGCAGACCAAATATTACAAAGCCAATAATGGAGCTAGCGTTTGTGTTTATACTATTTTCATTTCACTTCTATTTTTATATCTATTTTTACGGCTGGTGTTACCTATACATTGGATTCGATCGGCCTATTTATGGTGGGATGTGCCTTACTATGTGTATATGTAGATGGTACTAGTTTACATATATCTACTGTTGTATATCTCATTGTGATTAAATGCAGGTCGATATTGTAGATGGGCAACGACTATGGTACTCTGACGAGCTCATAATAAGAGCGAAAGGAATTCATCAGTATCTGTCGACCCATGCCTCGGTCTGGTTCTACTGAATTACACTGGGGCCCTGCTAAATTAAACGTAAAGTCCCCTGTGTAGGTAAAACCAGTCATTTTGTCCGCTACGCCACAAAATTATTTTTCATTTATATTTACGGACACAAATTCATTTTATACTAATGAGATGTTGGAAGACTAATGAAAGGGGGATCCTGAAGGAGACAATATTTTTATTTTCTAAAATAATCCCCCGTAATTTACATCTCAAATAATTTTTTTTATAAATTTATGCTAAAAAGCTCATGCAATAGTAACAATTGGCCTTAGTTTATCATTACGCACTGGTAATGATAAATAAGAAAAAAGAAACAACCCACAACATCATTGTGGGGAAATATTTTTATATAACCATAGTAATGATAATCGAATAGACAAATCTTGTTTTTATATAAGAAAAAAAAATCACAACATGCTTGTATATATATTTGCATTTGTACAACCTTCTTCGATAATAATGGAATATTTTGTAACCAATGTCACTGATGATGAGACTTATTACCCTCGAAACATGTCTGACTAAATTTCAATAATATGAGTACATGTACGAAAATTTTGTGGAGCTGACTTTCATTTAAAATATAATAATTTTTTGTCGAAACGTCGAGAGAAGAAAGGAGGTATGACATGAAATAAAAAGAACTTTTATTTAATTTTTGTTGTTAATAATGCGAACTTAAAAGCCCAATAACGATATCCAAAAATTATAAATATACGGTTCAAGAAAAATAAAGAAAAAAAAAAAAACAATAAATTACAATAATAGCATAAAAAACAAATGATAATTACAGATTGAGTCAAATTTAATACGGCCTGATGTGATATGTTATATATTATAGTTACAAAAAAATAAAATATATATATATTTTTTTCCCGTGTATGTCCAATTGACCAACTAGCTTTTCAATAAACCCACCACTGATGATGAGGCCGGGTGCCTCGAAACATGTATGGTGACGAATGAAGACCCTTAGAGGGATTTATTAAATTTATTTTGTGGAGATTGACTTTTATCTCCCCATATCGAATATCGCACTCCACTTAAATATGGACTACTTCTTTAAATAAAATAAAAATAGTTAATTATGTAACAAGAATGCGAATATCAATTGCATACAAAAATTTGCCAAATGCAGATATTTCTTTAATAACTTGCGTTTAAGCAGCATATTTCATTAAAAAATGGCCAAAGCATCAATTGCGTTTGTAACAGCCTCATTTGATCTTTTAAATTCGACAATAAAAAATCACATGGTCTTAGGTCAAGGTTGTAAGATAATGTTGCCCCGTGGACTAGCCTTTTTTTATCACTTTCGATAAACAAACTGGAATGTCGTTATGCATTAACTGTTCCTTGATCCTCCAAATCCAGGGTTCGCCTTTTTTACCCATTGAGTTGATTGACATTTAGATTCTGATTCAAATGCATATATTAAAGTTTCATAGTGATATTTTTTCAGTCTACTGGCACCATTCAGCATGATGCTGTTTTTAATCTTGTGTGAATCTATTTGTAACTTTACTGATGCAGAATTGAAGCCATTCCTATGCCCAAAGTATACCGAAAATTCTGTAAGTCACATGGTTATCCTCAAGAATTTGTTGAACAGTTCGATGCTTTCATCAGTAACTTCAGAAGATATTTTTTGTATCTTTACTTCCGGCATTGTCTATGTATTTATGTCTCCGCTGGTTAGAGGGCTCACGAAACTAATTCGTCAATATCGGCCATGACCATGCCTCAGTTGAACTGCTGGGGCTCAGATATTTTAATTCTCTATTTGTCTGAATGGTGGATTGTTTTCTTTATATAAATAAAAAATAATAGGATATCCTGACGGAACAGTTCGACTGCAAAGCGAAAGAACAAATATTATTCTGTGATTGAATTTCCAAGCCGTTATAAAATTCCCATTGCTATCATTATAATCTCAGTCTCAAACAAATTTGACTCAATCTTGTACCAATAGACTAGACTATCCACATATAAACGAACATTGTAATAAATATCTAAATCTAATGTCATTTATTTTAACGTATTGAGATCATTTATTGACCTCTGGAAATAAATATATCGAAATTGCATAGTAGTGGGCTGCGGCTGCCATCACAACAAACAAATGCCAGATTGCATGCGCAAATGGTATAACACCATCACATTTAAAGAAAATCACACCAAATATGTACAGAGCTCCGCCTAATATGAGTTCCATTATACCCATGAGGTAGTGCTAGAAATTAGTTAATCAAATATCTGTAAATGCTAATAATTATAAATTTTACAAATTGTATAGGTACAAATTTTTAACATTTATTTATAGCAATTGAACTAAATAAGGACTGCTATAACCAGGCAAAATATAAAATACACTCATGTCAGAGTCGAAAACAAACCGTCGGCGTCGGTGCCTATTCTGCGCTCCTCTACAGCGTTTGTGTAATCTACTCTTATCTTGGAAAATTAGAGACAAATTGTACGATTTAAACACCTTTTAAATGGTGTTTTCAAAAGTAAAGTCACTTTAGCCGTTTTCGAGAATTTTTGAAAAAACGATTTTTTGTGTTTGAATTGATAATCTGACATTATTATTACAGATATAAACAAATGAAAAGCACTTCCTCGTTGTTACTTTTTGATGGGAAAAAGATAGCGTTTACAAATTTCCACTACGACGTTTGGTTTTTGAGAAACCATCAACTTTGAAATGCTTTTTTCGAAGTTTTTTTAAATACGGCTCTGGATTTTTTACTTTTAAATTTAAAGCCATTTTCAATTCAAAAATAGGTGGGATATCACACGTAATGGTTTAAACAAGTTTTCTGTGTTTCTAGCTGTTATTTAAAATTATTCAAGAAAAATCGCCATAGTTTGGCACTTATTTTGCGTATAAACATTCATCTGAGAAAGGAGTTTTTCTAATAATTTCAAAAGGCACAAAAATTTCAACCCAACCCAACCGTACAGAATAAAATGTTGTACTGAGAGAAAATAAATTGGAAAATAATAATAAATAATTGTGAGTAACGACGAAATAATGTTTTCGCAAAAACTACCTACCAGTCAGTTAAGTGCCAAATTATGGCGATTTTTCTTGAATAAGTTTAAACAAAAGCTAAAAATATTGAAATATTGTTGAAACCATTAAGTGTGATGATTATTTTTTATTGAAATTGAAAACAGTCGATTCTATTATGTAAAAGATCATACAAAAATTTTAGAGAAAAAAATATTCTTCTAAACTCCAAACTCTTGAATTCGAGACTGTTCAGCAACAACGAATATTCAATCCCTCTGTCAGGATAAATACCGACTGTCTTTAATGAAAGGTATTTCAACAACCTTCTTTGGATACTCTCAACGTTCCGCACATGAATCTGATAGATTGGATACCAAATCAAGGAGCTTCGAACGCACAAAAGAGTTATACAAAACTGTCAACGCATCAATACTATGAAAACTCCTACAGCTTCTCACGATAAATCCTTAGGATTTCATAGCTTCACCAGTCCTAGCAGCCACATGACGCACAAATTGTAGACTAGAGTCGAAATTCACGCCCAGGTCAGCAGCAGTCAGACACCTAGCCAGTGCGGTCCCACCAACCGTGTAGCGAAAATTTATAATATTCTTCCTTCTAGTGAATGTCATACATTTGCATTTATTCTCGTTAAGCGATAGATTATTAACGTTACACTAATGTTCCACAGCTCTCAGATCGTCATGCAACCGAAGACAGTCTACGTGAGAAGTAATAGGGTCGAACAACTTAAGATCGTCGGTAAAAAAAAAAAGCCGCTTTACACACAGACAATCATTTAGATCGTTTATAAAAATAGAAAAAAGCAGTGGACCCAAATTGGATCCCTGCGGAACGCATGAGGGAGCCCAATACCTCTCTGACGTATAGCCGTTATGATATACATATTGGAGTCTGTTCTGAAGGTATGAAGTAATTAACGACTTCAAACCATCATCAAATCCGAATCGATCGAGCTTTTGAACAAGTATTCGGTGATCCAGACGATCGAATGCTTTAGCAAAGTCTGTATACAACACATCAAATTGACAAGTATCAACAACCTCGTTCACTTGTTGAGTAAGAGTTGTACGGTTAGTGGCCGTGGACCTCCCGGTGAAAAACCCATGCACGGAACTACATATTCTGCTATACAGCACAGCTGCAAATAATTTATACTTTTACAGAAATTGGATAATATAGAAATAATACCTAATAGTAAAAATATGATCAATCAATTAAAATTTATTTTTGGATCGGTATTAACCATTAAGGCAATTATGGTGCAAAGCAAAGAGTCTTCGAATTTATTTACTCAATCAAGACCGTTTAGAGAATATTTTCGGACAATTGTGAAATTGGTGTGTAAATGCAAAAAATCTAACGCCTATAATAAAGTTTTGTCGGGCATATAAAAAATTATTTACATCAAAGTATTTTGATGAAATCGAATGTAAGGCCTGCATACAGATGAAATATGAATGAATATTAAATAGCTCAAATAGTGAAAACCATTGACGTAGTTATGCAAAAAGGAACCAACCCCAAAGTTTTGAGAAAATGAGGTTTAAGGTTTTATAATAAATTCATCAGTTTTTCTATTGGGGATTTATTCTATCCTATATATTACCAGTTCCATTTTAAAATATAACCAAGAATAAATCTAAAAAAAACATTAATCTGAGAAAGGCGTTTTTTTAATAACTTCAAAAAGCACAAAAATTTCAACTAAATTTAAAAAACCGCGTATAGAATAAAATGAGACAGAAATAAATTCTCAAATAATAATAAATAATTGTGAGTAAAGACGAAAGAATGTTTTTTCAAAACCTACTACTTTTCATTCACTCAGTTAAGTGCCAAACTATGGCGATTTTTCTTGAATAATTTTTAATAACAGCTAAAATCACTGAAAAATTGTTTAAACAATTACATGTGATATATCACCTATTTTTGAATTGAAAATGGTTTTAAATGTAACAATAAAAAATCCAAGGCCGTATTTAAAAACCAAGTTGATGATGGTTTTTCAGAAACGAAACGTCGTAGTGAAAATTTGAAAACGCTATCTTTTTCTCATTAAAAAAGTAACAAGTGCTTTTCATTTTTTTATATCTGTAAAAATAATGTCAGAAATAAATAAAAACTAAAATAAAAAATTGTTTTTTCAAAAATTCTCGAAAACAGCTCAAGCTAGTTCGCCGATTCCTTCAATATCATCAACAACGTTGCGATCAGCGAAAAGAGTTTCATAGAAAGGAAGACAGTCTTTAGGCAGTAGGTGCTATATTGATTTTAACTCTTTTAGTTTATCTTAAGATATTTCGTTCCCGTTAGGTGACAAAGGGCAAAGCTGGTTCGTGGACAACACATCATTATTGCTTGGTCGCTCTCTTGCTTTCCTGGAAATGTTAATTTCCTTGGTTAAAATCTTGCTTTAAATACAACGAAAATGGTTTTTCCTTAAGTTTTTCTGGTTTTTAACTAAATTACTTCCAATTACAATATTTGTGTCTTTGATCGCGTACGAAGCACTTCGAAGCAAATTGTTGCCTATTTCTTCGGAAGAAGCGGTCGATTCAGATGGTCATGAGTGCTACGAAAATGAATGAAAACGCATGCAAAAATCATAAGATTTTAAGAAACAAAATGTCATTTTATATAAAATGTGTTTTTACTTGTCATGACAAAATTTAAGTAACATTCCTCTTAAAATTACTCTCTGGGCGTCGCGTCGTAACTAGATTTATCTGCCAACAAAGCGCATAGACATGTTTTATCAGTATATGTCACTGTTTGATACAAACATGGATGCCGCATGAAACTGAGGGCGTTCAAAAGTTGCTCTAATTAAAACTAGACAAAGTACTCTCATCTTTATTATTTGTGAATGTTTTAGATAATCCAACTGAAATCTTAATAATAACTAAAAATTCAGGGTTTTCTTAATCATACTCATAATTTTAATAAACCGTCAGCAAATTTTTTGTCACTATAAAAACTACAACTGCAATGTCTTGAATTAAACTCACCTCAGTAATAATAGGTAAGGCTGGACAAATACCCATAATTAGATAAAATATGGTCTCAAGCATTTTGTATTTCTCATGGAAGATTTGTTGATAAATAATACCCATAAATGCCATAACCCATATTATCCATTTCATTTTGGAAGCCAATCCCTCTTGAGGTAAATTTTCAAGCATCAACCATGGATAGTATGAACTGGCTATAAATAAATATATCATGGCTCTATCACAGCGGTGGAGGACATCTTTAAGATTTCTGAAATACAAGGCCCAATTATAAGATATTTTGTAATATGCTAACCATAGTAGCTTCTATTCTAATTTAAGCAAATTAGAGCTAACGCTGAAAGTCGCAATAGGTTTTTTTTTTGAAGAACATTTTGGTAGTATAGTTTGCAAAAAAATGTACCTATAAAATTGGCAAAAGCCAAGCATCGAAAACAGAATTAGCAATGATCCAATACAGTTCTGGAACTTTGTTAGGGGAAAAAGAAAATAAAGTCAGGTATCCTTCAATAATAATTTTACTTAATGTGAAGTTGCTATAACGGTCCATATAACTTTTTTTAAGAGCGATGACAGGGCTTGTATTTGTAATTATAGACCTATAGCCATATTATCAAATTGCTCAAAGCTGTTTGAAATTATTTTATATCAGAGGATTTATAGAGTGACAAAGCCTAATTTATCAATAAATCAACACGGTTTTATCGGTGGCAGGTCCCCGCTTACTGATCTCTCTGTGTTTACACAATTTACTTCAGAAACTGTTGATGAAGGAGGGCAGGTCGATGTGATTTACACGGACTTTGCCAAAGCATTTGACAGAATAAATCACGTGGTTCTGTTGAACAAGCTTACTGTGTTTGGGCTTGGAGCTGGATCTGTTTCGCTAATCCATTCCTATATCACTAATAGATCCCAATATGTTCTCCATAATGGATAAAAATCGTCAAGATACCATATGTCATCTGGTGTTCCGCAAGGGTCGAATCTAGACCCATTATTGTTTTTAATTTTTATAAATGACTTAGCCGGACTACTGAATTGTCAGAGAATGCTCTTTGCGGACGATATGAAAATATTTAATTCCGTTAATAATCTTGACGATTGTAATCGTTTGCAGCGTGATATGGATTTGGTTCAATGCTGGTGTGAGGAAAACAAACTGAACTTGAACTGTTCCAAGTGTAAAGTTATGTCATATACCAGAAAAAAATCAGCCATTCATTTCAAGTATACGATTGGTGAGACGATTTTAAATCGTCCAGAATCCATTAAGGATCTTGGTGTGACCTTTGATAGGCTTCTTTCATTCGATATACATATAAATAACATAATTCTGAGTGCATCTAGGTCTTATGGCTACATTGTGAGAAACTCCAGATCTTTTGAGAATATGGGTACAATAAAAACATTATACTATGCTTATGTCAGGTCAAAGCTGGAATACTGCTCTTTAATATGGTTTCCATATTATAACTGTTACAATGTTTCTGTTGAGAGAGTTCAGCGTAAGATCTTAAAATACTTATGTTTCAAAACTGATAGATCATATCCAGATAGAGGAATAGAGTATGACATCTTGTTAACAAGATGTCAAATACAAAGTTTAGAATTAAGACGAAAAATGCATGCAGTAAAATTCCTTTTTCATATATTGCACGCATGCTGAACTCTTGCAAAAGTTGTATTTTTTGGTACCAAGGCAAAATTCCAGATCTTCTAATTTATTTTATAACGACCGACCTAGAACCAATTTGTTGATGAAGTCGCCTGTCTACACAATGTGTCAGACATATAACTTAAGCGAGGAGAGTGATATTTTTTTTGATCACTTAAGTACTGTTTTGGGTGTTTTGAATGAACATTTAAGTTAAATGTATGATGTTTCTTTCTTTCTGTTTCGGTTGATTTGTATTGTTATTATTAAGATTAAGTAATTTTGTAAGATTGCTCTGTAAATGGATTTTCTGTTGATCAATAAAGCAATTATTATTATTAACTCAAACCTTAATATTGAGAACTATAGACCAATAATTGCTCCTTAGTGTTTTTTCACAAATCTTTGAAAAAATTATTCGCAAACGGTGTCATTC
Source organism: Apoderus coryli (assembly GCA_911728435.2). Taxonomy (NCBI): domain Eukaryota; kingdom Metazoa; phylum Arthropoda; class Insecta; order Coleoptera; family Attelabidae; genus Apoderus; species Apoderus coryli. The sequence goes on along the minus strand of OU452215.1, from coordinate 6,599,519 downwards.
TTAGAGAAGAATGGAACACTGTCACCAAGTCAGCATGGCTTTCGGGATGGTCGTTCCACTGAGTCGAATACTGTCAATTTCATGAACTGTGTGTATGAGAGGCTGGATCAGAATGAGTTTGAGATCGCCTTGCTCTTTGATTTGACCATGGCGTTTGATTCGGTGGATATTAATTTTGTTCCTCAGAGGCCGGACGCGTTGGGAATCCGTGGTCCTTTAAGCCACTGGTTTACATCTTTTCAGAAGGATAGATCCTTTCGGGTTAGAGTAGGTGAGGCTGTGTCTTCGGATGTGAGAACTCCACAGGGAAGTGGTCTGGGCACCTTGATATTGCTGATGTTTGTAAATGATTTGCCGGATTATATTTCTACGGGATATGTCGCTATGTTTGCTGACGATACTGCAATTATTGTGTCTGCTGCTCTCCTGAGAGTCGAAACTGTGTTGTATGAATTCCAAGAATGGTGTTTTAGAAATAAACTTATGATTAATTATAAAAAGACAACTATAGATGTTCTGATCTGAACTTGGTCTTCTCTTTCACCGGTTGTTCATTGACAACGTGCGACAGTGCAAAGATTCTTGGTGTAAGAATCGATAAGGTTTTGGAGTGGAAGGAACACATAGATTCTGTTTGGTTTACAATATCTGAGATCATGTCGACAGGCGTGCAGGAGTAATCAGATTTTGAGGGTTCTAAGATTAATATACCCTAGGTGCTCTTCAATGGAGAACCACAATGACTTTCATTAATATGAAACAAGGGGATATTAGCTTTCCAAAGCACCACTATGAATTTTTCAAAAGGTCTCGCCTGTATGCTGGTAGTCAAATATATAATCAATTAGACAGAGATTTAAACTTAAATTCAGGGCGCTTCTTAACACTCAAGCTTTTTATAATGTGGACGAGTTTTTGGCTTTTTTAAATGGAAAGGATGAAGCACAAAAGTACTGACGATTCAGTAATTTTTTTCATTTTTTTAGATTTAATTTGTGCCCTGATGTTTTCCTTCTTTTTGTATATTTTTCACATTGATTTCATTGTGTACCTATTATTATAGTGACGTGTCTTTTACAATTTAATTATTGTGCACTTAAGACTGAATAAAGAAATTTGAATGGAACCATCATGATCTATAAAAACCATAAAATAACAGAACAGATTGATATAAACAACAACAAAAATTTCCATAAGGGTGACCTCAATAGCACTTAAGAATGGACTATTTTTTCAAATTAGCGACACATTATGTTATCAGGTTTCGGAGTGAGTTATTATGTAATTATATACTTAACACTAATACAATAATACTTATAGAATATCTAAATTATACGTTTTTAATAGGTACTTCGTTAAAAACAATTAAATATATACATACCTGTGTTTTACGGAAAAAAACAAACAATGAAAGCATGTAGATACGCCAAATAGTAATATCAAAGTTCCTCCATACACTATAGCAGATAGTAAATGGATCATATCGTGTGACTTTTCGATAAGTTTGCATGTTGCAAGGACACTTGGAAGAATCCACATGGCATGTGTGATAATATTTGCTCTATGTTCTATATTTGAAGGACAGTATGCTTGATGCGGGGGTGGCTTTTTGTTCATCCATTGTATACTAAAAAAACAATTATAGATATTTGTTAAATTTCAACTTAGTAATATTTGCTGCCATTATGATTGCAGAGGCCTGCTTCGGGGAGCAAATACTACTATTAATTACTAATAAAACGCTAGTAAACTTATTATTTTTGACAGGATGCGTTTGAATCAGCTACAGTGGCTTTTATTTAGTAACTAGAAAACTAGTGCAGTTTTGTGGCAAAACACACACGGTCTTTCTGTAAACGTTAAAGACGATTTTACTAGAAGTGTTTTTTCAGTAATTTTTGACCATTCAAGTGAGCTTGGTCAGTGTTAGGTATACCTATACATCTGAAAACTAAATGTTTTTTGAAATTGAAAATTAAACAATATACGTACTGACTCCGATAAGGAAAATAATATTTGTTTTCGCCGCGCTAATTTACAGACCAAGGAGAAAATTATTTTATTGAGAATACGTTTGAATTTAATAAGACATTTAGAGTTTCTTCCATGAAAATGGACTCTGTTGCAAATAATGTTCAATAATTTGCAACACAGAACTGCAAGAGGTAAAGCCCTAACTCCCCAACAACTTTAAGCTGCACTGCATTGGTTGTCGCCGTAGAACGAGTAGGGGGTGCTATTAACCTGGAGCTTTTATCTAATGTTGTAAAGTGGCCTGTAAATTGAGACATTATCTTGCAATTTAACAGAATTGCTGGAATGCCCCTCGTCTGTGTTTTTTTTTTCCCAGCAATAATACTGCACTTCATTTAACTAGATATTACATAATTTTTTGTTGATTTAAAATGTTGGTTTGACAATAATTTACGTACTTACGCACTCAAGTAAATTAAATTAATAATTACAAAAAGCAATTCAAGGGCAACTACTTAGTTCTGTTCTGTTTGGGTAATAATTTAATTAATTAATTATTATTGTAAGAAATATTCATACCTTCCTTGTTTATTAAAAGGGAAACTTTTAGTTAAATGTAGAAGACCAGGGTTTGATGTCATGTTAATAACCATGCCTTAAACGTAATTATTTAATTATATCGTTGTCTTAATAGTATCATAGAAGATTAAATTATCATTTACTCTACAACTGATAATAATTGTTCCTAAATACTAACTAAAACAACAGATAAACAAAAATGTATTCCCCGCACGCAATTAAAATTTAAACAGTAAAAATAAACAATCAGTTTAAAAAATATATTGGTACTGTTGACAAGTGCTAACGCATATTCGGTAATTTCCTTTTATCACTCCCATCAGTTCAACGTTCAACTGATGTGAGACACTTCTTCTTCTCGGTATGGCCTGATGTGAGACACTGCTGTTAGCTTATCGTTAGAACGATAAGATGAGGATTTGACAAAAGGGAGTTAAAGTTGTACATGACACGAGACGTATCAATGCTGACGTAACGGAAATTATTTAGGAGATAAGTCAATTGAAAAATCTAGGATCAAGAGTGTATTAAAGTTTGATTAGCAACGTAACGTAACGCATTTCTCTTAGGTTATGTTTATATTTGTTTAACTCGTTCGGATACTTCCGGTCATCCAATCGAGGATTTCCGGTAGAATGCGTTCTCGTCTAAATGACACGCAAGAGACCGTATCGATACGGGATACGTATCCGCAAACGAGATGAAATATTCATCTGCGCCTAGCTGTCAATAGATGCGTATAGGTTCTTGTCTCATGAACAATGAACAACTTTAACTCACAGAAATCTTATATTATATATATATATATATACTCTAGAATGATAATCCCGTAGTACAAAAATGTAACCAAAAGTGTAGAGCTGTCCATAATGCGCATGATCACCAGTAACTTATTTTTCAACAGGACCGGCTTTGATTAAATGTAATATTACTGTTATAGGTATATTTAAAATTAAATTTTACCATTTGGTAACATTCAAATAAAAAAATAGAATAAAGAAATTTAAGAAATAAAAAATTACATTAAATATCTAAATACTTTATTGTCTAACAGGTACAACCCAAAAATAATAAATCTAAGCAGAAACGAGAAATAAGTAAGGACTTGAGCATTCTAATAATTTATTTTATTATTGTATAATATTTGTTTGTTTATACAACCACCTTAGGCGTCTTACCTCTCTACAGCCTTCAAAGAAGGGGTACAAGAAACAGTGACTTCACAAATATTTTCCGTGTCCATGTAAACCACTTCCATATCATCCGTACTACTCGCAATAGTATTTTGTGACAAAACATGGTTGGTAGAACTTTTATTCTCAGCAATTTCATGGAGGATTCTATAATTAAGTATATTCCAGTTTAACAACAGAATTCAAACGAACTTTGTATACCTACACAACGTAGGAAATATATTCTTGACATACATATCATGCATTTTTGACAGACTGCTTTTAAGTAAACAGTGTCTTGATATCAAACGATTAAGAATTTAACTTCCACTCTCATTTTCATAATCTCTTCTTTTCAACAAAAGTTTGGGAACTGCATCGGGTACGAGGGTGATCCTCTTCCCGTCTTCTCTACAAATGATATCTTCTGCAGCGAAATGCTTACTGCATATGACATTCCGTCACATACATTTTCTGTACTAGGATCCCAATGCCCGCATCCAAACATCATGTCTTTTTTTTGTCAAGCTAAAAATGAGTATCATGTCAATGGTATCATATTGACTCAAACTGAGACTGTTAGAAACCCGAAACAATAACTTACTGAAAATATTTAATACCAGGAATGAGACCTTCATTTTTACACCACAACACTATACACCTCATTGTTTGTTAAATAAACGAACTAAAACCAAAATAACAAATATTAAAAACAATTTTAATCACAAATAGGTATATCTATCAACAATTAAAATATACCACGAATAAAACCATAACTCAATTATAAAACCTATCTGAATTGTTGTGAAGCCGACTCTGACAGATATTCCCACTACGAGAAATGTGATTTGCGAAAACAGACGCTGTTGCGAAATCTCCTAAATTTAATAAGATTTGGAAAAAAATGTTTCGTTCATATTGCTGAAAACTAAACAGTATGCAATTTTACCGATAACATTTAATTATTTGATTTTGTCAAGCAGTTTTGTATGACGCAACATATGGATTTATTTATAAAACAGATATGTCGCATAAATTCTATAAGGCGAACGACAAAATAGTTTTAAATATGGCAGCTCTGTACTGAAAATAAGTTACTGAGGAGCATGCGTAGTTCATGAAAACTCTGCATACCCGTTATACTTTTTGGTATTCGGCTGGATTTAATTAGCATTCTAGAGTACATAATATAATATAAGATTTCTATGCTTTAACTCCCTAATAACAGAACATTGTCGAACACGAATGTAATATGGTTAAACTGTATTGGGTAATCCTGTCAACCGATATTAGCCGTAATCCTTCTATAAACTCAGACCAGCAGGTCTGATGTGATATGATCACGTACTGCTCACCTTACATTTTTTTATAAACGGAAAATTATCATTGGCTATGAAACATTTCTCAGTGAACTGTTAATCAAATTTGTAAAAGGACAGGCGGCCAAATCTTGAAACGATTGAGCGAAGTGAGGAACAACCATTGTTCTTAATAAAGACAATGGTACAACCTACTAAATTCGCATAGTTCTCCGTTCTCTCGGTTGTTCAACTCGCCAGTTTTCAAGAATAGACCCCCAGGGAAATGAAAATTGCCGATAGTGGGAAATTGGCACTCGGACAAGAAATTTAACTTCAAAATGATTTATGGTAATGTCTAAAATATATCAGTTCAAGTGAGGTGGTGAGCTATTCTTGAAAAACGGGAAGTACCTACAACCATTGTCTTTAAAAGACAATGCTACAACGATCGAACCAAGGAGACCGAGGCACAGCCCACTAGATTAGCACAGCGTTGCCTCTGTTCTCTCGGTTGCTCAAGTTGTAATGAAGTCAAAAATAGTTTTTTTAGTAAAAAAGGACATTTTTACTGTAATTTATCAGTTAACATAACTTTGTGCAAATTTTTGCCAAATTTGATAATTTTGGTTTTGTCAACGGAACACTGAATTACTGAATACTGAATCAAAGATCATCATGCCTAAAGCAGAGAAGAAGGAAGCTGGTTTTACCGCTGTGCCTAAAGTTTGGTTAGAAATTTAGAAATAATTGTTTTTAATGTGTTCAGTTTTTGAATATTTTTGTTTCTAATTTCTAACATTTTGTGATTTTTTTTCATTGCATATAATTCTAACTAGAAATTATTGCACATTTGAATTAAAATAATGAGCGTAATAACGATAAGTAACCTTTTTAAAAAATCATTCACAAAATGTGAGAGGCTGTATTCCAGCCGTAATATTTTAAAATTGCGAGAACGCGGAATGTTTCAGGATATTTTTCCAGATGTTGCTCCGTAAGCATAATTATAAATGATTACAGTTGTAACACAGAATAAAATTACTTTTTTAATTTAGAGATTTTATAACAAACAAATTAAACGCATCTCCAAGGACTGTATATGCAGGATTTGATCCCACTTCTAATAGTTTGCATGTTGGAAACTTGTTAGTTTTACTTAATTTAATACACTGGCAAAGAGGAGGACATACTACGATTGCACTTGTAAGTTTTTAATATACATTCATTTATTTATGTAATAATTACACATCACCCTTTATCCAATAATAATTATAAACTATCACTGTATGCTATGAACTCCAGTGATTGTAGCCGTTATTATGGGTGCATTTAAACATTTTAGTTGACTACCTAGGTAAGTAGGTATGTGACTTCAAGATTCTTCGTTTCGTTTTTTTTTTGTACTCTCTAACTCGTAGTATTAATAGTATCAAGTCTCATCCACCTGACTGAACCATGCGCAACAAACAATACCATTTCACAGTATCCCTAATTAGGTGCATGTATTTAAAACTGTCCAAAAATAAGCATATATACTTAAATGAGTAAAAATGTTATAAGTATCTATCTTTTGTTGTTTTTAAACTTTTCTTTCTATTATAGCGATTTTATGTTTTAGATTGGGGGCGCTACTGCAAGAATTGGTGATCCAAGTGGAAGGAATACAGAACGAGAAGAATTAGCAAAATTTGTAATAGATGATAATATTAAAGGAATATACAAAAATATAATTACAGTGTTCGAGAATCACCATAAGTATATGTTCGAACGCGATGTAGTACCTGTCATGTAATGGTTTTATGATTATTCTGAATATTATATAGGATGTTCCAAGGATTCATGTCATAAAATTGATGTACACGTGGAGAAGCTTAAATCGAGGTCAGTACTTTATATATGTAAACAAAATCTGGGATGAGGCGTCTCATTTTGAGTTGGAAATTGTTTTTCGAAACTCCTTAAAACTATTTCAAAAGCAGTAAAGTGCTATTGTTCACCGTTTCATTAAACCAAATATTCCCATGTACCTTCTATTTTATAGCAGTCGCCAAATCATGCAACATTTCATGTTCCTTTGTCTAATCCCATCTGGCATAAATGTCTATTTAATACGAACCCGTATTTTTTGCTGAAATAAATATATATACCTGTATTATAACTTGAATAACATAGCATTATATAAGCTTTGGTTCTTCATGGCAGTCTTTAGTCGTTAGCAGATCTTTACATTTCTGTAAATGTGATTTTTATTTCCCTATTACACTTGTTATGCGAAACACCCTATGGTACAAAAAATATAAACGCTGTATTAGAAAATGCGACATGACTTCGCATCTTAATAATTAAATAAATTAATAAAACACTCAATAAAAATTAACAAAATGTTATATTCAATCTGTTAAGTTTGTTATAGTCCAGTCCTTTAATTTTGTTAACACATTGTATTTTTATGTTTCTATAGTAACACTTTTGTAACAAAAAAAAAGTCAATTACAGTTCATTTCATTACTCAATAAAAAACTCAATTTTACAATAAAAAAAGTCGTTATACAAGTTCAATATTCATTTCAATTGGTCCTTTGAGAAAACATAACATTTTGGTCAATTCGTGCCGGATTGTTCAGAAGTTTCAATCGAAAAAACAAGAAATTACGAAATTCACTTTACAACAATCAAGACAGGACAAGTATAACAATCACAATAATCAATTAAACGTCAAGCACATGTCAAGCCAAGTAGCAGAACACAATGATAGCATTGGAGTAACAATTTGAACAGGTACTTCGTACGATTTGAATATTATACATTTATTCCTGTTATATTTGCGTTTGACGGGCGTTTTCGTGTGATATTTTGATATAGATTTCGAAGTTTACCATACAATTTAATTCTTTTATTTTAAATTGTATTAAGATTTTTGACAACTTCAATTAATACATTTGACATTTTCAATAGTTGGTAGTTGTCAAATTTAACAATGGCAAACAATGAAAATACTATACAGGTATTACGCAATAGAAGGAGTTACATTAAAGGAAGCTTAACTCGTTTCATTAAATATATAACAAATGAGTTATCAGAAGCTGATACTCAAGAAATCAAAACACGTCTAGAAAAAATTGAAATTTTATTTTCAGAATACGATACAATTCAATCAAACATTGAATTTCTAGATGAACAAGACATTAGTGATAGAGACACAGTCGAAGATAATTTTTATAAATACATTGTGATGGCAAAAAATAAACTCACAATGTTGGGCTCTATTAACAACTCTATTAATTCATCTGAAAATTTAAGCAAATTTCAGGGTGTTAAATTAAAACCTATCGATCTTCCATTATTTTATGGAAAATACGAAAATTGGTTAAATTTTCATGATACATTTATATCACTTATTCACAATAATAATTCTTTGGATGACATTCAAAAATTTCATTATCTAAGATCATGTCTTCGTGAAGGGGCAGCGCAAGTTATTGCTTCTCTAGAGGCTACTAATACTAATTACGCAATTGCTTGGGAATTATTAAAAGAACGTTTTGAAAACAAAAGACTAATTATTAATAATCACATTAAATCAATGTTCGATATTCAGCCAATCTATAAAGAGTCTTATAATGCTTTGAGAAATTTAGTTGATAACATTTTAAAAAATATGCGAGCCTTAGAATCATTCGATAAATCTATTGCTAATTGTGATATGATAATTATGTATTTGATAAACACTAAGCTTGACAATATTACAAAGCGAGAGTGGGAATCAACTATTCAACATAATTTATTGCCAACATTAGAGCAACTTTTACAATTTTTAAAGGAAAAGTGTATGCATTTGGAAGCTCTTGAGGCAAACAATAAAAGGTCTTTTAATAAAACTGAGAGTAATTTTACAAAAAAGGGTCAGTCTTTCACAGCATTACAAAAAAGTACTAATGAGGTCAATTATAAATGTTTTTATTGTAAACAATCCCATGCAATTTATGTTTGTCCAGAATTCTTAAATCTTACAAATGATAGTAAATACAAAGAAATTAAAAAATTAAAATTATGTAGCAATTGTTTGAGACCGGGACATTTTAAATCCGACTGCAAGTCAGGGGGTTGTCGTAAATGTCACGGAAAACACAACACAATTTTGCATTCAAACAATACAAATGAAATTAAAACTCAAAGCAATAATGGAAGTGCTGAACAAACAAGTAGTGAAAATAATGTTAATAATAATCCCTCAACATCACAATCATGTCGTGATATTACAATATCAACACATGTTGCCAATAAAAATGATTTAGTACTTTTATCAACAGCAATGGTATACATTCAAGACATTCAAGGTAAATATCATGAATGCCGTTGTCTTCTTGATTGTGGAAGTCAAAGCAACTTCATCACTACATCGTTAGCTAAAAAATTACAATTACCAGAAGCTCCTATTAAATGTACAATTTCTGGAATAGGTCAAAGTCCTATAGATTTATTCAAAATGGTAAATAGTTCAATAAAGTCAATTCATAGTGATTACGAATCTAATTTGACATTTTTAACAATTTCCAAAATAACAGAAAAAATTCCTACAAAACATTTTTCATTAAATTCAATAAACATTCCGAGTTATATAAAACTAGCCGATCCTAACTTACATAAACCTGCAGAGATTGATATTCTAATAGGATCGTCACATTTTTATGATTTATTGTGCAATGAACAAATTAGTTTGGATACTAATAAACTTATATTGCAAAAATCAGTTTTGGGTTGGATTTTAGCTGGCACGGTTAACATTCAAAACAATACTATCAAATCTGTCAACGTTTGCAATTTAAGTTTAAATCAACAATTAGCAAAATTTTGGGAACTTGAAGAAGTCGCTACAAAGAAGCATTTATCATTAGATGAACAATATTGTGAAACTTATTTTAAGGATACGACAAGTCGAGATGTAGATGGTAGATTCATAGTTAGACTACCATATAACAATGATATTCTTTCGAATTTGGGCAACTCAAAACCCGTAGCGTTAAAACAATTAGAATCGGTTGAAAATCGTTGTAAGCGAGACCATAATTATAAGCAATCATATAATGAATTTATGCAAGAATACATTTCTATGAAACATATGTCAGTCCTTTCTTCTAATTTAAATGATGATACATTTTCATTCTATCTTCCTCACCATGCTGTTAAAAAAGAAGGAAGCAGTACTACTAAATTTAGGGTGGTCTTTGATGGTAGTGCAATTACAGATACTAACATTTCTTTTAACTCTTGTTTACGAGTTGGTCCAAAAATTCAAGATGACATTTTCGATATTATTTTGCGATTCCGTTCACATCCGTATGTTGTGTCAGCAGATATTGCTAAAATGTATGGTATGATCTTGGTACATCCTGACGATAGAAACATGCAACGCATATTTTGGCGTGAAAATGATACAGAGCCCATTCAAATCTTTACATTAAATACAGTTACGTATGGTACTTCATGCGCACCATTTTTAGCAGTTTGTTGTTTGCATGAAGTAGCATATCAAAATATGAAAGAATTTCCGGAAGCATGTTCAATTATATTAAGGGATTTCTATGTTGATGATTTGCTGACTGGAGCAGAATCAATAGAGAAAGTTAAACAAATAAAAAATGAAATTTCACTGATTTTAAATTCTGCTGGTTTTGATCTCAGAAAGTGGGCATCAAATTCTCTTGAGATTATTAATGACTCAAATCAGAATTCCTCAATACACGTTTTTAAAGAAAAATCGGAAGTTAAAACATTAGGCATAATCTGGGATTCAGATAATGATAGTCTTAGATATTCCATTAATACTTTCGCGATTCCTGAAACGATTACAAAACGACATGTACTTTCTGTTATATCACAAATTTTCGATCCACTGGGATTAGTTGGTCCTGCTACAATCAAAGCAAAACTATTGATGCAACAATTATGGCAAAAGCAACTAAACTGGGATGATTTGATTCCACCAGAACTTTCAACATTTTGGAAATTATTTACAATTCAATTACAATGCCTCAATTCCATTAATATTTCAAGGCATGTTCTTTGTGAAAGTCCTACTCGTATAGAGATTCATGGTTTCTGTGATGCCTCTGAATTAGCATATGGTTGTTGTGTTTATTTACGATCTATTAATGAGCACAATGGTAATCATCAAGTTAGTCTTCTATGTGCTAAATCTAAGGTAGCACCACTTAAAAAGATTTCTCTTCCAAAACTGGAATTGTGCGGTGCCTTGCTATTAGCAAAACTATTAGGTAAAGTTATACAAACTGTTACTATTAAAATAGATAATTAATTTTTTTGGTGCGACTCCAAAATTGTTTTAGCATGGATTGCAACTCAACCATGCTATCTCCAAACTTTTGTAGCCAATAGAGTATGTGAAATACAGGAATTGACAATAGCAACTGACTGGTATCATGTAGCTGGTGATAAAAATCCTGCCGACATTATATCTCGAGGAATTAACCCAGAAAATTTATCATCTAAGATATATGGTGGAACGGACCTGATTTTTTACATTCAAATATTTTAACTTTTAATAATTCAACGACATTAGATTTTACTAATATAGATATCCCAGAAGTTAAACAAAACACTGTTAGCCTTGTTACCAATAAGAAAAATGATAATATAGATATATTTTCAAAATTTTCAAAACTTAACACATTGAATCATATAGTAGCATTCATTTTAAGATTTAAAGGAAATTGTCAGGCTAGGATGCATGGAAGCAATAAAATACTGAATACCATTCTTTCTATTGATGAACTCAATTCATCCATGACATGTCTAGTTAAAATGGTTCAGTCACAACATTTTTCATTTGAAATTAATGCTCTTCAAAATGGAAGGTCGCTTGATTCAAGAAGCAAACTATTATGCCTCAATCCATTTCTTGATGAGAAATCTATAATAAGAGTTGGAGGTAGATTAAAACATTCCAATGTATGTTATAATCAAAAGTTTCCTATTATTTTACCATCAAATCACAAATTTACTGAATTAGTTATCCTTAAAACACATTATGATAATTTACATGCAGGTATACAAACTTTACTAGCAATAATTAGATTGGAATATTGGATTTTGTCGGGAAAAAATACTATAAAGAAAGTCCTCAGAGGATGTATACAATGTTTTCGAGCAAAACCAATATCATTAGATCAAATAATGGGTAATTTACCTCCTGAAAGATTTGATACTATTAGATCATTTTACAAATGCGGGGTAGATTACGCAGGTCCATTCTTAATCAAAAATAGTACGTTAAGAAATACAAAGTTTGTTAAAGCATATATATGCGTATTTGTATGCCTAAGCACTAAAGCCATTCACATCGAATTGGTGCAAGGTCTATCTACAGAAGCATTTCTTAACGCCCTTAAGCGATTTATATCTAGACGAGGCAGACCATATTTAATTTATTCCGATAATGGTTCTAACTTTGTAGGAGCTGCTAACGAGTTACACGAATTATACATTTTGTTAAACAGTCAAGAACATCAAAATGCCATTGTTCAATTTTCTAACAACGATAGAATTTATTTTAAATTTATTGCAGCTAATTCTCCCCATATGGGAGGTCTATGGGAAGCTTCTATAAAGTCTGTCAAGTATCACATGAAAAGAGTCTTGTCTAATGCATCTCTAACTTATGAAGAGATGTATACTATTTTAGTCCAGATAGAAGCCTGTTTAAATTCGAGGCCACTCACTCCAATTTCGAGTGATCCTTTGGATTATAATCCATTAACTCCATCTCATTTTTTGATTGGGGAGACGTTATCTGCTTTACCTCAATCAAATCTTATGGAAATTAAAGAAAACCGCTTAAACCGTTATCAGCGAATGCAACAGATCGTACAGCAATTTTGGCATCGATGGTCTTTGGAATATTTGTCAAACATGCAAGAAAGAAATAAATGGAAAGTGACAAAAACAAATCCTATTCAAGAAGGAACATTAGTTGTGTTGAAGGATGATAATGTTCCACCCCTCAAATGGTCCATGGCAAGAGTTCTTCAGTGTCATCCTGGAACGGACAATATTGTGAGGGTAGTGTCGGTAAAAATACCGAGTGGTAGAATATTAAAACGAAGTATCAATAAAATTTGTGTTCTTCCAATTGATACGAACAATAATTAATTTGATTACATTAATAATTTATGTTAAAAGTTTATAACTTTTAAGGTGGCCGGCTATGTTAAGTTTGTTATAGTCCAGTCCTTTAATTTTGTTAACACATTGTATTTTTATGTTTCTATAGTAACACTTTTGTAACAAAAAAAAAGTCAATTACAGTTCATTTCATTACTCAATAAAAAACTCAATTTTACAATAAAAAAAGTCGTTATACAAGTTCAATATTCATTTCAATTGGTCCTTTGAGAAAACATAACACAATCAACTCCTACTCAAAATAAACTTTCATTAAATGAAAAACTCAAATTACAACAAATATTTCGAAATTAACATGACAGCTCTAAAATGATAATGTTCTTGATATGACAACAGCATAATAATAATCGATCCACTATTCATAATCGTCTAGATAGTGAGGCCTATGTCTATTTCTACACGGTCTTCTCTTCCTTGAGTTCAGTATTATCTTCGTCTGTATCATTTTCAACATTTTCTTCAAGCAATGTACGGCGTCGTAATTGATCTGTATGACGATGCATTACATTACCATCGGGACCTCTTACATTATAACTAAGATATCCAGGTGCGACTGTAGAAGGAACCCATTTTTGATCGTCACTGGAAAACGTTCTGATTAAGGAAGTATTACACTGTTCTTCTTGTTTAGTGTACATTTGTACTTTATCTAGAGGGTTTGTTAGTTTACGCCCTATCAATATTTCAGCTCGAGATTGTCCGGTCATGGTATGTGGCGTTATATGTTGAGAAATATTGACTCAGTGTTGAATTCAGATGAAGTAAATGCTGTACCATTGTCTTCTGATATAATAACTCTGTGAATACTTGGAACAATTTGGACTTCGACCCATTTGGAAAATGAATCCATGACTATTAAAATTATGCGGTTATTCATTGGACACACAAAATCAATGTGGAGCCGTCTCGATGGTGCTCTAGGCCATGGTAAAACTGTACTTTTCTTCGGCATAGGTCTTCTTTCTCGACAGTTCCGATATGTATTAACTTTATCTTCAATTTGTTTGTCCCTATTGGGCCACCAAACATATAATCTCGCCAAAGATTTCCTTTTGACAGTTCATAGGATTTTTGACTGTTTTCCTAGCAATTTCTTTAGGTTGAAGAATATTTTCTAACATTATGACTTCTAATGCAGGTGGCGGATCTTGAATTATCTGAGGTAATCTACTGAAAGTTGCATTCCTCTTTTTTTCCTGCGGAATACTGTAAATTGTAAATGTAAGCACTCAAAATATTCGTCTATCTCAACATTCACACAACTTCAGTTTTCCCAAAAATACCAAGTAACGGTTTATGATCAGTAGGTAATAATAATTCTACGACTGTTTTAATGCTTTTGAATAAATTAAACATAATTTTTAGGAAAATATTTGTTTTTCGAAACTTACCTATATTCGCCCTGTTGGTGTAAGCCTAAATTCGATGAGTTAGAAGTATTAAATTGACTAGGTGGTGTTAAACTATATTCACTATCACTGATTTTCATTATATAAATAGCTTTGAAACCCTCGAAATTAGCGAAATAATTATAATTATTATTAATTATAAACAAACTCTCAAATTTGGTGTGTTTGTATTGTCGGCGTTGCTATGGTGATTTTTCATGCCCGATCCTACTTTTGTCATTACCAGGCAGATTTTCCTGAATCAGCATGGGGTTTTCACCGGGAGATCCACTGCCACTAACCTTACAACTTTTACTCAACAAGGGAACGATGTTGTTGATGGTGGTGGTCAATTTGATGTGTTGTATACAGACTTTGCATAAGCTTTCGATCGCCTGGATCACCGAATACTTGTTCAAAAGCTCCATCGATTCGGATTTGATGATGCTTTGCAGTCGTTAATTACTTCATATCTTCAGGACAGACTCCAATATGTATATTATAACGGCTATAGGTCAGAGAGGTATTGGGCTTCCTCAGGTGTTCCGCAGGGATCCAATTTGGGTCCACTGCTTTTTTCTATTTTTATAAACGATCTGAATGATTGTCTGTGTATAAAGCGACTTTTTTTTTGCCGACGATCTTAAGTTGTTCGCCTTTATTACTTCTCACGTAGACTGTCTTCGGTTGCGGAACGATCTGAGGGCTGTAGAACATTGGTGTAACGTTAATAAACTATCGCTCAACGAGAATAAATGCAAATGAATGACATTCACGAGAAGGAATTATAGATTTTCGCTACACGGTTGGTGGGACCGTCTGACTGCTGCTGATCTGGGCATGCTTTTCTACTATAGTCTATCATTTGTGCCTCATGTGGCTGCCAGGACTAGTGAAGCTATGAAATTCTACGGTTTTATCGTGCTATGCTGTAGTTTTCATAGTATTGAGGCATTGAAAGTTTTGTATAACTCTTTTGTGCGTTCGAAGCTCGAATATTGCTCCTTGATTTGGTATCCGATCTATCTGATTCATGTGCAAAATGTTGAGAGTGTCCAAAGGAAGTTTTTGAAATACCTTTCATTTAAAGCAGACGGTATTTATCCTGACAGAGGCATTGAATATTCGTTGTTGCTGAACAGTTTCGAAATCAAGAGTTTAGGTTTAGAAGAATATTTGTTTCTATAAAATTTGTATATGATCTTGTATGTAATATAATCGACTGTTCTGAACTCCTGGATCAAATAAGTTTAAACGTGCTAAGACTGGGCACCCGGAATCCTTTAACGTTCTACTCTCAAGGGCCTTGCACTAACCTATATACACTAATAATTTTAATTTGATTTGTGCTGACTGCGACATTTTTATTGTTCAAAGGAAGCACTTATGAGGGCTGCTCTGACCGTTTTTGCGTTCTAGTTTCTCTTTTGTTTCTTGTTAATTGTTTAATTAGTGTAGATCACTCATGTTTTATTTTTAATGGAATATTTATTGTGTTCAATATGTATAATATTTTGGTTTTGCTTTTTTTTGCTGCCAACCCAACCCAACTAGTGGGAAGTGAAAAACTGCATTACAATGTACAACATATAATAAAGGCATTTAAAGACAGTCGTAGAAAAAACAAATTCTCTTCCATAATACTAATCGTGGCATTTTTGAACTCCTACTATCAGAGATAGTGCTACAAGAGCAATTTGGGAAAAGTCTCTTTCGTTTTTTGATAGAGTCCTGCTGTCATATGCTACAAGTAGAAAGTGACAATAGTAAAAATACAATACACACGTATATATTCTATATATTTCATGTACAGAATTCCATTCTCAGAAAATACAGATCATTCATTCTGAAGGCTAATCGTTTCAAAAGAGATTACAAAATTTCTATATATCGGAGACTAAGTAATGGCAACATATTCAAATTTTGATCTTACCATTGTGATATACAACACCATGAGACAATCAGTAATGAATGGGTGGTACTAAAAGTAAATCCCAGGGCTTTGTTTTAATTTCACAAATATTGTACTTGATTCCCAATTACCGTACATTTCTTATGAATAGCACCAGATAGTCTGTACTCGTGAGAAACAGTGCGATGCCTTTTCGAGTGACATATAATTATTTATACTATGATGACGTTCACGCAAGGATATTTGGCGTCTGCTATAGTTGTTTGTCTATATAAGTACTGACCTTATGTTTAGATTTTTGCACTTGACTAAGTTTTTGACAAAAATCCTGGGACAATTCCTGTAATTCGCATGAGTATATTTTAAGTTTTTCATTAGGCCTAAGTCTTTATCATTGTAATAAAACTGAGACTGAAATCGACTGCACATTATTGCTCCTTAACAATGTTTGAGACTCGCTATCTAACAATGGGAATTTTTTCTTATTTTATTTTTTTTAGGTCGTTATTTTTATGATTTTTAACCGGACATGACATTCCGAGACCACGCTTAGATAAAAATAGATAATAATAGTTTAAAAATTTTGGAAACGCATTGCGTTTTATGTACCTACTCTAACGAAGAATATGCTGATATGCACTTTTATTACGGGCTCGCTCGGGGAAACGCGTTGGAAGCTCGTAGGCTCTACATAGCCGCATTTCCTGAAAGACGCCGGGCTCTTAGAGAAATAGGATCATTTCACGTTATGAGAGATCATCAGCTTCCTGTTGTACCACAAAGACATAATGCTATTCTTCACTACTTCAACACTGATCCTCGCACCAGTGTCAGACGAGCCAGTAATGTATTAAACGTTCCTCGAGAGACCATTAGGCGAACTTTAAGAAAGTATGCCAGATGTCATATTTGCCGAGTAGGTACAAGAAACTGTGATTCGTGATTAGAACCATCTTTGAGGGTAAGCCTAATGTGGGGCCCAAGGCATTCAGGAATCGAAGGCAAAAGAAAAGTGGATATAGTGTCTCGATAGGCCTGGGCATATGTGTTTCTGACTCTTGCACTGGTGGAAATATTTTCCTAGACAGGAAAAGCAAATCACAACAGTACGATTTCTGACTTCTGTGCTCTGAGAAAACATGTAGAATCTTCAACGGGGCAGTTTTTGTCGTTTAAATGTATAGGGAAACCAGGGAATATGTATTTTTAAGATGCTCACTGTAAGTTTAATTTTATGCCAAGATAAGTATCATACTTTTTAGGGTATTGAATAATGATGATTGGTATAGTAAAATGCCAGTTACAGAATTGATAGGAAATGTTGGTAGGCATCTAAGAATGGGTACATTGTTATCGAGAACTAGTGTACAAAGCCGTTTGAACTCATCAGCTGGCATGAGTTTTACTGAATTTAGTTATCAATTGTTTCAAGCATATGACTGGATGCATTTATTTAAATACTACAAATGCTTATTTCAGGTACAAAATCACACAATTGTATCTACTATTTATTACTTAGAAAATTTCAGTTTGGTTAATCAAAGTTATGTCCCAACTAACAATTTAATTTTTTTAATTGCTGTAAGAACGTTTATAAAATATATTTTATAAAACACCCATTGTTTTATAAACATTTTCACAACGTTCTTACGCGCCTTATAAACACGAAAAAGGCGCAGATTTATAAAACAAATCGACTCGTTAACGGTTCTATAAATGTTGCTGGTTGCTATTATACAATAGTTTTTAGAACGTTTATAAATATCTAATAAAAATCAAATAAAACTGTTATAAACATATTTTATAACTCTTTTATAAGAGCCTCAATTGCAACATTTTTGCTATCAACAGCAACAGTTAAAGGATATAAACGTTGTTCTAAAATACCTTTTTACACAAAATTGTTTTATAATTATTATGCATTGTTGTTGGTACACATTAATAAAATCTGAACAATCATGGAGGTAATAATAATATAAAACGCTATAATACCCAATAATGAATAATAAAATAAGTCAGATAAAATTCACCCATGAGCAGATTTGGCTGCGAAACAAAATTTACTGTTAAATATATTGTATATTATTACTAAAATTTTAATGCGCCTCGTGAATTATGTAAATTAATGAATTTAGATTTTATAAATTATATAAAATATTTTTTTTATTGTCCCTTATTGTTGAAAATAATCTTTTGGTATATCCTTTATTATGTAATGACTGATTCTGTATACCTTACTAGCTAAGATAATTTTACAAATTATAAAAAATATTAATTTTAAAAGTTTGGTCAACATGGCTAACAATTTAAAGAAACCAAAAATGGCTTCTTCCTTATACGATGCTTATAAAACAAAATTATCTCAACCCAGACGAGTATGCTCTTTAGATAGCTATTATAAAATAACTGCAGAATTGTTTTATACAGGGGTGTATTCGTTAAAAAACATAAATCTTATTATATTTTAAGGGTAATATAAAATTAATATTACCTGAAACCCCTTTGATAGCATAAGAACGATATGATGATGATATGATTCTTTTATATCTATCATATGGACACTAGCCAAAATATAAGTAGATACCTATGTTTTATGTAAACGTGAAGAATTTTTTATAAACCAGTTATGGTGTAAAAAAGTATATATTTCACTAAGCTTGATAATGAATAATGAAGCTAATTACAAGTATTTTTCTTGAAGTTTTATGTATTTAGTTATCCTTTGCCGTTATTTAAAATAAATTAATAGTGAAACATCCTAAAACAAGCTTTTATATAAATGCTGTAAAAAATCAAAATTTAATTAAAAGGTGCTGCAAAAAATATATAAGATAAAATGTATACAAATTAATCAAGTCTACTCCTGTCTACTTGAAGTATTCGTGCTTGATACTTTGATGTTTGTGTGAGTCGCCGCCGTGTGTCGCATCGTCGCAATATTGGAATAATAATAAAATAGTAAACAGAGTTTTACAAAACAAACTTTAATATAATATGTTTTATAAAAGCTTTTAATGTGTTCTTATAAAACAAAATGCTTTTATAAGTACTCTCTTATTAGCTTTTACGGGAGTAATTTAAACATAACCTAAATTGAGCTCTTTGTTTATCTTATGTAGGTATGTATGTTATAACTGCCGTTATTAAAACGGTTTGTTGAGTGTCTTTAAGAGAGTTCGAGGATCTTGAGGTAGAAAATTTGGCATGCGTTTATTGAGTATAGCAAAAAGCTTCTTCTGGAAAAATGCGGAACATGATTTGATACTGCCCATGTTTTCTCTTAGTCTTGCATTTTTTTCTAGCTCACTTGTTGTGCTTGAAGCATGATATTGATCACCAATTCTCTATTTCGGCTACCCGCTCACCATCTCGTAATAATTCCTCCTGAGAATTTATCAGTCTCCAAAATATTTGGTGTCTTATAAATTGTCATTAATTTGATTAGATTCCATTACAGTTTCCTACTCATTATTATAGTCACTAATGTTTTCCCTTTGATAATTTATAATATTGTAATTAATTTTCTATTAAATGCACAACTGCTTTTCGTTTGGACATTTTAAACCTGTGTATGATATAACAATAAATATCAGTTGAAAATAAATAAGACTATGTTATATATTAGTTCTAGGTAATGTTTATGACAGCATTTTAATTTTATAAAATATGCATTGGCAACATATTTATTTTTTTATTGTTTTTAATAAAATAACTAAAAAACAATTTTGTAATTATTAATTTGCGCACAAATTTGCTGCAGCAAACAAATCGCTCTTAATAACGACAATAAAAAAACTATTTTATTATTACGAAACGTACTTTAGCAGAATAATTTTATAATTGTTTTTAAAGGAACAAGTTAATCCAGACTAGTACTTTTACAAAATGCTTTTAAAACCAATTATCATTCGGAACAAATTCCTCCTATAAAAAATATTTTATAAACGTTTATAAAACTGTTACGATATCATATTTTATAACTATTTTATTATTTTGCTGTAAAAACGTTCTTAAAACAGTTTTTCTCACAGAAAAGTTTAACACAGCAGTTTTATCACCAAACGAACCTTTAAAGAACAAAAAAGTTTTTACTAAGCGGCAATAAAATAATTATAAAATATATTAGTTCTTTAAGAATGTCGAATTGCTAGTTGGGGTATTATTTCAGATTGGTGGAAATGATCAAATGGGTAATATTATGTCGGGACATGAACTTATCAGCAAGACTTTTGATCAACAAGTATACGGTATGTATGCGTATGTAGTGCGACCACAATATGGTGTAGTTTTTATTTATTCACGAACAAAGTTCATTAAGAATAATACAAACAGGCGTGACAATCACTTAGGTATCTAACTAAACTAATTAATTATCATTACAAGTACAACATTACAATATCACAAGCCCAAAGCAATGTTTAATACTGATCGCAAAGCAGTTGTGAAAACCTGTTAAGAAAAGCCTTCTCCTCGGGAGGCTCGCATCGAGTGCCCCTGGAGCTTATTCGTCGGGGAGAAAAAGTCCAGTTCCAGGTCTGAACATTGATTGGCCAAACGACATGCTCTAGGAATAAAACTACCCCTGGCATAATTATTACAAGGTGTTTAAACTGTACAACTTTTCTCTAATTCCAAGATTCCAATGCTATCCCAATTCTTATCTAGGACAGTGTATAATATGTTCTTTTGTTTTATTAATTCAATTTATTTAAAGTAAATAACCTATGTTTAATTCTTACTCTTTTTCAGGTTTAACTATCCCATTGATCACAACTGAAATGGGAGATAAGTTTGGTAAATCAGCAGGAAATGCTATTTGGTTGACCGAGGAAAAAACGTCTGCGTTCACTTTTTACCAATTTTGGTTACGGCAACCAGATTCAGAAGTAGAGAAATATCTTAGGTGGTTTACCTTTGATCCAATAGGTTAATACATATTATATTCGTACTATTTCTACATTTTACATATTTCTGAAGCATCTTTTTAAAATGTTAAAGTTAAAGGAGTGGGCATTGTGTATTCCGAATTCTTTGTTTTAAAAATTTACTGTCGACACAAATTCATTCATGCAGATGTGCTGCTACTTTTCCAACTGCTCACGGAGTTTCAATGCAATGTGGTTGAGCAAGTATTGAAGACATCCAAAACAAAAAGTTCAACTACACCAGAATCATTCATCAAATTCTTGGGACTACAAAGGAATGCTTTTGATCGACTATTCAGTTGGATGCAAACCTTTCTTAAAAGAAAAAAAAAAGATAATTTTTCATCAATAGTTGAAAACCCGCTAAAATACGAATTGTTAACAAATTCACCCTCTTAACCAAATCCTAAACCTGAACATATTTTCGATGACGTCCTGTCAAACTGCAGATTGGGTTTTAGTGTATCCACGGCTGCTGCTCCACTTACCACCAGGACTTGTTAGTTCATGCGTCGTGCGCTTTTGCCTTTGATCTTAAAGAAAATAACGTGAGGAAACAATGAATGAAGCACAAGACAGAAATGGCCGCACATCTGCAGACAAGCGGCCCACGTTCTAGTCGACTGTCGAGCACAGTAACACGGCCAAAAATAAAGCGTGTGTAGCTTGCGATTGGGGAAGTTCGCAGCTGTGCGAATTTGATCCCAAAATTGTTTACGGATGAGCAGAAAACGATTCACTGTGAAGTAACTCAGGACAACTTGGAAATGGTCGCTGAAGATGAATGTGTGCTTAAGAAGGAATTTGTCAACCGAGCCATGGCCAAAATAGCAAGTCAATGTCGCAGCAATGCGGATTAAATCTGTTTTGTTTGTTTTCTTCGATTATGAAGGTGTAGTTCACCATGAATATGGTCCAAGAAGTCAGACTAATAAGGAATTTAGTGTTGAACTTCTCAAAGGAATGCGGGATGCCGTGAAAAGAAAATGGGCCAATTTTTGAGTGCGTTGCGACTGGCTTTTTACCATGATAATATACTAATGCATTCATCGAACATTATGCAACAGTTTTTTGCAAAACACAAAATTACTTAACTTCGCCAGCTTCCGTAGGTTCCCGACTTGGTTCCTTGCGACTTTTCGGATTTTCCCAATTTTAAAAATTCCGCTCTAAGGACGCCATACAGACAATCAAAGCCTAAAAACTGTTTATGACTGCATATGACGTATGACGCCGGCATTATGGGATAAAAGTCAGGTCCTGACTAAAAATAATTATAGTTTTCAGTTTCTAACCACAGTACTGTATTTTTATTTTTGTAAAAATATTTAAGTACATAATGTGTAAATTGTCAATTTCAAAAATATTTGTGGTGTGTCATAGTTGATTGAAAACTTCCTTGAGTGGTGTTATCAGTTAAATGTTGACATGATTGGGTAATTTTTAATAATAATAACAAAGACTTTATGTAAAAAAAGACATTTTTACAAAAGGTGAAGTTGACACAGTGCTTCCTAACTTAACCTAAATTTAACTTATATTTTACCTTAAACCAAAGATTAATCTACACAATAGATAGTCAGCGTATATGGCAAATGAAACTTGTTTTCGTTCAGCCTCGATACCAGCTACATCTATTAGAAATACAGACAACCCGGATTTTGTAGATGGCGTTATATGTATTGTGTTGAAATAAAATAATCATATGGGCAATGTTAGACAAGGACGAGTATACTTTCCCCTACGAGGTGGGAGTTTGTTTTTATATTATAGGTATCATATATGTACTACTGTGCAGCAGTGTTTTTTGTTTAAAATTATATGGTATACGTATACCTATCTACGCAAAGATTAATGTGTATGGACGAAAATAAAAGAAATTACTATAATAGTATAAATATACAGGGCTGGTTTATTAAAGGTTTTAGACAATAATTTTAAATGACTAAAATAATATTATTTCAGTCATTTAATTTTAAATTTCGGATATAAGGATGCATCAAAAAGTTATATTTAAATTAACGAAATTTGGCGTTATAGATAGGACTTCCGGTTATTACCTGATTCAGTTTTAAGGATCAAACTCAAACAGCAGATTCAACTTGTCGTTAACATTATGAAAAAATAAATCTCAGAGGCGGGTAAATTAAAGGGGCATACAGGCGTGAAATGCTACCCTAACTTTTTTATGCACATTTTTTGCGTGTTTCAATTCGGAGATGTAAAATCTAACAAATTATATACGTAATAAATGTATCCTTCTGTGATATTGATAGAAAGTCATCGTTATCGCGTAATATCGATTTTAAGAAATGTTAATATTAAAAAGGCTGTGCTTTTTACAAGTTGCTGAAGTAAATAAGGTTTGAAATTTCCAGCATGACAATAATTATTTAAAAAAATACGGTTTCGAAATGCAGGATGTAAAAAATTAGAATTTTTAATCTGTTTTTAATGAAAATTTAAATCTATTGAGAAATATGGTTCAGGGTTTTTGTGAAATGTATTTTACTCCAAAGATTCTACTCATCGATTATAACCGAATTAATTTACTCAAAAATATCTATACTAGTAAAATAACACAATTATCACAATTAGGTTCAAATTCTGCAACGCCGAATTGAAAAAAAAACTTACAGTCTCCCTAATATTGGTTTTTGTGCAATGATCATAAAACTTTAAAAAACTAACGATTTATGTAGATTGTATTGTTAACACGTTTCGTAAAAAGCTTTAAAAACCCACCAACAGGGTGTTAAAAGTATCACGACAATAACTTTTTTCATGTTTTAACAAGTACAATCGTCTGCTTCAGATTGATCCTTAAAAACTGAATAACAGTTTCTCTATATAAAAAAATAAAACTCGTAAATATCATCCCCAAACATTTAATTTGAATACAATTACATAACACCATATTTGAAAGTAAATAAAAAAAAAACAGCATTACCTAGTTTGACAGATTTGCAAATTGCAAATCAAAGTATCTATGTATACAGGGTGTTGCATAAGTACTTGTACAAACTTTAAAGGGTGATTCTTTGACTAATTTTAAGATACCAATTTCATATGTACATGGGTCCGCTACGG
This sequence comes from Apoderus coryli, assembly GCA_911728435.2. NCBI lineage: Eukaryota > Metazoa > Arthropoda > Insecta > Coleoptera > Attelabidae > Apoderus > Apoderus coryli. The sequence continues at coordinate 6,574,976 of OU452215.1, read as the reverse complement.
CTTGGTTTTCGAGATACAGGTAGTTCAAAAAGAATATTATATTTAGGATTATATGCTTGTTCAATAGCATCGCAATTTGGTGCAATTCGGGATACAGGTGTATTGATGACACCAGAGCTGTCAAAAGAACTAATAAAAAATACGAAAAATAACAAAATACAAATATCATTCAAAAGACAACAATGCACATAATAGTCGGTACCAAGCCAAATAGGTAGTAGGTAAATATAGATTTATTTTGTTTCGGGCTTGGGCTTGGCACCGACTTATTGTAATCAAAACTACCCACCAAACGGATACATTTAATTTTACGCAGATGCTCAAAATGTTAACTTTCTTTCATTAATAGAGACCTGTGAAGTGAGCTTACCTCTTACGCCCACGTAGTAAGTACTAAGTTTCAGTTATCAGTTATAATTTTTTATTTTCCAAGAAAGCGAAACGAGATATTTAAAACGGCATTGGGCCGCCCTCATGTATACCTCCGGGGGCGGCATCGAAAATCGCTACACGTCACAAACTTGTAAATGCTTAGAACTACCCCTATATCAAATTTCTATTTTCTATCTTTTTTGTTTCATACCCAAAGCCCTATTCCTACCGAACTTATTATTTACCCGAAGAAACATTAAAAAGAAGTAAAATTTAAGTACCTAAACCGATAAAGAACTTATACCTGATGAAGAGACAGACTATTATAATAGGTATACCTAATATAATATAGGTAGCACTGATAATTTTTTTATTATAGGTATTATAAGATCTACAACAATCTTGTTACATCTTTGCCACATTGTCTACGTGAAATATTTAGTCAAAAGTATGTTTCTATCTAAAAGCTTTTCATTTAACGATTGTTCGCCACTGATCATGGGACTGGTCTAGTCTTTAAACATGTATGACATGGATTAAATATTATTATATTAAATTTAATTCATAGAGATTAGGCTTTTATTTCAATACTGTACTTGTAATAAATCACCCTGTGTGTTTCTTTTACCAACGAATTGGCAACAGCACGACACACACCACATTCGCTTGTTTTTTTTTCTACCCTCCCTGCGTATCCCCTCCAGATTAATACAGAATTTCATCAATTTCTCTCTCTGACAATACAGCATTGCCGGTGCATATCTGTTGCAAATGATCTAAATAATTGTTAAACGTTGCGTTTTGTTTTTGATATTAATAAACTACAAAACGGTTTCTGGCTGTGACAATACTGCTCTATGCTTTACACGCTAGTCTACGCCACGTAGTGGCAGGCATACTTAGAGATGTTCTGATTTTAATGCATTGGACTGACTATCTATTGTGTAGATTAATCTTTGCTTAAACCAATCTAAAAATTGTTTTACATCGCTGGCCAAAATAAGTAGCTTATTTTTACAAATTAATATGTTCTATTACGTGTCTGACAGCGCTCTTAACTTGTGTTTATGTTTCACTTGCATTTATAAGTATACCGGCTTTTTCCTTCTGATGATTTTATTAGACAAAATTAGTGAATGAAAGATCCGACGTTGTTTTATTCCAAATACAAGCCGTGTGCATGAATTCTGCATAAACTGAATCCTGTTCTCATCAATTTTAGTCAAACAAGGACCATATAATATAACGTCGCACTAAATAATTGTGTGGCATATTTTATTTTCATTTTCTCGAAACTGCTGGGATTGACATGCGAGTTTGTTAACTTAGGTGCTGCTCTAACTGGATAGGTATTGTATATCGTGCTCATAAAACAATTTTATAAACTTCCAAGAAATAATGTTTACATCATAACAGAAATCATGCAGCATATTTCTTAATGCTTTTATACTATGCGGAACGCATTATTGGGACACACACATGTCCATCCGGATTTTTCATTGTATTAATCACGTAAATAAAAAAGATCCTTTTAATTCTCACGTACACTATACTGAAAACACAAAAAAACACCGAAGCAGATTACAAACATAATATCTATTTATCTCTTATTTCGTACACGCCGACAATGAACTCTATACTGAACACAGGAGTGAACGGTATCTATCTACGCCTATGCGATTATTGTGACGTTTTATCCCATAATGGCGGCATGCGCGAATAGACGCACAGGACGCTTCGCAAGCAGAGAGTCGGAATACTGTATTATTTATTGTACTGTGGTAATAGCGTCAATGTCAAATCTGTGGAAGATAAACAATCGAAATCATAAATAACTTTAACAAATTGTATATATGGTGACCCATTTTTGGGGCTCGTTTGAACGTGTATACTTATTTTCATTATCCCCAACTGGAGCATCCCCAGCGCACCTGATTTCGACGCTGCATTAATACAGGGAGTTCCGTAAGAAAAGCATGCAATTACGTTTATCTACTACTAGTCCAAGAGCTAGTAGCGCATGTTTTATGAAGTGTTTGGTGCACCTTAAAATGTTTCACTTTTTGTATCTATGGGATAAAAAGCAGGAATACCTGTATTTGCTTAATCCAACCCGGGACACCAGTTACTGCGCATAATAGAAAGGTGTAATAAAATGTGTATAAAATGAAGCAGACACTTTTGAGAGGGTTTACATTTTATTAATCTTCCGCAAAGTTGTTTTTTTGAAAATACCATTTAAAATCTTTGGTTAACTCTGAAATTTTAATAGCGTCTTAATTAAATATGAAGAAAATTAATATCAAAAAGCCAGACACTTTTTTCGGGGTTTAATTATTGGCACACATGAAAATGAGTGTTGGTCACAATATAAAGAGTGGTCCGCGATGTGAGTGAGAGCGCTGATCACCGCAGTAGCTAAGCTTTCTTGCTACGCTCTCATTGGCTGTTGGTCACGTGCCCTTCACTAGCTTAGCGGTACGTTTAAAATTAATATTTTTGAATAGAACTGAAAAATTTTCAATTATTTAATTTCTCAAGATTGAAGAATAGTGCAATTAAGTGATAATGAACAATTTGGATTGAAATCTTATCGAATCAAAAAGAAGGAGACTGTGAGATTATCATTGAGAATTCCACGTGTATAGTCCATGTTAAAGGTTTATTATAATCAAAAATATTTGTTACAATTACATTCCATAAAAATGTAATTACAATAAAAATAAATACATCGTATCCACTAATAAAAATGTATTAAGATTTATTTATAAAAGGGGACATGTTTTGGAGCTCCGCTCCATCATCATCCTCCGAAAACATGTCCCCTTTTATAAAGGAATCTTAATACATTTTTATTAGTGGAGACGATGTATTTATTTTTATTGTAATTATATTACACTCCACTGCATCCAATGGATTACTTCTTTAATTTCATAAAAATGTTTGGAAAAGAATTCTCATCACCACTGTCCTCTTCTGATTCTTCTTCTGTAGAATCATCACTTAAAAAAATGACTTGATCATAAAAAGTTTGTTCATTATCTGAAAAAAAAAAAAGAACCATAATTAAAATTATGACAAGATAAGTGAGAAAAGAAAATTATTAGAAATTACAAACCTTCGTTGTTAGGATTGTGTTCGGTAATTGAACCGGTTTTAATCGCATCCAAAACAGTTTGTGGCATACCCTCAAACCATCTAAACTCATATTTGTCGTCTTTTATAGTCCAAAAACAAAGATGTTGGAGTACATAGATGAGCGTTTCGCCAAATACTTATAATATATTGAGTCCGCAAAAGGTGTTGATGTAATTCTGCTTTAGACGGTGGTAAATTTGACGCGTCATGTTTAAAGAGGTTCTTCTGTATTCTTAGATTTGTATGTCAAACAAAACTTGTGGAATCGCGCATTCAATGACAAATTTTTCAAACGTTGCAAACGTTTCATATTGCAATCCAGGTAAATCTGATATTCCAAGGTGAGTTTGCGCTTTTTGATAATCCAAATTGTTCTTTGCAATGGACAATCAATAAAGAAAGCGTAGCTACTGCGGTGATCGGTGCTCTCACTCACATCGCCGCCTATCTCTATTGTAACCAAGACTCATTTTCATGTTTGTCAGCAATTAAAATGTGTCTGGCTTTTTGTTATTAGTTTTCTTAATATTTAATTAAGACGCTATTAAAATTTCAGAGTGAACCAAACATTTCAAATGGTATATTCAAAAAAAATAACTTTGGGGAGGACTAATAAAATGTAAACCCTCTCAAAAGTGTCTGCCTTATTAAAATTTATTTGGTAAATAATTTAAACTTCGGATTAACGTTTGTTGGCCTCTGAATTAAACATTTTTTTGGATTACATTTTATTACACCTTTCTATTATGCGCAGTACCTGGTGTCCCGGGTTGGGTTAGGCGAACACAGGTATTCCTGCTTTTTATCCCATAGATACTAAAAGTGAAAAATCTTAAGGTGCACCAAACACTTCATGAAATACACGTTACTAGCTCTCCGACTATACATGCTCGATCCTGTATACTTTTCTGTTACGTGCAACTTGAAAGCAAAACTGATATGTGCCAGCCTTTCTTTCAAAAATTATTTCCTTAAATTTTATCGAATTTATGTGTATACGTATATCGAATTACTAAAATTAATTTTTATTAGGATCAATTTCTGATCTGATGCGAAGACACAGCGAGAAACCAGAACAAAGAATACCTCAAAAGAGACTTGCCGAACAAGTTACTTTATTGGTGCATGGTGAAGAAGGGTTGCGTAAAGCTCGATTGGCCTCAGAAGCTTTATACAGTAGCAGTGTAAGTGCCTTAGGTCAGATGAATGCTGATGATGTTAAACAGCTCTTTCAAGGAGCAACTATTGTAGAAGTACTACTAGAAGCAGGTACCAGTGTTATGGATTTGGCGATGAAAGTTGGTTGTTTTCTAAGAAAGGGTAAGATATACTTAAAATAATACCGATTTGTATATACGATTTGTATATTAACTTGTTTGATTGTTGTTTTTAGTATTAAAAGGAAGAAAATTCTGTCACGTCGTTCCTTATCAACCCTTGAAAATGCTAAAATTGAAGTCTACTTACACATGCACCGTGTACCAAATTTGGTTCTTCTAAGTTCAAGTTTAACTGCGTTATTTGTTTTTTTTTCATTTTCGAAATTTCAAACCCTCTTTCAAGACGTACCTATCACTTCTCAGGGATGTAACATAGTATAAAGATAAATTGCGTTAAATTACCATATTTTCGATTACTTTAAATGCTTCCGATTTGTGTCGACTCTTATACGAAGCATCCCGTATTTTTATATATTAAAAATTGACAAATTTTCAAATGTAGTAGGTAAACAGTTTAGATTGCAGCCATAAACTAACACATTTATGTCCAAAGTCGCATATAATCCCCTGACGCTGATGACGTTAGAAATAATAATATAATATCTTTATTAACCATAAATTGGTACATTAAAAAGTACATTGGCACGTTAAGTAAAACTAAAATAACACAAGAAAGATACATACAAAACTGAATTAAGATAATGAGAACAACAATAATTTCACATTCTTTTGTACATAAACGCGTCAATATAAAACACACAATATATATATAAAAACTCTAGACAACAGGTAACACAGATAAGACAGCCAAAATCACACAAAGGAAACACAAGAATTAAATTATTGAGCCACAGCAGCAAACCCTTGCAAATTATAAAATGCGTTGCTCGTCAAAAAGAATTTTAACTTTTTTTTTTAAATACAGTCTCTGATTCTCAGCTCCTTATGTCTGCGGGGAGAAGATTGTAATAATGGCAACCAGCATATGCTGGCGATCTCTTGAGGAATTTATGCCCCGGGCGAGGCAAATGCAATTGGTCCCTTCCACTAGTAGAGTAATCATGGTTGTACCCACATGTAGGGATATGATTTTTATTTTTAAAAATATAAGACAATAACTTGTATAGGTAGATAGATGTAACTGTAAGAAGAAAGAAGACCATTATTTTTAATAGCATCTCTACAGGTGGCTCTGTAAGGTATATTGAAAATACACCTAATTGCTCGTTTCTGGAGTATGAAAACTCTGTCAATTTCAGTACTCCTTCCCCAGACCATTATCCCATATGAGATCGCCGAATAAACTAATGCATAGTAAACAGTGATTAATGCACTCAAACTCATGAAAGTCCTCAAGGAACTCAACATGTACAAGCTTTTACTTATATTTTTACATAGGTGATCCACGGGTGTTACCCAGCTCAAATCAGAATCCATGAACAATCCCAACAATTTGGTGGACCTTGACATCGATAATCGGATCTGATCAAAACCGATATCAAAGTCCAGAGCCCTATATCTATCAAAGTGCAAAGCGACTGTCTTATCGTAATTGATGATCAGTCGATTTTTCTGGCACCAGTTCTTAAACTCACTGAGTGTGACATTGATCTTTTGCTTGAGGACTTCAGGATCCCTATCAGACAATAATATGGTGGTGTCATCAGCATACATATAAAGAAAACCATGCGTTATATTCATAGGAAGATCGTTAACGTAAAGTAAGAAAAGCAGTGGACCAAGTAAGCTGCCCTGAGGAGTCTCCAAATCAATGTCCTGAAAACTTACCACCGAGTCAATTTTGACTGCTATCTTTCTGTCACTCAAATATGAATGTATCCATTTGTTTATAGGATCACGTATACCAATTCTCTCCAATTTCTGACACAAAAAGTTTTTATCAACCACATCAAATGCACTTGAGAGATCAAATAATAATGCAACCACATAAGAGCCACCATCGGTCAAGCTGTGCACATGCTGGACAAACTCACAGGTGCACGTCTCAGTTGAGAACCCCTGCCTGAAACCATGCTGGCATCCACTCAACGCATTACAAACATTCAAAACAAAATAAGTAACGAACCATCAACGATTATTAAATGGACATCGGTTTGATTTAGTCTAACTGGCGGACAGGAGTTTATTGTTAAAGAAGCCCTAGGCGTCTCGCTAGGGAATACGAGCGCGTTTTTGTGTTGGTAATAATGGGGTCAGTGTCCACCTGCCGGCCTTTATAGTGAATATAGTATAGTAATATATAATTCACACGGACGGATATTGAAATAAAAGTCAATCTCCACGAAATAAATTTAAAAGGATTATCAGAACAATGACATTCAAATCCGCAAGATATTCTTGCCGTCAATTATTCAAAGATCTAAAAATTCTAACAGTAACATCAATTTACATTTTGGAGTGTGTGTTCTACGTGTATTCTAACATTGATCGGTTTACGAGCACAGGTCAAATTTCTAACTACGATCTTAGAGATAATTTAAATTTAAGACTACCTGTACACCGTCTCTCTCAGCAAATAGTTGCCTTCTAATGCCTATTAAGTTGTATAATCATCTGCCCCAACATCTTAAAGTGAATACAGCTCCTAGTAAATTCAAACGAAACGTAAGGGATTGGTTACTTAAATTCAGTTTTTATTCGTTAAATGAATATTTTGTGAATGATTGGGTGTTTTTGTGAAATGTAATTATACAATCCATGTTTTTTATATTTTTATTTATTTATTTTTTTTATACATGTATTTTTGGTTGTGACCATTGTAATATATTACGACGTTGTGACGCATTCTATGCACATAGTTGTACCTCATGGATAAAGACTTATTATTATTATTATTAGATTTAATGGAATAATCGTTAATCTATGTCATACATGTTTCGAGAGCAGAGTAGTCTCATCATCAGTGGCGAACAATCATCGAATGAAAAGCTATAGATACCTAAATCTTTTTTACAACAACACATTATATTATTGTAGTTTGGAATAAATAAAATAAATGTATCTAAGTATCCTCATTGACTGACGAACTCTCTCAAAAATACCAGGGTCGTAATCTAAGGACTTCAGGTGGCCCCACATGAAAAATCCAATTGGTTTAGATTCGGGGATTGTGCAGGCCATAAGTGAGGTCCACCTCGGCCAATCCAGCGATTTCCGTATGTTTCTGTTAAAAACCAACCCGACTAAAATGCGCTGGTGCACCATCGTGCATAAACCACATTGCATTTCTTATTGCCAATGTCGCGATATACCGCTCCTGGTAGAAATACGGGTCCAATTAAGGAGTTAACCACAATTCCAAAATTTCATGAAAAGGATATGGTCCTGTCGGCGTGGTCGTGAGGTCATTTGGCTGATGTTATTTTCCATTATTAACGGCATACCTTCCTCTTTATAATAAATAAATAAATACTTTATTGTCTAACAGGTCAAGACCCAATAACAAGACAATTCTAAGTACTAGACAATGGATATTATCTCAATAGTAAACTAAATAATTGATAAAAATTATCGAAAAAGCATAAGCTCAGAAAAATACACCATAAAGCAAGATAAAGTTAACAACAATACAACAAAATCACCATACGACAAACTCACCATACGCTCTACATGTCCAGGGTGCTCAAGTACCGATACAAACCAGCGCGAAAAGACCACAGTGACCCGTCAAAGTAATGTACAGATCGATGTATATTAAGACGATCGCAGGTTCGGCATGCTCGGTATAGAGGTGATCTCGATGCATAATTGGTGTTGAAACGCGGCACTCTAAATAAATTCATCGTTCGAGAAAAGAATTGCGGTAAATTAAAGGGCAGTTGTTCCAGAAGGCGAGGGGAGTCAATTATGCCATTTATAAGCTTAAACAGGAATATTTGACCAGCCGAATCTCTACGAAAAACCAATGAATTAACATTAAATCTGTTTAACAATATATTATGGTCAGTGCCCCTCCTGACTGGGAAACATCCATCGATCTTAAAAGCTAAAATTTTTAAAAATTTTCTTTGAATACGATCCAATTTATTGATGTGTACCTGGTATAAAGGAGACCATACAAAAGAGGCATATTCCAATCTAGAGCGGACAAAACTTACGTACAGCTGAAGCAGACAGTCAATATCCTGAAAATCAGTAGTTGAGCGGAGAATAAAACCCATCATTCGGATCGCGCTTTGTGAAATAGAGTCAATATGAGTATCAAACGTCATTTCACTATCCATGATCACTCCAAAGTCCTTTATTGACTCACAAGATTCAAGAACAACACCATTCAGCGTATAATTGAAACTAATTACACTCTGTCGTCTGGTAAATGACATGAGTTTGCACTTACTGACGTTGAGCGGAAGCCTGTTCCTAATGCACAATTCCTCAAGTTCACCGACATCCCGTTGCAAGCATATGCAGTCGTCCTCGGTAGCAATTGGTCTATACAATTTCAAATCATCGGCGAACAAAAGATAGTCGCTAGAGACTTCAGCAGCAATATCGTTTACATAGATGGCAAATAAGAGTGGAGCTAGATTGCTTCCCTGAGGTGCACCACTGGTAGGAGTAAAAGATGAAGATCTAAAATCCCTGAATTCGACAAATTGCTCGCGGTCAGATAGAAAAGAATTGAAAAATTGAACAGTACGGTGTTGAAAGCCCATGATATCCAGCTTAGTCATAAGTATTGCATGATCGATCCTATCAAAGGCCTTCGAGAAGTCAGTGTATATCGCATCAACTTGTAAGCCATTATTGAGAGCTATGAGCATATATCCTGAGTAAAGCAGGTTAGGTTGGTAACAGGTGAGCGACCAGTAAAAAATCCATGTTGATATTAGGAGATGCGATTTTTGGCTTGATTAAATACTTTCACATACACGACCATCTCAAAAATCTTCGAGAAGTTAGACAAAATTGAAATTGGCCGTTCTCAACATGATCTTTAGCACCAGATTTATAGACCGGACAAATACGAGAGATCTTCCATGAAATAAATAGACGATCATTTATCTCAAAAAATTGCATTTTCCTTTGAATATCAAACAAACGAAAATTGTAAAGAGATTGTAACGAAAATTCTATAGAGAATGTAACAAAAACCTGTACGTAGTGTCGAAGATAAATCTGAAGAGCCAGGAATATTTCGTGGTTTAATAAATTGGTTAATACCGCATCTAAACGTCTAAAGCAATTAAGTGTTTTTACAAAATACTGAGCATTTGGCAATAATAACGGATAAAGTTAATGGTAAACATTTTTCTCAATCATATTTCATTTATTTTTTTTTTTTTTCAGAGGACGCACTGAGGATAATAAGTGCCGGTGGATTCTACATTAATCAACAGAAAATTACCAATCCCAGTGAGGTAATCAGTTGTAATGTTCATATTTTAGAAAATAATGTTTCTTTATTACGAGTAGGAAAGCGAAACTATTATATTGTCAAATGGCTGCATTAATTTATACAGTATTTTTTATAAAAAAGTCCGTTAGAAATAAATATTTATTTGTTTTATTCTCGTTTCATTTAAACTTCGTTGGCTCCTTTTTTTTATGCAAATTTCTGTTGTGATTTTCTTTCAAACAAATTGGAATTTTAGTAGTTGAACTGGAAATAATATGTAAATGTAATATCGAATTTATAAGAAAAGTTTTGTTTTGAATATAACATTAGAAAGGTGGATTCAACAATAAGTTTTCTATTCCACACATTGATTCATTACATTAAGAAAATTGATTTCGGAAAGTTTTCTTTTATAAATGAACCGTACCCACCTGGTTCTGGTTCGTTACTGTTTTTTTTTTATTATTTTGTGTATTATTTTGTTTTCAATATATAGGTACATCACAGCTTATAACATATTTAAAACATAGTCAGGTTCATTATTATGCAGACGATACAAAGCTGTATATCACATTTGCTTCGGATAGCATCACTGAAGGCGGGTTTAGCCAACTAATAATGCATAATGCATAATTTTAGTGCATAATGGATAATTTTTAAAACATGGCATTTACATGTACCTGTTTATACAACGAATAGTGTATAATTCATAATTTTCGTGCATAATGCATAAGGTTGGGAACTTTCAACTTTATGCACTAAATTATGCAAAAAATATCACTACGCATGCGCCGCAAATAAATTATAAACACTTACATAACCTCAATTTACAAAATAAACTAAATAATAATTGAAAATGTGATAATTAACAGAATTTTTAATTTGAAAGCTATTAAAACATAAATAAGTCCAACACAAAGTAAAAGCATTATCTTTAAATAAAATGGTAATAGGTTAACCTGCTGTCTAGTCAATTGTCACTTTTCGCTTTATGCATAAAAGTTATGAGTTGGATAAACACCTATATTTTGTTGTGAATTATCGATTATGCACTATGTATTGAGCATTATTCTTTATGCATTATGCACTATCCATTATTAGTTGGCTAAACCCGCCTTTAATCTAATAACAAAATTAATGCGGATATAGAGCATCTAAAAAAGGCTTCAGTCGACCATTGCTTAACTATAAATCCTGATAAATCTCAGGCGGTTCTGTTTTGTAACCCTCATCTTAGGGACCAACTAGAAAATCAGTTAAAATCATAATAATTGATAATGTACAAATAAAACTAGAAAGTAATGCAACGAATCTAGGAGTCTTACTTGATAAAGATTTAAGGTTTACAAAACATCAAAAGGTGTGTTCGGAAGGCGGTTTCAAGTCTAAAATTAATATATTATGCTAAAAGAAAATTTCTAAATACGAAACTAAAGAAGGTCCTGTGTCTGTTACTCGTTGAGAAACGTATACAAATGATACAGAACCTTAGACAAGAAAGAGAGAGGACAGGTAATTGTAACGGTCGTTGTGTTACCACGTAGCATATATCCCTTAGATTCAGAGGCTTAACATACATAACTTATGTGATATATTTTTAAAATTTTATTTAGTTTTGATGATAAATATTTTTAATAAAAAAAAGATATGGACATGTGGATATGGATAATTTAATTGATAAATGAAACAATATATGTTAATTCATTGTATTTATTGAACAATACAAACATAAAATTAACAATATAGGTACTGCAGTAGACACAATAAAAAGATATAACGTTTTTATTGGCCTTTAAATAGAATGAGTTTTGTAAATTGATTTCGAATGGGATCTAATTTTTGACACTGTATTTTTGTTATAAAATGTACACAAACATTAAGATATTTGACACAAATAGATTTTATTAAAAAGTATATGTGATTTGCTGGGCTATCTCTAGTGCATGATGTTCTAAATTTTGAAATCATTAAAAAGCTAAAGTAATAAAGACGTCTTGAGCTAACATGTATTCACTTTTAACCTCAAAAATGTAACAAAATATGTAATAAACATATTTTTTGAAAAAATAAAATGTCTACGCCTCTGATAAAGTAGAGGTTTCTATCAATAAATAAGGTTTTATCATGCTTATTTTAAATGAATTGTTGTATCAAACAGTTGTCATTAGGTAAACGGAAACCTGTTATACTACATACTAAAAGATAATAGCCTAAAGATAACTTTTAATTATAAAAAAATTAATAAAAACTAGAAGCGACTTAATACATCATTAGAGGTTTTACCTATGAAATGAAAGTCCGGACTTCTTTTGTTCACGCTACACAACGTACCATTTTATTTATATACAAAATACATTTTTATTCCCACTTTTCAGAATTAAAAACATCAAAAATGCACACATAGTTTTCTGTTTGTTTGGCACATAAAAAATGGCCGCCGCATTAAAAGCGTAACACTTGCCATGCATCATGCATTCATTTCAAATATACGACGGTGCGGTATCCCCTCTCTTTCTAATCTAAGTACAGAACTGTTGTGTGCGTCTCATAGGCGGGATAAGAAAATTTGATAGAGGGGTCTCAGATAAGTTACGGGAAATAAGATGGTTGAATATGAAAGAGCGGCTGGTAATACATATGTATAGTATTTATAATGTATAGTATTTATAATGTATAGTATTTATAATGAAGTAATCACTCAAAAACTACCATCATACTCCTATCAGAAGATCAAATTTCGTTTTCCCAAACACAAGACCGCTCAGTTTGTAAGGGGTAAATTTGTATTATATTTATATTATACATATATTAGGTAAAGTTGGGAGGCATATCTACGCCTCATCTTCGCCTTTTGTAATTTTATTACAATAAGGTCATTATTATTATTATTTACTTTTTTCCAACAGTTGGAATTACATAATTTATTTTCATCGCAACTCATTTAACTAGTGCTAAACTTACTTTAAAATATCCTATCGTACAAATATTTGATTAAGATATTATCAATGTTAAAAATCATCGATGCGATGCGTTCAATCAATCTACTTTATTATGATGCTCATAAGATTACTTTTGTGCTTTAAATAAATGTCAATTGTCAACTCATTACATAAAATTCGGGATGTACCTCTATTTGTTAATATTTTTTTGTTCTTAAATTTATCGATCACCGAATCACAGTATAATAAATAATACAGTATTCTGACTTTCACGTTTGCAAGCCGTCCTGCGCATATCGTCGCGCATGCCGCCATTATGGGTTACAACGTCAAAATAATCGCATAGACGTAGATAGATACAGTTCACTCCTGTGTTCAATATATAGTTCATTGTCGGCGTGTACGAGATAAATAAATATTGTGTTTAAATCTAAATCTGTGTTTTGTGTTTTTGGTATAGTGTTCGTGAGAATTAAAAGGATTTTTATTAACGTGTCTTGGGATTCATACAATGAATAATCACGGAGGACATGTGTGTGTTGCAAAATGTTGTCCCAATAAGCGGTACACTTGCTCTAAACATTTTTTTCGCTTCCCCAAAGATCCTGTTAGGTGAGTAATAAGTAAAAATTAAGATAAATACTAGATAATTTTACGTTTATAACAACTATTTGTATAACCGTAAAATTTATATTACGAAATGACAGTATCTAATATGTTTTTAAACTAAATACAAGTGAAACATAAACACAAGTTGTCGCGTGGCTAGTTGTTATTTTATTGACAATATCATTATAAAGTTTCAAGAAGTCTTTGCCAAAATTTGCCTTTAAAGTTGCTGTTGTTGTAATTTGTGAATTAAACTACCCGTTTAACTCACTACAACGATATTCATAATAAACCACGAAAATTGAAATAAACGCGATTTATTAATAAAGAAAAATAACAAACTAAATACAAAACTGAAACGATTTTAACTGACCATTATAATATAGAAATTGAAAACTAATCAAAAATCTGACAATCTTAATTCTTTTTTGACAATAACAACTTTTTCCAATAGTTACCATGAGCAACTGATACGTACGAACTTTTACTCATTTTCGTTGAAGATTACAGTGAATAAGGGCTATCACGTTTTATATTAGTTAAAAATAGCCACTCTAATTGATTTAAAAAATATTAAATAAAGCGTTTACTATAACTTAACAAAATAAAAAAAAATTGTTATATTAAAAAAAACAATAACCCATGGAGACTTCAGCTTTTCGAATTATCGACCATTACAGAAAAAAAATTAGATATATCAATTCAACAAACAAAATAAAAGTTAAATTTAGGTTAAGTTAGGAAGCACTGCTTCAACTTTTGTAAAAATGTCTTTTTTTCACTAATAAAATCTTTATTATTGTTGTGTTTATTATTATTATTATTATTAAAAATCACCCAATCATGTCAACATTTAACTGATAACACCACTCAAGGTTGTTTTCAATCACTATGACACACCACAAATATTTCTGAAATTGACAGCGATATTATTATGTACTTAAATATTTTTACAAAAATAAAAATACAGTACTGTGGTTAGAAACCAAAAACTATAATTATTCTTAGTCAGGACCTGTTTTGTAACCCAAAATGGCGGCATCTTACGTCACACTTTTTTTCAAAGTGCGAACGTGGAGACGGAATGCTGTACTTATTAATGCTGTGATAATATTACTTTTGTGCTTTAAATAAATGTCAAATGTCAACTCATTACATAAAATTCGGGATGTACCTATTTGTTAATATTTTTTGTTTCTTAAATTTATCGATCATCGAATGTTGTCATGACGCATTACAATCAGAGACTTTGCCAATGTCGAAAAAAACCAATGCATCGTGTATGCATTCATACCAATATTCGTGCATTCCTCTCCTTCATACTCTTCATACCATATAAATATTATTCTATGCTTCCTAACATATGTTTATATTTTTGAATTTGAATTTAGTTTTAGTTAGGTAGGTAGAAAAAATAATAAAAACTGTAGAAACACAGGTAAGCAATCTTAAATTAAATCATTTATTTATATAACAATCAACACTAAATAATAAAAATAAACACAAATTAAAACAGTAGGTTCTAAAATAATGTTACAAATTGTACTGACTAATAATGTTTACATGGATGAATAAAAAATTATTAACATTACTAATTAAAAATGACAATTAACAGACTGAACACAATTCTAAAGAAACATGTAGTTAGTAACAAAACTCAACATAAATTTACATTTAAAATAAAATTAATTATTATGTAAGTTAAAACTTGACATTTTATAGTGGTGGGTTATCAATTATTTCTAAAAACAAACTACTTAAAATTGCTATATGGTTACTTTTAATGCTTGTGTTTTTCTCCAAGTCATCTAACATACCGTCTAAATTCAAAATGTACTTGTAATTTGTTGAACGAACTGTAGTAATCAACACAGCAGCAGGTATATAAAACCTGCTGCTCATTAACGCAACAAAAGTCTCCCTGTTATCTTTGTATATGTTTTGCAATTCTTCCATCCACCGTTTTCGTAATATGTAAATCAACTGAAATATTTCCAAAGATGCATTCTGCATGTTGTTCTCTTTCAATTTGTGTTTTCGCACGTACTTCTCAAACAACGTGTTGAAATCATCGATTCTTGTGGATACAGGTAGTTTATATTCCAATGTGGTCAAAATATCTTGTTCAGCATTAAAAATGCTTCTCGAATAGTAATTTTTTCCACTCAGTTTGACTAGGAACTTTTGGAGAAAAGATATATTAACTTCCGGCCCAATTCCAACATATTTGCTTGTTATAAAAAGAGCTGCGGTTAAAGCTAATAATGTATCCATAATTTCTTCACTCTTGACATTTTTTTTCTCAATGTATTCTTCAAGCACATCAACAGTAAGTATAAATACGTGTGCATCTTGTTTGAATGCATCACAACCAATTTTAATTATTTCTAAAGCGAATTCATCTAATATAGAATCTCTTACTTTAGTTGGTTTAGTTTTCATATCAATTATCCATTCTTCCAATAATTCTTCTTCAACTGACATTTTAGAGATGTTCTGTCAAGAACGATGCTACAACTTACGTAATGCAGTAAGTAGTTGTAGATAATAATATAAAGTCAAAGCCTATTAGACTGTCATTTAAAGACAACCGTATCTTTGTTTTCTCAATTCCAGTCGTCTAGATTTAGAAACACAAACAAAAATAAGTTGGAAATATGATAAACAGTTACTATTTTTGAATTCATCATATACAGGGTGATCGAATTAATACAATGACGGTTCAAACTATTTTTATAATATGATAAGAATAATTGCGTCTTTATTATCAATTTTTGATTGCCTATGCATTGTATACAGAGTGATTCAACTGATAACTTTATGGTAATAATCATTTTTATGTAGTTGCAATGCGGTCAACATTTTTTGCAAATTAAATTATACTTTTTTTGATAAGTACATGAAAAATCACATTCACCGAATTGATTATAATATCAAATCATTCATCAAAATGTGGTCAATCAATTGATAAAAAACAATACTCGATATTATGTTTTTCATGTGATACACTAAATCATATAAAATGCGTGGATATTACCGTATCCCAAATAAAAATATTTGATGCTGATCTAAAGGAGCCTGACGGCGACCGGTGGAAGTGCCCGTCTTGTTTGAGGGATGCTATAAATATGTCCCAAAGTAAGCGAAAATCAATGACTTTTCAGCCATCAGTAAAGCCTTCATGTCTTCGACAACTTGGAGCAGCCCAGGTTACTCTGGAAGATGTTATGAGTAAGCTAATGGATATGCAAACCTCATATGAGGCTTTATTATTGAAGTTCAACGAACAATTAGAAGTCAACAACAGTTTGAGGACCGAAGTCGCTACATTGAGCGATAGGGAGACTGTGCTTGAAAATTCTGTTCAAGCGTCAATGCAACGACGATGAGGCCTTTCGGGAATATCATGATAGGGAACTGAGAATAAGGAGAAATTTGATCCTTTTTGGTCTAGCTGAAGGTGGCGATCAAGATGCAACGGACAGCGTTGCTAACATCCTGCTTGAGATTTGTCCCAGTTTTGATATATCGAATATAGAGCGGATATCTCGACTTGGACGAACGATCCAAAATCCAACAGCAGATACACGACCAAGACTCATTCGGATTCAAATGAAGACGGAACAAGTTATTCCGGAGCTTACTTCGTCAAAGCGGCAGATTGGAAACTGCCCCACATTTGAAACATTTAATACTGACAAGTGATATAAGACGCGAAAGCAGCTTGAATTTTACAAGGCTGTGAAACAACGCTTGATGCAAAGGAAACGAAACGGCGAAACGGAGCTAAGAATTAAATATATCAGGGGAGTTCCCCCAATCGTGTCTTCTAATGCCAACCATTTAATTAATATAATTTATCAAAACGTAAGGGGATTAAACACAAAAACAGAACAATTACGTTATTGCAGTCTCAGAAACTTGGTTGCAGCCGCGTATAGACTCCGCAGAGTTATTTGGGCATCATTATACTGTTCTTCGCAAGGATCGTGACCTGAATGCACTACGAGTATCAAGGGGGGTCGTGTGCTTCTCGCCATTAGATCAGATTGGAGGTTCAACAATTACGGACATGGGGTCTGATATGTTGGATGCTTCTATCGATCTCGTTGGATGTAAATTTACGGCCGGTAATTTTTCGCTTCTAATTTTGTGCGTATATTTTCAACCGAATTTGAGTGTTACTGTTTACGAGCGTTTTGTAGATTTTATTGTGTCATTGTCTATTATGTATAATAAATAAATAAATAAATAAATAAATTCTTTATTGCACCCAATACATATTACATAGTACACTAATTATAATGTATAAATTTTGGACATTTGTACTGGATAACAAAGGGAGAATCAAACGTAAAAAAATATAATCGAGAGTACATTCAAGTGCTTATTCCTAGCTTACACTAACACATACCTTAACAATATACCTACACCATTCAATATTCTTCATAAATCATATCCTAGAAATAATGCATATATGCGCTGCAGAGCGCGGACACGCCAAGACGCAGACGGAACAAAGATGCAAAAAAAAAACTGCAGATTCAGCGGGACTGGTCAAGAAGAAACCGCCTGACTCTCACAGCAAATGTACCTGGTTTCAAACATTTAAACTCTGTTGGAAGGCTGTTGTACATTCTGTAAACCTGGTATGAAAATGACCTTTCAAAGAGTGAGGTGCGGTGAGGTGGAGGAGATATAAGTCCACGAAATCTTAAATTCACAGAATGAACATCCTCCCTGAAACGTATCTTGTTGTATAAATATGGGGGTGATTTATAAAATATTATCTTGTGAAACAGAGTCATCATATGAAGCTTCCTTCTTTTCTCCATATTTAACCACTTTGTGTCCCTCAGCTTATAGGATACGGGCTCGAATTTCCTGATGCCATATATAAAACGTAAACAAGCTTTTTGAACTCTTTGTATACGTTCACTGGTCATTTTGTTTATACAGGGACCGTACAGAGCATCAGCGTAATTAAAGTGACTCAAAACTAATGTATCACACAGCTTAATTTTCATTTGTCGGTTCAAGAAATGTCTACTGTGATACAGCAACTTTAAGTTTATGTAAGCTCGTTTTATACACAAATTGACGTGTTCTTTAAATCGCAAGTCTGAACTCAAAACTACACCTAAATTCCTTGCTTCATCCCTAGAAGAAATTAAGGTTCCAGCTATGTTTATATTAATTAGGTTTTGCAACCCATTCCTGTTTTTTCCGAACACTAGGTACATTGATTTAAGTGGATTAATCTTCAAATTATATATCTCCAATTCCTTATTAATTAAATTGTTGTAAAGACCGGACTCCTCGAATAGGAACGAGCAATATATGCATGTTTGTAGGCAGTTAACAATATTACATGTATAGATTGAAAACAAAATAGGTGATAAAATCGAACCCTGTGGCACGCCACATAGAACTTTGCCCTCTTCAGATCTACCACAATCAGTTTCCACAAACTGCCAGAAGGCAGATAAGTTTTACAGCATTTTGAGAGAACCCGATGTAATGTAGAACTGCCAATAGTATCTTGTGACTAATAGTATCAAACGCTTTGGAGTAATCCAGTAAAATCAGTACTGACGATTTGCCAGTATCACAAGAAGATATAACGTTATCGATTACATTCAACAAAGCGGTTGTACAGCTATGGTTTTGACGGAAACCGGACTGCATAGGCGGCAGTATTTGAAAATCCAAAACATGCCTAGAAATCTGAGTCTTCATAGCTTTGTAATAAAACGAACGAGCAATGGAATTTCCTGTTGTCCGGCCCTGTGGTTATGTCTGAGCTTTATAGTTTATATTAGTTTGGGAATATTTATTTGGATAGATTATATACAAATGTTCTAAACTTAGTCATAAAAATGTAAGGCGATACTTTCTGTTTATTTTGTCGTTTATTGATATGGGTTTTACAACCCCTGCAAGTAATATAAGAATAATATAGTGGATGCCTATGATAAAGAATTATCTAGAAAAAAACCTTTTTTTTGTCTAATATCCGTTGAAAAGTACTAAAGGCTCTGTAACGATAAATAGGACTAGAAACAGATAGACCGTGTTTTTCTTATTCGAAGAATGACATGTTTGAAATAACCGTTGGCCTAACATTTAAAATGGCTTTTTCTGATTGGTTGATTTTCATTTTTGTATTACCTGCTATGTAACGTTTATGAGGCATGCTAGAAAGGAATAAGATTTTAAAAGACAGATTGGTCTTGGTCTTTGTTGAATAAAGAAGTGTTTTCTCTAATTATAAATGTTAAATTAAATATTTTAATTTCTTTTTGAACTTAGTAAATTATCAGTTAAGAATTATTTTCTAGTTTTTGTTTAAAGACTAAGTTCATTTCTTTTTATTCGGAAATTGTGATTTGTATAAAGTTCCGTAAGTTTTGATATACTTTTAATTGAAGGCCTTTTTGTTTAATCAGTTTTTTTTTGTTATACAAAGTTTAAAGTTATTTCTTTAGTAAATGAATTAATTCCGTTTTCACTAGTATGTTAAAGTCTCGTATAGAAATTAATATAATTATTCGAATTATATTAATTTTTCCTATTTTTAAGTAGTACAGTAATAACTACGATTTTCTTTTAAATTCTCATTATTGCTTAATTGTTTTATTCTTTCTCTTTCTTTTATTTACACATATTTATTTCTTTATTTGTTATTAAATTTCTTTAATTAGTTTTAATTATTAAATTAGTTGTTTTTAGCCCACAAAAATATGTGTTTTATTTCTAATAAAGTTTTCAATAAATTAGTTTCAAAAAGGTCAACCAATTAAAAATTCCTTTTTAATTAAAGTCGGTGACCGATCGTGATGAATACTATATTGGTAAGTAAATTTTGCATTACTTCAGTACAGATTAATAAAGCTTATTTTAGTTGTTTGTTTGTTCATATAATAATTTGATTCTGTTATTATTCAAGTTGATATTCTTTGGTTGTTCTTCTTTATTTTAAACCGCTCGTAAAATATGGAAGCGAACCCGTAACCAATTTAATAGCATATCGGAGTTCATTTGGATGAAACTATAACATTAGTATTCTTCTGAATGTATATAACATCCGCTAATTACATACGGTTACAGCTTTTTCGGCTATTTTCGACAACACTGGAAGAATACTAATCGGCCTCAAATCATTAAAGCTTTCAACAGTTGTAGTTTTCTGCAGTGCAATTACTCGAGATATCTTCCAGGCATCAGGAAAATCAAGATCCAGCAACACAGAGTTAATAATATGTGTGACATATTTTATTATTACAGGACAACTTAGTAATATCATATCGACCCCGAGGCCATCCACCCCGGCACTCCTTGACTTGATCTCCCTTAAATACTTCAAAACATCATCATCGGTTAT
The DNA here is from genome assembly GCA_911728435.2 of Apoderus coryli. Classification (NCBI taxonomy): domain Eukaryota; kingdom Metazoa; phylum Arthropoda; class Insecta; order Coleoptera; family Attelabidae; genus Apoderus; species Apoderus coryli. The sequence goes on along the minus strand of OU452215.1, from coordinate 6,553,955 downwards.
AGTAGTAAAATTAAAAAGTTCGCCAAAATTTGATTTAAGGTTATTGCTGTAATAGTCCAAAAGTTTTGCATCCGGAACCGGCACATTCCGAGAAGGACTTAAAAAGTGATTGTTTATAGCGTCAGGAACATTTAAATGACGTGGCAATTGACTGGGCGTAGTTGCCGTTGCCACACTTAGGCTTCGCAACTTTTTCCAAAGAGCGCTCTGATTTTCATTAACAATACTGTACCGGAGATAAGCTCTCTTCTCGGCTTTAATGGCGTTATTTACTGTATTGCGCATTTGTTTATAGGAATCCCAATGGCTTTGCCTATTTGAGGTTTTATATTTTAGTAATGCTCTCTTTTTCATACGAATCATGAGTTGAATATTATCTGTTAGCCAAGGTTGCTTTTTCCTTTTGATAACATGTTTTTTAATTGGACAAATAACATCAAAAATAAATAAAATTACATTATTAAATACCGCCAACTTATCATTAATATCAGGTATATAAAATATGTCCTCCAAACGAGCATCGCGCAAAAGCTCCAACAAACAGTCCCGATCAATCCCAGCCAAATGCCGAGAGGAAACCTGGCGCGGGGTAGTAACTCTCAAACAAGTGCCAAATTTACAAAACACAAGAGAGTGATCAGCTATGTCAACATCTTCAGTTCCACATGATAACAAATCAGAGTCGTCAAGTAGAAGTATTACATCAATAAGCGTAAAGGAGCGGGGAGTAACACGAGTTGGGACATCAATTAGTTGTTTAAAATTAAAATTTTCAAAAAATTCTGTGAAAATGCGCGTTTTACTATTTTCAATATCCAATAAATTTACATTAATGTCACCACCACACACAATATTATCGCATTCAGAAATAAAAGATGATATATTATTTTCAAGTGAATTGATACATTCTAAAAGATTTTTGCTTGGCGGTCTATAAAGAGAACCGATAATATACAGTTTTTTGTTTAATTTGAGTTTGACCCAAAGCTGCTCTAATGAATCGACATTAGGAACGCGTAAACACTCATACCTCAAATCCGTTGATACATACATTCCAACACCTCCTCCCCTCGCACCGCGACTTTTACCTATAAAATTGTACGCAGGTATCTTTACTACAGACACAGACATATCATCATCAGGCAGCCACGTTTCTGACAATCCAACAATATCATACTTCTTATCCAACACCAGCTCTTTAACGTCTAAAAAATTAATTGTTAATGATCTTACATTTAAAAAAGATACAGTCAAGCCTCTCATGGCGATCCACACCCTATGCAACACACAGCAAGATATGCAAGTATTTATTAATAACAATAAATAATAGAAGAAATAATAAACAACACAAGTCAACACTATTTTAGCAAATTATACATACAACCTACACATATATACCAATAACAATAATAACTTTATAAGGATATAATATGCAATTAGAGAAAAGAAAAATAAAAAAAAAAATAAAATAAATAAGCAAAAATACAATGTCAACTATATTCGTAACACTGCACAATTTCGAAAAGAAAAAAATTAACACTATAGTAAGCATAATGAAGCTACCGGCCAAATTTCAGTTCATCCTCAGCACATCATCTTCTGTTCTAATCTTGATTTTCTTCCCTTCAATTCTAGCGTAGATTTGACCCTCCGCCGACCACACTTTTTCCTTACCCAGTTTTTCCTTTGCAATACACAAAAGTTGAAATCTTCTTTGAGTGAGATCCTCCACAATAAACAGGCCACTGTTCTTCAAGTTTCCCTTGTTAAAATATACTTCGTTTCGAGTTGAAATGTCGGAAAACTTCAACAGTACTTGGCGCGGTTTTTTAGCATTTTGTTGAATTTTGCCAATTCTATAACAATTCATATTAACATTCTGAACTCCGATTTTCGTTTCTAATAGTGTTTTTAGCTTAGCATAATAAAAAACTAATTATTTTAGGCGATTTTAATGTACACTATAGTACTGAAAGAACTGTTGCATATACTGCTTTAAACACTATACACGACCTAAGCTCTATGTTACATTTACAGCAGTGTAATTTTATACATAATCAATATCATAACATTTTATACCTAGTTTTGTGTTATTTTGACAGTTCTGTCGAGGCTGGAGCTGAATTTAATTTTGCCTAGGCGAACTATCCACTTGTATATGAAATAATATCTATGCAAGACTGGTCCTTTTTAAACCAATCTCGTATGTTGCCGTGGCTAAGTTCCAGAATAGATTGACAGTTATTTTGGTGGATATCACTGTTGCAATTTTTAAACAACGATCAAAAAAATATTCCTATCCCTGTTGATATTCCTTGGATCTCATAAGGGATATTAAAGAGAAACATAAATGCTTATGCAGGTGTAAGACCTCTGGAGCATCGCACTACTTGTCTAAGTTTAGGTTATTAAAATCAAGGATAAAGATAAAAATCGAGCAAGCATACAGAATATATATAAATCGCATTCAACACTCAATAAGAGGCGATTCGGCACACCTTTGGAGGTTTGTTCAGAATAAAAAACAAAGGTCACGTATTCCTGGTGTTATGTTTGACGAGCAGGGCACTGAAATATCAGATCCAATAAATATCGTTTCCGGATTTGCCAATTATGTTCGTAGTATTAAAGATATTTCTGACTTAAGACCTATTAGTCTATACTTCCAATTTTGTCAAAATTATTTGAAAAAATAATTCACAAGCAAATAGTGAAATATCTGAATGACAACAACATTTTTCCAATTTACCAGCCAGGGTTTCGAAAGGTCCTGAGCACTACCACTGCTTTGTTAAAAGTGTCGGACGATATATTGAGGACTATTGACAGGAGGGAAATCGCAGCGCTGACGCTGTTAGATTTCAGTAAGGCTTTCCATACAATAAACCATCTGCTTCTTTGTGCGAAGTTAGGTTATTTAATTCGGTAGGGTTTATAAGTAGCTATTTGAAAAATCCTAGTCCTTTATGATGAATGGTAAAAGATCGGAGAGGATGGCTCTTACCAGGGGTGTTCCTCGAGAGTCCATATTGGGACCTCTGCTATTTGTAATTTTTACGATGGATTTGGGAAGAGCAGCGTCGACTACACGCGGATGCAGAGAGACAGCATCAAAAGGAGAGAGAACGCATCGATGGGGCAGCGCACCTACAACAGCCGGTAAATCGTTGTGTGGCTCGAGGATTGGTCTGTTTGGCCATCTTAGAGTTCACAACAGAACTCCCTGAGTTGGAGTAATTCATACTCATTAGCGAGTGAATGCTGATGATGATGAATATTTCGAAATGTAAAGTCGCTAGCTTCTCTAGATTGAAAAATAAATTAAACTTCAATAGTTTCAGGATTCCCCATTTTGTATATTATTCTACTAGTGGCTAGCTCGAAAAATTCATCTTGAAGAGCGAAATGCCTGCGTTAGACTTATATCTTGTCACAAAATCTATATATTTGCATTGTCTGAACGGGTTGAGTTAAAGCAAATTAACGTTTATTGATACATGAAGCAAATTCTCATGTGTGGCCTTTGTATTACACCATAATCTTCATTTTTCAGGTATTGAAAATGTTGTTAAAATAACTGAAAGAAATCGAATTCTTCTCGGAACATACTGTATTACTACAATAGATGTCTTATTTCAAAATATTTCATTCTATACGTAAACTCTATAAGAAATCTTTTCTCTCGACAAACTCTCCTGTTTTGTGTAAAAGCAGAATTTGTGACCGTTGCTTTGATAGTAAAGCGCAGCTAGGTATGCTAAATTATTAAGCTTAAGGGAAAACTTTCTGTATGCACTAGCTGCATAGAATAAGTATGAAAAGATAAAAGATATGAGCGGAAAATCATCAGGACTGCATTCAGCAAGTTTTTTTGAAAAGCCTTTGATATTTTAATGAGTACTTAATATGTAATAAAACTAGTAGCACACAATTTTGTAAATTCTCTATTATTTATAGTTGGACTACTACAAGATTGTCGAACTTCTAAGGAAGTTTTTTCACTTATTGCGGAAGCGTAATAGGCGTCTCTTTCATTAAGGGCGCCGCAGTGCGGTAAATACGATTAATATGGTACACAGCATTATTGAAAGGTCGTCCTCAGAATCGGTTGCAACTGTGAATGAGTTGATTCCAATAATACCCAGGCTGATCACAACTAGCATATACAGTGTTTCCCAAATTTGGAAAGTTTTAGAGAATTTTATTAGGTAGACTGGGTACGGTTGTAACAACTAATATATTATGGAAACTATGCGCGATAAGGAGGGGTACATTGAAGGGGGAACTCGGTCAACCAGTTCCGACACGACTCCTGTGTTGCATCACCATTCGCGCGGTAAGTGCGCTCATGAGAAAGCCTATTGTGTTTTATCAACCAAAAGTAAGTATTTTTCGCGAATGTATTTATGATATAGCTTAAACATTAATATAATTAGAGTATTTCAAAATGTATTTACGTGAGTGTTGTATGTTAGAGGTTGTAATACGCTGATTCGTTTTTAGATAGGTTAAGCAACCTCGAATTTGTGACAGTTTATTAGCAAAATGGGAGGTTGGGGACGGTTGTAACAATTTTCATGGGGACGGTTTTAACAATAATTTATATAAAAAAATTAATCCAGATGCCTAGGAAACGTGTAAGGAACACTTCCAGAGGTGAAAGCGACATAATGTCGTACAAGAACGCTTACGATGAACTCAAATTAGGGGCTTCTTTAAGACGAGCTGCAGAAAAATACGGCGTTAACTATGTCTCTCTCTTGAGATACAAACGAAAGAGGGATGTATCAAATGAAGATGACCATGAACAGGTACAAAATGTTAGTATGGGATATGCAGCTCATAACAAAGTTTTTAATGAAGACCAAGAGCGGCAACTAGCGAAGTACCTGATGCGTTGCGCGGACATATATTTTGGTCTCTCTACAAAAGAGGTGAGAAAGTTTGCCTTTGAACTTAGCGTAAAATACAATTTAAACAGCCCTTCCACTTGGCTGGAAAATCGAATGGCTGGAGAGGAGTGGTTTCGTTCATTTATGAAGAGAAATCCCGAACTATCCGTGCGAGCTGCTCAAGGCACAAGCCTCTTTCGTGCGACGAGCTTCAACCGAAATAACGTCAATGCGTTTTATGATAATCTACAGATCTTTATGGATCGTGACCACTTTGAACCACAAGACATATATTATGTTGATGAAACTGGCGTTACCACAGTGCAAAAGCCTGACAGAGTTGTTGCAAGACGCACAAGGCAGGTGGGCGCACTTACCTCTGATGCTGCTCTGAACGGGCACTTTGGTCACACTAGCATTTGCGGCTAATGCATTGGGGAACGTCATTCCACCTATGTTCGTATTTCCTCGAATTAGATCCATCAGGAAGAATGCAAGATGAAACATTTATTATATTTCTTAAACATTTTCAGAAACATACGAATGCTTCTCAATCGCATAAAATATTATTGGTGCTAGACAACCATTCGTCGCATATACACATCAACTCATTAGACTTTTGCAAAGAGAATGGGACAGTACTATTATCATTTCCACCCCACTGCTCGCACAAACTGCAGCCATTGGATAGATCTGTTTATGGGCCTTTGAAAAAAGCCATTGATACTGCCTGTGATGCCTGGGTGCGAAATCATTCCGGGTCTATTAACGACATACCGGGTATCATAACCACCGCAATGCCACTTGCATTGACTCAGGCGAATATCCAAGCCGGATTTCGAAAGACAGGGATATTTCGATTCAACCGTGACATATTCCAAGAAATAGATTTTGCACCATCGTTCGTGACTGATAGACCTAATCCTAATGGTACTGAAGATGTGGTCACTTCACATCAATATAATATGAGACTTGCACCTGATAATGAAACCCAACCGCTGCCACCTTCATTATTAAATGATAATCCACCTCCATTCAGCGCAGTACGCCCAACTGACCTCGAAAGTAGAAGATCTACTGAACAATCTACTTCGCAGGTCATATTGACAAACATAGGTCATAATAGCAAAGTACATCCAGACAATCCCGAAAACGGAACATTACTTGATAGTCAAATGCCTACACCACTTGAAATCGCCGAGCTCCAAGCAATAAAAACACCTCCCAGACTAGATTGAATCTAGAAACAGACACCTCTCCTCCTGATGCTTCAGCAGCAGACACTCTTCCGTCTACAAGCAACCAATCATTATTCTCACCTGAGGAATTACGCTCCTACCCTAAAGCTCCTCCTAGGAAAGAAGGAAATAGAGGTCGAAAAACCAAAAAATCTGCGAGCTACACAGATACTCCTGAAAAGGAAGGTATTAGAAAAGAGTATGAAGAGCGACAAAACCGTTTGAAAGATACACAAACGAAGCAAAAAGTATTTCGAACATGTACAGAAAAGACAAACAAAGGAAAAGGGAAAGCAAAGATGAAGACTATTACATCACCCGAGTCCTCTGAAGAAGACGATTATTGCCTTATTTGCCTTTTTTTCAGCGAGTGGATTTAGAGAGCGTTGGATTCAGTGTCAAGGTAGCTGCAAGCAATGGTCTCACGTAGCTTGCACTGATGGAAGTAGATATTCTATTTGCCATAACAGCGATGGTTAAAAATTGTATTATTAGAATTAATTGATTGCTTTGTTTAATCATTATTCAGAAATGATATTTGTTTGCTAATCTTCTACTAAAAACAGTTTTTTTTTTGTTGGTTTCTTTTAATAATTATTTTAATTTATTAATTATGTTCTTAATTTGTTTTAAATAATAAAACTGATTTTCAATTCCTGATGTATGTATTATTTTTAAGTGTTACAACTGTCCCCCATTGGTGTTACAACCGCCCCTGATATGGGGTCGGTTGTAACAATCGCATACACTCATTTAAAGGATATATTCCTGCCAAACTGATGTGCCTGAGTTACTGGTTTGATATTATTTTAAAGACAAATGACTATGGTCTCATCTCAAAGGCTTTCATCGCGGCTTATATCTGTAATACAACAAGCTGTGGGCATTTAAAGAAAAATTGTTACAACCGTACCCAGTCTACCTACAAATTGAAATCTGCCTTACGATGTGCATTATTTTTTGTGGTATTTGATATAATGAGGGAAAACTAAAAAGTTTTAGGACATCTTATCAAAATTTCGTTTCTCTAACTAAAAATACCCGCTTAAATTACAAGTTACTTTAAATTCCCAATAGTTAAGTCGCTATAGCGTAAAAATTACTACAAGGTGATGCACAGTAGTAGCACAGTTTAAATAAGGGACTGTTATTTCTCTTCATGGCGGCACGTGTGATGCACATGGATACAAAGCAATTCGCCGCGCTTTCTACAACCCCTTCAAATTGTTGGTGAGTGCTCGTCGGTCGTAACCTCTACGAGGGAGACAAATCAGTAAAAGGCAACCGCTGGAAATACCAGGAGCGCTTTAAAAAATTGGCAACATTTGCGAGCATTATTTGTATATATAAGGGAGCGATATTGGGCGTCGTTTGTGTCGTACTTTTGGTGTAGTCCGTAGGTCGACGAGACCAATTCCGGTCATACCGGAAATGGGTGTCAACTTCTTTATTTCAAATACGACCCTATATAAATTACATATTTTTTTGATTCTCCTGGTAATTCTAAAGATATTTCATGCATATTATGTTATACATATCTCTATCCGTTCTCGAAATATTTGAAATTTTATGTCAAAAATGACGTTTTTAGAATAAAGAATAAGTACTATTTTATATTATATGGACGCTTTAATAATTTAATTTGTTAGAATATTCTAGGAGCGATATACTTACTTTAGGCGCCTACGTATATTTTTTTTAGTAAATATTAATATAGGGTATTTGAAAAAAAGGGTAAAAAATCAAATTGGAAAATGTGTCAAAATTCAAAATTTTTCAATGGCAACCCCCAATTTTATATATTTTTTTATTTTTTACATCAAAAAAAGTTTATGAAAGGATGTTTATTCCAAAAATTTATAGTTTTCAAAATATTCACCATTTTACAGTTTTCTATTACAATAGTGATATGACTTTGAAATTTAATTGATTTTAGTTGGCCATGATGGCTTTAGAATGCAAATAAATATGACACTTGTCAAAATTAATCAACAATTGTGACAAATTGTAGATATTAATTATACCAACGGAGTTGTAATTATCTGTCAAATATTATAATACTTTCCTATGGATAACTCTCGACGTTTTCGTGGAAAATGCACATATTCATAATATTAGGCGAATTCTTAATTGAATCTCTTAGTTTCATGTAGACCACCCTGTATTTGATGATGCAAGAATTAAAGTTAAAGTAAAGTTTTCCTATAGATATGTATATCTTTAATTTTGCATGGAAGAGGCACACATATTGATGGAGCCTGAAAATATACAATTAAGTATTAGAAAGGTACAAAGCTTATAAAAAACAGTTAACTAAACTAATTAAATAATAATAGTAAAATAAACTTTTATAAACGCAAAATTGATTCAACTAAACAGGACACTAAACAGATTTGGAATATAATAAATGTTTATTGTAATAGAAAAGAAAAAGAAACGTCTATAAAGCAGGTAAATATGAACGGTGAATTGAATACTGATAAATCTGATATTGCAAATGAATTTAACAATTATTATACAGATTTGGGAAAATCTATGGCTTTAAACATTAAAAAACCAGCAACATCTGTTATTCAAAAATCTCTCTCTTCGTAGAGAAATTTAATATACTTAATTCTGCAAAATAAATTTGGTTTCAGGATGCCATAGTTCATTTAATAAATAATATTTACTCGTCATTGGATAACAATACCGATACCGTATCATCAAACATTATTTGAAATAATAGAGGATCTGGGTATTAGGGGTGTCGCTTTAAATTTAATATATAATTGACATAAACGACGTTTATGTCATTTACATCGTTTATAACCTCGCGAGGCGAGCCGTCAACCGCGTGATCTTGAAAAGCACCATTTTCGTGGTTTTCGGACATTAGCGTTTTCCCATGATATTTTCCATAAGCAATGTTCCCGATAACATATCTAATCTATCTAATTTCACATATTTGAGTGCATTTCGCGTTTGCAAGTTGGTCTAAATTAGAACATCATACCTACATGTTCTAATTTTTTTAATTTTTTTTATCATCAACAGATGAACTAGAAATAATTTGAAAATTTTCACGCTCATTTGCGCTCAGAAAAATATACAATATGTCCACGGATAGAGTTTGGAAGAGCAAAAACTTTTGTATTTGTAGATTTAGAAGAAAAAGTCAATCTTTATAAAAACGTCTGCTTGTGTCAAAACTACAATTTCGAGTACGAAATTTACGATTATTATACAGGGTACATACAAAAATAACATTTTTAATGATTTGGATTTCCTTGTTTTTTTTTTATTTTATTATTTTAATAGTCGCTATGAAATCGACCACTTTGAGAAAAAAGTTTATTAGTGTTTTTTGCACAATTGGTGTAATAAATCACGATTTTGAAAATATTTTTATAAAATTTCGTACGCTCTCTAAACATTAATTTTGTTTTAATATCTTTTATAAGAAAATGGTATGGAGATTTAAAATAAAAAAAAAAGAGTCCTCTCAGAGTGGGCCCCGTTTTGTTGTCTTAATTTCACTATCGAATTAAGATTCTCTATCTACAATAGACGACATATCTTTGCTATGACAAATATCACAAATGTACCACAACTACGGGATCTCCTACCCATAAGCGAGGCGTCATTTGCGATTAGTCGGCAACAACCGATGGTACTTTCTACCATAGATCCGAGGACCTTCCCCAGAGTAACTATGAGTAATAAATACTCTGTATGAATACTCCGACGGTCGGACTTGGAAGGACTCCTGTTAATACTGTATTATACAAGGTATTTAAGGTAAATCATCGATAGCATACGCCAGATAGATGTAAAAAATAAATAATATACATAGGTACATATTGGTTATGCATTGTTATATACGTAAATCAGATTAGTGGGTTGCCTATGTTAGTAGTTCTTGATGATGTTACAGTGAGGACGAAAATCACCCATACATTCTTTATTAAATTTTGTTGATTCTCCGTAAAATTCTAACAATATTTGATATGTTATACAACGGTTATCCAGATGTTTACATTTGAGTAGCAGAAACGCACTCATAAAAAATATTTTTAGATTTGTTAGAGGTTTTCTTCTTAACAATTGTTTTTATTCAGTTGAGGAGTTTTTGCGTTTGTAGATACATCCGTTATATTTATTTTATTAGTACCTATTATCGTTGTAGATATACAAATAGGGATATGGTGTAAATTATTATTATTATTTTTTTTGTCGCTGTAATACTTTATTTTATTTGATTGTTAAGATTATACTTTGTTTACTTAATACTATAAGGACTGAAAATGTACAAACTGTATGTAAAAATGTCAATAAACGTATCGTATCATACCATTTTCTAATAAAAGATATTGAGACAAAATTAATGTATACAGAGCGTACGAAATTCAATTGAAACCGCCAAAAAAGAAAGATACCAAATACCCGCAGCAGCAAAAAAGAGTATGTAAGGCATCCATGAAGGTTTAGGATCGGGGACATAAAAATGTGTTACTTTAAAATAATTTTTTGAATAAAACTGGATCTAATCTTTTTTTATTTAGATACTATTCTTAAATGGATACGAAACGTTACGTAAGTAGTTTGTTGTTTTTTAATTAGAAATGTTATAGTTGTACTGTTGCAATTTTGTATTTTTGATATTTTGCATAAGTTGCTTTGTAATATGACTCAGATATTTTATGTGTTTTTGAATATAATAAACAAGTCTAAAAAAAATCCAATACTTGTTTTTTTTTCTCTCTATACTTAATACTTAGTGTAGATAAATATATTACACCTCTCAGTGTACTCTATTTAACACTGTTTTGTGTAAATTTAACAACGGAGAAATGAATTAGATTACACTGCTCTGTGTATTTTTAACACGAATTCGTGTAAAATTTACACAATATGCACAGTAAAAAAAAATCCCGTGTATAATTACACGACGGAGTGGTAAACGCCTTGTGTGTAACAACTCTACACCATTATTCGTATTGTGCGGGCCTAGTAACGAAATCAAATTTGGTAAAATAATATTTGACACACTACAGTGTAAAATCAAGTTATGTGCTTGTTCCGTGTTACTTTCTCAGAGACTGTGTTATTTTATACACCACTCGCATTACTTGTACACTAAAAATATTTAAATTTACACTGCACAATGAAAGATTATACACCCTGTAGTGTATAATATGATAAGTCCAAGTTGGAGCATGCGCGTATCGTTTGTCTGGCGTCACCGACGCAGTTCCAGATTGTTTATGATTCGTCCATGTAAAGAATTAAGTACTGAGTCTCGTAGAGGGTTAAAACTTAAAAAGTCTTATAAAACAAATAAAAATGAGTGATATATTAACTTGTAAATTCAATTAAATTTTGTGAAAAAAGACGTAAAACTTATTAGAGACTGAGAAACGTGATTCAATAAGTGTTTAAACTACAAAGAACCCTATAATGTTACTATGGCTTTAACTAAAAATGCCATGTTGTTTCTAGTTTTTATTTATTACGTAAGTAGTTTGTTTTTTAATTAAAATGTTTCAGTTGTACTGTTGCAATTTTGTATATTTTTGATATTTTGCATAAGTTCCTTTGTAATATGACTCAAATATTTTATGTGTTTAATAAACAAGTATAAAAATAATCCAATATTTGTTTTTTTTTTCTATACTTAATACCTACTGTAGATAAATATATTACACCTTTCAGTGTAGTCTATTTAACACTGTTTAGTGTAAATTGAACACGGAGAAATGAAGTAGATTACACTGCTCTGTGTATTTTTAACACGAATTCGTGTAAAATTTACACAATATGCACAGTAAAAAAAAATCCCGTGTATAATTACACGACGGAGTGGTAAACGCCTTGTGTGTAACAACTCTACACCATTATTCGTATTGTGCGGGCCTAGTAACGAAATCAAATTTGGTAAAATAATATTTGACACACTACAGTGTAAAATCAAGTTATGTGCTTGTTCCGTGTTACTTTCTCAGAGACTGTGTTATTTTATACACCACTCGCATTACTTGTACACTAAAAATATTTAAATTTACACTGCACAATGAAAGATTATACACCCTGTAGTGTATAATATGATAAGTCCAAGTTGGAGCATGCGCGTATCGTTTGTCTGGCGTCACCGACGCAGTTCCAGATTGTTTATGATTCGTCCATGTAAAGAATTAAGTACTGAGTCTCGTAGAGGGTTAAAACTTAAAAAGTCTTATAAAACAAATAAAAATGAGTGATATATTAACTTGTAAATTCAATTAAATTTTGTGAAAAAAGACGTAAAACTTATTAGAGACTGAGCAACGTGATTCAATAAGTGTTTAAACTACAAAGAACCCTATAATGTTACTATGGCTTTAACTAAAAATGCCATGTTGTTTCTAGTTTTTATTTATTACGTAAGTAGTTTGTTTTTTAATTAAAAATGTTTCAGTTGTACTGTTGCAATTTTGTATATTTTTGATATTTTGCATAAGTTCCTTTGTAATATGACTCAAATATTTTATGTGTTTAATAAACAAGTATAAAAATAATCCAATATTTGTTTTTTTTTTCTATACTTAATACCTACTGTAGATAAATATATTACACCTTTCAGTGTAGTCTATTTAACACTGTTTAGTGTAAATTGAACACGGAGAAATGAAGTAGATTACACTGCTCTGTGTATTTTTAACACGAATTGGTGTAAAATTTACACAATATGTGTTTTCATTACTGCGTTGTTGCTGGCGTGACCCCGATTGCTTCGAACATTCGGAAAAAAAAACCGGCAGAATTTTTTTTCGCCTGGAAATAAATAATTTGAAAACCAACAACACTCTTGAGTTTGCAAATTCAGCAAATTTGCCTCTGGTGCATAGTACATAGCCGACTCAAATTAAATGGGTCGGCTGCCGACTGCTGTATTCAATGAATACTCAAGTGTATTCATGGATCGTCATATAAATACCTACGGTATATGGGGAATGTTCCGAACATATTCATAGTCAATGCAGCAGAAATGTATGTGCATGTAGGTAGGTATGTATTTTTTGTTTAGGAAACTTGAATGTACTTTTATATTCAGACATTTAAAATGCATCATGAAACATATTATAGAGTATTTTCCCAAGTTCGCCAAAAAAGTTCAATAATACACATGATTTAATATAAATGCAGCATTGCAGATGGGTTACACATATTTTACTGATAGATTCCGTCAAGAACGCATATTTGAATACTGGACTTTGTTGCTACTTATGGGTACATATGTGGAAAAATTTCTCTCAATAATTCAGCAATTTAATTTTATGCAGGTTGGTTTTTTCTGTCTTTTATTGGCTTCTACAGCTTAGGTAAATCAGCCATATTTTAGTTATTTATTAGCTTCGTTCGGAGGCGATTCTGAACTGGTTCTAGTTTTCTTCGCTTGCGCAGTTTGCATTTCTGCGTTCGTGGTAAAAAAAAATTAGCAAACACAACATAACAGCTTTCCGAGTCCACGTTGACACTTTGAACTAAATAATATTAAACTGTGATGTATGACGCCACCATTTTGAGATAAAAGTCAGGTCCTGTTGCCCTCCTCTTACCGTGTCATGCAATTTATGGAGGACCCTTTTTAATTAACTTTCACTGGTTCCCATATGTTTTCTAAATATTTGATGACTTAATTTAATCTGCAATCATTTTTACTGTGAACAAAATTATGCCCTGCGGCTTTTTATACAACGATACTGTGTCTTCCTTTTCTCATTTCCAATTCTGTTGATGTATTTCTTGCGCCCTTATTGTCATACCATATTTTATATATACAATTTAAACCCTACAAAAGTGTAGAAGGGCATTTTTTTAGAATTTTGACTGTTTTTTGCAGAATTCTGTAAAAAACTCGGTTTTCTTATCATTTTGACTTTTTTTGCAGAAATCTGTAAAAAAACTCGGATTTTTTATCATTCTGACTTTTTTTGCGAAAATTCTGTAAAAAACTCGGATTTTTTTTATCATTCTGAGTTTTTCTACAGAATTCTGTAAAGCACTCAATTTTTTTTTTTGATTTTTGTTTTTTTTACAGAAATCTGTAAAAAACTCGGATTTTTTTTTATTATTCTGACTTTTTTTACAGTATTCTGAAAAAACTCGCAATTTTTTATCATTCTGACTTTTTTTGCAGAATTTTGTAAAAAATCTGGGAATTTTGTATCATTCTTATTATTTGTACAATTTTTGTTTATGATTTTGACATAATTCTTTAAAAAATATCGGTATTTTACATCATTCTGACTTTTTCCAGAATCCTGTAAAAAACTCGAAATTTTTTATCATTCTGACTTTTTTGCAGAATTCTGTAAAAAAACTCGGATTTTTTTTTCTCATTTTTTTATCATTTTGAGTTTTTCTACAGAATTCTGTAAAGAACTCAATTTTTTGTTGGCTTTTTTTATCGAGATCTGTAAAAAATTGGGAATTTTTTATCATTCTGGCTTTTTTACAGTATTTTAAAAAAACTCAATTTTGCTTATGATTTTTTACTTTTACAAAATTCTGTAAAAAAACTCGCAATTTTTTTTCATTCTGATTTTTTTTGCAGAATTTTGTAAAAAATCTCGGAATTTTGTATGATTCAGACTATTTTTACAAAAGTCTGTAAAAACTCAATTTTTGTTTATGATTTTGAATTTTGACATAATTCTGTAAAAAATATCGGAATTTTACATCATTCTGACTTTTTTCCTGTAAAAAAACTCGAAATTTTTTAATATTCTGACTTTTTTGCAGAACTCTGTAAAAAAACTCGGAATTTTTTTTATCATTTTGAGTTTTTCTACAAAATTCTGTAAAGAACTCAATTTTTTTTGCCTTTTTTTATATCTGTAAAAAATTCGGAATTGTTTATCATTCTGACTTTTTTTCAGTATTCTGAAAAAACTCAATTCTGTTTAAAATTTTTACTTTTACAGAATTCTGTAAAAAAACTCGCAAGTTTTTGTCATTATGACTTTTTTTGCAGAATTTTGTAAAAAATCTCGGAATTTTGTACCATGCTGACTATTTTTACAGAAGTCTGTAAAAAAACTCGAAATTTTTTGGCATTATTACTTTTTGCAGATTTCTGTAAAAAAATTGGAATTTTCTATCATTCTGTAAAAACTCAATTTTTGTTTATGATTTTGAATTTTGACATAAAAAAAATCTCGAGGTTTTTCATCATTCTGACTTTTTTGCAAAATTCTGTAAAAATCTCAGAATTTTTTTATCATTGTAACCTTTTTTACAGAATTCTGTAAAAAACTCAATTTTGTTTATGATTTTTACTTTTACAGAATTCTGTAAAAAAACTCGGAACTTTGTGTCATTCTGGCATTTTTTTTTGAGAAATCTGTAAATAAACTCGTTTTTTTTATTTTTTTACAGAATTCAGAAAACAAAGTTTATACTAACTCAATTTTTGTTTATGATTTTGAATTTTGACATAATTCTGTAAAAAATATCGGAATTTTTCATCATTCTGACTTTTTTTCCAGAATCCTGTAAAAAAACTCGAAATTCTTTATCATGCTGACTTTTTTGCAGAATTATATAAAAAAATATCGGAATTTTTTTATCATTCTGAGTTTTTCTACAGAATTCTGTAAAGAATTCAATTTTTTTTTGGTTTTTTTTACCGAGATCTGTAAAAAAATTGGAATATTTTATCATTCTGACTTTTTTTACAGTATTCTGAAAAAACTCAATTTTGTTTATGATTTTTACTTTTACAGAATTCTGTAAAAAAACTTGGAATTGTTTACATTCTGACTATTTTTACAGAAGACTGTAAAAAAACTCACAATTTTTTGTCATTCTGAGTTTTTTTGCAGAATCCTGTAAAAAATCTCGGAATTTTGTACCATGCTGCCTATTTTTATAACTTTTTGCAGAATTCTGTAAATTGTTTTTTTTTTATCATTCTGTTAAAACTCAATTTTTGTTTATGTTTTTGACATAATTCTGAAAAAAATAACAGAAGTTCTCATCATTCTGACATTTTTTCCAGAATTCTATAAAAAACCTCGTTTTTTAGTTTTTTTAATAATTCTGACTTTTTTTTGCAAAATTCTGTAAATAACTCGGAATTTTTTTATCATTCTAGCCTTTTTTACAGAATTGTGTAAAATAACTATTTTTGTTTATGATTTTGGCTTATTTTACATAAGTAGGTATGTAAAAAACTCGGAATTTTTTCTCAATCTGATTTTTTGGCCGAATTCTGTAAAAAAACTCGGAACTTTGTGTCATTCTGACTTTTTTGTTGAGGAATCTGTAAAAAAACTTGTTATTTTTAATTACCCTCACTTTTTTACAGAATTTAGAAAAAAACACATTTTTTATGATTTTAAGTTTTTTACAGAATTCTGTAAAAAAAACTGGGAATTTATCAATTCCAATTTTTTTTTAGCGAATTCTTTCGTGCAAATTTTGGAATTTTTTATCATTCTTAGTTCATCCAACGCCTTTATTATGTTGTGTTGTCACTTCAATTCTTTAATAACCCCAATAAAAAACCTCCCTTTAAATTCTGCCGAAGTTACCAGGTGAGCCTATTGCGAATTTATTTTTAGTACCTAATTATTTATAATACGAGTATATTCAAAATTTCCCTATCTTCTGTGTGCGCCGCGACAGAACAATCTAAACCTTTGTCAAGGACGAACGGTGTGTATTTTTAAATACTATTTTTTATTTATTTTATTTATTTACTTTTTAATTCGTTATAGGTAATTGAGATTTACATTTACTTACACTCTTTTTCTGAATAGTGTAAAATTTCCTTTTGATATAATAATAATTGTTGTTAACGTCTGCGAGTTGATGCAACTGATTTGTACGGTAATAGTGCCCTAATTTTGATTTGTGTGAACGAGGATGGGAGGACACACCCTGCAATAAGGGTGTGAGTATATAAAGACTGGATGATTACGAAACGTAGTGAATATAAGGTAGGATCTTTTGAATAACGTTCTAAGTACTATAACATAATCTTTTTATTATCGGAAAACGTCCATTCTCTCTCCTGACGCATTTGCATTTATTTTCTAACACAACAATTCTGTAAAAAACTCAATTTTTGTTTATGATTTTGAATTTTGACATAATTCTGTACAAAATATCGGAATTTTTTATCATTCTGAAATTTTTTGCAGATTTCTGTAAAAAAACTCGGTATTTTGTATCATTTTGGCTTTTTTTTTTCAGAAATCTGTAAAAAAAATCGTTTGTTTTTACCATTCTGACATTTTTTACAGAATTCTGTAAAAAACTGTTATGTTGTTTAAGTTTTTGTTTCTTTGTATGTTTGTTTTATTTTGTTTAGTGTACTTACCTTAAGAATATGTAGGGATTTTTTCTAAAATGATCTGTCTGTTAAGTTGTTTATTTTATCTAGTAACTTAAAATAAAAGAATTTTGACAATTATTATTGCCAGAAAGCGTGAGGTACCACGACTATCGGATTTTCAGTTTACTGTATCAAAATTATAACAAATTTGATTATTTATTATATAGATCGAATAGTTAGTCTAAAAAGAGATACATTATGATTTTTTTAAATAGAATGCCCTATGTTTAAGGCGGTGTTTTGATAGTCTCTCAAAAATAAATGCGATTTGGCATAAGATGATATACCCTCAGAAAAATAAATAAACATAGGAATGTCATCTAATTTCAATGTTTGTCTTCATAACAGAAAGGTCAGTATTTACCTTTTTAATGACAGAAGGAGTGCATGTAAACAAAAATCAGTGGCGTAGTATAATTCTTTTGAAATCGTGGTTGCAGTTTCCAATAATAAATACATACCTAGACAGGAACTGTAGCATTTTTTTCAAATATAATTTATTAAATAATAGATGTCTGGGATTAAAAGGAATCACTTTTTATATTATGAAAATATTTATTATTAAATGCAAAGGTATATAATTATAAATTTTTGTTTTAACACTTACTAATTATAAGAAACCACATTTGAAATGAATCGTTTATCTTTCCTAGACCTGAGAAACTGAATCTGTTTCTACTAAGTTTAGACAAGATAAAAATTATTATGAAGCCAACAAAAAAAAACTATTTGACCGGTTCTCGAATAAAACTTCGACGGTTCTCAAATTATTGCAACTGATTAGATTTTTTAATGATTACGTATTAAAAAAATATAATTATTGATAGGGTTTCAGAGGAACTTGCTGTTAATGTCTCACTTTTTGATATGTCCATGATCTCCACATTATGTTGTGTTAGGCTGAAAAAAAAATTGCACAAATTTCAATTCATTGTTGCGGTGACTAGGACGTATGTGATTAGAATAGTTTTTCACATACTTTTCTTCCTCAACTTCGGACGCAGACAGAGTTTCTGAAGAACTGGCTGTAAATGGTTATACTTTTTGCAACCTCAACTGTAGACGCTAATCCGAGGATAATCTGTTAAAAAAATATTTGCAATAAATTGTAATATTTCTTATCGCACAAAAATATTAACTTACTGAACATGGCGAACAGGAATGGCTGTGCGCGATATGCATGTTTATTTTCCAAATATTCTAAGAGAAGTAAACCTCTCTCTTCTAACGGCTTGATCACTGGGAAACCTACAAGAATTATTGTACTATACTATAAATAATACATGAATAATTGCTATGAATAGAATATATAAGATCATAGTGCCACTTGCACCACTTCCCATATCTTCTCTTTATCGTAAGGTACTTACTTAAAGGTCTGTGCATAGGGAGTTAAGGCAAAACCAAGGACGTATACGTATCTCCATACGTAAATGTGAGATTTTGGTTATGTTTACACTAGATAAGCAGTCATTCAAAATAGAGTTAAAGTGCCATCCAATACGTATCGTATATGCGGAAGGTAGAGATAACACTTTACTTGAGAAAAAGACTATTTTAAATTTTTCTACTTCCATTTACTATGTTGTTAATATTATTGTTTTTATTATATATATTACAAACCAAATACATATATATTTTATTATGTATATCTATAAACAATAACAGAAAAATGTTTATAATTGTTACAAAATAAACTACTACTAATAATAATAATAATAAAGTATTTATTGCAAAATAGCTTAGCTTAATTTTCAATTTAGATTGAGTTTTTAATGTTCTATTCTAGATATTCGTACAAGTTCATGTAATTCCGACAACAATCGGTTCAATACGTTTAAGTATATGATACGCGTAGAGGTACATTTGTTTACGGCCTTCGTATCGTTAAACGTATCATAAATTTAAAGAGCGCATGCGTAGATGTCAAAAGATACGTTTACGTATACGTCACTGGCTTTGCCTTAACTCCCTCATATCATAATAGATGTAACGTAACGTTTCCGACGTTCCAGCAAACAGTTTGTCTCTATTGCAATAATAATTGTAAGTATACTTACAGCGTAATCTTTATTTCTTTGTCTGATGCGTAATACAGTGTCCCATTGACATTATATAATATTTTCTATCTTGGCTCAAGCTTAATGAATTCGCCAAATGGACAAACAGTGAAAAACAATTTTGACATAATTATTCCGGATATGTAGGTATATATTTTGTATGTAGCAGAACAAGACCTAATTTGAGACCACGAAAACACTGCAATTTCAATAGCAAACAACAGTACCAAAGTTACAGTATCCATTAAAAACTCTGACTCCAGCAAAATATTCTCACTGAGAATACTGAACGGAAGGTATATGAAAAGCTCCGGGTCTGACGGTATGCGCATTCTTTCATATAAAAAGTACGTAATAATATTGTTTTCTAGCGTTACGTTACATGTACGCTGATATGCTATTATTAATTCAAAAAATATGAAATATAAAGCATTTTATGCATTTACAATTATTGATGTTTATTATATTACTGTCTATTTTGCAACTAGATGTATAGTCTATTTAAACAACTCATGTTAAAGCTATCGCTGCAAAATCGCAAAATCTACGCCGTTGTACTTACTTGTGACACGTAACCGCAGTCGGAAAATCACTCGACATGCAAGCTAAGCACTTTTTTCTCTCCATTATTTAAAGGAAAACCAGTTTTACACACTACAAATGCAGTAAAGTGGAAGAGTCTTGTAAAATTCACTTAATTCGGGTTATAAAACTGTACGTAGCACTACTCGCACCCCACACGTCAACGTGAAATGTAAATAATAACAAATCCGTCCGCGGGGTTGCCACACATTTATATACGTAGAACTGTATTTTTGTGAATCATATTATATTTGATTGATTTCTTGACGTTAAATATTTTATGAACATATAATGGAAGCCGAATACAAAAAGAAATATTATAAATATTGTATAGTTCTGCAATGTAAGAACACTGTGACCAAACGTAATAAAAATTTACACTGGTATGTGAAATACGAGTTCTGATAAAACGAACAATTTGCAACAGTGTTAGATTTTATTAGTAAAAAAGTAAAGGTTATGTAGGCTACAAACATTTTTGTGATTATTTTCTTGTTATGCCACTTCTATGTTTGTTTATTTTTCTGAGCATATACCTATCTCTCTCTAATGAATATATCTGTGTATAGGTAGTAAATTTGAAGAAAAACTGTTTAGAGTCTAAACTTTAGACTTAGACTGATCTTTTTTACAGAATTCTTTTAAAAAAGGCAGAAAGATATAAAATTCGGCGTTTTTTCAGAATTCTGTAAAAAAATCAGAATGATACTAAATTCCTAGTTTTCTTTACAGCATTTTGTAAAAAAGTCACAATTCTAAACAAATATTTTGTCTGGCCCTTCTACGCATTCGTAAAACCCTTCTAAACCTAAATTTGCTCTTGCTAGTAGAATCCAAGAACCAGAATTTAATCAACTATAGGACCGTTCCGAAACTTCATTATCGCTAATGCAATATTTTCTAAAATTGATGATACAGTTGACATGACATTTTATTATCGAATTGGTGAATAAATTGTAGTAAACCGTTATTACAAATATATTATCTGAACTTCCCAATTGCATCCGGGCGAAATTAGTTCCTCTCCCACAATTTCATCTATTGTTTCAATATCCCTACTTTCATTAAAATGTGGTTTCATATTCCGGTTTAATTGGACTGTTACCCACTAATTACAAAATTTCAAGCCAAATAGCAAACAAGGTTAATTTTGTGTTCAGCCACAAAACGTTGTTCCCTAAAGCTTCTTAAAACAAATTTGCATTCGAATTCCAATATAATTTTATTTTATTAAGTCGGTTTTTTAATGTGTCGATATAGTGCGATTAGGACATTTGTGAAGTTCAGCAACCTACGAAAAGCTTTTAGGATCAACCACTTTCGAAATATTGGCAAATCATACAATGTGACCCCAAAGTTCCGCAATCTCCCATTATCGCAAATTGAATGGCATTTAGAAACTAATGGAAAAACAACATTCTGCGTTCGCTGGAAGTACCAGCGACGTTGCCAGATGTCCCACTTTCAAGCAGTGTCTACTTTTTTATTATATTTTCGGATTTACTGCGTTTTTTGCTATTCATTGGTATCAAAATTCGAAATTTAAAGTGTTCCACATAAATCGATTTATTTTTTCTTCAAGTAGCAGTGCATTATTATCATTTCTCGAAATGCTGTAGGCGGCAATGCAGATGAAACTACTTTATAATAATAATAATAAGCGTATATTTCCAACAGATTCACACAAAAAAAATCCAATTACAGGAAATCTCTACAACTCAATACTTAATTATTGCTAACATACAACGTATTATCAGTAATTACAAAGAACAAGAGAAATAAAAATGCAAACATTAGTGATACTAAGAATACTACAATAATAATCACAATAGCAATAATAATAAAAAACAACAACAATAATAAGTAATAATGGCAATAGCCACATACAGAATATTTATGAAAAACACTACATCTATACATACTCACGAAAGAGACACCGCACGCTTACAGCAATCAAATCATGACTGGATTGAGCTAATTATCCTTGCAACAGAGTCAAAGTACATATCGAATTCAGAACAGTTCATGTTAAAAGTTGAACAAATAAAATAAATAGGACTCTGTCGCAGATGATTTGTTCTTGGAGCAACCTAGACACCCACATATTTATTTTGCCGACCAGGTAAATGCAATACAAGTGGCCGTGCAATAGGTTGTAGAAAAATTTGACGCCTAGAATTTTTCTTCGAGTCTCCAAAGCTACGATGTCGAAGCGTAAAAGAAGTGAATCATGATCGGTACCACGGACCGCATAAGCACCATCCCTCCTAAAGGCAAGATATTTTACAAACCGTCGGCGTCGTTGAATATATTCAATTGCACTAGTGTGACGCAGATACAGGTAGTTCCAAATCACCGAGCCGTACTCCAGTTTAGATCTGACAAATGTGTAGTAAAGCAATCTGAAAGTTGAGGGGTTGTTGAAAAGGTTACAGTTTCTGATAATGAATCCAAGCATCCTAGATGACGTGTTAACAACATCGTCGACATGTAAAGAAAAGCTGAATTCTTGATCGAACAGTATACCCAGATCCTTAATATGGTCGTATATATTCAGCGAGGCACCATCCAAGTTGTAGTCGAATAAAATAGGACTCTTAGACCTTGTGTAACTAACATTGCTACACTTTCCAGTATTAAGTTGCAATCTATTGGCATTACACCATCCATTCAAACCATCCAAGTCGCTGTGGAGCTCGGCACAGTCGAGTGCACAGTTTACGACGGTGTAGATATTAAGGTCATCAGCGTAGGCCAGGCGGCAACAGTTTAGGGAATGCAGCAGGTCATTTACGAATATTATAAAAAGCAGAGGCCCAAGGTTGGATCCCTGTGGCAAACCATATGGAAATCAGTTTGTTTGAGATGTTCGGGAGTCCGGGCTTAAAAGTATGTAGTCATTAATATAAAAAGTTGAAATATCAAATATATCAAAGAAGAAAAATGATGTGTAAGTTTTTTTCAAATCAAAGTATTTTTAAAACTTGCTCAACTATATGCTTTCTATACGAGTCATTTGCTTAACTTTTTTTTATTTTTGGTCTTTAATTGCTTGTTTGACTTCTTCTGACCACCATGGTACTGAACATAAGTCAGGCCAGAGAATAACTTCTCTGCTACGGCACTCTTGGCGAGCCGTACTGCCTGTAGTGTACAGTGCGACAACTAAATGGACGACTTTGATCTCGTTATAAGAGGGCCTTCATCCCATACCCTTGAGCGTCGTCTAGGATCCGAACTCACCATCTTACTCACGCATCCATTGACACCTCAGCAACAGATTGCAGCAGTGCTGGAGTCTCCAATCCTCGTAGACACTATGCCATTTGGTTGGACCTCAGTTTCTGTCAGGAGTCGTGTGATTGCTGATGTGCAGCAGTATTACCACGTTAAAAACTCTCACACACAGGCGTATTCCAACGAAGGAGAAATCCAAACTTTACCATCGAGAGCCCTGTGGCGATCGGGGAGTCGCGACGGGAGCAGGATTGTGTGATCTGGAAGCTCCTTGTGACAAATCGGCACGTAAGCGGGGAGTGTGTGATGGCCTTTCAGCTTCAGGATTTGGAACTGTGGCGCTGCTCGTGTCTTGCACTTGTGACTCAGCAGTCTTTTTAGGGTCCACTCTGCTCACCCCGCATGGGGAGGGAGCTATAAAAGGTTCTCTAAATATAGTCAGTTCACCCATCCGCCTGTCTGGGTAACCGCGTCCAGAGTGTGCACCGTTTGCGCTCGAAATAATAATACAGTTAAACATTTGAACTTTGCGACATGGAACGTCTGCACACACATGGATACTAACACCAGTAATTGACCAGAACGATATACCGCAATCATAGCACGTGAACTAAAACGGTTCAGTATTGACATTGCTGCATTAAGTGAAACCAGAAGTAAGGGGGAGGTCAATTAAAGAACATGGTGGGGGCTATACTTTCTTTTAGAACGGAAAAACGACAATTAACCCCGTATCCATGGTGTCAGATTTGCCATGAAAAATGACCTAATTAGTTAATTGGATGAAAAACCATCTGGCATAAATGAGAGGTTGATGACCTTTCGCGTCAAACTGAGCCGGAATCGGCGAGCCACAATTAGAAGCGCGTGCGTACCGATGAAGAATTAAAAAAGGAATTCTACTCGCAGCTTGATACATATCTAGATCTACGCGAGGTGCAGGTCGAATTTTAGTGCTCTCTGTTAAAATTATAAAAAGTTACTTGTGTGATGCAGAATTATATATTGAAAGTTATATCAAACTGCTCAGCGTAGAAAAAGGAACTGAACCAATACGTTTAGAAATGTGAGTGATGTTTTATAGGACGGACAGATTGATGATTGTTAAAATAATTTAAATTGGATTTCAAATACAATTAACTGAAATTGATAAGACTGATGTAAAACAGTTCAATTTTTATCTTCTTCCACACTTTTGGTGTGTCTACTAAATTTGATAAAAGTGTAAATTCGTGTATGTACCTATAATAACACAGGGTCGTAGTTGGAATTTGATGTAATGGAAAATGAAATTTCTAATAACGACTTATTGAAGCAAATACAGTGAATGTTTTCACATAAAATTGATGCACTGCAGGAGCAAAGCACGAGAAACACAAACGAAGTGAAACAGGCCATAGAAAATCTGAGGCTCGAGACAGCAAGGGAGATACAATCACTGAAAGAAGATAACGCGGTTTTAAAGGAAGAAAATTCGGTTTTACGCAGTAGACTTTAAAACTGTATAGAAAATCTAGAAAGTATAACTTGTTGTTTTATGGTGTAGATGAAAAAGATAGTGAACTTCTGGAGGTTGAGGGTCTTCTACGTCTAATTAATAGTTTACTTGAAGGGACTTGCCAGTATACGGATGTACGTGATGTGTACAGAATTGGGAAGAAGTCAAGTGAGCAAACTCGTCCTTTGGCAGTGGAGTTTGGAAACTACAGACTTAAACAAGATATTCTAAGAAACGCGAAAAAACTGAGAGGTACTCGTATTTTTATTTCTCCAGACTATACCCCAGAGGATTACGTGAAACAAAAGCAGCAAAGGATACAACGGAGATCTGCGGTGGATAATAAAAACGAATCTAGCATAAATAGAAACACCTCGGGCATCGCAAGAGAAAATCATACAATCGAAAACCCTGATAAGATAGCTACTACTGACAAAGCAAGCTTAATAGCAAACAAGGTGTATCCAATCGACGACATCCCTCTTACAGTGTCAGTACTAATAATAATAATACTAGGAGTTGCT
Organism: Apoderus coryli; assembly: GCA_911728435.2. NCBI lineage: Eukaryota > Metazoa > Arthropoda > Insecta > Coleoptera > Attelabidae > Apoderus > Apoderus coryli. Next base: position 6,528,562 of record OU452215.1, on the reverse strand, counting down.
ATAAGGACACAGAGAAAAAAGGAAACAATTCGAAGTCGAAGATTCAAGTGATGACGACAATCCCTTAAAGAGAGTTACTCGCAACAAGAATAAATCTAAGCAAAATTTTCTTGGTAAATAGTAAATGTTTGGAGACTTTTAGCGAATTTTATACATAATTTGTGCATGTTGTTTTTATTTATACGTAAGATAGGAAACACCTTTCATATTCATACTCATATTTTTTATTTTTTTTGTATGTAACAATTTCTCATATACCTTTTACTTTTATATATTTTTTTGGTGTTTGTAGTTGTTAGCCTTTGGCCACAAACTTGTTTGTAGATTTTGCGGTATGAGGAATTCAAAATTAAGGGTGGCACATCTGAACATCAGATCCTTGCTACCGAAAATTGTCGAGCTAAGGGATATTTTGAGAATTCACAATTACGATATTTTAGGACTTTCTGAGACATGGCTTTCACCAAATATTGCGGACCACATGATCCATATTCCAGGATACTATGTGATACGAAAAGATCGACCCTCTCGTGGTGGTGGAGTTTGTTTTTACCTTAAGGATCATCTAAAGACAAAGAATGTTGCTTATGCAAATATTGATATGAAGATTCTGGAACAGCATTGGATTTGTTTAAGCCTTCCAAGGAGGAAAGTGTGCTTGGGTGTGGTCTACCGTCCTCCCCAGTCCGATTCAGGCTTGTTTTTTGATGGTTTTGAAGATTTAGTATCAGGACTTTTTCTAGAGTTTGATGACCTGGTATGCGTTGGTGATTTCAACATAAATCTGCTAAATTTTTCTAATGCGACTAGCAAACAGTTTGTCACTCTACTTGATTCAGTCGGTCTCGAACAAGTGGTGTCACAGCCAACTAGAATAACTAGTGACTCATCATCTTTGATTGATTTTATTATCTTGAATCAGGCATTAAAGCATGGTAACTCAGCTTCATGCAGTATGCCGAATCTCTCGGACCACTGTTTGGTGCACTGCAGGATTGATTTGGAGCTGGACAAAAATATGAGCCAATATTCAGAACTTACCGCGATTTTTCGCGGTTTGACTTGCATCAGTTTAACGTTGACTTAAACTTAATACCTTGGGGCAACACATCTAATGCAAACGATAAATGAGAAGATACAATTTTTAAATGAAAATCTTACAAACATATTTAACTTCCACGCTCCTTTTAAGACTTCCAGGTTTACTCGGCCACCTCAACCCTGGCTCACAGATATTATTCGACTCATGATGAAAATTAGAGATAAGGCATTTCAAAGATTTAAATCTTCAAAGAACGCAAATCATTGGAACTACTATAAAGATCTAAGAAATCATGTCATCATAAGTGAGATACTTCTTAGTATAAAGACTAAGGCTTGTGGGGCGGATGGTCTTGATATTACCATGATTCACCTTACTTGCCCAACTCTGATCCCGTACTACACTCACGTGGTCAATTTCTGCCTAGAAAATAGCGTATTTCCGGATGAATGGAAGAAGGGTATTGTCAGACCAATTCCAAAATGTACCACTCCAGAATGTTTGAAGGATCTCAGACCAATTACTGTTCTTCCTGCTCTGTCTAAGGTTTTGGAAAGGACAATGGAACAACAAATGAAAGCCCATGTGAATCAATACAATATTCTGCCATTTTTTCAATCTGGTTTTAGGTCGGGATATAGTTGCGGTACAGCTCTACTTGATATAACCGATGATGTTCTGTCCGCTCTTGGCAACAAAAGTGCGCCGTACTGGTTCTATTCGATTACTCTAAGGCATTCGACATGGTAAATCATGACATCTTATTGTCTGTGCTGCATTTTGTTGGTTTCGATGACTCGGCAACACGTCTGATCCGTAATTATATTAGTGGACGGACCCAGTGTGTCTTTTTTAATGGCAGCATGTCAGACACTGCGAGTTTAACCAGGGGAGTTGCTCAGGGGTCTATTTTATCACCAATTCTCTATACTATCTACACGTCTAATTTTCCTGAATTCTTACACCACTGCCACTTGAAAATGTATGCTGACGACTCTCAGATTGTTCATGTCTTCGAGAGAGGGGAGCTCACCATTGCAGAAGCACGGATAAACCGTGATCTGGGGGCCCTGGCGGATTTTTCAAAGCGCCATGACCTTGTTGTTAATCCTTCAAAATCAACAGCTTTGTTTTTTGGACTCCCTGTTGAATCTGACATGTGCTTGTCACTGGATGGTGTGGCCATTCAAATCTCCGATCATGCCAAGAGCTTGGGACTAATTATTGACAATGGGCTTAGATTTACTCAGCATATAACATCAAAGCTTCAAATTGACTATGCTACCCTTAAGAGTATCTATGCCACTAGGAAATTACTTTCATTTAGCCTGAGAAAGTTGTGTATCACTGGTGCTTCTGTGATTACGTCTACGGTCCGTGTCTCTTGCGGGTTGATTCGGCGCGTGTCCAACGAATTCAGAACTCATGCTTACGATTGGTTTTTGGAATACGGAAGTTTGACAGAATATCTCATACCTTATCAACCATAAAGTGGCTTAATATGATTAACAGAAGAACATTGCACTCTGTGTTTCTATACCACAGGATCATTTTGTTGAAAACTCCGCCTTACTTGTATAGAAGAATAACTTTCCGGATTGACATACATAATGTAAATGTCAGACGCAAGGATATTATTTACCATTCCTCAACACAGAACTGCCATGTATCAGAGGTCTTTCAGTTACAATATAGCTAAATTCTATAACGAGATGTCTTCGGAGATGAAAACATTATCACTGTCTAAGTTTAAAAATTGTTTGTATAATAAATTATTTCAAGAGCAGATGACACTCATTGAGTCTGATGTTTGAGGTGTGTTTACTTATGTTGGAAATTGTAACCTTTATATTATTAATATTACATTATTATTGTATTATTATGTTTAGTGTTTTCGTTTTAGATATTTGTTAGCATATTTATAATGTATTATAGGGCCCTTGCTGAAAATCAGCTTTGCTGAGCTGGCGCCTTTTGGCATCTGATTTTTCTTAGTTTATTTGTTCTTTTATTTTTGAATGTATGTAATTTATGCCAATAAAGCCATTTATTATTATTATTATTATAGAGTGCTGACCAACGTTCTTGACTCCGACAAGATCATCCTGCTAGGAGACTTTAACGCATCGGCAAAGAAGTAGTAGGAAAGGACTGGGATAGCCCTTTCCAAGAACAACTGGCGTAAAACAGGGTTGTGTTATTGTACCGACCTTGCTTTCGATATAAAGGATAAACTTCAGGTGGGAAGAGAGATTGTCTACAGATTTGATGGCAGCGGACTCTTCAACTTTCGTAGACTGCAAGCTGGGACGAAGATTGTATCCACATTAGTCATTGAGCTTCAATACGCGGAACAATGTTGTCCTTGCTGATACCGAAGAGGATCTTCAATATATACCAAATGCATTTAAGAGCGCATATAGGAGTATCGATCTTGAGCTAAATATAAAGAAAACACATTCTCTACCAGTCTGCACCAAACACTTTGACAGACAGACTTCTGAACATCGAGAGTTTCTCTTACCTCGGAAGCATTCTCGCGACGAACGTAAATATCGATGATGAGATTGAGCATCCTATAAGATGGGCAAGTCTTTGATAATCATAACATCGACGTTCGAACCAAGTTGCGAGTGTATAATGCTAATGTAGTTCCTACCCTTGTAGATTGTTTTATAATAATAATAATAATAATAATAATAATAATAATAATAATAATATGTCTGGCCGGAAAAGGTACTGCAGCCAACAGTATACTTACCGCTACAGTAACGACGTAGACTGTACAGCCAGGGACGCAATGTCTGACCGGTTGGGGCATACCCACCGCTACCGTAATGCGTAAACGGTACAGTCAGTACGTCCAGCTGTCCAGCTGTCCCAATACCCACCTAGTATCCTACTCCTAGTGTCCTTTGCACTACCAAACACCTTTCCCTAACCCCAATTGGCTGGCGGTAGCCATAAAACGCACACCATTTTCTATGAAAGATGAGTCAAAGGAGAAATGAAAGAATGCGGCAGCCTGGAATGCCCCAGGGCACGTCTGGAGCCAACGCTGGACGTGGCAGTATGCGATCCGTTGGTGGTAGGTTGCTGAATAGGCGGGCACCTATCGCTCAAGAAACTACAGCCAACAGCAATAATGTGGAAATACCACCAGCTGACCCACAACCAGCAGCCAATGTTAGGGAGGATAATCCTCCCCCCATAGCTCCTGGACGCAGTAGACGCATGAGATGGAGTACTAACTTGAATAAGGATGTCATGCGCTACTACTTCATAGCCACGAGCCTCGAAACGGATTTTACTGATTATAGGGATAGACTAAAGAATATGTTTGCTGCTGAACATCCAGAACACAATGATATTACAGCACAACGCCTATCCGATCAGCGTAGAGCAATACAGAGAAACAATCTATTAACCCAAATTGAAATTCAGTATATTTTAGACAGAGTGAGGGAGGAACTAAATATACCTCATACGCCCAATCAGTCTTTTGAGGATGACAATGTTTATGGTACCCATACACCCTCAGATTCGCCACGTGGTTCACCATTCAATAACATAGATATAGAGATTCCTCAAGAGCCCCACCAAGAGGACGAAATACTTAATACTTACCATGCTAACTTACTGAAATACCTTGGAATGGACCCTAACGTTAGACCTCCCATACAAAAACTTAGATTTAACAAGAACACAGGAACACTTATGAATAGAGCCAATTCCATCCTAGAACAAACGCTAAACGATGGTATGAATCTTGAAGAGGTACATTCCACGATATATTGCGCGGCAATTACCGTAGTGAGCCTTAATCAAAAATATACATCACCTAACAAAAAAAATACAGATGGGTATTTACCATCATGGCAACGCCGCCTCACCAATAAAATTAATGGCCTACGAAGGAGTATCGGTAAAACTCAACAGTACCACGACGGAAATAGAAACAACAGATTGCTTAGAACACTGCCGACAGACTTAAAAGACATTATACAAACAATCAATGCCGAAACGGAAAATAAAGTGCGTACATACCTTGATACACTTAAACAAAAGTTAGCAGCATACTCAGCTCGATTAAAGAGATACAGAGAAAGTTACTCAAGACGCAGAGACAACAGCCTATTTTCGAACAATGAAAAGGCGTTTTACTCATCACTATCAAAAAAATATGATAACCTTAACCCCCCAGATCTTGAAAGTCAGACCAACTACTGGACGAGTATATGGTCACAGAGCAATAACCATACAAAAAATACTTGGATAAACCAAGAAATGAAAGCACAGAACTCTCTACAACCAATGAATGAAATTGTAATAACCCAAGCAGATCTAACAGCTGCTTTAAAGAAAATTGCAAATTGGAAAGCGCCCGGACGCGATGGCTTGCATAGCTTTTGGTATAAACGATTCACAGCTTGTCATGAACTCTTAGTTAACAATTTCAACGATGTCATTAGATTTCCTAACAACTTTCCAACATTTTTAACTGAAGGACTTACTTATTTAATTCCAAAGACTGATAACCCGGATCACCCTTCGTTGTTTCGTCCCATTACATGCTTGCCGACCCTTTATAAGATCCTTACGTCGATATTATGTGCTAAACTTGAAGACCACCTGGAACTGGCTCAAGTGATGACAGATGAGCAGAAAGGTGCTAGACGCAACGTTATGGGATGCAAGGAGCAGCTGGTTGTCGATTCCGTAGTTGTGCAGCAGTTGAGGGTGGGGCAGAGAAATGCACACATTGCATACATCGACTATAAAAAAGCATTTGACTCTGTCCCTCACTCTTGGCTCAAATTTGTATTGACACTGTATAAAGTACATCCTACGCTTATACTTTTTCTTGAGACAACTATGAGGGCCTGGCGAACCACACTGTCTCAAAAAATAAATAACGAACTAGTATTTAGCGGGAGCATACCTCTGCGCAGAGGTATCTTTCAGGGGGATTCGCTCAGTGCCCTATGGTTTTGTCTGTCTCTAAACCCAATTTCAAACACTCTTAAGAAAACAGAGTATGGAGTAAAATTAAAAAATAATGTACAGGATCTCTTAGTAAGTCACCTTTTCTATGTTGATGACCTAAAAGTATATGCAGCAAATGACAGACAGCTGAGAGCCATGCTAAAGCTGGTGCATGATATGAGTTCGGACATAGGTATGACTTTTGGACTGGAGAAGTGCCGCACGATCAAAATGGTCAAAGGGGTACTTAAAGAGTCACAACCTATAGAAATTAATAACGAGGTCGTCATACAAGGTATTGAAGAACCCTATAAATACCTGGGTATAGATCAGACCCATAAAATAGAACATACAACGATGAAATCGAAACTGTCTACTGAATTTGAAAAGCGAGTTAAGCTAATTATCAAAACAAAACTAAACTCAAAAAATATCGTTAAGGCTATAAACACATATGCAATATCTGCCTTAACCCATTCCTTTGGCATAATCAGATGGTCTGATACAGATCTTGATGCACTAAATAGACGAATCAGAACACTTCTAACGCACAAAAGAATGCATCACCCAAATGCATGCACTGAGAGAGTCACATTGCCTAGATGCCTGGGAGGTAGAGGTTTAAAAGATGTTAAAGCAATGTACTATGAACAGCTGGATAATATTAGAAAATATTTTTACAAAAACTCGGATAAACCGATGTACCGTGCAGTGATCGAGGCAGATAAAAATTTGACCACACTTAATTTAAAATCCCGAGAATATAACCCAAAAACACACATTACTACCAACGAGGATAAAATTAGGATGTGGTCAGGAAAGCAACTCCATGGAAGATTTTACAACTCCGTTCAAAACAATTACGTTGACAAATCCCTCTCTTTTATGTGGGCTACAAAAGGTTACCTCCATCCTGAAACTGAAGGATTCTTAATGGCCACGCAGGACCAAGTTATAAAAACACGAAATTACGCCAAATACATACTGGGAGAAGACCTGAGTTCTGATAAATGCCGCAAGTGCGGAGCTGTTTCCGAAACTATAGATCATATTTTGGGATCCTGTAACACACTAGCAAATACGAAGTACTTGACTCGACACAATCAAGTAGCACATATAATCCATCAGAAAATACTGATAGACAGAAAAATGAAAACCGAAATTGTCCCCTACTACAAATATGTGCCAAACGAAGTTGAGGAAAACGATCAATTTAAAATATATTGGGACAAAACAATTTACACCGATCATACAATAGAACACAACCGTCCTGATATTACATTAATAGACAAGAAAAAACACACAACATATCTAATTGATGTTTCTATACCAGGAACACACAATCTGCAACAAAAACATACGGAAAAATTAAACAAATATCAAGCGCTTCAACATGAAATAAAGCGCATCTGGAATATGAGGGAAGTGTACATAATACCTATAATACTATCGTCGATAGGAGTAATACCGAAAAATTTGGAAAAGAACCTAAAAATGATTCAAATCCCTATTACCGTAATTGAGGAGATGCAGAAAGCTGCGATACTGCAATCTCTCAACATTGTGAGATCTTTCTTGGCTGTTGGCAATGCTCATGAATCTTGAAACCTTGTTTTCCGATTCTAAAGCAAAATATACCCTTATGGTGAAAAAAAAAAAAAAAAAAAAAAAAAAAAAAAAAAAAAAAAAAAATAATAATAATAATAATAATATCGGAGTCGTTTAGGCGGTTTGGCCTCCCCTCACTTCGACTTGCAGAAGATCTTATGTGAATGACTCTAATCCATGAATTGCCCAGCTGTCCCACACTTTTCATAAAGTTGATGATTTCTCTGGGGCTAAATTCCTTGCCTCGTCGGGTGTTAGGGTCACCCCTCCAAGGTGTTTTAGCCTTTTGCAGAAAAGTGCCATGCATTCACAGAGCACGTGTTCTGTTGTCTCTGTTGCGTCTTCGCAATACCGACAAGTGTCGTCCTCGGTTAGGCCCATCTTTTTGAGTACTTCATTGGGTGGTGTCCCGTAAAAAGGCCTGTAATTCGCCTTAGGTCGCTTCTCTCCAGTTGGATAAGCTTCCCTGCGTTGGCCTCTGAAGGTTTGATAAACCTTTTTGATTGTCTTAGGCCTGGAGTGTTTCTCCAGTAGGACTTAAGTTGTTCCTTTTCCCATCTCCGAAGTTCATCCTTCATATGGCTTTTTGGAAGGCCAAAGATGGGTTCCGGGCCGCAGAACGGAGCGTTTGCGCCCTCTTTTGAAAGTTGGTCCGCCGCTTCGTTCCTTTCTATTCCTTCATGTCCTGGCACCCATGTCAGAGTAATCTTTTTCCCTTGAGCTGCCAGTTGCTTTAGGGTCTGTTTGCATTCCCATGCTAGCTTTGACGTGAAGGTGTAAGACCCCAGTGCTTTTAACGCAGCTTGACTGTCTGCAGGCATTCTTGAGCACAACGATTAATAGCGTTGATCTCTGCTTGGAATATAGTGGGACTTTTCCCGAAAGATTCAGAGAGCCTGCAATTAGGCCCGTATACTCCCATGCCTGTTTTCCCTTCTATTCCTTTTGATCCGTCCGTATACCAGACTGATGTGTTTTCTGGGAATCGTGGTTCCCCATTTAACCAATTTTGACGGTCTGCAATGACCACTTCAAATGGGATTTCAAAATCATGTTTGCGTGGCAAAGCGTCCGACGGTTTTCTTCCTGAATCCAAAGGTATTAGATTCAGGATTCCCATGTGTCCCTCTAGATCGCCAGATTTGTATTCCACCCTTACGTATAGCTGTGAGTGTTGGACAACTTATGGGAGGCATTTAAAATCCCGAGAAAAGTACCATTAACGATGTCTTAGAAGAATTCTTGGAATCAAATGGCAGGACCGAAGGACAAACATCAGCGTTCTGAAGGAAGCTGAAACAACTAGCATTGAGGCACGTGATTGTCCGGCACCAGTTGCAATGGACTGGCCACGTAATCCGCATACCAATGGAACGCCTTTCAAAGAGAATCCTTCATTAACATGTTAAGGTCGGCTCACGAAATAAGGGAGGACAGCAAAAGAGGTACAAGGATGTTCTGAAGACCAACATGATGAAGTGTAGCTTAGATGTGAAGAACAACTTGAGGCAGATCGCAAATGCCGACGGATATGGAGGCGTACCATTTACGAGGGCCATGAAGTTTTTGAGAAGCAGCGTCGACGAAATGAGGATGCGACGAGTCAGCATTGAAGTGAGAGGGAACGCATGGATGGGGCAGCGCACATACAACAACCGGTCAATGGTGTTGATTGGGTGTGTAAATTTTTGTGACAAAATTCGCGGCTCGAGCATCGGTCTGTTTAGCCATCTTAGAGTTGACAACAGAAATCCCTGAGTTGCAGTAATTCATACTCGAAAGACTTCTGGATCCATGTTTATATCAACTTTTTTTCATATTTTTTTAATATAGAATCTGCACTGAAAGTATCGTCAAAACATTGTGTAACACCCTGTAGATCGATGGTGGATCGGGGTGGGACATCCAGTAGTTTTTACCGCTTAAAGAAAAATAAACTTTTTAGTTTCAGCAATCTAAGAAAACAAAGTATCGATAATAATTCACTATGATTTAATAACAAAAATTATTTATAACAATTATTTTAAGTAACAAACACAGCCTTTTTGATTGTTTATTTTTCATAATATAATTTTATATACCTAATTAATATGATTTTTGTATAAAAAATGCTTAGAATATATATGAATAAAACTAACAATACTTAAAATTACTTGATTAAAGGCAAAATGTCTCTGGAAATATCCAATGTTACCAAAATGGGCAACACTAGACTATTTCAAATACCAAATGACCAAAATGACTCACTATGAAAAAGAGTAAATTGTAGACTATAACACCCGATAACATCGGGAACGAATTATCCAGAAAAACAAAAAAAGTTATAGACTGAAAACGAAATCAATCAAAATCGCGAAACGACTCCAGTGGCGTACTTACCGATTTTTTTTTTGTTCAACATAAAAACCCAAGGCACGAACGCCACTGATGTAAGTACTTTAGAAAGCAACTTTGTACGTGTAACTATGACTTTTACCGATACATTTGCGTGTACTAAATCCCATCTGAATATCTCCACGTTTTTTCGATAATTCTAAAATAAACTATTAAACTTTAGCTCATGAAAACGGAGGACTTCCGGACCCATGTTTATAGGTATTTATTTCATATTTTTTAATATAGAATCTGCCCTTAAAGTATCGCCAGAACACTGTGTAACACCCTGTAAATCGATGGTGGATCGGGGTGGGACATCCAGTAGTTTTTACCATTTAAAGAAAAATAAACTTTTTAGGCTCAGCAATATAAAACAAACAAACCAATGATTATAATTGACTATGATTTTATTTTACCAAAAATATTTATAACAATTTAATACAATATTTTTTTATTGTTTATTTTAGTTCATAATATACCTACTTTTAATATAATTAATAAGATTTTTGTATAAAAATAAATAAATAGAAAATATATAAATAAAACTCACCATACTTATGTATTTAAAATTATTTAAGGCAAAATGTCTCTGGAAATATGCAATGTTACTAAAATCGGCAACACTGGACTATTTTAAATACCAAATTCCAGGACTTTTAATTTCTTTGGAAAAATACATTCACAATTTTGTATATTTTGGCAACATTTACAAATTTAAAATTTTCCGGAAAAAATGTCCCTTGAGATTGAAATGACTCACTATGTAAGGGTAAATTGTAGACTATATCACGCGATAACATTAAAAACGGCACATGCAAAACCTAAAAAAACCTCAAACGCTCAAAGAGATCGATCTGCTTTTGAAAGCATTTTTAGCACCCGATTTAAAAATAATAATAATAATAAAAACAGTCTTTAGAAACTCTCCCTAATCACAATAGCTTGGCAAAAGAGCCTTAAACATAAGTCCTATTACTACTACCAGTCACTATGTCGCTATACTCTTTACGGCACCATTTTCTACATCTCTATGCAACCGATAGAGCATCAGCTCCATACAAGCTGTAGCATCCTCCGCACTATCGTGACCACTGCTACTACCCTGAATATCCCTTTTTAGCAGTATTTTCACCAGGGATCTTAATGACTTTTTCATTATGTATCCCTGATGATTACTGCTCGCGAAAGTGAACGTCGTATCAACCACCGTTTTATGAATTAACTTTAATGCCTTCAAGTCATTCTCCAATCCATGTCCAATTAACACCGTGTCCCGATATATGAACTGTTTCAGTTCACGTTGCACTTGTTCTAAAGTTCTTGTGCCGTGTTGTTGGACATCTTTTTCACTGACTCCGGAAAATCGCGTGTTATAGTCTACAATTTTATTTTTAGGTCTGACATATTTGTTGTATACTTGATGGCCGTACATGTTCACAACAGTAACCTTTGTCACCTCAAGACCGGCAACTGTGTAGCTCATCTCACAGTCAAGGGCATACACTCCACAGTGTCCATCGGCGGGTATTTTTCTCAGCGGCTGCGTTTCACTGTACCGTACCTGAAAATATAATAAAATATTAGAAATCAACCAGTTTAAAGGATTAGAGAAAACCAGTGCCAGGTGAAAGCTGCGGCTACGAGAAGTTAGTGACTGGAAAATTCTAAAAAAAAAAATAGGGCAGACATAATTCATTGTGCCCTGCTCAGCTAAAATAAACAGCTAAATAAACAGGATGACCCGAAAATTAATTTCTTAATATGGCAAACTTACATCGCGAAAGTAATTTTTTTTAACAAATAATATCATAATATCTCAAAAACAACAACACAATAAATACCTGAAAAGGTATGTTATAATAATCAACGTAAAATTTGATTTTGAATTCGATCATTTGATAAAAAATCATTGACCCCATAATGAACTTACGCCATGTTGAAGTTTGTAATTTTTAATAATTTATTTTAGGCACGTTATAGACAGGAAAACTGTCAATGAACCGAAAGAACAATCTCTACATAATAACTTGTACAAAAATTAAGCTAAAATATTAATAAACCAATGAGTATCAAATATTTAAAGAGTGAGTAGTATAAAAATACCAATTTTTGCAGAAATTCCGAAATATCTGAAAATCCATTCATTCTTATGGTATGGTGCTTTCTATATGAAAAATTCTTGAAAAAAAGAGTCTGAAAATGATATAATCAATCAAAACTCTATTGTTCTTAAAGATTTACAATCTTATATCAATGGAGTTAAAATAACATATTTTCCCTAATATAATGAACAACTAAATACCTATACCAAAGAAAGGAAGGAACGAATTCTTACACTAGTGATAAAGAGAAAAAAAAAACGAGAAACAAAACCGGAAGTGGTATGATCTGAGAAGAGCATATTAAATTAAGTCAACCCTATTTTTTTAGAACTTTTCAATCACTAACTTTTCGTAAATCGATCGACACAGTTGCCGGTGAGCCACCCTGTATACGAATACTAATCAAAAATAATATTTTTAAGGTGGTGGAACTGTCTCATTGTTGATTTTATATGGCATATTCAACATTTTTGATTCTGCTTAAAATTCCTGATATATTTTGTATCTTGTCTTAGGGAAAACAATAAAAATAAAACTTACCGGTGCTTCATTCGGTCCATTCCATACATGAACATTCGCCTGGCAACACCCCACAGAATCTTGACTGCCGTTACAACATGGATACTGCATCGGACCCAACATGTATTTATTCGACGTGATCCTCGCCCAATGATAAGTGCATGGATCCTTCGAGATGTAGCTGTCCAAAGTTGTCTCGAAAAAGCTGCCACATCTTACACATACTCTCTTGTACGACCGCTTCGCTCTATGACTAAGTAATTCATTATCATCTGATCCTGTGGAATTTTCATCTTCACTAGAGGAACCAGAACCTTGATCTGAATCATCGGAGGACGAGTCTTGAGGCACGAACGCATTAATTGGATACATGATCCCATTGCGGAAGTATTGCACCGGGCTTTTGTCAGGCATTAGTGGGTATCCCCACAAAGCCATATCTTCTATGCGTAAGACATAGTTCATTTTCAAATACGAAGAAAATGTGAATTCAGAAAAACCGTAGGTGTCAATACAAGTGCTAGCCGATCGCTGTCGCAGCATGGGACTAACTTGTATCTGAACTAATACATTCCGCCTTTCTACGTCACGTCTATTCTTTTTTTGACGCGTAGAGACTCTCCTAATAAGCGGCCTTACGTCATCAATATCATCCGATTCTGGAGTTTCTCTACTGAACTCTGAGGAACAGGACGATGCTGAATTACCTGCGTGGTCGTCATTCAGATCTTCTGTAAAACAAAAATAATTTACAATTATGTCCACATTAACTTACACAAAGCACTTGTTTCTAACATTAAACACACCATCACCCTGAATATAATCCACGACCTAACCTCGTATGTTAATTTAAAAAATAGGTAATACAACAGGGTGAAACACGATGGATTTAATGAAAAATGAGGCAGGGGATTAGTTTGAAAATTTTAAATGAAATGTGGCAATTTTTATATCTGTACAACTGCGGCAACGTCTTTCTGATGCTAAATGGAACGACCCTGTACTTTATTATATTTTGCGATTTTGTTCTAATACCTCCCTAACTCTATCTCTTAAATTTTTTTTTAATAATATATTTGGTAAAAAAATTGTCATCTCATCTGGTGAATAATTACTTAGAATCTTGAAATATTGAAACTATGGTATTAAGAAAATAACTTGTCCACGGTCCACAAAGTTGGCACAATAAATTACAGGCTGATCGCAAATTATTGTAGTTTGATTTACTAGTAAATTTTAGCACGCCCTTTATGATTTGGAGTCGATTTCTCGGGGTAAGGTTTTGTCTCAACTATCACCAAAATATCAACTTTTTATATTCGTAAAATTTTCCAATTTCAATTCTGAAAGCATTAATTTACTTAAGCAAAAACCGTTAGATTTTGGTCGCCGAGTCTGTTATACAGGGTGAGTCACGAGGAACTGTACATACTTCTACCATAAGTAGAGGCACATTAGGGGATCATCAAATGACCATTAAAAACTGTCTCCTAGTTTTCATTATTAATATACAGGGTGAATTATGGATATTCACCAAAACAATGTTTCGTCATATCTTTTCAATGATTAAGTCGATTTATCTCATTTTTTTATAAAAGTGTGTATTGGTGCCTGGCAACTAACTGACATATTCAGAATTGAGAAAATCCAGGTCCGTCTTCGAGAAAATTTGTGGGACTGCTTCATATTCAACACTTCACCCTGTATATGATTTTTCCAAAATCTGATATAATTTTTGCAGAGGGCATAAAGAGACAGTTAGACCTGGGTATTTGAATTTTTTGTTACACTCACCTCACATTTCCAATTAAAGATTCATTTTAGAGCCAAATTGAAAATTGGCAATAATAAAGTATCTTACTGTACAATAATGCTTAGTTATTACAAATAAATCTTCAAAATAGACAGAAACGACACACACTGTGCTCCAGTATCGTAAATACGATAATTTGAATTGATTTACAGGGCCGGATTTAAAAATCTAGCATATCTGGTTCATCCCAAAAATTCACCCTGTATGTAACTTTTTCCCCCGTAACAGACAGAAAACACATGAAAAATGTTTGTAATAACCTAGTTTTCTTATTTGTTTGAGGAAAACTCATGTATCTAATTATTTTAATCGGAATGAAATTAACAAGCCAGAGAAATGTTTATTCATCAATTAAGAAATAAAATAAAAAACAACAACCAAACAATAAAACACTTTTAACAATGTGTAACAAAGTAAAAAACAATTTATCAAACATTACGATTATAAAACACAACAGCTCATTAACGCAGAATTATTCACTGTTAATATTATCAGAAATGACCCATTGACAATCAGAAAATCCATTACACATTTAAACATTCGTCAAGAAAAGTGTATTAAGGCAGATGGATTTCATTTTGAAAAATCTTTTATAATCGTAAGGTTTATTAAATTGTTTTTTACTTTGTTCCACATTGTTAAAACTATTTTATTGTTTGGTTATTGTTTTTATTTTATTTCTTAATTTATGAATAAACATTTCCCTGGCTTGTTCATTTCATTCCGATTAAAATAATTAGACACATGAGTTTTCCTCAAACAAATAAGAAAACTAGGTTATTACAAACATATTTTATCCGTTTTCTGTCTATTACGGGTGGAAAAAGTTACATACAGGGTGAATTATTGGGATGAACCAGATATGCCAGATTTTTAAGCCCGGCCCTGTAATTCCATTCAAATTATGGTATTTACCATACTGGAGCACAGTGTGTGTCGTTTCTGTCTATTTTGAAGATTTATTCTTAATAACTAAACATTATTATACAGTAAGATACTTCATTATTGTCAGTTTTCAATTTGGCTCTAAAATGAATCTTTAATTGGAAATGTGAGGTGAGTGTAACAAAAAATTCAAATACCCAGGTCTAACTGTCTATTTATGCCCTCTGAAAAAATTATATCAAATTTTTGAAAAATCATATACAGGGTGAAGTGTTGAATATGAAGCAGTCCCACAAATTTTCTCGAAGGCGGACCTGGATTTTCTCAATTCTGAATATGTCAGTTAGTTGCCAGGCACCAATACACACTTTTATAAAAAAATGAGATAAATCGACTTAATCATTGAAAAGATATGACGAAACATTGTTTTGGTGAATATCCATAATTCACCCTGTATATTAATAATGAAAACAAGGACACAGTTTTTAATGGTCATTTGATGATCCCCTAATGTGCCTCTACTTATGGTAGAAGTATGTACAGTTCCTCGTGACTCACCCTGTATAGTCAGTTAAGTACCGAATTTTCAGTTTAACCTTGCTACAGAATTAACGAATTAACAGTTATTGTTCCGACTTTGAAAAAGACGTTGCAAGTAAAGAAGCTCTTTGAATATTAATTAACACAAGTATAATCAGAATATTTTTGTAAATATTAACTTTTTGTTCCATATTAGGCCAACTAGTACTTACCAGATGAATGGAATTTTTGCATTTTGATTTTTTATTTGCACTTTTAAACAACAAGTAACACACATAAGTTTCGTGAACAACTAAAGCACTTGGCACACGTTTAAAATCTAGACTGAAATGAAATTGAAATTTATTCTGTTTAAATAATTTTTTGAAATGCCAAAACAACCCTTAGAGGTACTTGGGAATAAGAGAATCTATAAAAATTATAATAGTATGTAACAGGTAGAAGGCTAATAAATACTATCTTTAATCCCTTTAGGAGTAAAAATTATTTATTCAAATTGAATATTGGATAAAACCTAATGTTTGTATAATTGCAAATTTTATTATATTATTGCACCCAGGTACATACATACAAAAGATTAATGTCAAAACTTTCTTGACCCAACTACTTAGGTAAATACGTAGGCTCAAATTTTGTACATTGTTTCGTTGACTTGTGTAAAAGCTTGTTAGTTAATACAGGGTGTCTCTAAAAAGTTTGTACAAAATCATACCACAGATACAACGTAACTTACCTCAGTCCAAAATTGCTGCGTTTCGGAAATGCAGGGTGGTAAAGTTGAAAAATAAAAACTGATAATATTTAATATTATGGACATTTGTCAACGAATTATCTTAAAAATTGTTACACATGGGTTTTTTGGAGTGCGCAACCCGAATATTGACAGCATTTCACTCTGGCCGTTAGAGGGCGCTCCACACTGCAATTGTGTTCCAATAAAATAACCGTAACTTTTCCTCAGTGTAATTTTTTACTTTTTTTGTTCACGAAATAATGCACTGTACATTTGTTCAAATATGCTAGAGTAAGGCGATTTCGAGATATTTCGGTTTATCTTGTCTGGTGTCGCACTGGAATATTTTAATTATTTTGAACAATAATAATTTGTTATTGCATTAAGGATGAAATATGGACAGTTGCTTCCTATTGGCAAATATTTTTATTGTCGTTAAGGTACGGTCTACATTGTGCGACTAGTCGCTGGACCTGTAAAGCATATTTTTTTGCCAAAGAGTCCAAAATATTTACATTCTCCATCGGAAATTGATGAATTTGTCATACTTCATGTATTAAAAACTAGAATTCATTACCCTTTATTTAAAATGTAAATATTTGGACTGTTTGAAAATTCTATTCTTGTGTTCTTTTTAAATTTTTGTGTTCGTTTTAAATTCAGACTGAATATTTTTTAATTGTTCATACAGAATCTTAAATGATAAAGACTACTTTCATCTTTTCATCAGCATTGGGTCCATGAGCAAAACCTTTCAGCTCATTCATCTGATTGGTAGACATATTGCGAAGCCCTTAATTTTATTGATAACATTAGCCATTATAGTGAAATACGATAATATAATCCAAAGAAAATAGAATAGAAAAATAAAGTAAAACCCGAAGTTACGCCCGTGTCCTATAACAAAAAATGGCAACTTCTTTATACATTAGAACCCTTTTTTTATAAAATATATGAAATGTATGACTATTAAAGAAAATACCTACTAGCACTACTATTGGTATAAATAAATAAGTAAATTAACAGACGGAATTTGCAATGTTTATACAAAAAACACTAGGAACAATTGATAAAAATGTACCTACACGAGAGACCTTGAATTTATTCAGGTATATAGAATTAATGGATTTATTTAAAATTTGTTTTAACACATTAGTAATAAATAATTAGACATTTCGTAATTAATTAATGTATATGCTTATATGCAAATTTATTTTGTTAGCGATCTAGCTCGAAGGACCAGAAATAAAGTTGCGTAAAGCGAGAAAAGACAAAAGGTAATATTAAAACTTGCGAAATCGGTTGAAAATTGCATAAAAACCTCGAAAAAACAGTGGGAACGTTAATAGCAGAATTATTGCCGCTAAGGTACGGTATCCCTTGTGCGACTAGTCGCTGGGCCTGTAAAGAATTATTTTATTATTGAACCGTTTAAAAGATACAGGGTGGTTTGCACTTTTGTGCATTTTTAACCTACCCCGGTAACTTATTTATATTATAACATTTATTTATAATTATTTTTTGCTTCTGTGAAAACAGTCGCAAGGCACTTTTTTGAGAGGAATCCAGTGGTGTCTCTAGTTTACTTTTTTAAAGACTGGTATATATTCAGCCATTTACATGGACAGGAAAAAGAAACTTCAGGTTTTCACTGTTTTCTTTATTTTTATATGATTTTTCTATCTAGTGAAGACTAATAGTACCATTCCATTTGATTTTTGTAAGAAAATTGACAAACTCGGAAACATTGTTAATTATACAGGGTAGTTCACAAATGCGCAGCAGAGCAAACCTTTTTTTTTTAATGCGACACCCTGTATATTTTAACATTAATAAATGCCGCTCTAAAAGACGAGAAAATGATATACGGGTTGATACGCCTAGGTTTAGTAGCTTTTGAAATATTTGTAAATAAGGGTTAATATTGACATACATTTAAGGCGTTGTGGTTACGACAGAAACCAAGAACATACCAATTCTTCGTGAATTCCCTTCTTTTCTCCGTTTCACTGGATTTCATGATCTCGTGTTTGTAATTTTTTCAGGATTGTTCCATTTTATAAATTATATTTTTTTTTTGAAAATGTGAAACCCTGTAAATCTGCTTAAATTCGAGAAGTCCATTTCCTATACTATTTATTAATATACGAGTATTACATGAGCTTAAGGCTAACCATTATTTTATAAAAAATTGTTTAAAACAAAGAACAAATTGCCAACAAAAGTTTTTCTATTTAAGAACAAAAAAGTTAATTTAAATCTTTACTTAAATAATTTACAAATAGGCGTTCTTAAGAACTAAAACTAAAATTGTTTAAACACACATTGCTTACAATAAATTTAAGTTTAAATAGAATAAAATCTTTAATAATTTTTTATGAACAAATGATCTTAAGCTCATGTAATATCATATCAAGAAAAAGTATAGGACAGGGACTTCTCGAATTTAAGCAGATATACAGGGTGTCCCATTTAATATTTTCCCAAAAATACAATTTAGAAAATGTGACCAACTTGAAAAATTACAAACCAGAGTCAATGAAATCAAATAAAACAAAGGAAAAAAATTATGCCCAGCTCTAAATCATTCAAAACATACATGACCAATTTTTAAATCGCCACATTTTATAGTAGACATATTAACGAAAAATTTGAAACAATTAAACCTTAATATCTATGCACATCAAACTAAATTTATGATAGCATTTCATTACGTATGATATCATTTTCAGTAGAAACGGCTCTCTCCCCATCCTGCCTTCTGATAAAAATTTTTCCATTCCTGTCCCAGTAGCAGCAGAGTGAAAGAGTAAATAAATCAGCTCTTTAGTCAATTCCTCAGATATACCGGGTGAGTAAGAGGTCTAAGAGAAGGTCGTGAGCGAGCTTTGTTACTACCTGTTCCATTCCATAATGGAAAGCTGAACTCACCTTTATGTTTGGGCATAGATAGTTATTTTGTACAGTTCAGGAAAATGGTTTTGCCTTATATCAACTGCAATAAACTACCTGGTTTAATCCCATGTGCTACAGGGTCGAACTTAATAAATTTGAATTATATTTTGCATAATATAGGAGATATACAAGTAATTTATTTAAACCTACAATCCTATTCTATATTTAGTTCAGTGTCGCTATCGCTATCCACATCTAAATTAATTATAATTTGTGGAATTGATTCTACAGAATGGTACGAGTTTTCAACATTGATAACATGACTAACAGAACGCTTCCAACTCAACAATGATAGCACATTAGTTAGTTAGTTTAGTAATGGACAACATTACTAAACGCTGTTAGGCGGAATGTTGGGTAACAAAAAGTTTTTAAACCAATCTTCAAAAAACTCTAGTGCCGTATCTTCGTGATAATCAACACAAGAGTCCTTAATGTTTTTGGCAGAAAGCCACAAAGCGTTTGGTATCCAACCATTTTTACAATGAGTTTCGCGTCACAAGATACGCGATTTTTCTATAACGAACCACTGGAAGAAGCACTATTACTTTTTATCCGCGGACGCCTTATACTGCCTATGTCGTACGTTAGGGTATAAAATATTTGCAATAAATGTCTGTGATAATATATTATAAATGTTTTAAAATTATTGCAAGCCGTAACATCAGTGAGCACTTCCAATGAAATACAAAGAATAAAATAACTAAATAATACCTGGCCGAGGGACAAAATGACCTGATTTCAGAAATAATAATAAATATACAGTCCGGTCCTTTTACATTTATGATAGGAATTTTCTGGTTTTATGATGGGCAATATCGGAATATAACTTAGATATTAAACCCATTTTTCACTTCAATTATACCTGTTTGGGTATAAATACCACCGAATGATACTACTATTTTTAGTATTAAACAAACCAACAGCAGTTAAAATTGAAGTACTGTAGTGTGTTTTCAAACCAAAATAAAAACAGAAAAACGTTGGTATATTGCAAATTGGTTCATTCGAAATGCCTAAGAAAACTGGAAACAGACGAAATCGAAGTCAAAATAATCGGAGATATAGCAGCTTTAGGAAGAAGGCAACAACAATGAAAGTCATTGTTTCAAAGGGCGTCCAAAGCAACACATATGCAATGGGCAAATTTGCTGACAGTCCGTCACCTGCTGCGTTGCCATTGCCGCCAACGCACTGGTACTAACGGCTGTAACGTAGCGTGCTAGTTGCTTTAGAAGCTTCGACTACTGCGTTAATTAGTGTGTAAGTGATTATAAATATGTACCTATATGTTTGATATTCTTAATGTTTTTTTTTTTAATATTTATTAGATTATTATAACATTTTTTTTTTGTAATTGTTTTTAACTATTAATTAAAATTAATTTTTAAAAGAATTCTTCTAGCGATGTTATTGTGTTTTATTTAATAAACTGAGATGTTTTTATTAAAATCTCACTAGTTCTCTTTCTTATCACATAGTGCGATTGATTGAAATGAAAAATTGCCATGGGCAGAAAAATTTTAAGCATTATTTTATAGAACTCTTAATATAATTATTATAAACTGCATTCTTGATATGTAGACACTTTATGCAAAATTTATCAACAAAATCAAATAAACGAAATGCTAACAGCTGTATGAAAAATTAAAGCCAGTGAAATTCATCACGGTTGCACTATGTACTACATATAATTTTATAACGGATATTATTCGAGGCAAATTCTATAGCCAAAATTAAAATCATGTCCAAATATTAAAAATAAATTAAATGTTTTTGAAAATTGTTAATATTAAAAAAAATGAAAATTGTTCAAATATAAATAATATATAAATATAAAAAAGGCAAAAAAAACCTGATCAAATAAATGGGAACAATACATAATACCAAAAATTTATAAGCCAATTCTAACTAAAAATACTTCGAAACTCAAAAAACAACATATAAAAAATTTCAAATTTAATTTTTTCATTCTGAAAAATAGTTGAAAACCTGATCAAATAAATTGAAACATTTTTGAGCCACCCTGTGCAACAATTTCATGAAAACATTCTAAAAACTAAAAAAAATCAAAAGTTTTTCTATTTATAAGGTTCTGCCGTGCCTAAGACTCTTAAAAAATAAATAGAAGCATTTTTGATTTACCCCGTAGCTAACCTCTAGGAGCTTATAGTTTCACTCCAAAAAAAGTTATTCAATTGTAATCTGAATAAATTTGTTGGTATATGTGCACACTCGCTTTTAGTGATAAATTGGCAGATGCCACTTCTATACGTAGCTGATTCTAACTTTGAAATTTCAAATGAAACACCCTGTATTTTATTATATTTTTTATGGCGTTAGATAGCAAATAAATATGACACTTGTCAAAAATAATCAACAAGTATGACAAGTCGTAGATATTAATTAGTAGTAATAATCATGGCGGCGTATAAATTATATTAACGAATTCTATGATACGTTTAACGATACGAAGGCCGTAAACATATGTACCTCTACGCGTATCGTATACTTAAACGTATTGAACCGATTGTTGTCGGAATTACATGAACTTGTACGAATATGTAGAATAGAACATTAAAAACTCAATCTAAATTGAAAATTAAGCTAAGCTATTTTGCAATAAATACTTTATTATTATTATTAGTAGTAGTACTTTATTTTGTAACAATTATAATTGTTACAAAATAAAGTACTACTACTAATTGTTACAAAATAAAGTACTACTACTAATAATAATAATAAAGTATTTATTGCAAAAGCAAAGACTACCACTCAACTTGTTTATTTTATTATGTATATTATACTCGTACATAATAAAATAAATAAGTTGAGTGGTAGTCTTTGCTGACTAGTTAATAGATAACTTTGTGTCTTGGGTTGATCAGCAAATCTTTTTGAATAAAACTATGTATTTGGTTAATAATTAAAAAAACAATAATATTAACAACATAGTAAATGGAAGCAGAAAAATCTAAAATAGTCTTTTTCTCAAGTAAAGTGTTATCTCTACCTGCCGCATATACGATACGTTTGGGTAAAAATACCATCAAATGATACTACTATTCTTTAGTATTAAACCAACCAACATCAGTTAAAATTGAAGCACTGAACACATAGATAACTAGTGTGTTTTCAAACCAAAATAAAAAACAGAAAAAACGTTGGTATATTGCAAATTGGTTCATTCGAAATGCCTAAGAAAACTGGAAACAGACGAAATCGAAGTCAAAATAATCGGAGATATAGCAGCTTTACGAAGAAGGCAACAATAATGAAAGTCATTGTTTCAAAGGGCGTCCAAAGCAACACATATGCAATGGGCAAATTTGCTGACAGTCCGTCACCTGCTGCGTTGCCATTGCCGCCAACGCACTGGTACTAACGGCTTTAACGTAGCGTGCTAGGTGCTTTAGAAGCTTCGACTACTGCGTTAATTAGTGTGTAAGTGATTATAAATATGTACCTATATGTTTGATATCCTTAATGTTTTTTTTTTAATATTTATTAGATTATTATAACATTTTTTTTTGTAATTGTTTTTAACTATTAATTAAAATTAATTTTTAAAAGAATTCTTCCAGCGATGTTATTGTGTTTTATTTAATAAACTGAGCTGTTTTTATTAAAATCTCACTAGTTCTCTTTCTTATCACAAAGTGCGATAGATTGAAACGAAAAATTGCCATGGGCAGAAAAATTTTAAGCATTTTTCACTTCAATTATACCTGTTTGGGTATAAATACCACCGAATGATACTACTATTTTTAGTATTAAACAAACCAACAGCAGTTAAAATTGAAGTACTGGACACATAGATAACTAGTGTGTTTTCAAACCAAAATAAAAACAGAAAAACGTTGGTATATTGCAAATTGTTTCATTCGAAATGCCTAAGAAAACTGGAAGCAGACGAAATCGAAGGCAACATAATCGCAGAGATAGCTGTTTTACGAAGAAGGCAACAACAATGAAAGTCATTGGCAATGGGCAAGTTTGCTGACAGTCCGTCACCTGCTGCGTTGCCATTGCCGCCAGCGCACTGGTACTAACGGCAGTAACGTAACGTGCTAGGTGCTTTAGAAGCTTCGACTACTGCGTTAATTAGTGTGTAAGTGATTATAAATATGTACCTATATGTTTGCTATTATTAATGTTTTTTTTTTTATATTTATTAGATTTTTATAAGATTTTTATGTAATTGTTTTAACTATTAATTAAAATTAATTTTTAAAAGAATTCTTCTGTTATTGTGTTTTATTTAATAAACTGAGATTTTTATTATAAAAGCAATTTGCTTTTACATGACTTTATTACTGTATTTTGATTAAAATCTCACTAGTTCTCTTTTTTATCACAGAGCTGGCTTTAATCTGCTGCATTTCTATAGGTTTCTTAATGTGTTCGTTATTTCACACAATTGTTTAGTTGAGCCCGTAGCCCGAAAAATTTGGCAGTGAACTAAAATTGGTGTGATATCATTTATTTCAAAATTACCATACAAAAAGTCACACATAAAGAAAATTAGTACAATAATAACTGATATGCTTAGAAATGTTTGGAGATCATACGAAAATAAATAGACTTCAACATTGTGTTTATGAAAATGGACGTCACTTTGAAGATTTGTTATAACTTATTTTTTAATTACTTTTACGTTTTAAGTTTTTCAAAATGTAAATAGATTCTTAGATTTTGTTGTAATAGGGTAACGTTTGCAATTAATAATATATTTTGCACTACACGGCCTTCTTTATATTATAATCTTTGATTGCTACAATACGTAAAAGTAGCATAGCAATTAAATTTGTGTTTATACCAGTTTTTCTAAAAAAAATTGCTATTAAAGCAATAACTTTTATGGTATTTTTTGAACCGTTAGAATGTTGGTTTTTTAATAGCGAGATAATACAGGGTGTGCCATTTGAAAAAATCAAGATTTTTATGTATAAATCGGCGAGT
Organism: Apoderus coryli; assembly: GCA_911728435.2. Lineage (NCBI taxonomy): Eukaryota > Metazoa > Arthropoda > Insecta > Coleoptera > Attelabidae > Apoderus > Apoderus coryli. The sequence continues at coordinate 6,504,041 of OU452215.1, read as the reverse complement.
CCTCGTCTCCAAAACAAGTACCCCTAATAGTTATCTTCCCTCTTCGTGTACGTGCCTCTAAAATTTGTTTTTTAATTTCACTGGTGGTTGTCATGATTATTACTTTTGGTCCGTTCTTAGCTCCAAATTGACGAATATTTTCAATATAATACTCCGACATTTGAACGTTCAACTTCAGCTATGCATGTTTCAAACGGTTTCAAGCTTTTGCACTTTCTCTTTTAAAAGCTGATTATCATTTGAGATTTCTGTAACCATATCAGACTCTATGTATGCTTGTATAAGATTTTTCTTCTTAAAAAATTATTATATTTAAAAGTTGTTACAAAAACCTGTCTCACCCTGTATAACGTAAAACGAAAAGTGACATATGCGAGACATTTTTGCAAACATTTTGATTTTCAGGCCTCACAGCATAGAATAAAAAATGATTACCTCTAAGTTTATTTAAAGTCACCAGGGACTTATTTATGCCAGTTTTCATTAAAAATAATTTTTATTATTAGATAAAATCCAAATAGTATGAATAGTGTTAGTTTTAAATTAAAATTATATAATGCTATTTATATATAACGAAATATATTATTATAACCTTGAAAGCTGATGAAAACCTATTCAACATTTTCAATTCAAGGTTGACATTACCAGAAAATTTCGTTACTTCTCAATTTTGAACAAAATTAGACTCTTATATATTTTATTTTTGCTCAGTAACGAGGTTTGAAGAACAGACATTATACGGTGTCTGGTCTCAACTGCATGGAAAATGCTTGTTTACTTCACAGAAGCAGTAACTGAACTGTCTCCTGCTAGCATCAACGCACATGAACATATTTAGGGATTCACACACTACTGAAAACTGCTTTCCTGTTATTTCGATTCTTAACAACATGTAGCTATTAAAAAACTGCGGTGGATTTCCTGATTCAACAGGATCAAGAAATAAAGGAATTTAACAGACTATAATGGCTGGATTGGTTCTATGGGTTGGTTGTGCAGAAAATTTTCCATTTCAATACTAATTAATAATAATAATAAATCGTTTATTGGTGCTTTCAAACCAACATGGTTTTACACAAGTCAAACAAACAAGAAAAAACATATACTTAGTAAATAAACTATATCTAGAATACAATAAATACAGTAGACAACGTAAAAACAAAAATTCGTGACATACAGAACAAAAATTACAGATCAAAATATATCCGTACAGTTTAAAAATTCATGAACACGATAAAAGGCTTCGTTCAGTAGAAACCCTGTTTGAAAAACTTGATGTTGATAATGTTCTTAATTCATTCGGCATTTTGTTATCTAACACAGGGCCATAGTAATTGAAGGCATTACTGCTTCTTGACAAACGCGTGCAATGAACAAAGATATTATTTTGATGCCTAGTATTATGAGCATGCACATCGTTGGCAAATACATACCCATCTATGTGACTTCTGACGTGTAATAGAGATACCCATATGTATAGATTAGGCAGGGTGAGAATGTTTAGGATTTTAAAATGTTCCTTAACCTCCTCGCGATAATTTAGGCCAAGCATTGATCAAATTGCATGCCTCTGTATTTCAAAAACGCTACTGGCATGGCTAGAGTCTCCCCAGTTCAGAAATACATATGACATAGCGCTCTGAAATAAGCCAAAATATGTTGTCCTTAGAACGCTGATAAACCTCAGGCTGCCCAACAGGTAGACGATCTTAAACAGCTTGTCGGAAACGCTCTCAACATGCTGATCCCAACACAATGTCGCATCAAGCACAGTACCCAAAAACTTAACTCCTGAAAAGGTGTCAATGTCCTGAATATCGCGAAGCGCAAATATAATTGTTTCTGTTTTTCAATCCAGTCGGAAGCCCTCGACCGCACCTGCTCCCGCAACTGACTTAGAAGACTTTCGAGGCTACCGGACACTCGTTGGGTCATCCGCGAACAGTGTAAAATGAGTGTCCCTGACATAACCTGGAAGATCATTAACGTATATAAGAAATAGCAAAGGCCCTAACACAGAGCCCTGTGGGACACCATGTTTGATCAAGGACATATCAGGCATAACGTGGTTATAAAACGTTCGCTGCTGACGTCGATCCAAATAGCTTGCCAGGAGTTTCAGATGCATATTGTACGCCATATTTGGCAAGTTTTCCAAGCAAAATATCATGATTGACACAGTCGAAAGCCTTCGACAGGTCGCAGAAAATACCTCCAGCAAACTGTTAGATTAGATATAGGGCTTTCAGGGGTTGCTCCCGAGGAAGTGTTCTCCATTCCCGCTTGTGGTCATTGAAACAAATTTATTGGATATGCAATACGATTATTAGGGCAATCATAACGTACGCTATTGTTAATGGGCAAAGCACTACAGCGAAAGACCCATGCAAGCCCATGCTTTGCACGCTTTCCGTGTCGGAAAATTAGTTGAAGAGGGTCATAGGCGATATCCCGATACTTCGTCCGTTTCTCGCTCTCCTTAACAATAATCTTTTTGTTCGGCTTGTCAAGAAGAACGATGTCAGGCTGTTTCGGTATTCCAAGTCTGAGCGTAGGCAACGGACAGTTCCAATAAATAGTACATGCCCCATTACCTATTACAAACGGAAGATTTCCAGGAGTGTTCGGCAGCACGGGGTTTGATCAATACGGTACGAGTGCCGTACAGCACCCGTAATGCCGCATGACGATGAATATAACTAGAAACAGCATATGTCGGACAAGCCGTTAACAAATGCATTAGTCTCTCTGGCGAGGAATGGCAAGCCCTACATTGAATTGTAGGGAGCTCAAGACCCATAATACGGTATGCTATTGCAATAATGAAACCCTCCGTCTCTGACTTTAGCCCGTTGGAGCTTAGAAAGGAGAAGGTCAGCGGCTTTTCCAAATCCATGTCCTCAATGGTGTTATAGAAGACACCGTGAAGGGGCTTGTTCTTATGAAGGTTAAAAAGCCTACTGACCTCTGCCTCCTTTATGTCCGGTATGCGCGATCTAACTCAGTGATTTAGCCTTCACGCGCTCGCCGGTCGTCAAGAATCAAGGAGAGTTGATTTGCCACTCGTGCCGCCGATAAAAGAAACGCTTCAATCCCCGAATGCTCGTGTTCTAGTACCATGCGGAGATACGGATCTCTACCACTAATTACCTCGCAAGCTGCGCCCAGTACCATTCTGCCATGCATACTGCATATACTCCAAAACTTAAGATTCCTCAGCCCCCTCGATGTCGTGGGAGGTAAAACCTTGGAATGATGACTTCGGTGCAATGTCATCATCATTATGTTTTCGCGTCTTCACGTCAAGTTCGCGCAGCTCTGCTATAGTGTATTTTAACACCCCGAAGGTGTAGAGGAGGACTGGAACAGCGAGCATATTTGTTGCAGCGACTTTATTCTTTTTCGACAACTCTGATGACCAGATTTGGCGGAGCCGCACATACTCACTGCGAACGGCTTGTTTCACCCGGGTGGAATCTTGTATGTGGCTTTGAGCCACGCCAAGGTACGTGTACCTCCCCGGCGTCTAAATGTTTTTAGACGGTTCCATCCACCAACTGCACGTCCGCTCTGTGTTAAGCTAGGCGTCCTTTCTTAAGAAGGACAATCGCACATTTGTCGATCCCAAACTCCATGCCAACGTCATGAGTATACTTCTGCACTACCCTTATTATTTTCTTTAGATCTTTGTCCGGAAGCATCCATATAAAATTGATGAGTGACCTTATGCTTCCAGGCTGAGGGTGTGAAGCAAAAGTATCCGCATGTGTTTCGTAAGGCAACTGACAAGTGGTAGTAGAGAGGCCTGTCAACAAGGTTGACCTGTATTATTATTATTATATTACGAATGAATGCCAGAAATTGTATGACATTTTATATACACCAATAGCGCAAACTAATCTTCTGACGAAATCACCAGTTTACAAAATGTGTAACTTATTTAATCGACTTGGTGGGAACTGCGATGTTTTCTTTGACTCACTGAACTCAATACTTAATAGGTCTGAACATAAATTTTTATGGTGATTTGAATTGTGTACTTGCTTTGTTTGCGATATTTTTATGCTCTGTAAATGTAAATAATGCACTTATTATTATTATTAAAGAGAAAAAGGAGTCCTTCTGGCCCCCTGTTTACTCTTCATGACTCCCCGCAGGGCGCCTAAGCGCACACTTTGAGAACCCCTGGTTTAGACTACTATAGAAATTTATTTTAAATATTTTCTTAATTTTACAGAATACGAGGGTTGCCTTTTATATTTCGGGATTTGGCAACCCTGGTGTTGCAATCTGGCAACTGACAGCTCTATCGTAAAGTTGGACATTTTTGAGGTTATACGTACTCAGAACGTTTTGACATACGATCGCTATTTGTGTTGTTTACAGTAACTTAAAAGATTCATCTCGGCTCAAAAATTAAATTAAATCGTGAACTTTTTTGTGCGATTATTTTTTGTAACTTTCGACGTGGATTACCTCAGCAACAGTGCATGGATGAACTTAATTCAATTTTTGGCGATGAAGCTCCATCAAGGACCAGTGTTTATCGATGGTATGGTGAATTGTAATGTCCAAATTCAGTTGTTGTTCCGAAAACCATTGATGCTGTGCGCGAACTGATATTGCAAGATCGTCATGTGACCTATCAAGAGATTGAGACAACCTTAGGCATTAGTGGGACCAGCATACATTTAATATTGCATAAACATTTGACTGTCAAAAAAATTTGTTCGCGTTGGTTCCCACAATTTGTCAATCGCTCAAAAAAGGCTCGTGTCGATTGGTCAAAAGAAATGCTCAAAAAATACGATCGCGGTGCTTCGAAACACGTCTATGACATCGTGACAGGTGATCAATCGTGGATTTACGCGTATGAGCGCAAAAGTAAACAGCAGTCGACTGCATGGGTGTTTCAAGATGAGCCAAATCCAACAAAAGTTGTTCGCACACGAAGCACTTAGAACACCCAATATGAACCGTGGGACAGGAAAATAGAGACAAAAAACTGATGATTTATCTCAATTATGCGCGAAACTTTTGCTCATTAACCACTACGTAGTTTTCCATGTACATATAGTTTTCAATGGACCAACGCGCTCAGTTTCTCAACGATCTCGCCAGCATAAACGTCGGTGTATATGCGTTTATTTCTATGCGGTATAATATTTGACGACGCGCGTGAGTTTAAATTGAAAAAAATATTGTAAGGAGCTTCATTTATCATATAGGAAGAGGCAAGTAAGTGACCGATCTTTTTTTTTTTATTTTACCAACTTAAATTAGATTTAAATTTAGAGTTATAACTTCGCCTAATCGTGATAAATGAAAAGTGATAATGAAATCACAAAACCTTTTTAACTCGCACTGCAGATATGCAAATTGTAATTATAAAGTGGAGATTAATTAATGCCAAATTGAAAGAGTAATTGAAATGAAGTACTTGGGTGTTATTTTAGATCCTCAATTAAATTTTAATTAAAAATTAGGGATCAAAATTGGGTTTCTTCGTTGGGTTTCTTACTGTATGTCACCGTGGACAAAGCGTTTGATTTTCAATACAACTGTTTTACCGCATTTCTCGTATTGTATCTCGTGCACAAAAGAAGGTATCAATAGATTACAAATTGTACAAAATAAGTGTATGGGAATTTTAGTAGACTGTTATATTTATACACCGAATAAGCGTATGTGAAATACTCTTAAGTGGATATCTGTTGAGCTTTTAATTGAAAGATCATGTCTTTTATTATTGCATAACATAATTAACAAAAGGGCACCTGAATATCTCAAGTCCTTCATGATATGATACATCCCGGACAGTTGCATCAGAGGAGTCCCAGATGCGATGATATGTACAATGTGGATTTTTGTTCGAAAGAATAATATAATAATAATATCTGCTGATAACATTGCCAATTCAAGTTCAAAAGGGGAAGAATGTTTGGATGAAATGCAGGGCACTGAATTTTCCACATTCACTTCTCGACTAGGGAAGTCAACCTCCCTAGTGTTAGAATCCACAATGAGAATTGCTGTGTGGTCCAGAGAGGGGCTGCAAAATTCTTGAGCGCTGTGTTCGACTCGTGTGCAGATTGAAAACATATCAAAAAAGCTCTGAAGTTCGTTTTTGATTTGGAAGCTCAGAAATTTTGTTTCTGTTTTCATATGTTAAAGCTGCTTTGAGTTACGCTATGGTTTTGTGGTGTAACTCGCGACGCATAGAAGACGTGTTGATTTTAGAGAAAAATGTCGTTAGAACAATGTGTTTTAAATCAGCCAGATGTTCTTGTCATGAATTGTTTAAAGACCTGTGGATCTTAACAGTCATATCAATCTATATTTTGGAGAGTGTGTATTATGTGTACTCTAATATAAATAAGTTCACAAGAACGAGTCAAGTATCCGATTATGAATTGAGAAAAGCTTTAACTTAAAATTGCCTACACACAGACATTCTGTCTCGGCCAATAGTTCACTTATAATGCCTATCAAAATTTTTAATCATTTGACACAGCACTTGGAATTTGAATGTAATTCAAGAAACTTTAAAAGTATTTCTGTTGATTGCTATTTTTTGTTCTTATATTTGTATTATTATGAAATCTATTTTTTTATATATCATTCAGCTAGGAGAAAGCTTGAAAAAGTTAGAAATAACCCAAAAATTTTGTAAACAAAATTTTTAAGCAACGCATTTACATATTTTACAATAACGATCAACAAAACAAAGTTATCAACAAAAATATAAAATACATATCCATTTCTTATATACCTGGTTTTTCAGAGTCTTCAGATAAACCATGCAAAATGTAGAAAAAAGATTAAACGGACACAAAAATAACAAAACAGCGCTTAAACACATATTGCAGCCATAAGCCACACACACAATACACATTAAAAAAACCAGCGTTAATGACAGAACTGAGATTCAACATCTAAGCAGTATCTACCACAATATTATAAAATTAAAAATACTACTCACACCCCCTGTATTTGTTTGTAATAAATGTATACCTTTTAAACATCCCACCTGTATACGCATAAAAAAAGCAAAAAAAGGAAACGGGAAAAAAATTAAAAATGCTTTCATATCGAATTTGTGCTACTACTACTACTTTCAACACAACATACCAGACAATTTGTATTAGATCTATCATTAAATAAAAATGAGTTTTATTATATTTTAATGTTTTAAATGTTGTGTTTATAACTATAAGGAACATTGTTTGTTATTTTTGATATTGACGAATTGAAATTTATTTTAGGCAATCCAGAAAAAAAAATAAAAAAAATATATATATTATATATAAAAAGTTAACTTAAAGAATTTGTATGTGTATGTAATTTCAGAAAAATGTATTCAACCTGAAGAAGTGACTAATTAGTAACGAAACGTCGCGTCGTAGTCATTTTATTTAATTTATTTGACGTATATAAAGATGGATGTTGTCTTTATCTAGAAAAGTTTTGTAAAGAAATTTTTTATAAGAACCGAACCTCAAGAAAAGTAAGAAAAAAATTCAATCTCACTCTGAATCCTTAGTCAAGTATATTCAGAAAGGCTACGAACTTATCGACATGACGTTTGACTCCTTCTGTTTAGATTTTACTTTATTTTATTTACTTGCTAGATTGTATTGATTATTGATACAAATATTTAAAATTAGTTTAGAGAATATTGTTTTTATTATGGAGTTAAATCAAACAACTACTACTATTCCACTATTACTACGCCAATTATTGTATATTTTATTCACAATTTTATTACTTTTTTGAAATTTAAATAAATACGTACTAAATTAAACCAGTTTAAATAATAGAAAGAAATCTAGAAAATGGATATCATGAAATGATTTACGACAATCTTTAAACATTGAGTAAAAGGTAAACAAAAAATAAAGCAAATCTGCATATATACATCCAGTGTTTTAACAGGCAATATGCCAATCACAATTTCCAATAAAGGACGGATAGACAATTAGTCCCACCGGAATGCTTTTGTTGTTTTGATGTGTTATTAAACCAAACCAAGCATTTGTCTATTACTTATGTACCATACGAAATGGAGCACTCAGTGTAAGAGAAGCGTCGAGAGTGTTGGAAATATGATTGGACTGGCATCTTTGACTTCGTACGTGTTGGCATGCTGCCTGTTAAAATCACTGCAGTAAGCTTGTGAATGTTGCTTTCACATACCAACTGGGCACCAACAAGGACTCGTGAATAGACGAATTGGACCACCTGGTGTTCAAAAAGTTTTGAATCTTGTTTAGCAAACTGATTAATCAACATAGTTGCCTTTGAGGGCAATACAACAAGTATAGCGATTTTCCAACTTTTCGATGCCACTTTTATAGTACGATTTCTCTTTCTCGTCAAAATAGGCCTCAGTTTCAGCGAATACTTCATCATCTTTCCAGCAAGCATTCTCTTGAGATTTGAAAACAGGAAAAAGTGGATGGGTAAACAATTCAAAGCCAATTCATTCAATTTTGCTATAGTTTTCATCGATTTGTGACACGGTGCATTGCCTTGGTGAAACAACACTTTTTTCTTTTGCAAATGCGGCCGTTTATTTGCGATTTCAGCCCTCAATCGATTCAAAAGTGCACAGTAACAGTCGCTGTTGAGGGGGGTTCTTCTTTGGAGGTAGTCGATGAATATTATTCCGTTCGCATCCCAAAATACAGACGCCATCATCTTACCGGCCGGCTGTTGCGTCTTTGCTCGCTTTGGATTCGGTTCGTGTCGATTGCTGTCCACTCAGCTGACTGTCTTTTGGATTCTGGTGTGTAATAGTGAAGCCATGCTTCATCAATTGTGCTTGTGGCAGTTTAATGTGGTGAAGCATAGCATAAAATAAAGTCATATACTTAATAGGTAGCTAAAATTAATAGGGATATCCCTACTTCGTCAACTGCATAAAATATAGGTTACGTTTATAAGTAGGTACCTCACCTAAGTATTGTTTTCTTTAAAAAGTGTAATTAGTATCTAGAATATATTTACCTACTTCATAATAATACTAAATAAAACACATTTTATGAAACTGTGAACCAAATTACTTTTATGCTACCTGTTAGCAAATCATAATACGTCTCATACCAGATATTATTAAAAGCTCTGCTTTTATGCATTTGCCTTTATTTATATTTAGCAAAAATTTATTTAAATCTGGAACAGGTATGTCTGTATATTTTTAACAAGATTTTTCTGTTCTTAAAAGGAGTGTTGATTAAAACAACTTAACTTTAGTTAAAATTTAAAAATAAACATCATTTTTCATAATAACTTCGCTTACCTGATGTGTAGAACTTCCACTTGCTTCTTCCATATTAAAGTATGAGATATTATAATATATTATATTATTAGAAAAACAATATTTTACGGTACCTACCCATTTATTTTTATAAAAATAGGTAGGTACCTACTAAGTAATAACCGTATATATATATTTTTAATTTGTTCACTACTTTTTTAGATTTTAAAACTTAAATTAAATATGTAGGTAACTAAACAAAAATACTAATTTGTATTCAAAATATCAAAAATCAAAACTTTAAGCTTCGCGAAAAGTAAATGAAAATAATAATATTAGCACAGGCAAAGATTAATCTACACAATAGATAGTCAGCGTATATGGGAAATAAAACAAAAATTGAAACTGTCTCGACACGAGCTACATCTATTAGAAAAACATGCAACCATGGAAATTGTAGATGGCGTTATATGTATTGTGTTGAAATAAAATAATCATATGGGCACTGTTAGACAAGGACGAGTATACTTTCCCCTACGAGGTGGGAGTTTGTTTTTATATTATAGGTATCATATATGTACTACTGTGCAGCAGTGTTTTTTGTTTAAAATTATATGGTATACGTATACCTATCTACGCAAAGATTTATGTGTATGGACGAAAATAAAAGAAATTACTATAATAGTATAAATATACAGGGCTGGTTTATTAAATGTTTTAGACAATAATTTTAAATGACTAAAATAATATTATTTTAGTCATTTAATTTTAAATTTCGGATATAAGGATGCATCAAAAAGTTATATTTAAATTAACGAAATTTGGCGTTATAGATAGGACTTCCGGTTATTACCTGATTCAGTTTTAAGGATCAAACTCAAACAGCAGATTCAACTTGTCGTTAACATTATGAAAAAATAAATCTCAGAGGCGGGTAAATTGAAGGGGCATACAGGCGTGAAATGCTACCCTAACTTTTTTATGCACATTTTTTGCGTGTGTTTCAATTCGGAGATGTAAAATCTAACAAATTATATACGTAATAAATGTATCCTTCTGTGATATTGATAGAAAGTCATCGTTATCGCGTAATATCGATTTTAAGAAATGTTAATATTAAAAAGGATGTGCTTTTTACAAGTTGCTGAAGTAAATAAGGTTTGAAATTTCCAGCATGACAATAATTATTTAAAAAAATACGGTTTCAAAATGCAGGATGTAAAAAATTAGAATTTTTAATCTGTTTTTAATGAAAATTTAAATCTATTAAGAAATATGGTTCAGGGTTTTTGTGAAATGTATTTTACTCCAAAGATTCTACTCATCGATTATAACCGAATTAATTTACTCAAAAATATCTATACTAGTAAAATAACACAATTATCACAATTAGGTTCAAATTCTGCAACGCCGAATTGAAAAAAAACTTACAGTCTCCCTAATATTGGTTTTTGTGCAATGATCATAAAACTTTAAAAAAATAACGATTTATGTAGATTGTATTGTTAACACGTTTCGTAAAAACCTTTAAAAACCCACCAACAGGGTGTTAAAAGTATCACGACAATAACTTTTTTCATGTTTTAACAAGTACAATCGTCTGCTTCAGATTGATCCTTAAAAACTGAATAACAGTTTCTCTATATAAAAAAATAAAACTCGTAAATATCATCCCCAAACATTTAATTTGAATACAATTACATAACACCATATTTGAAAGTAAATAAAAAAAAACAGCATTACCTAGTTTGACAGATTTGCAAATTGCAAATCAAAGTATCTATGTATACAGGGTGTTGCATAAGTACTTGTACAAACTTTAAAGGGTGATTCTTTGACTAATTTTAAGATACAAATTTCATATGTACATGGGTCCGCTACGGCTTGGTTTTCGAGATACAGGTAGTTCAAAAAGAATATTATATTTAGGATTATATGCTTGTTCAATAGCATCGCAATTTGGTGCAATTCGGGATACAGGTGTATTGATGACACCAGAGCTGTCAAAAGAACAAATAAAAAATACGAAAAATAACAAAATACAAATATCATTCAAAAGACAACAATGCACATAATAGTCGGTACCAAGCCAAATAGGTAGTAGGTAAATATAGATTTATTTTGTTTCGGGCTTGGGCTTGGCACCGACTTATTGTAATCAAAACTACCCACCAAACGGATACATTTAATTTTACGCAGATGCTCAAAATGTTAACTTTCTTTCATTAATAGAGACCTGTGAAGTGAGCTTACCTCTTACGCCCACGTATTAAGTACTAAGTTTCAGTTATCAGTTATAATTTTTTATTTTCCAAGAAAGCGAAACGAGATATTTAAAACGGCATTGCGCCGCCCTCATGTATACCTCCGGGGGCGGCATCGAAAATCGCTACACGTCACAAACTTGTAAATGCTTAGAACTACCCCTATATCAAATTTCTATTTTCTATCTTTTTTGTTTCATACCCAAAGCCCTATTCCTACCGAACTTATTATTTACCCGAAGAAACATTAAAAAGAAGTAAAATTTAAGTACCTAAACCGATAAAGTGGAACTTATACCTGATGAAGAGACAGACTATTATAATAGGTATACCTAATATAATATAGGTAGCACTGATAATTTTTTTATTATAGGTATTATAAGATCTACAACAATCTTGTTACATCTTTGCCACATTGTCTACGTGAAATATTTAGTCAAAAGTATGTTTCTATCTAAAAGCTTTTCATTTAACGATTGTTCGCCACTGATCATGGGACTGGTCTAGTCTTGAAACATGTATGACATGGATTAAATATTATTATATTAAATTTAATTCATAGAGATTAGGCTTTTATTTCAATACTGTACTTGTAATAAATCACCCTGTGTGTTTCTTTTACCGACGAATTGGCAACAGCACGACACACACCACATTCGCTTGTTTTTTTTTCTACCCTCCCTGCGTATCCCCTCCAGATTAATACAGAATTTCATCAATTTCTCTCTCTGACAATACAGCATTGCCGGTGCATATCTGTTGCAAATGATCTAAATAATTGTTATACGTTGCGTTTTGTTTTTGATATTAATAAACTACAAAACGGTTTCTGGCTGTGACAATACTGCTCTATGCTTTACACGCTAGTCTACGCCACGTAGTGGCAGGCATACTTAGAGATGTTCTGATTTTAATGCATTGGGCTGACTATCTATTGTATAGATTAATCTTTGGCACAGGTATAGCACAGAGCACAACTGTGACAGCACTAGAAATTTGCGACCGTGTGATAGAGATAGATATAATCAAAATTATAATCCACATATAGGTACAAAACACTTGCCAAGCGTTGTCATATAACCTTATTTTACATTAAATCTTTGCTGCATCTATATGAAGCGTGCTTCTTATAGTGTTTTTTTAATGGCAAGATTCGTATGCTATGCTTAGCAGAATTAAAGGCTGACAACTATGTTTAGACGAAGAGCGATAGGTGGTTGTATAGTGGGTATATGCCAGATGGCAGTGTTGTCCATTGTTGCTCAATTATAGATGAAAATGCTTTGAGGCACGCTTAATCTGCATAAGAACGTGTATGATAAATAAATAGGCTATTGTCATATGACACAAGCACTGGCAAGGGTGTCAACTGTCGCACACAGGGAAGAGAGACCGAAATACATAATGTTTTACTATTATTACACGAATAAAAAAAGAGGGAAATACCTATAGGTATGTAAATTAAGTATGTTAAATAGGTGTATACGATAAAGCCTGCTTCAGATGAAGACGAAATTCAAAATTACAGTTTTATGGTAAAGCACGTTGAAAATTAAGTATACATTAATATATAGTGTAAATTTTATATGCTGATGATACCGTCCTTATAGCAGACACGGCTGAAGGACTTTAGAGACTTATAGACCGTGTAGAGACTGCATGCAAGAGATATGGTATGAATATAAAGTGTAAGAAGACACACATACTAATTGTCAGTAAAAATACCATTGGAAACTTACAGTTCACCGCCAGCAATGTGGCTCTCACAGTAGCCGAGACAGTTACATACCTGGGCTGTACCTTGAATAAGGATTGGGATCACTCTCGAGAAATAAATGGCGAATCGAAAAAGCAAGAGGTACATTCAACAAGATGCGTAACATACTATGCAGCCTATCTCGCAACATCCATACCAGTATAAGAATTTTAAAATGCTATGTACTCTCAACCCTCCTATAGGAGGCAGAAGCGTGGACCCTTACTGATGCCTCATCTAACCTCATAGATGCGTTTGAGATGTGGTGCTATCGCCGCATTCTAAGAATCCCATGGGTGCAACACGTATCAAACGACACAGTACTGCAACGCATCGGTGGACAACTAGAATTCCTACCAAATGTCAAACGCAGAAAAATGGAATACTTTGGGCATGTCATGCGAGGTGAAAAATACCACCTTCTTCAACTTATCCTGCAGGGAAAAATAGAGTGTCGAAGGTCAGCAGGACGCAGACGAATATCATGGCTGCGAAATCTGCGAACATGGACCGGAATGACGTCAACAGCTCTATTCAGAGCGGCGGTGAATAGAGTGATTTTCGACCAATGATAAGCACTTCAAGAAGAAGAAATTTTATATGGAGAAAAATAATTACAAAAATAAAATTAAATACTTAAATATTATTAATTTTACTGATTATTTCGGTGAAGCGTTGCTTCACTTGCTTCATAGGACAAGTCGCCACTGCCAAACACTCCTCTGAAGCATCAATTCCTTGTTGTTTTTGGCCAACTGTGACCTCACGCGGCACATACTTTGCACAGAGCTTTCGCATACCCAAATGTTTGTGTAAAATGGTAAAAACACTACCATCTGATATCTTTACAATGACAGCTAGCTCGTGCACCTTCAATTTGCGATCGTTCATAACCAATATGTGATTTTTTTGGACGTTTTCTGGAATAACAGCCTCATTTGAGCGTCCACTGCGCTCTGCATCGTTTGTGCTGGTATAGTAGAGTTATCGATATATGAACATAATTTTATGACAACAATTATCCCAAAGTAACATAAACCACACAGCTGTGAGATGTATGGTTACAGTGTATTACGTAGCCGACAACAATAATAACGTTTGTTTTTGTATAACATGAAACAATACTGTAACAATGCCTAACAGGTGAAGCTTCTATCGATTTTTATGGGACAGGACAGTACTATTGTATACGGAAACGCAAAAATAAAATAAAAATTTATTCACACTACGACTTACATAATAAACTAAATGTCCAGTTCACTATCACTCTCATAATCCACGTCAATAACAAAAGGTTCAATTTGGCTGTTAACGCCAATGTAAAAATCTTCAATTTTTATTGCATGTTCTACTGAATTTTTCCATCTTTCAACAGATATATTATCAATAATGTGTCTTACTAAATTTACTACACTAGAACTAAGCATTGGTGATGTATTTCGTTTCCTAACATTTGATTTTACCTGATTTTCTATGGGATTAAAAATACAATAGTATGGCGGAAGACGTAATACTGTGTGTCTCATTTCACTAGCATATGTGTCACAAACATATTCCTTCACAATCTGCAAATGATTCAAAACAGCAAGAAGATCTTTTTTAGAATAAAATATTTGTTATTTTGCAGCATATAATTCTGAATTTTTAGTTTGGTGTTTCCAGCATTTGGTACTTTTCTCAGCTGACGGCTATGATAGCTGGCATTAACCATAACGATTACACTATTTTTCGGTATATTTGGCAATAGCTGATTTTTGAACCACTCTTCAAACAATTCTGCAGTAGTGTCTTCATAGTAGTCCAATTTTGAGTCCTTTATGTTTTTTGCCGAACAATTAGGCACCCATCCATTTTCTGAACCTGCATGTAACAAAATATATGAAAATATAATATGAATTCAAAAGTTTATATATCTACATTTTGTTCGGGAACTAAAAATATTATTTTTCATGGGTTAATTTGTAAATTATATAGTGAAATTTATATGAGAATGCGGGTTCTCTTGGTAGTATTTTGAAAACTATTACTCATTGCGTGTTGGACACTTTTGTCGTGAAACACACTGCCATGGTGGCTCTGCAATTTTTATTAAAAAGAAATATTACTACCTCTGTGAAGAAATGAGCTCAATTAATGACTTTTCTGCTGAGATGGATTTTGAGTGCTCGGCTGTTGTATGGAACAGGGTAGTTTGTGTTGTCTCTATTTATCGTGCACCGTCGGGCGACATAAACTCGTTTTGCTCAAGGTTGGCGGCTGTTTTGTCGGAGGTCTCAAATAACTTTGAGTTTATATTGATTTGTGGGGATTGTAATATTAAAGAACTGGACGATCGTGGTTATAATTATAAGGCTTTACGTGCTGTTACAGATTCGGTCGGGTTGGTGTTCATGATTGATTTCCTTGTCTAAGATCGACTATGTTTTTACAAATGTCCCACATAATGTCGTTGTATTAAACTTTAACCTTGGATTTTCAGACCATCTTGCACAGCTGGCCCAACTTACGTATAACTATCTACCCCCTCCCTCTCCAACTGGAGTACCTTCTAACGTCAAATGTAGGCAATTGACGAATGCGGAAATAAGCGAATTCAGATTTTTGCTTGGTGGATTGAAATGAATATTGAACTTGTATAACGACTCTTTTTATTGTAAAATTGAGTTTTTTATTGAGTAATGAAATGAACTGTAATTGACTTTTTTTTTGTTACAAAAGTGTTACTATAGAAACATAAAAACACAAAGTGTTAACAAAATTAAAGGACTGGACTATAACAAACTTAACAAGTGTTTTTGACATATTTTGGCGGAGAGTTCAGTGGAGTTTCAATGCAGCTTTTCCACTTAGACCTGCAAAAACTTTTGACAGGATAGATAGTGTAGAACCTAACTTAGAACACCCTGTAAAGGAAGGTAATAATTGCTTAGGTGTTACTTAACTTCCGGATATTAATAATTACATTACATTTTGAATACTCATGACAAATTAATGTCGACTAATATAACATAGGTAAATCAGGTGATTATAATAAATCACTAACTTGCAAAATACACCAATTATTGTAATACTTTTTGATTAGGAATTGATTCAATAAAATGTGGTTAAAGTGTTAACAACACGAGTTTTAATTAACATCCCTATCCAATACTACATGGCGATCCTGCCAAAAACGATAGATAAAATTTTAAAAATGCGTATAAATAAATATGAATAAATAATTACACTAATATTACCAGGTATTTAAACAATATTATGCGCCATGGGGAAAAGTCAATCTAAAACCCAAGATTTAACTGAAAACGGTTCAGTAATTTCTAATTTTATAGTGAACGAAGATAGTGTAAATGTTATGGAAGTAAAAATACTTTTATACATTATTGTGGCGATCATGTTACTAAACTTAATTATTAAACTTTTCAAAGTCCATAGACGTAATATGAAAAAGCAGTGGCGACGTAATTTTACGGACTCATTAGCTAGTGTTCGGGATAGTGCAGTTTGAAAAAAAAAAACAAAAACTAACATTTCTTGAAGTTTTGAAGGTAGTCCGGCGGAGCATAAACTATCCCTTAGTGTCAGTGAAGTGAGTAGTGCGATTCGGTCGAATATGCCGACGGGACGGCAGAACGCGGACGTAAGTAGTTTTTAAGAATAAATATTATGATGTAAATAGTGTCGTTTACTCAAATTTGGTAATTATGTATAGGTTAATAGTTAGAGTAATGATGAAAGTATCCCTTTGTTATCTTTTCTGATGCAAACTTCGAACGAAATTGTGAATTTAAGCTTGCTACAAATTAAATCAGATTTATTTAGTCAAACGAAAAGAGCGTTGAAAAAGAACGTACCTAAGTCAGAGACTGTTAGAGAAGAAATTCGTGATAATATAGTTCGATTATTTAATCAGTTTACTCAAACTTTAGCTTCAGTTTGGAATTCGTTAGATAATTATGATAAAACAATTTGCAAGCAACAATTTACTATTTGTAGAGACAAGACAATTAGAGCTTTCGAAACTTTAGAAGTTAACTATAGGGTACCTGTTTCATGTTTAGGTAAAATAGATCCCGAAATTTTAGAAGACGATTTACGCGAAAATTACGAACCCATAGAAGAAATGGCTAATCCAACAATAGAATTTTTTAATTTAGCTAGTAAGTTAGTGCAAAACCAGTTTGACGGTAATCATGAAAATCTCAGATCATTTTTAGACTCCCTAGAATTGTTGAGGAACCACGCTGCTAATAATGAAGCAAATGCTGTTGCTTATATTAAAACTAAATTAACAGGAAAAGCACGTGACTTAATTACGGTCGAAAATACTATAGAGGCTATAATAAACAAGTTAAAAACCAGCATAAAAGGAGAAAGTTCACGACTTCTAACAGCAAAATTAACAAACTGTCGACAACATACTAAAGATCCTACTACATTTGCGGCTGAAGTGGAAGATCTAGCGGTTAAGTTACAAAGATCATATATATCTGAAGGGGTGCCTTACGACGTAGCCGAAACGTACTCCGTTGAAACTACAGTTAAGGCGCTCTGTCAAAATTCGAACAACGATAGGGCTCGTGTTATAATAGAAGCGGGCAATTTTTCAACAATTCAGGAAGTTCTGACCAAATATGTAGCTACAAGTTCATCGTCAACTGAGTCTGATAGTATTTTATATGTTAATAATAGGGGTAGAAATTGTAATAATTTAGGTAGGCAGCATTATAATAGAGGTAGAAGTAGGTTTTATTCTAATAATAATAGTTATAACAATAATAATTATGGTAGGGAATATCGCGCACACGTTAGAGGCAATTACAGGCGCGGATTTTCTGGTACTCCTCGTGCAAGGTATCCTCGCTCAGTGAGATATTATGAGTCTGAAAATTATCTCGGAAATCAATCGGGAAACGCACAGGGCCCCCATCGGTCACGATTGGGGGAACCAGATCAAACAATGTAAATATATACAGGATGAGTTTAACACTTTCGAACTTTGTAGTTATGGAGTCTGAATTGTCTGGCATAGAAAACACCTTACTAGTCGACACCGGAGCTGATATATCTATATTAAAAAGAAAATCATTAAGATTAGATGAAATTATCGACACTGCACAAAACAGCAAAATTAAAGGCATCTCAAACCATCTAGTAAAAACAATAGGCATTACACAAACACGGCTATGTGTCGAACATTTTTCTTTCAAACATACCTTTCACATTGTCGAAGATGATTTTCCAATACCGACTGATGGAATCCTTGGAAGGGATTTCTTGGTAAAATACAATGCAAATTTAGATTACGCTAAGTGGACGTTGACTCTCAAGGTCGACTACAGTAGCGTAAGGGTCCCAATGTTTAGCGGTCCAGACGACGACACAATATATCTTCCTCCCAGATGTGAAGTTTTTAGGGAAATAAAATCTCTGAGAAAGATTGATCATGATTCGGTTGTAAATAGTCAAGAAATATCGCCAGGTATTTTCGTTGCCAGGACAGTAATATCCAAAGAAAATCCAGTAGTTAAAATAATAAATACCACTTTCGAAAGTGCTTGTGTCAGCATCCCGAAATTAGAAACCTATAGACTCGATTTGTTTAATATTTTTACAATAGAAAACGAAAATAAAAATAGAAACGCACAATTACTAAGTCAATTTAATCATAAAGACATACCTGAATATTTAAAAAAAGACGTTATAGACTTATGTACAGAATTCTCTGACATATTTGCCCTAAAAACAGACAAACTAACAGTAAATAATTTTTATACACAAAAACTAAAATTAGGGGACAGAAAACCAGTTTATATAAAAAATTACAGAACACCTCATATGCAAAAGCAGGAAATAAATCGGCAAGTTGAAAATCTTTTAAATAATGGTATTATTGAACCCTCTAGGTCCGAATATAATAGTCCAGTATTATTAGTCCCTAAAAAATCTATTAATGGGGAGAAAAATTGGAGATTGGTAGTTGATTTTAGAAAACTGAATAAAAATTTATTAGCAGATAAATTTCCCTTGCCACGAATCGATGATATTTTAGATCAGTTAGGAAGAGCTAAGTGGTTTTCTGTAATTGATTTATTCTCTGGTTTTCACCAAATAGCTTTGGATGAAGGGTCTCGAGACTACACATCGTTTAGCGTCGACGGAGGTTCCTTTAGATTTACAAGGTTACCATTTGGACTATCCGTGAGTCCTAACAGCTTCCAACGGATGATGTCCATGGCTTTCGCGGGCCTCACTCCAGAAAAAGCTTTCCTATATATGGACGATCTTATTGTGATTGGATGCTCGGAAAAGCATCATCTTGGAAATTTACGTAAAGTTTTTAATACATGCAGAAAATATTGTTTAAAACTGAATCCACAAAAATGCAATTTCTTTAGAAAAGACGTCACATATCTAGGTCACAAAATCACCGATAAAGGAATTCTACCAGACGATAGTAAATATGACACTATAAACAATTACCCGACACCACAGACAGCTGACGAGGTTAAACGATTCGTAGCATTTTGTAACTATTATCGCAGGTTTATACCGCATTTTGCAGCGGTCACTCAACCATTAAATAGACTAGTCAGGAAAAATGTTAAATTTGAATGGTCTAGTGAATGCCAACATTCCTTTGAAATATTAAAAAATGCCCTAAAATCTCCAACTATTTTAAAATACCCAGATTTTACAAAACAGTTTGTACTTTCGACAGATGCATCTAACGACGCATGTGGTGCAGTTCTGTCACAAGAATTTGACGGACAGGAACTGCCTATAGCTTATGCATCGAGAACATTTACTAAAGGTGAGTCGCATAAGCCTATAATTTTAAAAGAGCTTTCGGCTATTCATTGGGCCATAAAATATTTTAGATGTTATCTCTACGGTCAGAAATTCTTAGTGAAAACTGATCACAGACCTCTAGTTTACCTTTTTTCCATGAAAGATCCTTCATCAAAACTAACGAGAATGCGACTTGACTTAGAAGAGTATGACTTTGACATTGAATTTATAAAAGGTAAGGATAATGTAGGACCGGATGCCTTATCTAGGATAAATATAAAAAACTTGAAACAAATCGAAAATAATTGTGACCAAATTTTAGCAATTACCAGATCACAATATAAAAAAGTAACTAAAGCTCCTACATTAATAAGTAATGATTCTCCTGTAGTTAAACCTAAAGTATTTGAAAGCATGAATAATTACGAAGTATTAAAAATCCCACTATTAAGATTTGAACTTAGGCCTAATGTTATTGTGGTATATATTTATAATAAAAGGAAAATATGCGCGCACAGTAGATTCTCTATCACTAACAATAATATTTCATTAGTGAAATTATTATCAGAGCTTGAAAAGATAGCCGGGGATAAGAAAATCTACTCCATGAGATTAAATGTAGAAGATAGAATATTTACGAGGTGCACCGTAAATGAATTTAAACATGTGGGTCAAAAACTTTTTAGAAAGTTAAATATAATACTTTGCCAGTCTCCCAAACTAATAGTAGATCGTAAAGAAAAGCTTGCATTAATTGAAAAATATCATAACGATCCATTACTAGGCGGCCATAGTGGTCAAAAGCGAACTTTTAAAAAATTAAAATCAAATTTTCGGTGGAAAAATATGTCCAAGGACGTAGCTAACTATATCAAAAAATGTCAAAAATGTCAAGTTAATAAAGCTCAAATAAGCCATACTGAGCCTTTAAAAATAACGCCAACTCCTCAAAGGGCATTTGATATAGTCAGCATCGATACCATCGGACCTTTTACAAAATCTGACCACGGTAATGTGTACGCTGCAACTTTACAGTGTGAGCTAACAAAATATGTTATCATTATACCTATACCAAACAAAGAAGCATCTACATTGGCTAAAGCTATTGTGGAAAATTTCATTCTTGTATACGGACCCGTGAGAGAAATTAGGACCGATATGGGCACCGAATACAGAAATGAAACGTTTTCCAATATTACAAAAATTCTGAAAATGGAACACAAAATGTCTACTCCTTATCACAGTCAGTCTATCGGTGGTTGTGAACGCAGTCACAGAACACTTAATGAGTATCTTCGAACATATATCAATGCTTCACATACAGATTGGGATATTTGGAGCAGATATTTTGCATTCTGTTACAATACTACACCTAGTACATATCACAACTATACTCCTTTCGAGTTAGTCTTCGCCAAGAAAGCCTGTTTACCAGAATTATTTGATGGAACACGCGTAGATCCATTATACAATATAGACGCTTACTATGAGGAAACACGGTATAGGTTGCAGCTTGCACAAAAGCGAGCTAAAGAATACTTAGACGATGCCAAGAGAAAACGTAAAATTCTACTTGATGCAAATGCAAAAGAGTTGTCGTTAAAACCAGGCGATCTAGTTTTGTTGTCTAACGAAGATCGGCATAAACTAGACTCTTGGTTCGACGGACCATTTGAGGTTGTGTCAGTAGAAAACCCGAATTGTACTATTAAAGACAACAAGGGGAAACAGTATACAATTCATAAAAACCGTTGTAAAATTTTTTTTAGGTAAGGTGGTGAAAGTGGACACAGTGTATATTTTATGAAATAAACAATGTTTTTATTTAATTTAGTGAGAATTTAGAATTTGTAATATTGCTACTATATCGTTAATTATGTTTAGGTAAAATTATAATATAGAGACGTCTCCTATTACAAAAAATATGCATGCATGCAAAGTGAAGAATTTATTGTTAGTCTAGTTATAGGTAGTTACTTATGGTATTAATTAATCGGTATATTATATTTCGAGTTTAAGTCTAGTTATAAGGGGTCAAATAAAATATAAAATCATAACACTTTACTAAACATGTGCCTACATTTCAAATATAATAGTACTACTTGATCAGCAATTTATGGTTTCTAAATTATTTGTATTTTGTTTAGAATTTGCAGTAGTATCAGTTGGCAATTATTATTCTTTTGATTCTGTTGAAATGCCCTTCACAAGTGGCCATAGTGAAGGACATTTTCTCGGAAAGGGAAGGTGTAGAACCTAACTTAGAACACCCTGTAAAGGAAGGTAATAATTGCTTAGGTGTTACTTAACTTCCGGATATTAATAATTACATTACATTTTGAATACTCATGACAAATTAATGTCGACTAATATAACATAGGTAAATCAGGTGATTATAATAAATCACTAACTTGCAAAATACACCAATTATTGTAATACTTTTTGATTAGGAATTGATTCAATAAAATGTGGTTAAAGTGTTAACAACACGAGTTTTAATTATAAAATATTTTTTTCCGAAGAGCTGGAAAGAGATTACACTGAGCTTCAGAATGTTAACTGGTTAAGGCAACACACAAATAATGAAGGTGTTCAGAATGCATATAGGGAACTTCGGAAAAGAGTTAACAAGAAAATTAGTGAGGAAAAGAGTCTGATGTTCAATCAGAACAAGTCAAAAACGATATGGTCATTCTTTAAAGAACACACCGGAAAAGCCTGTAAACCCCCTAACCCGATATCAATTAATAATAAAAACAATATTTTAACAAGTCCGACACAGGTTGCTGCCACATTCTGTAAATTTTATTCAACTGTAATAAAGAATAAAATAAATTCTAATTTGGGCGGGCAATTATCGGGGGATTGCACTCTGGGTCCGGCAAATACTCGGACTATGTTCTTTGGTCCAGTGTCTGAGTTTGAGGTCTCGAGGATAATCATGAAACTTCACAACAAGAAATCTACAGGTCTGGATAATATACCAGTAAAATCAATTAAGGGTTCGTCCGATATATTTTCTCATATGTTGGCAACACTGACCGATGTGTCGGTTCAGAGTGGTGTTTTCCCTGAGCAGCTAAAGAGCGCAGTTATCGTTCCGGTCTTCAAAAAAGGTGATCCAAATACTATTGAAAATTACAGACCAATTTCTTTCTTGAGCACGCTGTCGAAGATCATTGAGAAGGTAATTTCAGAGAGAATTTTTGGGTTTCTTAATTCATGTAGAATTTTAAGTGAGTGTCAACACGGATTTAGGAGTGATCAAGGTTACTGTATTCTTGTCCTTCTCTTCGACCTGTCGAATGCTTTTGACGTCGTTGATCGGGATTTTCTTTGCAGAAAGAAAATGTGGGCTTGCGTGGACAAATCAACACCTGGATAAGGTCTTATTTGACCAATAGGCAAATAGCAGTCAGAGTCGAATCAGTTTTATCGGATTTTCATCAAATGGAATCGGGAACACCCCAGGGCAGTATACTTGGTCCGCTGCTCTTTTTGGTATATATTAATGATCTTCCAGCAAATATTGCGAATGGCTTGCTGTATATGTATGCCGACGACACAACAATTTTACTCTACATTAGGACTGGACATGTTTATTAAATTCTTTTTAGAAGATATTTCGTTAATTATACACTGCCATGATATGAATTCACGGTTACGATATAGCGTGGAAAATGTTTAACATTTTGATATATCCCAAATTGATAAACAATTGTTCGAAATGATAAAATTTTATAATCCTGCAGACCTAACGGGTAGGTACATTTAATTTGACGCATATGCTCGAAATTCAACCTTCTTTCATTAATAGAGATGCAAGAAATGTATCGATATATTCGATTCGACCTATAATAATTTCTTTTTAATGTTGAACTATTGCCTCGAGGACTGCAACTGAGTCTATTGGACGCTTGGCTATTATAATAAAACACTCGACATTTATTAATTCCACCTAAAAAAGTATACAAACTGTATGGTTATCATTTACGGACAAACAATGAATTGGATATAATTTTGTGAGAGGTACCTACACGCGTGTATAAACACAAATATGAAAAGTAAAGCCTTTTTCAACAAATTTTCAATTTACTCTGTAACATTTAACATCAAAATAGAGGTATTATTTGGGGTATTCATACATGGAAAATGTATTAAAATTACTATAGAATATGAACCTTTGCCAATTCATGAATATGATATTCAAATGCGGAAATGTGTTTTTTGTTGAAGGTTATTGTTTACCTTTGAGGTAGGAATGTAATATGTAAATAACTTCGCCGAATGATAAAATAACAATCAAAAATATTTTTGTTTCTCAGTATATTCTTCTTGAACCCCAATAATCATTTATCAGATTGTTCAATAATTATTGTAGGTAACTATCTGAGTGATTCTTGAAGAACATAGTTATATATTTGCCCTGTTTAACTCGAAATATTTGTCTTTCTTTACTTCTAATTAAGAACAGAGTGTTAATTTGTAATATTTGAATTAATCCTTATAATTTCTGATTGTCTTTGTCGGCGAAAATCTGCAAAAAAATTATCGCTATCTATGTGACTTAATTTAAAGCAGGTCTGTCTATATGGAAAATTTGTTTTTTGCTGCATCCCAACGGGTACTTTTCAAGGGTATTTAATGCGGCCACACTATTTTATTAATTAATTTAATTACATCTGCAAAAGTTCATTTTGTGTGCGACGCAGAGGGAGATATCAACTATTTCCCATCCATCAGACTTAGGTTATTGAAAAATATATGATCACATCCACCCATCTGATGGCTCTCATGACACTGTCACTTTAGGTTATTATCACTTTTTCAGTTATATTACTTCAAATACACAATGACAACTTCTAAATGGACTACAACTATATGGAGTAACCATTTTATAACACTACAATATACAACATGTTGATAGAAATTGATCTTAAACATAAAAATAATGCCGAAAATTCTTAGGCTATAATGTGAACAAAGAAAATAATAAGAAATTATTTGACACAAGCAATTTGTCTGTCGTTATAAAAAACATCTTACCAAAACCAAATTATGACGTAAACTAGAAGTGTCAACTAAACTAAAATAAGTGACACCAACGTTAAAAAAAAATACTACCCAATTATGACAAACCAACGAACCATAATAGAGAGATATGGTATCCTAAAAAATAACGTCCGCCGCTATTAACGTTAATGTTAATTTAGCACCAACGAGTTTCAAATAGAGAGATAATCATATTATAGGCAGCCATTTTTAGACTAGCAGATTTAAAATACCTATCTAATATATTTACAGTAGGTATTTAGTATAAAATTTTATAAGGTTATTGAATTTGACAAGTGGATTTATTATTTAAATTAAGTATTTATCAGATTATAACAACATTAATTAATAAGCAGCATGTACAGGGTGATGCAAAAAAACATTAATTAGCCGACATTTAACAAATTTTCTAGATTGCAATCGAATAAATTTTAAATGTTTAGAAATTTTTAGCATACACTTTAAATTTATATACAGGTTGAGTCAAAAATGTATTTGTTTATTTTTTTAAGGTCAAAAAAGTAATATTTTGATTTAGATTTGAATTTATGATTTCTTTAGCGTGTAACTATAAGCTCGTAGAGGTGATCTACGGGGTAACTCAAAAATGTTTCAATTTATCTTCAATATTTTTAGGAGATATATAGATTTTTGAAATTTTTTTTTATAACCCTCAATGACTTTTGTCATAGATAAAACTACCACAAAACGGGAAATCAGGCAGTGATTTCTTGTAAACTTTAATAAAAACTGATAAATGCACAATTGAACAAAGGCATATTATTTAGAAAAGATTTAGTTCATTAATTACATTACAATCAAAATTAAATTGGAAAAAGTAGATTTTCAGTAACCAAACCAAAGTATACTACTTTACCAGTATTAACAATCTTGCGATGAGCTAGCCTCGCCAAGAGTGCTGAGAAGTCATTCTCTGACATGACTTTGCGCCTATATACAGGTTATTTCAAACCAACCCTATTGAAAACAGTTGCTCTTATTGGATCATCCGTTATCATTAAATTATACCTAACACGTTTCTTTTAAATGAAAAAATTGTAATTTTATTTTCTTATAATATTGACTACAAATAAAATTTATGTCCTCAAGAGAGCGTGTTTCAATTCACAATAAACGAAAATATATCAATAGGAAATCTGACAAAGTTAATCAAAAATATCCTAAGTATACAAATACCAACTCATACAAGCATAATATTGCAGATAACTGGGGATAATTCTCGCGTTTTTGCGATATTATAGTACCTATGCAATATTGTTTCCGACATAAAAATAAGAATATAGGAGATGCACTCGCGAATGGTAATAAAATAAGGATTCTTCTAGATCTCTAGATCAATGAAGGCGGATTCATTCAAAATTAAATGCATTAATTTCGATAAAGCTGTTTATCCATAACAAACACGGTGTCGCTCCGGAAAAGACGGGGATACCTATTGAAAAAGTACAAATTGGAAATCTATTAAAATTTAGTATTATAATAAGCTCCACGGGGGCCAGATGAATAAAATGGTTTTAATAATAATAATACATTTATTTGCATTCAAAATATAACAAACGTATATATTATTGAATAAAGTAGTTAGGCGTAGATTTAATTTTTTTATTTGGTCTTAGAATCAAAATATGAATGAAACATGTTTTTTTTTTTTAATGGAACCATCACGATTTTTTCAGCCATTAAAATTGCATATTTTTTTCCTTTCAAATGATATATATGACACTTAATAGTTTTATTTTTAGAAATATCAAAAATCGAGAGAGGTATGTGAAAAATTTATTGTTCTGAAGAATTTTAGACACCCTAATATTTTGGGATAGTGATACTGTCGCTATTATGTTATTAATCTTTAAAATATCCAAATTCCAAGTAGATTCAATAAAAATGCCGTTTTGATGCTTTAATATACAACAAACAAACAATTTGTAAACTTATATTTCTACAAGAACAAAGAAATATTTATTTTGAACCTATATAGATTTTTATTATTTTAAATATTAATAACACAAAGAACAATCGACAGAATTTAACACAATACCAAAATTACAGGGTGTTCAAAAAACCTCATTACAATAAATTTTTCTATAACTCTCTCGACTTCGTATATTTCTAGACATAAAACTGTTCAGTGTTATTTGAAATGAAAAAAAAATGGCTATAAAAATCGGGGTGGTTCCATTTAAGAAAACAGAAGTTTAGTTTATATTTTGAAACTGAGACCATACAAAAAAATTAAAGATACGCATATGGACTCCACATAAAAACATCTATCAAACATCGTTTATATAATTAGGCATCCCTTGTATAGTCTTTCGAATCTTAGTTTCAAATTATATAAAAAACCACAACTGGATTTCCCTTTGTAATGTCAATACCGACCGCAGCCGTCCATAGGCGCACCCTTTTAACTTTTCATAACAATAGATGCCCTACGATATTTTAAAAATCCTTTATTTTATATGTATTTTTCCTTGCCATTCCAACACGGCAACATATAAACTTACGCTTAAAAAGATTGTTTTTGTTTTTAGAAGTTTAGATATAGATGCACACGTACCTAGTCCGTGTTCGAACAACAAGGAACATACCTTTATAATAATTAATACTATTGTTAATACTTGTTATGCATATAAGTTGGTACATTTATAATAATGTGCTTCTGATATTATAAACTAACAACAAATTTTACTCAGTTAGTCAGTGACATTTTCTATAAAACGTAAACATTTTATAATATGTGTATTCGTCACTTCATTACTTTCAGACCTTAACTGATGATAAATATTTGAAAGAAGACGCTGGCTTTGCACAATTAAATCTTGATGCTTAAACTCCCAACCCGATTCCGCTGACTCCGTTACGTCGTCTTCACCATTTGGTTCTGTATCAAATTTCACAAAATAATTCCCACTCAAAACGAAAACAAACGTGTTCCGCTCGTGTCGTATACCGGCCGTGTCTGATACAGTGACTGCAAAAAGTTTTATCCACTTGAGATTTTATCAAAATTATTAATTATATAATTTGATAGATCTTTTTTCATTTTATTAATCTAAGAAAAACTTTTGAACAGATCATGGTTACAATATTCTGCCATTGTGTTTTACTGTCGGACGTAAAGTTTCTTCGTAAATTCCACATTAAGTCTTCGCCATACCATATGATGTCCATCCGATTATATTTAGATTAATCTGAGAAAATAACACGTTGCCAAAAATTATTTGTTTCATTCATATATTTATTTGCAGACTCTAATCCTTTTTGTTTTGATTAATCATTAACCTAATACTTTTTCCTGTCACTGTAGTTATTTTTATAACTGTCGGTATCCTTTTATATCTCCATGGCAGACATGATTTATACGTCTGATATACGAGGGAGAAATGTATCAAAAAACGCTGCACTCGATGCCCTTTTTTAATGTAAAGAGGCATGGGAACGGATAGCCCCGGTAGAATCGATAAATTTATATATTTTACATTGACTTTGGATAGACTATACCTTTGCTCTATGTGGGGACTTATCAAGCAGTCTTAGTAATAATAATAATATCAACCAAACTATTGAAATCTAACTAGAAATTATATACATGAATATTCATTTTCAAAATCACAGTAATGGATTAAATTTATGTCATAGTCAATCAGCAGTATTATTAATATTTAACTGATGTGGTTTGTATAATTAAGTAAAAAAAATACTTATTTATTATACAAGGGAAAAAAGTAAAGAATTTTTCCCGTGTATAATACACTATTTTTTTCTGTGACGGGAAAAACTTCGATTTAATATTGAAAAAATATTACAAGTCAGAAAATTATCCAAGTGAAATCTGAAGTTTTAAAAACCTTTCAAACACGAAAATATAAATTTAAACCTCAGACACAAATTAAGAATTATGATTATATTGACATTTTTTGTGGAAAAACTCGGAATTATGTTTATTTTGACTGTTCTTACAGAGATTTTTACAGAATTATGCCAGAGGGTTGGTTCACTTACAGAACCCTAAAAATGGAATAATACAAAATATGCATTCAATTTTACAATTTATTCAAAGAAAAAAAAATCAATCATATAACTTTAGTATATTACATTGCTTTGCAAAAAGAAAATCACAATTTTTACGTAAAAAACTAAACTTATTTCAAATAATTTAATAACTAATAAATCACAAACCAGTTTCATAATAAGTATAACTTATATATTTTTATTTATTTACATTATTATTAGGAACTAAACGAACTAAAAAAAATATTATGTTATTGCACATAAAATTATTTGCACACGTGCTTCTTGAGGCGATATAGTCATCAATTTCGAACGTTTCATTATTGGTGAATTCTGCATCTCGAATGTACCATTGCATTATCTTTCACAAATGCAAAATCTTTGTCAACATAATTTGTATTATTTTCATGACTATTATATTTTGTAATGGAATTCAAATTGTTTGTTTTCACTGTTACTCGACGGAGACTCTTCTTCTTCGAAACTCAGTCTTTTCTTCATTAGTATTTTTGGGTTGAGACTACGTTTTCTGAACAGTTGCATATAGTTCATTTCCTGTTGCAGCTGTGTCCCCATACATCCATCATAAAACAAATCACTCTGCCCGGGTGTCCAATGATGAGGAGTGATATATTGTACGACTGCACGCGGTCGTACATGCTGCAATTAAATCAAGAGATTTTCGAGGTTTGCTAACTTGTTCTAATGTTTAATTTGTATCGTCACACTCAGAAAGAATATCTTGTGAAATGTGTAGTATTTTTTTTTGGATGTGCACGAATGAGACTCGACTTTGAAGTAAATGATTTGTCTGTGATATACGAGTATTAATAAGCCAAATTGGAAATAATTTCGGTATAGTTGATAGGTACCGATTCAACTTTTTGTTTCTTTGGAACAGACTAGTACCTAGTACCGATAAAATACTTTATACACAGTTTGCTTTGCGACAGGATCGGACTGTATTGAATTTAAATAAATAAACAAAAATATCAATAAAACCTACTATGAACCTAAAGTTCATCGGGTCGTAGACGCTAGTGATCTGAGGCCAAAAAATATGTTATCAACTATCGAAAAAATAATTGAGAGAATAGTGCATGATCAACTGTTGGAGTTTGTGAATACAAATGATGTGCTTTACGTAAATCAGTCAGGGTTTCGGAAGGGTCATGGTTGTGAAACGGCTGTCCAGAATATATTGTTTGACTGGAAGAGTGACTCTGATTGTGGTCGGATAATAGGTGCTGTATTCTTGGATATCAGGCGAGCTTTCGAGACTATTGATAGGGGAAAACTTCTATTGAAATTAAAAAAAAATGGGAATTTCAGGACTTGCTTTAGCTTGGCTTGCCGACTATCTAGAGAATAGAAAACAAAGGACAAAAATTAATGGATTCGTTTCACCGGAGATAGAAAATGTTCATGGCGTACCACAGGGTAGTTCTTTGGGACCGCTCTTGTTTCTACTGTATATTAATGATGTTGTACATGCTGTTGATCACAGCAAAATTCATCTATTTGCTGATGATACTCTTATCTATTTTTCGAGTAATAGCCTTTCCGAAGTGGTAAATACCCTGAATATGGATCTGTCTCGCGTTGTTTCTTCGTGTAACGGTAATTTAGTTAAATTAAATAATAATAAGACAAAATGTATGGTTTTCGGCAGTAAACACATCCACGCTGAATATTCTAATTTAAACACAAAAATAATGATAATAATAATAACACTTTATTTGCCCAACAGGTGTACACCCAATTACAAGACAAATCTTACATAATTACACTTAAAACTATTCATTAGTACAATTTAAAAACTCGTCTACAGAATAAAAACGATAACAGTTATTTCTAAAATAGATTTGGTCAAAGCTTATCATCAAATTCCAATTAATCCTTCAGATATTCCGAAGACTGCAATATGTACACCTTTTGGTTTGTTTGAATACGTCTGTATTCCTTTTGGTCTTAGGAATGCAGCACAAACTTTTTAAAGGTTTATCAATGAAGTTACTCAAGATCTAGATTTTTGTATTTCCTACTTTGACGATATCCTTGTTGCTAGTACAAATATGAATGAATATTTGAAGCATATTAAAATATTATTTCAAATAATAATAATATGTGTATTCGTTATTATTGTTAAAACATTTGTTCATAGAATATATGTATGCTCTTATTAAATTAACAACAAAAACGGTTAGACGGCAACAGTGCTGATATTTAGGTCTAACCCAAATTCAGATAAAACTCAATAACTAAATTTCCAAACCAAAAGAATGTACTCATAAAAAATTATATAAACAAAAATAAAACTATTCAGTTCCAATAATTACTCAAACCAGACCAGAAGAGAACCTACAAATAAACAAATCGAGGTTATAAAAAATGTTCCTCTTCCAAAATGTATTCGACAATTAAGGAAGCTTTTAAGATTTGTATACTTAAATCTTAAAAACTTCCTCTTATCTTCAACAAAAAGCCTTTACCGAGTTTAAATCAATTCTTGCAAGCAAATGTCTTTTAATGTATCAAGGAATCAATGCTGAAACTAGCATTATGGTAGATGGTTTCCATTATTCATCTGAAGCTGTCTTGCAGCAAAACATTAATGTGCAATGGATACTAACTTACCGTATGAAATGCTCGTTGAAATGTGAAATTTTGACTTAACAACACAGAACCACAGTTTAGAATAATATACTTCACCTTACTTACTTACTTCACCTCGTGTCGGAACGTTTGATGGTCATGTCTACAAAGCAATTCGCCGCGCTCGTAGTTATAGTATAGTATCTTATAGTATAGATAGATATAGTATATCTACTAGCGGGCCAGAAATGTGGCTGGGAATGCGACGAGTCGATGCCGTTTTCAGCGTCTACTGAACCTTCTCATCTATAGTTAATATTCGATGACAGAAACAAGCACCACTTTTAACTGAATAAAGAAAAAGAAATATAACACTGCCGTTAAAAAACACAAGCCGCCTGTACATTACGTCGCGTCGTATGAGTTTGAATCGGAATCATTCGAGTTACGTCGATTTTGCACGATCACCGTAGATGGGCGTGGTTTCTATATACAAAATTTTGCATTGGGCTTTAATTGGGCCGGTAATTGGTTCATAATTGGACTTTAATTGGTCCCATTGGTCCTTAATTGGTTGTTAATTAGTCTATTGGTCATACAAATTTCAATAATTTCTCACATTGGTCAATAATTGGCACCATTGGTTACACAATTTGTTGCCATTGGTTCGAGGTTGTACACCACATTGGCCCCGCGGTTTACCCCTCGGGTCAAACACATGGCATATTTCACACTTGTTTTGATTGTCAGAAATCCTGGCCTACGCTTTACCCTGTTTTCGTTGAAGATTAGGGTGAATAAGAGAAGTGCGGTTTATTATAGTTAAAATATACGTTTCAACTTAACTGTTAATATTTTAAACGCTATTTTCTCGAGAATTATAGGGGCAAATATCAAAAGTGACCTATCGCTGTAAAGCAGATAAAAAATGCTTTAAAATGAATTATCACTCGACCCCTACACTGTTATATACAAATTTAACATGCCAAACTAACACAACTACCTAACTGCTTTATTCCAAAATTAGAAATAAAAAGTAAAAATAATAATTATAACATCCTAAACAATAGTTATTTATTATACGAGGGAAAAAAGTACTAGATTTTAGCTCGAGGTTGTGTTTGACAAAAAACCGAGAGCTAAAATCTAACATTTTTCCCGTGTATAATACACTATTTTTTCCCGTCACAGAAAAAAAACTATAACATGCTTTCGTATTAACTAAATCCGCTATTAACGAGCCGAAATGCAGTCTTATATTTGTGCAAAAAAACAGGTTAATAATTATTATTTACAACATCATTTTTCTCCACTTATATTGAATTATATTTCAAACTATTCGTGCTAAAAAAATTATGTTTGACATATAGTAAGAACTTTTGAATAATTACCATTTGAAAAATACACCACTCAATATTGTTTTAAACTTTTAAAATTTATTGCACCTTTTCCAATACGTTCTAAAAATACCAACTATTTTAAACAAAGAGTATATAGTGGAATAATAAACAATTACAAACATATACTTTTGCGGTATCTCTCATCTTAGCTCTATAAAACCCGCCAAGTAAAAATAAATTATTTAAAAAAATAATAAAGCTAATGATGATAAAGGTTGATTTTGAAATGTATCATAATAAATACCCTGTAATAGAGGTAATAGATATAAACTGTGAAAAGAATTAACTCACCCAAGCTATAGTAAGTAGGGTTGCCAGATATATTTATTTAAAAAATAGGTTAGCCCATATACAATTATATGAGACTGAATAAAAATATATGAGAATTTTAATGTACTGCAAAACACCTACATTTTTGAATGAATACAAATTGAAAAATAAACTCTTTATTCTATTTTTAGGTAGATAGAATTAAATTAAACATTAATTTCATTGAATATTAGCACATAACTACAAATTAAAGAAAAAATACAAGCACTGCGGCATTATTATTATTATTGAATTTTATGTGACTATTAAACCAAACTGAAATCTTGAATTATGTAATACAAAGAAATGCTGAGATAGGAAGACAGTTAAAAACCTTTTAATAATTAATTTGTTTTTTCTTATTTCAAAGAACTGCGGCAATCTGATAATAATTTAAGGTCTGTTAAAACGTAACCATAAAAGTCATTACAGCAGGAAAGGAAGTTCCCTTTTGATCAGCTCAATTGATGCTTGATTTCTTGCATCAATTCACTTGTTTGATATTATAGAAAAAATCCTTTCTATATATGCGGAAGTGTAAGGAATATTGAGAACAAAAGAAATAATTTTAAAAATGTTAGGCAAAGGCAACTCAGACGTTTTTTTTCTCCTTTGCGCTTTCTGATAAAG
This sequence comes from Apoderus coryli, assembly GCA_911728435.2. Lineage (NCBI taxonomy): Eukaryota > Metazoa > Arthropoda > Insecta > Coleoptera > Attelabidae > Apoderus > Apoderus coryli. Next base: position 6,469,955 of record OU452215.1, on the reverse strand, counting down.
CCACAAAGTTATTATCTTGTATCGATAAGTTATACACTTTATTTAATAAAGTTAATTCATCAAAAACTTCATCTAGGTTCACAGAATCTGTAAAAAGTTTATTTTTAATTGCATTTAGACAAGTTTCTACTTCGGAAAAATTAATTTCATGATTTAATTTTAACTTTGACTTAACATATGGTAAGCTGTTTTCAGAAAAGTCCAACCATTTTAGAAGGTATGCTTTGGCAAATATTGTTGTTTTCTAGAGAGAGAATTGTATTCTCAAATATTTTTAGAAAATAATTTAAAAATAGCAAGTAAATTTTCGGAATTTCATTGTCAAGAGTACCTTCATATTTATTATTGTTTATAAACATCAGTTTTTTTATTAGATTCATACTTCGAAAATATGATAATAGGGGTTTCCGCTACTTCAAAATTCTGGCATGGCGGGCACGGGCGTATCTATTAATGAAAATATATGAGAAATAGTCTCATATAAGGCGTGTTAATAGGAGATATGAGAAAGAGTTAAAATATATGAGTCTCATATTAAAAATATGAGGTCTGGTAACCCTAATAGTAGGTAATTGAAAAGAAACTGTTTAGTGTTACCGAAACATATCGATATTTCACTAAATTTTAATCTTTAGCTATAACAGTTGCGTAATATTGAAGAACATTGTTTCGATTACGTTTACATAATATAATAGTTATTTACGTAATTAGTGGGATATCGGCATTTTAACGCACGCATGTGAAGTTTCCACGACGAGGGCGTAGAGACAGTTTGTTACCTCTCAGATAACTCTTCATAAGAGCATATGAGGAACCCCTGAATCCTACAGACTCTAGCATCTTTAGAAGTTGGATATGACTAACGGTATCACATGCTTTTGCTAGATCAACGAACACGTATATTACCGGTTATCTCATTCCAATCTGCTTATACAGAGTGTCTCTAAAAGGTCTGTACAAAATCATACCACAGATTTGTGGGGTCAAAATAAGCTGAATAAACGTAACTTACCTTAGAGGTGGTGCTATCGTATCCGCGATTAATTTAATTGTTTCGGATTTTAAATTATCATAACCAGGAGTTTTAACATCTTTTAAATTTTTAATAACTTTTACTATTTACTTCATCTTCCTTCGTATCATTCAAATATACTCGATAAATTCATCCATACATGATTCAGATAACACCAGCGTGAAATCTTTCCCATCTTCGCATTGACTGCCGCCGACAACAAGTCACCCCCAATTATAGTTTTCTGATGGCGTTTTCTGAAATAAGAACTTCACCAATCATAAGCCAGCCCTCGTCATGACTGACAATGTCGAAAGCCCTACTAAAATCGCAGGATATACCCGCAACAAAACTTCCTCGGAAATTATTTCATTCAGCCACCTGAAGGAGATGTTAATGTTAACGTCGAAGCGTTGTGTATTTTTAAATTGACGAAATAAAAAAAAAAGTTCAAAATGAACCAACTTCCCCAAGAATAGAATAAATATAAAAAAATAAAATTAATGTCATCATATTTAATAAATAATTGTTTATCAATCGGGGAGATACTTTATTTGATTTATTTAGTAAACAGGATGCTTTACAAAATATATGGTTTTATTTATTAATTTCCAATCTCACCCCCCTCCCCTAATATTTTACTACGCCACTGATGAATCGTAGAAAAAATATATATCGTATGCAACTCGCATTTAATTGCCATTAAATACTTATTGAATAAAATACTATTTTAATTTGGTTTTCTAAACAAACTTGTGATGTATTTTGGTTTAGCTTCGTAAATACGCTTTGCTTTAACATTTCTTCTCTTTTGCTTTTCCTGAATTTCTGTATTGGCTTCCTTTTTCATTTAAATGCATATTTATTTTTAATATCAGTAGGAAAATTTTATATGAAATACACTACTTATGCACATAGGTAAAAATAGGAACTTGTTTATTATTAATTATGTGATTTCAATGCACAGAGGTTTGGGTCTAATTGAGAAAATAACGAAAATTCATAATACTTATTTATTTTGTTACGTCATATTAGTTTACTTAAGTCAGTTTAATTTCTATAATTATTAATTATAGGAAATTAAAGGTGATGGTAATTTAAATATTAATTTCCTTGCAGACTTGTTTAAATTGCTAATATAGCTGTTGACTTTACATTAAACTTTATTTTTGACTTTGTTTTCTTCGGGGTAAAGTGTAAATTCCAAGGCAAGTCTTAATGGTGGATTTAGAAACCACCATAATCAATTCACTTCAGAGCTGCAGCACATGTTCCTAAACCCCATAAAATATTTAGATTTTTGGGATATAGTTCCATTATTATTTCGCTATAATTTTTATCCATCCTGAGAGCTCACAAACGTGTGAGCTCTCAGTCGTGGTTGTATATTATATAGGTCCCCCACCCCCGTTGCAGTACTGGTGGTATACGTCACAATGCAAATGGTCGACCTTGAGCCGACCAATGGCAATTGAGAATTATTTTCAAAGTTGTTTTTGGAGCGTGATGACGTAACATACAGAGCAGCAGGATGGACAGATTGTAGCGTTTGTTTGCCAGTTTAGCTTTTGTTCTATATTTAGGTTTACTTTGAGTGTTTTCGTTTTGTTAATTGGAAAATGGATTTAATTTCAAAAGCATTGACGAAAAATTAGAAATTAAATAACATGAACATCCTACGCCTGACTTAAATAATATTAAGTGTCTTCCACAGCGGACCCTGGGAAAAAGTTAGGTAGGTAAGTGTGTAAGAAAATTTAATAAAAGCAGTTATGAAATTAGTGGTGTTGATGATTTAATGCATCTGGCTGAAAAGGTCAAACTGCATGAAAATTCCAATCAGCATCTTACAAATAATAATAATCAGTTTATTTGCAACCAAAAATACAGAACACTTTTACAAACATAAAAGAAATATTATTACAATGACAACAACAGATTCTTGATTTGTCTCTGGTCGCAAAAAGGGTTATAAACTGTTTTTAAGATTTTATCCCGAAAAATTATATAAATACAATTCTAGAAAATATACTTTGAATGGTCTGGTGGTATGATTCGTAATAGGTCATTGATCAGCCGAACAAACACGAAATTACTACAGAACAACAAACGTGGTTAAACAGGAAGAAACTAACAATATTAAGGACTGAGGTTGTATAATCTATGAAAACAAAATAAAAAGAGTAAATTATTCGCTTGAGTAGAGTAAATCTCTGGAATGCTTTCTGAAACTTCTTAAAGACAAACTTTTAAGGTGTCTGGAATCTGGTTGTAAACAGCACAAATACAGAAAGAAAACGATCTCTCAAATATTGCTGTTCTATGTGCTGGTGGAGGGAGCAGTCCTCTAAACCCATAGAAATCTTATATTATATATGTACTCTAGAATGCTAATTAAATCCAGCCGAATACCAAAAAGTGTAACGGGTATGCAGAGTTTTCTCGAACTACGCATGCGCCTCAGTCACTTATTTTCAGTACAGAGCTGCCATATTTAAAACTATTTTGTCGTTCGCCTTACAGAATTTATGCGACATATCTGTTTTATAAATAAATCCATATGTTGCGTCATACGAAACTGCTTGACAAAATCAAATAATTCAATGTTATCGGTAAAATTGTAATACTGTTTAGTTTTCAGCAATATGAACGAAACATTTTTTTCCAAATCTTATTAAATTTAGGAGATTTCGCAACAGCGTCTATTTTCGCAAATGACATTTCTCGTAGTGGGAATATCTGTCAGAGTCGGCTTCACAACAATTCAGATAGGTTTTATAATTGAATTATGGGTTTATGCGTGGTATATTTTAATTGTTGATAGATATACCTATTTGTGATTAAAATTGTTTTTAATATTTGTTATTTTGGTTTGGTAGTTTGTTTATTTAACAAACAATGAGGTGTATAGTGTTGTGGTGTAAAAATGAAAGTATCATTCCTCGTATTAAATATTTTCAGTAAGTTATTGTTTCGGGTTTCTAACAGTCTCAGTTTGAGTCAATATGATTGACATGATACTCATTTTTAGCTTGACAAAAAAAAGACATGATGTTTGGATGCGGGCATTGGGATCCTAGTACAGAAAATGTATGTGATGGGAATGTCATATGCAGTAAGCATTTCGCTGCAGAAGATATCATTTGTAGAGAAGACGGCAAGAGGATCACCCTCGTACCCGATGCAGTTCCCAAACTTTTGTTGAAAAGAAGAGATTATGTAAATGAGAGTGGAAGTTAAATTCTTAATCGGTTGATATCAAGACACTGTTTACTTAAAAGCAGTCAGTCAAAAATGCTTGATATGTATGTCAAGAATATATTTCCTACGTTTTGTAGGTATACAAAGTTCGTTTGAATTCTGTTGTTAAACTGGAATATACTTAATTATAGAATCCTCCATGAAATTGCTGAGAATAAAAGTTCTACCAACCATGTTTTGTCACAAAATACTATTGCGAGTAGTACGGATGATATGGAAGTGGTTTACATGGACACGGAAAATATTCGTGAAATCACTGTTTCTTGCACCCCTTCTTTGAAGGCTGTAGAGAGGTAAGAGGCCTAAGGTGGTTGTATAAACAAACAAATATTATATAATAATAAAATAAATAATTAGAATGCTCAAGTCCTTACGATATTTTCCAATATTAGAATTTTTACTTATTTCTCGTTTCTGCTTAGATTTATTATTATTGGGTTGTACCTGTTAGACAATAAAGTATTTATATATTTAATGTAATTTTTTATTTCTTAAATTCCTTTATTCCATTTTTTTATTTGAATTACCAAATGGTAAAATTTAATTTTAAATATACCTATACCTATACCTATAACAGTAATATTACATTTAATCAAAGCCGGTCCTGTTGAAAAATAAGTGACTGGTGATCATGCGCATTATGGACAGCTCTACACTTTTGGTTACATTTTTGTACTACGGGATTATCATTCTAGAGTATATATATATATATAATATAAGATTTCTGTGTCTAAACCTCAGGTTCAACGTGTGAAAATCAAATGCGTCCAACACATTTTAAATAACATACATTAATACATTATTATGTACCCACTAGGAAAAATAATCACTTTTGAAAATTACTTTTGAAAAGTAATTGTTGCTCAATAAGAAAATTTTTGCCTTTATTCAAATGCATAAAGATTTGATCAGGTACCCTTTCCTGTCCGCTGAGAGTAGTTCGCACAATGTCAAATGCATTTCTTATTTCATTTTCACTAAATTTAGCAGGACACTCCCTGGTTTAAGTTTCTTGTTCATGATTGTCTATACTTTTTATATCATCAATTATACTTGGTCAGTTGGGAGATTTATCGTGCCAACATTATTGTCGATTCCTAAGAAATCTTCAAGTAAAAAATCTGCGTCGACGGTAGCAGTTTTTTGTAGAATACCGCATTGTTTTTTTAAGGTAACGAGATCGATTTCGTCTTCTTCCTCCCTTTCGTGATTTTTCTCAGTAAAACCTGATTTAGAAAAGCAGTTTTTGATAGTTTTCTGAGAAACATTTTCACACCATACTTAAACGACTTCGGTTATGCAGTATTTAAGGATAATCAATTTTCGGTAATGATGTTTAATGTTTTTTATAATGCCCTGGTCCATAGGTTGCAATTTGGAGGTCATGTTTGGTGGAAAAAAGCTCAATTCAATATTCGTTAATTTTTTGTGTGCAGGACAATTGTCTATAAACATCACAGTGTTTCGCTTTTGGCTTTTCATTTTCGTGTCCAGTTCTTTAATTCATCTTTCGAATATCTCAGAAGGTAATTTAACTTCTTTTAAACAGCGGGGATTTTTGCTTTTACCTGAGTTGTAATTTCAGTTTTTCTGAGCCACCCTTGTTTGCTCCAACGATAAATAGTGTTACCCTTTCTCTACTTGTTTTAACACCAAAACATTTATCACCTTTAAAAGCGAAAGTTTTATTTGGCAAACATTTAAAAACAGACCGGTTTCATCACAATTGAAAACGTTTTTTGGCTCGTACTTCTTCAATACATTTTTTAAAACAGTTTCACTCCAAATATCACAGTTCAGTCACAGTCAGTATTTCCGGAATTAATTCCTTGTCTGTAAATTTGGGCATAATGCCGCGTTGATGTTGCTTCCAGCCGCAATCTGTTGCTGTCCGTTTGTTACCCAGTCAAGTCTGAAGCCCTGTAACAATGTTGTTCTGCTGCACCTTCTGTGGGTGGGAGATTGCCAAATCTGAAAGAAGATTTAATTCTTGCCAATTGATAGTTTTGAAATCTTAATTGGTTCAGTGTTATATCATTTTTACATTTATTAATAGATTTGATCTTAACTTAACGTTGAGAATGAGAATGGTCCGCTGTTACGTGTTTTCTGCTCTTCTGTATGGAATTGAGTCGTGGACACTTACAAAGAATACCACGAAAAAACTTGAGGCCTTCAAACTATGGACGTGCAGAAGAATGTTAAGAATAAGCTGGATTGACCATGTCACCAAAGTCGAAGTAATGAAAAGAATGGGAAAGGACAAAGAAGTCACTAATACAGTAAAGACCAGAAAGCTCTCCTACTTTGGACACGTAATGAGACACCTTGAAATATATAATATATTACATCTAGTACTTCAGGGAAAGATAGAAGGTAAACGTGGACCGGGCAGAAGACGCATCTCTTGGTTAAAAAACTTGAGGCAGTGGTTTGGCCAATCAACATCAGGACTGTTCAGAGCGGCTGTGAACAAGGTGAAAATTGTCAACATGATCGCCAACATTCGTTAAACGAATACGGCAATATAAGAAGAAGAAATAGATTTGATTAAATGTAATCCATTTTTTTTTATATATTATAAAAAATTATCGGATTCGACTTTTTTTCATTATTTGCATTTTCTGAGAACATTTTCCATAGTAGTGTATATTTTTTATACCATCAGAAAGTAGAAATTTCAACGAACAAAAGACACACTTTTTTAAAAAAGCAGATATTTTGACGTGAGAATTTTCGATTGAAAATTAGGGTGCTTTTTCGATACTCAGTCAAAATAAGGTGAAAAAATGAATATTTTAAATCAAAAAAAATTACTGTATGTTTGGGACATACAAAGGTAAGTTTTAACCAAATTTCGTGAAAAAATAATTTTTTTTTGCAAAAGATTAAAATAAAAAACCAAAAACTCGGTTATTCGAATTTTGAGGTTATCTGAAAAAAGTGTCGTTACAAAAGTTGTAGATCTTTTTATTACCTATAACTTTCCTATTTAACTTAATAATAATAATAATAATAACTTTATTCACCTTCAATTATACATAATCATGTACTTAGGTACGTCCAAGTTAGACTTACAAATTACAAGCACAGTAAGTATTACTAATACAAGTACAAATATTGTCTTAAGTGTCAACCACAAATATAAGTAAATTAAAAGTGTTAATTTAAAATTCGTCAAATAAATAAATAAATAAAAACACTTGACACATACACTTAATCATCTGTACGATATACACAGAACTCTTGCAGCGTATAAAAAACTCCATCGATCAAAAATTTCTTCAGTTTTCATTTAAATGAGTTGAGTGTCGGTGCATTTTTCATAGCAACTGGCAGAATATTGAAATAGTACCTACCTGAGTATAACGGACTCCTTTTAAAAAACTCATGATGAGGCCTAGGGAGGTACAGACGGTTCGCCCCTCGAGTGTTGTGATCGTGCATACTGCCGTTGGTTTGTAGTTTCTTAACGATTTTAAAAATGTAAACACATAATTTGTAGAGATACACCCCAGTCAATGTTAAAATCTGGCAACTTTTAAATGTGTTTCTACATGAATAGTTGTAAGGCAAAGCAAAAATAACGCGTAGTATTCTTTTTTGCAGTACAAACACTCTTGATATGTCAGATGCCCTACCCCAAGATACAATATTATATGACAACACAGAGTATACCAAAGCATAATAAATATTCACTAAAGATGATGCATCCAGCTTGGTCCTCAGTGAGTAAATGAGAAATAAATTTTTACTCAATTTGCCACAAACCGCATCAACCTGGCTTGTCCACCGTAATCGCGAATCCAAACACATTCCCAGAAGTTTTGAAGAGTTCGTCCATGGCAAATCAAAATCCCTAAAAGAAACATTGAAATTTAGAAGTGGTTTGTATATAGGAAACTGCATAATGACTGTCTTACTGTGGTTTATTATTAATCGGTTTTCATAACACCACTGTTCAAACTGATTTAATACCTCATTTATTTTTAAATGCAGCATACTTTCAGCTTTATCGGACACAATAATTGTTGTATCATCTACATACATAAATAACCTGCCACAAGTGATATACCGGGGTAAATCATTAATATATAATAAAAACAAAAGGGGTCCAAGAACACTACCCTGTGGGGTCCCAATATCCATGCTCTCCTGGGCCGAAACAGACCCATTTACCCTAACACATATTCTTCGATGACTTAAGTAAGATAATATCCATCTGTTAATTGGGTATCTGAATCCCATTGACTCAATCTTACTGATTACGAAGGATTTATCGATTGTATCGAAAGCTTTCGACAAGTCGAACATTAGTGCTACCACGAAATGTCCCCGGTCAGCCAATTCGTGTATGTGTTGCACTAACTCAGTGGTACATGTCTCCGTAGATAATCCACTCCGGCTACCATGCTGACAATCAGTGATAGTGTTAGTCAATGTTAGAAACTCCTCCATTTTTTGTGTTACAGCCTTTTCGAATATTTTGGAGATAATACTTAAGAGTGAAATGGGTCTGTAATTATCCATGTTTGACTGGTCACCCTTTTTAAAAACCGGAACAATAACTGCTTGTTTAAGTTCAGAAGGGAAAACACCTGTCAAAACAGAACCATTAATAAGCCCACATAATTGAGCAGCCAACGTATCAGCGTTCTGTTTGACCAATTTAACAGGAATGCCATCATATCCAGTAGAATTTTTGTTTTTAAGATGTTGGATAATTGTTTTTACATCATCTTCAACAACCGGTGTGAAATAGAAGGACAAAGAGGTCGTTGGGCCAGCTGTACAATTAACCGAAAGACCAGCAGAAAAGTGTGTATGCAATTTTGTGAGTATATTGGATGCATAGTATTTACATAAAGTAGCAGCAATCTCCGACGGCTCAGTTATCTCACGATCTTCATGTCTAATGCACTCCACCGTCCGATCCCTCTGGTTTACCCCTGTTATCTTTTTATAGGTTGACCAAACAACTTTAGATTTATTCGAACTATTATTTAATTTTAAGTTAAATTGGTCAATACGTTCCCGCGAGATTCCACTACGAACCTCCCTTTTAAGATTTTTATAGGCATCATGTAGGGCAGGTTCATTCAAATTCCGCCTTAACAAGTTTAAATTTTGTAAGTCATTGTACATGCGACCTAGCTCGTTAGAAAATACTATTTTGTTTTCGAAGTATTTAGCATGATTAACTTTTGCTCTCTTTAGAGGAAATGCTATATCAAAACACCACTTCAGGCGAGTCCAGAAGGATGTAACTTGTTTTCATAGGTCTTGCAGTTTTACCGGCAATCGGGATTAACTGTTTTTACCCATAAAACTCACCCTTCCCGACCTCAGATCGCCCGTAATTTATTTTTCCTTTAGTTTTTGTTATATTCTCTACCATTTCTAATGGGTATCATCCTACTATAATTTTTTGTCACTTTTTACCATTTTTAAAATTATCGACCCTGGTCTATACGTTTTGAAGCGTACATGTCACTTGACACCATCGTAAAACTAGTTCATTTATATCCTCCTAAGAACACACCCGTACTCGATTCACTATATGCAGGGCTTTTTACATTAAATTTCATTAAAATATTCTAGTTCTTGAAAAAATTGGACTGTAAAGACTTTTTCACTATATAGAGTTTCACTATAAAATAGTGTCGACTGTATGTTAAATTTAGGTTGTTAGGAAGCACTGCTTCATAATTTCGCCTTTTGTAAAAATGTCTTTTTTTACAATAAGGTCTTTATTATTATTATTTAATATTTCTTAATTCAAATTTAGCAGTTAAAACATGATGGTGACAACATATTGTTTTGCAGCCCATACCAACGAAATTTACATTAACCCAGCACTATCTCTAATCCCACTCGACTTGCATGGATTAGGTAAAGTTTCAAAGTTGTGTCAGATTTATGGCATGTTTGAAGGTATTTTGCATATTATATTATTATAACTCCGAATTTAAAGCCACCAACATCATAATATTAGCTTGATACCTACGTAACTAATTAAAATTGTTAAGAAACTACACGATGAGATTAGGATATCTGTTTCATGTCAGTCCCAGACCCTTCTAATAATAGTATACGTATTACATTGTTTTCACTTTAACAGGATAAAGTGAGGCGTTTTCTGCATACCTACCACAAAGGTAGCGCAGGTCTGGATATAATACTTTCAAATAGTATTTAAATATTTCAATGCTTAATCAAGTATTTAAATATTAGACATAGCAATAGCAAGAAAACTCCTAGTCAAACTTCACTCAAACTCCTAGTCAAATATCAGGGCCGGATTACCGAATAGGCTAAGTAGGCTACAGCCAACCCAACTAGCAATTCGACATTCTTAAAGAACTAATATATTTTATAATTATTTTATTGCCGCTTAGTAAAAACTTTTTTGTTTTTTAAAGGTTCGTTTGGTGATAAAACTGCTGTGTTAAACTTTTCTGTGAGAAAAACTGTTTTAAGAACGTTTTTACAGCAAAATAATAAAATAGTTATAAAATATGTTATCGTAACAGTTTTATAAACGTTTATAAAATATTTTTTATAGGACGAATTTGTTCCGAATGATAATTGGTTTTAAAAGCATTTTGTAAAAGTACTAGTCTGGATTAACTTGTTCCTTTAAAAACAATTATAAAATTATTCTGTTAAAGTACGTTTCGTAATAATAAAATAGTTTTTTTATTGTCGTTATTAAGAGCGATTTGTTTGCTGCAGCAAATTTGTGCGCAAATTAATAATTACAAAATTGTTTTTTAGTTATTTTATTAAAAACAATAAAAAAATAAATATGTTGCTAATGCAAATTTTATAAAATTAAAATGCTGTCATAAACATTACCTAGAACTAATATATAACATAGTCTTATTTATTTTCAACTGATATTTATTGTTATATCATACACAGGTTTAAAATGTCCAAACGATAAGCAGTTGTGCATTTAATAGAAAATTAATTACAATATTATAAATTATCAAAGGGAAAACATTAGTGACTATAATAAAGAGTAGCAAACTGTAATGGAATCTAATCAAATTAATGACAATTTATAAGACATCAAATATTTTGAAGACTGATAAATTCTCAGGAGGAATTATTACTAGATGGTGAGCGGGTAGCCGAAATAGAGAATTGGTGATCAATATCATGCTTCAAGCACAAGTGAGCTAGAAAAAAATGCAAAACTAAGAGAAAACATGCGAACATGGGCAGTATCAAATAATGTTCCGCATTTTTCCCAAAAGAAGCTTTTTGCTATACTCAATAAACCAAATTTTCTACCTCAAGATCCTCGAACTCTCTTAAAGACACTCAACAAACCGTTTTAATAACGGCAGTTATAAGTTATAACATACATAACATAAACAAAGGGCTCAATTTAGGTTATGTTTAAATTACTCCCGTAAAAGCTAATAAGAGAGTAACTATAAAAGCATTTTGTTTTATAAGAATCCATCAAAAGCTTTTATAAAACATATGTTAAAGTTTGTTTTGTAAAACTCTGTTTACTATTTTATTATTATTCCAATATTGAGACGATGCGAAACACGGCGGCGACTCAGACAAGCATCAAAGTATCAAGCACGAATACTTCAAGTAGACAGGACTAGACTTGATTAATTTCTATACATTTTATCTTATATATTTTTAGCAGCACCTTTTAATTCAATTTTGATTTTTTAGAGCATTTATCTCCAAGCTTGTTTTAGTTTGTTTTACTATTAATTTATTTTAAATTAACGGCAAACGATTACTAAATACATAAAACTTCAAGAAAAATACTTGTAATTAGCTTCATTATTCATTATCAAGCTTAGTGAAATATATTTTTTTTACTCCATATCTGGTTTATAAAAAATTCTTCACGTTTACATAAAACATAGGTACCTATAGTACGACACAGTTAATATACGCTTTTAAATGGGCTATCCATATAAAAGTGTATCATTCTTAACTGTGTCGTACTATACCAACTTATATTTTGGATAGTATCCATATTATGATAGATATAAAAGAATCATATCATTCTTCTGCTATCAAAGGGGTTTCAGGTAATATTAATTTTATATTACATTTTATTTGCACTTAAAATATTATGAGATTTATGTTTTTTTAACGAATACGCCCCTGTATAAAACAATTCTGCAGTTATTTTGTAATAGCTATCTAAAGAGCATACTCGTCTGGGTTGAGATAATTTTGTTTTATAAGCATCGTATAAGGAAGAAGCCATTTTTGGTTTCTTTAAATTGTTAGCCATGTTGACCAAACTTTTAAAATTAATATTTTTTATAATTTGTAAAATTATCTTAGCTAATAAGGTATACAGAATCAGTCATTACATAATGAAGGATCTCCCAAAAGATTATTTTCAACAATAAGTGACAATAAAAAAAAAAATTTATATAATTTATAAAATCTAAATTCATTAATTTACATAATTCGCGAGGCGCATTAAAATTTTAGTAATAATATACAATATATTTAACAGTAAATTTTGTTTCGCAGCCAAATCTGCTCATGGATGAATTTTATCTGACTTATTTTATTATTCATTATTGGGTAGGTATTATAGCGTTTTATATTATTTTTACCTCCATGATTGTTCAGATTTTATTAATGTGTACCAACAACAATGCATAATAATTATAAAATAATTTTGTGTAAAAAGGTATTTTAAAAAACGTTTATATCCTTTAACAGTTTTATAGTAGTTCTACAAATATGTCGTTTTGTTCTAGTAACAGAGCTATAATAAAACTGTTTTATAACAGTTTTATTTGATTTTTATTAGATATTTATAAACGTTCTAAAAACTATTGTATAATAGCAACAAGCAACATTTATAGAACCGTTAAAGAGTCGATTTGTTTTATAAATCTGCGCCTTTTTCGTGTTTATAAGGCGCGTAAGAACGTTGTGAAAATGTTTATAAAACAATGGGTGTTTTATAAAATATATTTTATAAACGTTCTTACAGCAATTAAAAAAGTTAAATTGTTAGTTGGGAAGAGGCCCAAGACTTGCGAAGCCCCTTGAAGTCCCTGTACAGATTTAATTAAAGTGATAGTTTTATAATTTAATTTAAATGGTAAATTTGTATTAAAATATACCGGGTGTCACACTATTTTTATTCACGTTTCTGGTGAGGTACAGGGATACGCAAATAAGTGAAATTTGTTTCTTTTTCTCGAAAACTAAGATGGGAAAATATCCGTAAATGTTATGAATGGTGGTCCAGTTCTTCATGACCAGATATGTAATAGTATATTACATAAGATGTGCTGTAAATGATATTTTACATGCGAGTGAGGCAATAGTCTCGAGCATGGAAAATTATTTACTGCTCGAGTTATGTACTATACTTTTTCTACAACTTTGCAGAATCAGAATCCATTTCAGAATTAAAAATTAAGCAGAAATACTTAACACAGAAGAAAAGGTAATTATGACATTTAAATATTTGAGTTTATTTGATATTTGTGTTTGACATAATTCAATAATAAAAAATAAAATCCCCAAAAGTATTATGTAATATTCATTACGTAACACTTATGTAAGATTAAATTTACATGTTACGTTAACAGTTTTGCAATAGACGGCATAACAAAACAGGAGTAGAAAAATTAATTAATTGACATAAGTATGAAAACTAATATAATTTTTATCGAAGTAATCCATTGCAGAAAGGAGCGGTAGTTATTATTGGAAATGAAACAAAGTCTGATCCACAAAACATCATATATACTCGTACATAGGTTCTAACAGGACGAATCTTACAATCAGACATGTTTCGGGACCTTCAATCCCATCAGCAGTGAATAAAAATACAAAATACTCTCTTAACAAATTTAGAAAGTGTTCAAACGTATATACATATCTAAAAATAGAATTAACAATAATAAGATCACAAGATTGAACCAAACATGTGAGGTATCTTACCATTTTGTGAAAAGTTTTTGTATAAATTTTAAGAAAAATTAATAAATATTCATTACATTATTATAATTAAAGACACCTATTAGGTAGTACTCTAGCTAGATATAGTACCTTTGTAATTAACAAATAAAACTCATCCTTTATTTGATCTTCCGCCAACAAATATCCTTCAATTCATCCATTACCTTGTATTTCCTTATAATCATAGTGTGTCCCATTTGATTTACCATATCAGTTAAATTTGATACATGGTTTATGCGATCTAGCTTTGACCATATATTATTTATTTATGTTCATGTAAAAGCCTAACCTCAAATTATTACACGCTGCAGGAATTTGTTGAGCTTTGCTCCACCATGCTGTAACTTCTTTTATTTGCTGGTGGGCTCGTGTGCCTGGTAGTTCCACAATTTCCGAATTTTATTGTAGATGTATAGTACTCGTAGATCGATATACCACCACACTTATCAATTTCAATATATAAAATAAATAAATAAATAAACTCTAAATAGTACAGCAGATATTTTTATCTAAAATTTAATTTAAAAAAATGTATAAACATATGTGTGTATGTGATTGTAAACGTGATGTTTTGTGAAATGATGAGATGTATTTTTATGTAAAAAAAGATTTTAATTTATACAATGAAATTTTTAGAATGTTATTTTATGTTCTAAATTTTAATATCAAGCTGTTTAATGTATTTTAATTAAAAAAAAAAGCGAAATAGGTAAATAATGTGTTTACGGTATTTCAATGTATACAAACATTTGTAATTTATAGAATAACTTGAAGAAGACGATAAATCATCGTCGAAATGTAAAATTTCGTAATAAAATTAGACAAGTGAAATGTAAATTACGCTAAAAATTAAAAATAGTTGTTTTCGAGAACACAAAGAAAGAAAATACAAAAAGTAAAACACTAATTAATATAACATTTTAATTTTAAATTAGCAAAAAATAGCGTACATTAATTAAATAAACTTATAAATGAATTATCCAAAAAATTTTCGCATCATGCTTTCACTTTCATGACAACCAAGCCATATTGGTGCTGTTGGAAATGGTGAATTTTCTGTAACAATTACCCAGTCATTGTCAAACTTCCAGAATCTGTCTCCTTTGAAGAAATACGTTATTCCTAAAAGCATTGAAAAATAGAGCCTGATTTTGGTTGACGAGTTATTTGTGGCAGCAGTGGTAAAAATCAGTTTCAACCAGTATTCATATTCATTTAATGTGTCAATTTAGTTACCACCGAATATGTTTAGAGCACTCACCACACAAGTGAATATTACACTTACCGTCTGTCCATGTTGTGGCTGCATCCAGGTTTTCTGGTACACCTCTCCACTTCTCGATGTGTAATGGATAACCAGCATCCATAACTCGTGTTGTCTCATTATATTTCCAAAACTGATTACTTTTGTAAAAATAAACTTTATCTAAAATGTAAATGTAAAAGTTTATACAGTAAAGACCACAAATCACGTGTAAATTCGATAAAATTTTTGGTTTTAATTTTTTTGACGTAACAGAAAAGTAAACGCGGTCGATCTGTAGTTGTATATTATTTATTTTTTTGATTCTCGATAATAATATATTTTGATATTGTTAATATTTTTACACGTAAGTTATTTTCAGATTTTATATTTATTTACTCTATTACCCTGTATATTTAAATTAGAGTCGAGTATAATAGTACAGGGTAAATCCACGTGCCACATAAAGAAAACATCATAAAATCATTAAATTTGTTCTTTTTTTTAACACATAAACACTTCAAGATAACTAATATGTTGAAATATAGATGGTTCAGAAATTCGATAGGTATAAATACATAATATTTATTAGACAGCTGTTTATTATACTTTTCTAAGTTATTGTCAGCTATAATATCCCTAGGATATTGATATATAAACGAAATAATTTTATGACAATAGAAAGCGCGACGCCGAAGGTGCTCAATTTTTTGTTGTATTATATTTTTATGAATTTTTTATGAACCTCAAAATGGTGTAAATATAATATAGAAAACATTTTAACCAAAAATAAAGTTATGTTTATAATGATAGTTTCTTAACGATACGATGCTAAATAAGAATTCGGTGATTCCCCGATAGTTTCGATTCGACCGACGACGTTGACGTAGGTTTAATTGAGCCGGATAACACGCTATTCGCGCGATTTTAGACTATTTTTGACACTTTATATGAAAAATCTAGAGTGCTTCCTCTTTATCACTCCGAGGTGGGGACTCAAAGGTTGCACTTTGCACGCAAATTGGGCACGGTAAATCGTGGACTCTAGATACTGACGCAAGAAAAAGCGTGCGCTGTTTTAAAACGAGGGAAGTGACGAATTGCGAAGGAAAATAATAATACTTTTTTTGCCAGGCTCTGGGGGAGTTTGATCCGTGACTTTTGGTCCTCACTGTATAGGTAATCTTTGTTTTTGAGATTTTCTTACACTAGTATACTTAGAAATTCATGAGACATATTTATAACACTAAACAAATAAAATACCTATCGTATATAGCAACAATACAAATACCTGTCGATTGTCTATTATTTTACAAAAACCCATGACATCTCTGAAACTTATACAAAATAAATCTGATTTAGTATGAAAACTACATCTTATTTCCTGCTGTTAGGGAATTTTTGTAAATTCTTCAATACAATCTTATATGCAATAATATGCGTGTATATTAATAGGAAACAGGCAGGTGGCTAGGTGCCTGCGTTTAGTTTAGACTGAGCAGTTGAAGGTTAACAGTAGAGTCATACAGTTCATTCTAAACTACGTGCGGAATGGGTATGACATTATCACTGCTATATTGCTGTTGTGAGCAGGGGCGTCGCATTGATGCGCCTAATAGGAACTCAAACTCTTCAACCATAGGGTGACGGTGCGGTAGTAGTAGTGCGATGTGAGATTAATATAACAAATAACTAAAATTAGAGCAGTAGTAGAGTAGTGGATACAGAGAATAATTACTATTATAAAAATGTCCCTGAAATCAAATCTGAGCAGGCACTGCCTGCCTTGCCTGCCCTGGCGAGCCGTCACTGCCAGGTACTAGGGGAGGGCCTACCCGCTCGTAATTAAATAACTTTAATTGTCATTTTTAATAAAAAAAAATTTGTTGACGTTGTTTATTACTTAACTTTTAGTTTACTTTGTTGTTATTTTCTAATTTTAGTTTGTTTATTTTTGTTTACTTTTTTCAGGTAGTTCACTAATTTTGATTCGTTTTATTTAGGTATTTAGATAACTTTATTGTTTGTTTTTTAATGTAATAAAAATGGATAAAAACACCTTTTGTGTTTTGTCGTGGATTTTGCTTTAAGCAAAGATTGTGTATTGGGCCCGAAAAATTCAATTTAAATTATTTATTCAAAAACAGTCGAAGATAGGTATAGAGAAGAGTGAGGATAACATATTCCAAAATAGATGAAAAATATAAATATACAGGGTGAGTTATTAGTGCGTCGAAGTTCGATATTACCTCAAAGACAAAAAATTGCACGCAAAACTAAGCAGCCAGTGTATAGGCAGTCATAAAGTACGTATTTTAAAATTATTGTTATTTGTACAGGGTGAACCAAACTTACGTTTTTTTAAATAGAAAGCCCTATTTATTATTCCACAATTTCATTGGTTTAGACTTGACATTAATCATACCAAAATTTTAGAAAATTATACAGAGTGGTTCAAAAGTTCTCACTAGTATTATATGCAAAACATGGCGAATTCTAAGGCTTCTGTACTGGAACTGAAATAATTTAAACTCTGCTTCTTACGGGCATAGCTTTTTGATAGGTACCAACTTTTAGAAAAAATTAATTGTTTATATATAGTGCAAAACCCGTATACAGGGTGAGTCCAAACTCAAATTTGCGATTTACTCGAATTTTCCAAATGAGGCACCCTCTATATAATATCAAAAACTGAAAAGAAAATTGATAATCTTTTATTCTTATATAGCCTTTCTTATACCTAAAGCTATTAGTTTTTAAGATACACACTGGCTGCTTAGTTTTGCCTGAAATTTTTGGTCTTTGAGGTAATATGGAACTTCGACGCACTAATATGAGAATTCCATTTGAAATAAGAGAGTTTGTATCAATTTCCAGTATAACCGGAAGTGGCACAAATATCACAATATTGTAGAGTTATAAATTGGACTGAACTGCGTAAACATTTAAAATTTCAAAACAAACGTATGTTTAGTTTTCTTAAAACTTCTAATGTACCATGGACCAACAATCACCGTGTATATAATATGACTATTTTGTGGAGCAGACTTATTTCATTTTTTGATATATCCCGTTCTTCAGAAAAATCAATATATTTACATTGAGTCATCTGAAACCGTATTCATTCTACCAATGCTTTAGCAGCACAAAATCAATTAATAGGTTTTCCTTTGTTTGTATAAAATAAAAACAAATTATTTAGCTGATTGAGGTGGAGAACTTTCACAGGCAAAAACTAATTAAAAAATAAAATTTTACCGTTCCGCTTCCATTTTTGCACTGCATCAATACTGTCCAAATAATGTGGCAAGCCGAAATATTGTAGCGTTTGCGGGTTATTTTCCATGAACTTTCGACCATTATAAAACCATACAAAACGACCAGTAAACAGTGTTATAATGCCCTCTTCATTTTCGTAAGCCGCATCAATCTTTTTAATGTGTGATGGGAGTTTTGGAAACATTCTGTATATAGTGATCGGATATCCCTGTTCGATATGGCCCATTCGCTTCAATCTCCATACGTACTAATAAATAATTATATAATACCAATGATGTTACTAATAATATTAAAATTAATTATCATATTGATAGAATGGGATTAAATTTATTTTTATGGTTCCGGTTGTCTCTGCCTCTCTCTACTCTATTAGAAAAAGTTAGCCCAGAATATTATCGAATTCAAGTTTGGTAATACATACATACATGGTGTTTGTTTAAAATTGCAACTCCTATTTTTAGGGCACTTTTGAGTTGTTGCTGTCGTCCTGAGTATAATGATGTGCCACATGTAACAAAAGAAAATTTTTGATTGTTTATCTACTTTTGGATGTGTCGCTTTGTGATTAATGACATATCGAAAATACCTAAGTAATTTTCTCAATGGCAATGGGCTAACCTTTCCACAAAGTACGTTTTCTATGATCTCGGGAGATATCAATTGCATCTCCTTTGGCATGCGGTGCCTTATTCATCTAAATTCTGTGACCTATTTAGATAAACACGGTTTTTGATATGTCCGCAACAAGCCCATGTCCGCAAATGCTTCGTTTTCGAGATACATGGTGTCCAAATGTAGTGGTCAAATTCAAACAATTGACTTAAAACTTCTGTTATTTGTCTACCACGATGCGCAGGGGCTCCCTCATTGTGATACCACATGTTTTGAACAATATTCAGAGGCGGTTTTGTAAAAAATGACTGTATTGATTTGAGTTTAAATGTCCATTAATTACGAACAACGGCAATAATTAATTATTAAACATGCCACCGCAAACATTGATACTAAAACGTTTTTGAAAATTTCGCGGCCTAATAGCACGAGGGTTGTTTAAAGACCGTACATGTTCAGTATGGTTGTATTTATGCCATCTCTAGTAAAAGTTGCTCAATAGATCAATGCATAATATATTGAAAGTAAGACATGCAAGTCTTCAGCGAATTAATAATATATAAAGATGTATTAAGTTTTTTACAAAGGTGGTCTATATGCGTTACCCAGCTGAAATCCGGATCAACAAAAACTCCTAGCAGTTTAGCAGAATCTGCTGATAGAGGAAGATGGATATGATCAAAGTTTATGTTGAGATCCAATGTTCTGAACTTATTAAAGTGTATAGCAACTGTTTTGTCAAAGTTGATCATCAGCCTGTTACTCCGACACCACATTCGAAACTCATCGTGCGTGACATTTATCTTATGTTTTAGAATTTCAGGATCCCTGTCAGATAATAAAAGAGTGGTGTCATCAGCATACATGTACTGAAAACCGTGTGTGATATTTGCAGGAAGATCGTTAATATAAAGTAAAAATAGCAATGGGCCCAGTATACTTCCCTGAGGAGTGCCCAGATCAACATTTAAGAAGTCTGATACAACAGATTTAATTTTAACCACGATTTTTCGTTCCTTCAAATAAGAATGTATCCACTGATTGATCGGTCCACGTATGCCAACTTGTTCTAATTTTTGGCATAGAAAGTCTCTATCAACAACGTCAAATGCGCTGGACAAAACTAAATCCACTATGTTTTCTACAGTTTGAATATTTAGACGACGCGGTCGTTCGTTAACTCTAGGTAAAACGCTACCTGTCGTTCTAAGCCTGTGACATGTAGCCGTAAATGTTTTGTGATATCGATGACGTCTATTAGGATACCTAATTTGATATTCTCGGGCCGCTGCTCTTCCATTTGCATTGCATAAACCATAACAAAACACCATCTATTCTTCAATTGAAAAACTCATTTTAATTTAGAAAAAAACATTCGCAATATTAAAAACAACTATAAAATAATAAAACAAATTTAAATTTGTTGATGTCAAAGCTTTCTTTTATTGTTGCGACATTCGTTTTCCATGGCAACTTTCATTTGGTTGTTTTCTGGTAAACGTTAACTTGCAATTTATCGGTTTCCATAAAAATCGTAGAAATCACAAGATCGACGTAATTAACTTTTTTGTAGCTATTAAGTTGCTTTTTTTAATAAAGTAATAATTTAAAATAATGAAGTTTGTCAAAGCTGTCTTTAATTAATTTATGTGTAAAATGTACCCAATTGCTTCATATATCTACACCAATGAACAGCCATTGAAAGCCAAAATAATGCAGATTATTTTAGGTTATTGGTCCCCAAATGTATGTAACATTTTCTCAAAATCGGTTAGCTAGTTTTTGAGAACTGATCAAAAAAGTTAATTTGACCACTAAATTTGGACCATGTATCTCGATGACGAAGCATTTGGTTTCAATGGCAAAACATGCTTAAATTACTCTCAGGTATCTCCAGTTTTCGTTTGTTGTAACCATAATGAATCACCCTGTATAAAGTTTTTATTGGTTCAAATTGGGCGATCTCGCTATTATGTGGCTGAACCATAACAAGGTATAGTCGGATTCAAGGTCGAAAGGGCCAGATGCGCATTTGTTTAGTACAATAACCGCAGTTATAGCGAGAGTCTTAAAAAATAGGAGTTGCAATTTGAAACAAACATGACTTAGATGATGCGTCAGATTTAGTGTCAAATACGTGAGCTACGCAAGAATATTGAAAATAATCGTCCGTTACTTTACAGGGTGTTTTATAATATGTAGGACGCATTTACAGAGGGGGGTTATCACCTCTGTAAATGCGTCCTACATATTATAAAACACCCTGTAAAGTAACGGACGATTATTTTCAATATTCTTGCGTAGCTCACGTATTTGACACTAAATCTGACGCATCATCTAAGTCATGTTTGTTTCAAATTGCAACTCCTATTTTTGTGTTCGAGATACAAGTTGTCTAAGTTCTAATTTTTGTTTTGTTTTTTAAACTTTTCTCCAAAAACTTGTAAATCAGTAACTTGAACAATTATTTTCTTAAATTTACTGAAATAAACGTACTTGATCTTTAAAAATAAAAAGTTCCCCTCGCAGTGTGGCTACAGCATCAAAATTTCCATCGCAAATATTGGGCAAACTTGGAGAATTGTTTTCAGGAATTTTGTGAGATTTATCGTGTTTTTTGTGGACCTCTACACTTTCATCATCGCCTTCATAAATAACTACACCAGATGTTGAGGTCTCCTTTGGTGAAGATGTAGTGCCTGTAATATACAAGCATTGTGAAGATTACTGATATGAGCGGTTTTTCCGATTTGGTTATCTTTGGATAGTAGTAAAACTCGAAGTATGCAGCTTTAGCGTTTTTGTCTTACTGAACACTGAACTAAAAAAATGTTTTTAAACACTTAATTTCCAAAAACATATAACAACATAAGAGGACGTTCCATGATTTTCGACTTCGTACTGTAGGAGTTTCATTTCATTAAAATATATTTCATAATTTATTTTATATTTTAGTTTTTAATTCACAGGGTCAATTAGAAAAACTTAATTTGGTTTGATTTGACTTAAGGAAAGCATAAAACTCGCGAGAAAAAAATGTGATTAAATGTGGATGAAAGGCTCAGCCTGTTGAGAGATCTGGAATCCTACATTCACTAAGGAAGACATCAGCATTCAAAATTATTAAGTACATTTATCGTAATAGAGCTGATAATAGAATATTTCGTGAATGTTCCAAAGATAACAGACCAGGCCAGATCATCATTAACAACACAGATTTAGGTGAAATACCAAAAAGAACAGTTTTTGTTAAACAAAAGTAGCTAATTTGATATTAAAACAGTGCTGAGTAGTAAGCAAGTATAGTATTGATCAAGAAGATAGAAACTGGCCCTGCTCACATGGAATCCGAGTAGTCTCACAGACTTATCTTCCAGTATAATTTGCTAGAGCAAACGATTTTAGCTTAATGACTCTTTATTGATTTCGAGAGTACGCTCACATCCATTCTGAATCTGAACTTCATGTAGAAGTTCTGTTTATGGAAGAATAACTTCTTTCATGGATGGCATTGCTTATGACCAATAACGAGTGGTTGGTTTATCTGCAGATGTTGCCGTACAGCATTGATGTTTGCCTGTTTTGAAAAATTATAGGGCTGGGATTCATTAACCAAAGATTATTAACTATAATAAAACGCTAGCTATCTTATTCACTCTAATCCTCAACGAAAACAGGGTAAAGCTAGGCGCGGATTTCGGACAATCAAAACAAGTGTAAAATATGACATGTGTTTTAACAGACGTTTAAATAGTCAGCGTAATGCAACGTTTACTTTTGTTGAGGCTTCTTTGAAGGGAAACATTTTTAAAATACCTTGGACCAAACCTTCGTCACATCCACCAAATTGTTTTAATTAAAATCAAAATCCTATTCTTGACATGTTTCGACCTTAGCTAAGGTCATCATCAGTATAACTTAGTGGAAAACACACAACAAAAGAATGAATATTAATGAAAATTACACGTTACATACTAGCTGATGCCTCAGGCATAGCGAAAATTTATGTTTTCTTTTCTTATTACTCATCGATCAAGTATAAAAATTAATCTTATAACACAATTATTTTTCTTACAGCCATAAGCATTGTTAAAAGTCTGGGAATGTCAAGCACAAACTTCTAGTTTGTATGTAACGTGTAATTTTCATTAACATTCATTCTTTTGTTCTGTGTTTTTCCACTAAGTTGTACTGATGATGACCTAGCTAAGGTCGAAACATGTCTAGAATAGAATTCTGATTTTAATTAAAACAATTTGGTGGATGTGACGGAGTTTTATTCCAAGAAATTGGACATCCACAGCGAGATGGACTACTTCATCAAAAAAACATTTTTAAAATAGTTCCCAAATCGTCAGTTTTTTCATTAAATTAATGTAATTAGAAAAGAAAACAGATTTGTGTGTTATTCTTATGGAATCTACTCGCTTAAACAACATACAAACTTACAATGCTGCATCCCAACGGGTACTTTTCAAGGGGATTTAATGCGGCCCCACTATTTTATTAATTAATTTAATTACATCTACAAAAGTTCATTTTGTGTGCGACGCAGAGGGAGATATCAACTATTTCTTGAACTCGCTCTAACATCCTACCTATTTACAATGCAGGGCTGCCAGAATTTATTTCAAATTATTGCTATCCTACATCTCGTACTTATTATTCACGCAATACCGTTATTAATCCAAAACCTATTTACACCCGACACACTCGCAGATGCTTCATTAAACATAAACTTTAGTTCCCCAAGTTTATTTTATTTTTACTAAAATAATTTGGTTCTTCAAAAAATTCCATATTATTTTATTTCATTCAATTCAATTCATTCAAAATCTGGCGACAACCAAGAATTGCGAAAATCTCGGATGCCACACTTTAATTGAAGATTTTCACCGTAAACATATTCCAGCACATTTTCATCAATAAATCCACACATTACACAACAGATTTACACATGCATCTAATACTGTTCCATCCAATTTTTTGAAGAACCAAATTATTTTAGCAAAAATAAAATAAAATAAACTTCGGGTAATAACGTTTATGTTTAATGAAGCATCTGCGAGTGTGTCGGGTGTAAATAGATTTCGGATTAGTTACGGTATTGCGTGAATAATAAGTAGGAGGTTTAGGATAGCGATAATTTGAAATAAATTCTGGCAGCATAGCATTGTAAGTTGTTTAAGCGAGTACATTCCATAAAAATAACACACAAATCTGTTTTCTTTTCTAATGACATTACTTTAATGAAAAAAGTGACGATTTGGGAACTATTTTAAAAAATTTTCCCTTCAAAGAAGCCTCAACAAAAGTAAAGGTTGCATTACACTGACTATTTAAACGTTGGGAGTTGAGTAAATTAAATTTGTTGGAAAATCAAGTATCTAATAATGTTCCTTGATTTTCCAACAAATTTAATTTACTCAACTTCCACAATAATATAACACATATTAAAACATTATTATATCTAAAAAACTACTAATTTATACTTATTTTTATTTTACTACTATTCACATGAACTAAAACTGGCAAACTTGTTTTTAAGTGACACAAGTTGACAAATGTTGACACATTTGGCATTCGAATATTGATTTTTTACCGTCCTCACCAGACAGGTTACAATTTCAATAATAATAAAAATAGTTCAATGAACTGGGTCATAGAGATGCAAGAAATGTATCGATATATTCTGTCTTTCATTATTAGAGATGCAAGAAATGCATTGATATATTTCATTCGATACCATTTTCTTTTTAAGGTTGAACTATTGTCTCGAGGATTGCAACTGAGTCTATTGGCCGCTTGTAATATTATGATTTTTAAATAGATTTTTCTAAATTAATAGGTGGATATACTATTAAATACTAATACTCACTTGTCGAAGAAGTAAAATAACTTCTGGTGGTTTCTTCATATGGTGGAATTTCATTTTCAATATCCGTGTCTCTGCTAACTAAAACAGGTAAATATTTACTCACGCAAAAAGAGTTTAATGTTACGAAGTTTTGCGCTTACTGTATAGTTTGTACATTGCTAAAATATCATCATAATCCAATTCAATATCATTTTTGTCATCATAACCCTTATAATACGGGAACATAATAGATGTCGCAACTGCTGAATGCGCCAGTCCTAGTGAGTGTCCTAATTCATGTAATGCTACTGTGTAGAAATCTGTACTATCCTCAGGGCTATTAACATCGCGCCGATCAGCCCAATTCTCGTCATCATCAAAATGAATATCACCTCCGAGATCTGTACCCTCTATCGGGAAAAACGCATGAGCTAGTACTTGGCCCGGGCCATCAAAAGGAAACCTGTATAAAAATTGCTACCATTATTTCTCATAAAATATTCATTAGCAGAGATATAGAGGAGGGAGAATGCGCTTCGACGAGTGGGCATACGATTTTCGAAGGATCAAATCGGCGCCGCCATTTTGCTTCCTCGTTGTGCCAACTGCCGGCAAACAAATCCGCAGTGGCGGCCCGTGAGTTCTGAGGGTTGTGAGGCAGTACAAAGATTTTTATAAAAAAAAAAACTGTTGATTATCAATTAATGAGAGTACCTATTCATACTTATATATATATTAAAATATTTTATATATTATTTGTTGATTATTTGGGAACATGGGAACCTCTACTTAGTCAATTACGGTATAAATGGCATTTCAAAAATTGTATGAGAGCCTTGAAAATGACAGCCAATATATTAAATAATTGATTATATCCCCAGAATTTCGCATTTCTAAATCTACGTTTACTTGTACTACTGTCGGCGTTGGTGAACTACAGCCTGGACCTATTTTCCATACTATAGACCATTCACTAGCACTACACTAGCATAAAAAAATGCTTCACTTTAAGAATCTTTACACAAAAAATCACTAAATACCTATTTATTTATTCTATTTATTGCCTCTCCCTAGTGTCCCTTAATTTATGTTAATTATTATAAAGAAAAACCAGAAATGAAATAAATGCATAATCTACTGCATGATAATTTACAAATTTTTCTTAATGCGTATTATAGGTACTATAATAATATTATAATCAAAACATATTATAAGAAAGCCAAAGAAACCAGTAAAGTGAATTGAACAAAGATCAAAGATAATGGATGATCAATAGGTCACAGCGAGAGAACACTAAGTAGTAAATGAAGGGGTATATAGACAGACGTGGATGTGGCATTTTACCCCTCATTTATGTTGCCTTTGTCACTCAATTTGCTGTATCTCTAAAAACGCTTGAAGGGGCAATGCCGGACTTACCATCTTTATTTCTCACATTAATGTATTGCTGCAGTAATACCTACTATGCTAGACATAATTGTACAACTCCAATTGTTATTAATGTGTTTAAGTTTAACGTTGATAGAGCTAAACGGAATTGGTTTTCATATAATAAATACTTTGAAAATAAAATACGTACAAAAGTACATGCCTGCGATGAATGAATACAATAGATAATCAACTCAACTCACATAAATAGTAAACATAACGTTTTACATTAAAAAAAAGCTTTGTAAAACTCATAAAAATGTGTGCAGTTAACTGTTAGCTGATCAGTTTCTGTTTAATAAAAATTCGAAGACTAATATTAATCAATGTGGTAGTAGATAACAATAACTAAAAGTGGCAACTGGCCGTGCATAGGGACTAGAGGCACTGCCTCGCGCTTAAAATGATTTAATTACGGCCAGTGTGGATTTTTTTATTGACGTTGGCCTCTCTCGTCCTGCGTAAGCCACGGGCCTCACTTGCTTCATAGGGCTAGCCGCCCCTGCAAATCCGGTATTAAACTAGGACGTCTATTAAAGTGGGAATTTTAAATTCCGGCCAACAAGCGGTCGCTGTTTTATGTTGCCAGCTGCAAAATGTTCTTATTTATTTAGTTTTAGTGTTTGTGTGTTATAAACAAGTTTCTTTAGAATTTACACGTCCGAAAATGCCAGGTACTTCTGGAATAAAAAAGTGAACGCAACCAGGGCAACTAAACATGATATGCATAATTTTGTTGTTGCAAATTTACATTTTCGGCACGCCTGGTAAATCACATTTCATAGACTTGCTAATAAAATAAATTAGATTTGCTAATCAAATCGTGTGAGGTCTTTTTGTTAATTTACATTCCCGACTAATTCTTTAAACTTCTGCTTCGTGTAGAAACGGTTTTTATGATTAGGTACAATGAATTTAACTTTGATGATTATACTTATGCCATTGTTTTTAGTAGATTTTTAAAAAAAAATCTAACTATTCAGGAGATCGACACAACCGAAATTTTGAAAAATTTTTATGCAGTACTTCATTTTACCACCCCTGGATCCTAAAAATGACCTCAGTTCAAAAGTTTATATATCTATATATATATATATATATATGGGATATAGAAACTTTGCGTCACGTTCTAGGCCGCATTTTTTGACCAATCGAAACAAAATTTGGTTAAAAAATCGGCTAGGTCATGGAATCGCATGAGTTCGTTAGCGATTGAAATCGGACAGATAATTTCAGAATGGCGGCCTGTCAAAGTTTTAAAAAAATCATATTTTTTTCGTTGTTAATAGAAAATACCGATGTTACATATCAAATGATAGAGCACTTAAATCTCTACAATATTTATTTGGAGAGTTTTTTCATCGCTGGCATATTTAAGTAAATGTAAGTCAATATAAAGTAAAAAAAAATAAAAAAAAATATCATCACCCGCTATACCTGTAATTATTTTGACAAATAAACACCTGTGAAATAACAATAAGACCGTACTTACGTATGTATTATAGTATAATGGGTATTTCAGTTAAAATAACTGTCAATATGACACTTTGGTTATATTTGGCGAATGTCAGAATATTCCGTTATTTGTTTATTAATAGTGGGTGTCAGTGGTAGACTAAGTATAAATAAAAAATACATAAATCAAAAATCTACTTTTCCGACTGGCTGCCATCGGGATTTTTGTATAAATATGCTGCATAAACTCGGGAAAAGTGTGCTAACGGCTAGGTCAGTTAAAGTTTGGAATAAAAATGATCCGCGGTGTTAAGTAGCACTTTTCTAAGGAGTGATTGCATGCGAGATTTTGCCGATGTGATAACACGTGACGTGATAATAGTCTGTCTCACCTTTACCAGCCTGTAGATTGGAACCTACTGTACGTTGTACGTGGATTGATGAAATGTGAAGTAGATTATTTTGGCCTACTATATGTTTCAATAAAACAAAGTCATGAAGAACGATATGGGGTTATACCTATTTACATGAATTGTTACGAGAGCTGTTCATTTAGACAGAGTACATTAACAATCAACTGATGGATTTATACATGTACTTCGTTAATTTGTCTGCAGAATAGCTTTTTTTGTATAGGGACATTGGTAGTGCTTTTAAAGGGCTCGTTAACGAATTCTAAAAAGCATTATACATTTTCAAGTTCAAATTAGCACTAATCAGAATCAAAATTACATTAGTCTAAATCAAGTTGACAACATTAATTTCAAATTGGCATTAATCAAAAGCAAATTGACAATAATCAAAACCATGATGGCACTAGTCACTTTCAAATTGATAATAAACAAAATGAAATTCGCACTAGTAAATTTTAACTTGGTGTTAAATACATCAATCGAATTGGTTATTACTTGTTAGTGTCAAAGTGTGTGTTAGTTAATTAAAAATTGTTACCTATAATTTATTGCAAGATGCCTTATATAAAAAAGGATGTTGCTCCAAATTTCAAGGGGCAGATTTGTGCATTATATAATGCCAATGGTGACTGGCGTAATCTTACAAATGTACTGGGTGTGCAAAAAGAACTGCGTATCGATGGGTTAACAATCAAGAGCTATCGGAGAAGCAGCGAGGAGGTATGTAACAAAACAAAGACATACTGGCCATAGAATATACTTTTGTCTTACCCTGTATCTATATTTCGTTAGTTTAGGATATTTTCTCTTAGTTTTATAGTTTTATACCTAACATGTCTGAAAGTCTAATATTTTTGTAAATATTATACAACATCTGTAAGTAATAAATTTATTATCTTGGATGCCTGTGATCAAGAATTGAAACCTAGAACAGGACTTTTTTCTAGTCGAAAATATAATGTTTGTTTATTAGTTAGTTGAAAAGGTAAATCCATATATTAGAAAAGATAACCAGATGTTTTAGTTACAGGGTGGTCACTTTCAACATTATCGAAATACCTTCATATAAATTAAATGTCAGTAAGTTTTTTGCTAATTCTTTTAATTGAAGACCTTTTTGTTTCCAATCAATTTTTATAAAGATTAAGTTGTTTCTTTTAGAAATTGAAATAAATTCAGTTTTCAATTGTAATTAAAGTTTTGTATAAGAATTAATATAATTAATCATCATTATGTTGTTGAACAGAAGGGTCGTTTAATTAATATTTTCTTTTAAATAAATTGTGCGTGACCAGCAGAGATCCAGAATTATAAAAGGTTAGTAAATTTTACATTACTTTAATACAGATTAATAAAGTTGATATTCTTTGTTTGTTATTCTTTAATTAAAACCGCTCGTAAAGCTTGAATCGAACCAGTAACAATTTGAATAGCATAGAGGGGTCCATTTGGGTTGAGCTATAAAATTAGTATTCTTTCTGAATGTACACAACACCCGCTAATTCAAAATGGTTACAGGTAAACGCAGATTTAAAATAACCTCCGAACACCGTCAATTCATTGAACGTTCAGTCGAAGAAAATCCTAAAATTACTCTTAAACAACTGAGTAAAATAATACGAGAAGTATTTGTTATGAACATTTCTAAGGAATGCATTCGACGGCATCTGAATGGACTGTTGATGTTGACTTTGAAGGCCGTGCGTAGAGAACCCAAAAACACAAATAGTTTTGGAGTAAAACAAAGTAGACGAAATTACGCTGAAATCTTGTTAGATATTAAGGCACAAAACATACCTATTATATAATATATGAACGAAACGAACTTTAATTTGTGCATATCAAGGACGCAGGGCCGTTAAAAAAAGGAAGTCGTTGCACAAGTATATCTGCAGATTGCAGAGGATCGAACATTCACCTAATAGGATGCATTGGAGCTATGGGGTTAATTTATTCCGAACTTAGAAGGGGTTCTTTCAAGAAGCCGAAAGCAAACGAATTTGTGAGGCAGTGCTTAAGAAGACCCAAAACATTTACGGAACTGAAGTTGCGTTAGTCGTTGATAATGCTCCATGCCACTCCAGTATTGAACAAGTTTTTGCAGCGGACGAATTTCACCATCACACATTTTTACGAATAAGTCCGGTTAGCCCTATGTTCAATCCCATTGAACAAGCATGATCTCTATTAAAGGCAGGAGTAAAAGGAGACATGGCTAAAGAGCTAAATAACATCTTGGCTGGTGCTCGCCGGGATCGTCTGATTCAAACCGAATATCGAATGAGAGAGATTTATTCCTGCTGCATTGGATATACAAGTTATAATTTTTTAAGAAAATTTGTTATTTAAAATTCGTTAATGGTTTCAATAATTTAATTATTATTATTTAATATTTATTGTGTATCATTAAATAAATTGTTTTCGCTAGTTGTATGTTACAGGTGCCAATTTGATTTTGTTTATTGTCAATTTGAAAGTGATTAGTGCCATTATGGTTTTGATTATTGTCAATTTGCTTTTCATTAATGCCAATTTGAAAATCATGTTGTCAATTTGATGCCGATTAGCGCCAATTTGAACTTTAAAAGGTATAGCATAGTTAAATCATTATTATTATTATTGGATCAGCTGATTACATCCGACGACGCGGTAAGTCGTCATTGGTGGATGCGCGGATATATATCAGATTTTGAATCTAACTTCCGTTGTATTTAGAACATTTTGAAATTGATACAACATTTCCTGCCTTTATTACGTGGAGATTAATTGGATTTGGAAGATTACTTTTTGGAGTTGGTTGGTTTTGAAACTAGGCTATTCAATTATAAGTTTATTAAATAAATGGTGAGCGGCACTAAAACTAACTGATTTTGTTTCAGAAGAGACGGTCGCATTTCTTGTTAGGAGAAGTTAATGATATAATTATACCTTACCCGTAAAAGAAAATGACGTTGTTGTTATTGTGCGGATCCCGGCGGACCCAGTAACACCTAGCCAAAAGGCAGAGTGGTTTCTTGTTATGCAGGACGTGACAATTAAATACGTGTTGGTGTTGCTGACGTATAGCTGAACAATGGGAATATTTTGTAGAGATCTTTGTGTTTTAGATGTTCGAAGAAATTAATAAGTAATTTATTCTTTTCACAGAAAAATTTCTGCGCGGGATAAAATGCTAAGTATTTCTCAGGTGTATCAACTCTTTCATTTCAATATTAGGAGTTTATTCTGATTTCTAGACTATTTTAATTGTAGAATTTGTTCTGCTTCTTTCTTTCGGTTTTTCGAACAGTAGTATACTTAAGTATGGCTGATTGAGCAGTTCCGCAAATAAACAAATATTCTTCTACAAAAGCCGGTGAATGCAAAAAACATATGGGATGGAAAATATAAGAAACAGTGAACTGTTCAACATCCGTATAGAAAACCACACTTATATAATATTACATTTTAGGAAGGGCAGGGGGCCAGGTCGAAAACAACACTCTTGGTGTGGTATACTGGAAGCCGCAACCATTTTTAGACAGGCTGAGGAGGGCACCCTAGCTATTCTGTGGACATGAAATGGACAAATGATCGCCGACGTGCGGCATAGCACATGGCACCCGAAAAAGAAGAAGGAATTCTTGATGAATTTTATCATGTTTTTAGTTGAATCGTCATATTATGTAGATATAAAGGCTTTCGTTTTTTAGTTCTTCCGGGTTGATCGCAATTTTTGACAGCTAAAGCTTGGGAAACTTTCCGCAAATAATATCCTAATGGACCGAGAGCCATCCAATGCTACTTGGACCTGATTCTTCATAACTCACGCACCACTAGTTTGTTGAAAAGCAAGATAAGGTTAAATCTGTCATCGAGAATGCAGAAAAAGGATTCTCGAGCATTCATTAAAATAAGCTGAAACATATCTAGGAATATCCGAGCAGAGTGTTCACAGAATTCAGAAGAATCACAGGTTCCATCTAAATCCGTTTTCTCTAGTGCAGAATCATAGGGCAGGTGATAACCATCAAAATCATTATTGATTATTCAGCTTAATTAAAACGCAAAAAAATTAAGATAAATAATGACACTTTCTAACGTTGACAAAAGATTAATCCTAATTGCCATTCATAATATCCCCCTAACAACGCCATGACCCTTCATTTAAATAATATGTCATTTTGACAATCTGATTTGAAAGATTTTTCGAGTTCAAAAAAATGTCGCGCTTTGGAACAGCATCCATAGAAAAAATGGTACACTCTCCAAGAAATATTAAAATAGCAAGCAATATATCTAGCGGCAATTCATGTCGTTTTGTGAAAAAATAAACTATATTATTGCAACGCAGTAAACACAGATTAAAGAACTTGCAGATACATACTCCAAGATTGGGCTTTTAACATGAAGAAGCAGAACGGTATGAGGAGTACAGAGAGTTTACTATAAAAACGATATGGAATGTATCAATGAAATTACTCCAAGAAAAGTTTTATAATGAATATAAAATCAAGTTTGATTCATTTGAAGACATGGAGTTCAAAGTTGCTCGTGAGGCAAAAAGCGCGTTCAAAAAATGCCAGAAAAAAGTTCAGCTATTTTGAAATACGATGATTTTAAAGCAATTGTTGATAGCTGCGACGAAAGTACACCATATGGTTTAGAAAAAAAAGGAAACAATGGTTTTTCGTGCTTTCCTACAAATTGGCTTCGCGAGGCGCAAATAAGGAGCTCGTTCGCAAATAAGTTACTTTCAAAAATAAACTAGCTGCATGAGAGAAAACACGTATAGAATAGAAGCCAGTGTTTCCTTAAAGCGCACAGGGAGGAGATAAGCCCTTGTCAAGTTCAAATGCTTGATTTTAAATAGAAATAATCCCAACCTCTGCCCAATCCGTTCTTTTTGACAAATATTTATTAAAACGAAGTGAGATAAAACATGAAAGATTATTTTTAACCGAAAACCCCTTTTGGAATTCATCGGGAACTAGCGTAAACCCATTCCAGTTGGAATAAACACCATTGATCACTGGACCGCCAAGGAGGCCAGCAAACCGGGTCTAGTTACAACAAAACTGAAAATTATTAACCATTCTTTACGGGAAACACCAGTTTTTGGCAAAACAAGGAGTGGGAGAGCAAGAGCTCATAAAAATAACTGGTCATTCAAACACAAAATCAATCTCCTCGTACATTTAAATGGATGAGGAAGATCATGAGCTTATAATTCAAGAAATGTGTGCCCATTAATCGAGTAAAATATGCATTTAACCTCTTTCCTTCCTTGAAAATGAACTCTTGCGGTTTTTCGGTATATGCTTCCATGCAAAATTTTGAACACTAGTGTATTTACTTCCAAAAACATA
This sequence comes from Apoderus coryli, assembly GCA_911728435.2. Lineage (NCBI taxonomy): Eukaryota > Metazoa > Arthropoda > Insecta > Coleoptera > Attelabidae > Apoderus > Apoderus coryli. The sequence continues at coordinate 6,436,069 of OU452215.1, read as the reverse complement.
ATAATAATATATAGCGTAGCTGTATAGTTCTCTTCTTAAATTGTTTTTAAATGTACACGAAATTTTCAACCTATATACATTTCCAATTAAAAATATTATTTGCGAGCTAGATTGGATATTTGCTGTCGATACTTACACGTCCCCATGGTAACCGCGGCCAAATGCCACTATGATGTCCGCATTATTGGAATCTGCTGTTCTTGAAAATCGTAAATGTCCATATGCAGCCCATTTATCTAATGCCTTTTGGATGTTCTTCACTACAGTATATTCAGATAATCTTGGCGACCAATTAGCGATACTAAATCAAAATTATAATTTATATTATTTTGATAATTAAATGGCGCGATAAAACCATGTATAATTTTAATTGAAATTAACCAAAAAATAACTATAACACAACATAAAAGAACACCTTATGGGAAAAAACACTACCAGTTATCGTGATATGAAGATCAATATACCTTGTCACACTAATAATGAGAACCAAGTTACATAATTAACTATAAATAAATTCACTCGTTCCATCATATTCAGTCGAGAAGTAGGGCGAGTTTGAACATCAATGTCTGGGTGGCCATTGAAATAGACTGTCTCGTCCCATCCAGCGATTGGGATATGTTTGGTTAGTATATTAAAGAACTACCCTAGAAAAGTTTGCAGGACAATAATTATTTATTTGAAAACACATCTTTCATTTGGTTTCTAATAGGGGTGGTATCAATATTCCCCTAAGAATTCTAAAGAATTCTTGCTGCTTAAAAGTTTATCAAGATAAAAACCCAATAATTTGGCCATATACACTTATCTTGTCTGACGAAGTGCCCTAGTCAATCGAGCAAATATTTTTGCTAAAATGTTTTGTGGATTTCCAATGTGATTTTTTGTTTGTACTTAACAAACCAAGCAATTATATTTCCCGGTGTATGGGTACAACAGTAACATGAGGAGCTGTAATTGGATATTGTCAGAATTACTAGCTTAGTGAGATTTGTATATCACCAGTAACTTTCCGAGAGTGGGGAAGACGATTGGACAAAATTCTTGCAAGAACCTTTCCGGTCAGTAGAACATGAAAATGTTCCAATATCACAGGTCTTCCTTCTTTAAAAAGTTCAGGAGATATGCCATCAGAGCGAGCTGCTTTTTTGTTTTTAAATTTAAGTCAAATAGCTTTATCAACTTCTTCCTGAGAAGGTACATCTCTTAAGTGTTGTTGGGCTGGTCTATGTGGCAACCGATCGAGTGTTGCATTATCAACATTCGTGTCCCTGTTTAGTAGCTCCTGAAAATTTTCTTTCAACCGGGAACCAATCCCTTAGAAGGCGAGAGCCATCCCTGGTTTGTAGTGGGTTAAGACTCTGTGCAGAGGGATCGCAAATGGTCTTAGTGGCTTGGAAAAAAGGCTATGGTTTTGTTGCTGTTGGCTAGTTATTGCATTTCGGTCGATTTAGCCGTCCACCACTGATTCTTCAGATATCGAGTTCTTCGTTGTACTTCAGGCTTCGCCATTTGAAAGAAACGTTTTTTAAATGTTGAGTTGCGGTCATTTTGCCAGGTGATAAATGCTTTACGCTTAGTGTCTATTAGTATTTGTATCTCTTCATCATTTTCGTCGAACCAATCCTGATGTGTTCTTCAATAGCATCTGGATATTCTTCCGGGAGCTCGTTCTGCAGGTGTTGTTGGAAACACAGTTTCGCTCGGTTGTCCTTTAGGCATTCGATGTTAAGCTTTCGCCTTAATTTCCTTCCCTGTTGTCGTCGTTTTGCAGGTAGATGTAGGGTCTTATTGGATCGTACAAGTCGGTGACCAGTCTAGCCATTATCACTACTCGTTAAAGCTTTGGTACTCTTCACATCATGTCGGTCACGAGCACGAACTATTACGTAGTCAATCGTATGCCAGTGTTTAGACCTTGAATGTTGCCATGTCTTCTTAAACCTCTCTTTTTGTCTAAAAAGTGTGTTTGTAATAGCAAGATCTTGTTCTGCGCATTTGGGTAGCAGCAATAGACCGTTGGAGTTAAACTTTCCTACTCCTTTTTTGCCGATGGTATTAGGCCAGAGAGCAGAGTCTCGACCAACTCGAGCGTTGAAGTCTCCTAGCAGGATGATCTTGTCGGAGTCAGGAACGTTGGTCAGCACTCTATCAAGCTGTGAGTAGAATTCCTCGTTCGATGGTTGTCGCGTACGCGCTTATAATTGTGTCTCGCCGATCCCGGGTTAGTTTAAAGCGAAGAGTCATCAACCTCTCATTTATGCCAGATGGTAGTTGGTCCAAATAACTAATTAGGTCATTTATATTTGCAAATCCGACACGGGGTTGATGGTCGTTTTTTCCTTTCCAAAAGAAAGTCTACCATGTTATTTCAAATGACCTTGACCTGATCTTATGGTTTCATTTAATGCAGCAATGCCAATGCTATTCGTTTTAGTTCACGGGCTATAATTGCCGTACGTCGTTCTTGTCTATTACTGGTGTTAGTATCCATGAGTGTGCGAACGATCCATGTCGCGAAATTCAATTTTAACTGTATTATTTTTATTTTGACCGCAAATGGTGCATCCTCTGGACGCGGTTATCTAGACAGGCGGATGAGAGGACTAACTATGCTAGGGCACCTTTTATAGTCTCCTTTCCATGCGGGGTGAGCAGAGTTGACCCTAAAAAGGGCTGCACAGTCACAAATGCAGGACACGAGCAGCTCGACAGTCCCAGATCCTGAACTGAACGGCCATCACACACTCGCCGCCTAAGTGCCGGTTTGTCACTAGGAGCAAGACCACACAATCCTGCTTCCATCGCGACTCCCCGATCGCCGCAAGGCTTTCGATGGTGGCGTTTGGAGATTTTTTAACGTGGTAATGCTGCTGCAAATCAGCAATCACACGACCCCTGATAGAAGATGAAGTCCGACCCAATGTGTGTTGCCGTGGTGTCAATGGATGCGGGACTAAGATGGTGCATGGGTTCGCATGCTAGACAACGCTCAAAGGCATGGCATGGATGCCCTCTGGTGCGACAAATAACGAGATCAAAGTCGTCCATTTAGTTGTCGCACTGTTGTGGCTACAGGCAGTACGGCTCGCCAAGAGTGCCGTAGCAGAGAAGTCATTCTCTGGCCTGACATGTTCCAGTAACTTTACTAACAGACTAATAGCGTCGTATGACACACTGGTTTACTTTTAAACATTATATGATAGGATTACATGGCAATATTCAGAAGTATTACTTTAATAAAATCAATTTGCTATATTGGTTATAAACTTAAGCGAAAACCCGAACTGTAATAGATTATTTTAAATTAAAACTACAGTAGACTCTCGATGTAGTGAACACGGCCTATAGTGAACGCCAAATTTACATAATACAGCCCATGGACTAGAATGTAATAAGTTTGACTAAGTTGTTTTATCGGGAAAATTTGTTGTCATGCATCATAAGTGACATTGGAACGGCATTAAAACATCTTTCTTTGAAAGATGCTGTTGTCAACTTAACTTTGGCATGGAATTCTTTGAATCTAGATGTTATTAAAAAATGTTGGGATAACATACTTTCACCGTTAGATCCAAACGAAGATGAAGATCACATCACTTTGGCTGTTTTAAGGTTACGAATTCGCAATGAAGAGGTCGTCGTTTCGAGGCAGATTTATTACATCACGTAAATCCTGATGTCGAAATTGAAAGCGTTGATATTGATGAGAGGAATAAAGATGACGTTCCACATAGGGATGAAACTGAACTTTTGATTGAAAGTGACGAAGGCAGTGATGTACAGCAAGATAATGGGTTAATAAATGATAATCCACGGGTAACTACAAGTAATGCATTAAAATCATTATATGAGGTATTCGTTTTACACAACTTAAGACATGTACCTAATAGTTAAAATGGGGATGACCAAACAACATAAACAAACAAAATCAACATTAAAAAAAATAAACTGATGTTAGTGTGCTAAAAAAAAAATAATCTTTTTGTAAATAAGGTTTATAAAGTTCTGTTTGATTTGAAAAACAATGTTGTTTTATTAAAATTTCGCAACAGTGAACCAATCAAAACAGTGAACTGGGCGTGCATTAATAATTAGTTCACTGTATCGAGAGTCTACTTGTATTTCAAATAACGTATAAGCACTACTTACAAATATGTTATGTTTCGTCGACCCCATCCGTCAGACCCTAAATTAAAACGTTTCTTTCGTCTATTATTCTCATTGTTTCGAATCACATCTGGTACACCACATCTTGGCGAAGACATTAGCTACAAAATAAATTGAAAATACTCTTATTTTGTATAAAATAATTTATAATGCATGTTGAATGTTTTTCTGCTCAACAAAAAATTCTTAAAACAATGAATCGCTCATGGACCTGAGCAAGAAAAGGTGCAAGTAATGCAGACAACCATGTATTATTCATTCTGAATAAAAAGCGAAAACAAGGTTTGTTTCCTGAGTCAAATTTACACTAGCTAAGGTTTGTGCTTTGTTAACGTTGTAAATCATATCGTATTATTTATTTAAAATTTAAAATGTATTCAGTACAAAATATTCTTGAAGTTCTAATGTACCGACGTGTAACTTCCCAATGGCATCACTACTCTTTGGCGAAAAAATTTACTTTTACAAGTTCTGAAGTAATTTGCTTTAAAGAAAACGTATGTTTGTGATACAATTGCAGCCGATCTCCCTACTACTGCGTTTTCAATCCTATAGAGCGTATGTGGCACCAACTTAAATCGAGGGTACGCGGATAAAATACTTCTCCAACTTTAAGTGGTACTGTGGTAGAATTAATTAGGAACTGTCTGGATGACATTCTTACCGAGAGTTGGAAACGTTAAATGTTATAAATGTTGAAAAGTCGTACCTTTCTGTAGAATCAATTGCACCAATTATAATTAATTTAGATGAGGATAGCGATAGTGACCCTGAACCAAATATATTTGCAACATATTTTTCCTACCTTATAACGTGTTTTGTACTGGCGATATTATTTTATACAATTATTTAGAGTAATCATTCAAAAATCTACTAATTTGCTGTGTGCTATTTCTTTACTTACTTTTAATGTATCATTATTAATAACACCGGTCTGCTGAAGTCCACCAAATTTCTGAACATTTTTTATGATATCGGAAATACCACTTTCTGTATATAATGCTTCGGATTGTCCATTATCGTCAACAATATATCCGTACTTTTTCATAAAATCTAACTGAAACCGCAAAATTATATAAAATATATTTGGTTGCACAACTTGTCTGCGAAACTATGTAAATCATATTTTTCATCGGAGTTACTTCCGTTTGTTTTGTAACATAACATTAATTCTTAATTCTAAAAAATACGAAGGGGGGTGTTAATTTTGAGGGATTAATTTGCTTGGCAAACATGTTCCAAGCCTTTTGACTTATCATAAGTGGTCACGTATAATTTTTTAATGATATTATTGGCTTACTGAACATTTTTCAACTAATTGTAGTACACGTTTACATCCCATTTCTTTGTGCATGCCTATTTATTAATTATTTGTTGTGTTATACAGGGTCTCCCATTTAAGATGGATACAAGCCCATAATAATTCTCTTATATTTAGGTTTTTATTATTTTTGGTAGGAAGGTGTACTGTTACGAGGTACACATTTTCGTACGAATTTTTACCAAAATTAGAACTTAAGTATTTTAGATGACAAAAAGTCTGGTAAATTTATCAGATTTGAAATAAATTATGTCCTAAAGGTAGTTTTCTCTTGAATGAAAAAAAATTAAACCCCATTAAAACGTACGCCAATGAGGTACCGCACTTTTTACCCCGATGAAAATATGTACCTCGTAACCCTCATCCCTGTATAAAAGCTTTTTTTTTTCTGAAATTTTAATTTTCTGCGTAGTAAATGATATTTCAGCCTATTGATTCCCAAAACTGAAAAATGCTAATAATTTTTAATTTATATTAGTTAAGTAACATTATTAGCTCTCCAAAAAAAATTCTTCGGGAATATGAGTGTCATTTTAGACATAAATAAGAATTTTCTTAAATTCACGCGATTACTTAAAAACGGCTCAAAGGATTTAAATAAAATTTGATACAAAAATACTATTCGATATGGCAAGGAACTGAATATATTTTGGGACTCATGGAGCGTGGGTGAAGGGTATAAAAAGAGGGTCAAAACTTAAAAAAAAAGCTAAACTGATTGAAAGATTACGTTGGCCTAAAAAATACGATGAAGAGTGTAGAATTTGGTTCGAAAGATATCTGATATAATACAAATATGGACAGCCTGTCTATAAAGGAGTTAAAAGGGTGTCAACATATGAAGTGTACACGACAAAAGAGATTTAAGTTTACAGACTCATATTAACTTCCATAATTGTTAGCAAATGAATTAATTCTATTAGAATGCTACTATCAACTAGCTGTCCATGTATAATAAATACCTTTGAGAGTTACTGTCATAAATTGCTAAACTATAAGCAAAAATGTAAAACAACCTCCATATTATACGTCCAGAATCGTTTTCACTTTAACTAAGTAGTAAGTAGAAAGGAAGCTCTAGGCTTCGCTGAAAATAAGTGAAATTAAAATCAATGACTTTATTTTGATCTTAGTTATTATAACCCGATAATATAGATATATATACTCGTATATATAACAAAATTTGAGATAAAGACGGATATACCTTTTTTTAGAATACAATACAGTAATTTTTTGATAAAGGGTTTTTGGCCTCATTGACAGAGCGTGGCTTCGCATGCGGTACTATCCGGGATCAAATCCCAGCACTGGCAATATTTTTTTTCTAATTTTTGATTAAAGTAGTTAGTTTTTTACGTTAGTTTTTTGGAAATAACGAAAATAATACAATTATAATAATAGTTATTAAAATTCTGTTTCGTTACGCAAAAGTTTTGGGGCCACACAACGGATTTTTTATAAATGTTAAAGTACACTATTATTGGAAACGCAATGCGTTAAATCAACACTATTGAGATACCTATCAAGTTCTTAACCAATTCTGCTAGCGGAAGAGGATCTTCGGGATTGGTATCGACTCTCCGACAGGAATTAACTCTTCCCAGTCCTCAGAGTGACTATTCACAAGATGGACCCTGATCGTTCTTGTATGAAGTTTTAAATTAATTAGATTGCAGTGACTCTGGTCGTTCTTATTTATAAAATGGCCCCTTATCAATTTTTTCTCAAATATGGACTCTGACCTCTTTTCCCCTGGAGCCTTCATTTACAGTAAAAGCAGCTGCCAAGTGTCCACGAATCTTTGATACTGTTTTAAATCAGAAACGACCGCAAGGTGTGACAGCGGAGTTGTGCGAAACATGGTTCACAACACAGTTGCTTCCGAATATTCCAGCAAACTTTGTTATAGTAATTGTTAATGCTTCGTATCATTCAAGGCGTTTAAATAAAATCCCCAAAAGGCGTAACATTTTATAGGTTATATTCTATCACAACTAATGAAAAATGATTCCATATTTCGAATAACTTTATATGGAAAATATTTTTTTTGTTTTGACCACTTTTCCAGTATTTACGAACGCTTATGTAAGTAATTTTTTATAATAAATACATTTTGTAGGTTATATTCTACGAAAGCTATAAATGACTAATCAGTATTTCTGTTATGTTTAGGAAATATATATTTTTTACGTTTTTAACCTCTTTTTACACCTTTTTAGAACGCCAATGTGATCTAATTTTTCTATGGTTAATGTTTTGAAAACTATCAGTTTTTGGAATAGACATCCTTTAATAAACTTGCCCTTATTTTTGATGCAAAAAAATAAAAAAATATAAAATGGGGGGTTGCCATTTAAATTTTTTTAATTTTGACACTTTTCAATTTGATTTTTACCCTTTTTTTCAAATACCCTGTATTAATATTTACTAAAAAAATATACGTAGGCGCCGAAAGTAGGTATATATCTCCTAGGATATTCTAACAAATGAAATTATTAAAGCTTTCATATAATAAAAAATTGTTATTATTCTTTATTCTGAAAACGTCAGTTTTGACATAAATATTTAAATATTTCGAAAACGGCTGGCGATAGGTATAACATATTATGCATGAAATATGTTTATAATTACAAGGAGAATCTAAAAAATATATAATTTATATAGGGTCGTATTTGAAATGAGGAAGTTGACACCCATTTCCGGTATAACCGGAAGTACTAGATTCTTGAAAACATTTTAACCGTTGAACTAAGTACTACACTAGATTTTCAGATTGTTTTACAAATCATAATCGATCGAATCCCTTCCCAGTATACATATTATATTATGATATGGAGAGCTAAATATGAATGTGAAACTAAATAAATTTGCCAATCATACATACCACATTCTGTGAACCGAATTTCTGTGTAAAAGCTGGCGCACAGTGAACACTTTTGTTTAAAAATATATACATAAATAATATAGAATTAACAAAAATATAGTTAATCCTATATCCGTAATTATTTTTTAAATTTAACTTAAACAAAACCATTATAGCACCAAATATTGACACAAATACAATGATTTAATTATGGGGAATACAATGGTCTAATAATTTTGCCAATAAAAAATTAAACTTGACATTTGACACTAAGCGTTATGTATCGCTCGCTTTCAGGTTTTTATGCGTACACGAAATTGTAATGTTCAAATTTATATTTGATTTTGGTGTTTATTTAAATTGTTGCTTTATTAACGGAAAAAACTAAACTAAACATCTTAAATGTTAAACAAGTAAATAATGGTCTATCTTTTGTTCAAGTTGACTGTTTCAGTTGTTTATAGTAGTATGTGAGTCATTTTAAAAAATATACTTGCCGTGAAACAAAATTTTGCCACAGGCGTTGTGGGTTTTCCATCTTAAGTGTAATAATTATTGTGCTACTTGTATGTTTATTAATACAGAAGGAATAACATCAAACATTCTGTTCCACGAAAGAACCGGAATAACTGTTGCTCATAATACAGGGTGATTCACGGTTACTCTGAAAAGCTGGTAACTGAAGTGGGCCAATCTTCTACTGGATTTGTCTAAAACAGTGTTACGAGGGAGTGTTTTTAAATCCATAGAATGGTGGCGATGGAAGGTAATGGTGGATATGACTCAGTATAGATACAGAGTTTTATTTTCAGATCATTAATCCTCGAACTATATACAGGGTATCACTATATTTCGTATTTCTGAACCTTCTTCTTGTATATTTTTATGGTTTACATTTTTGGGGTGTAGGTTCGTACATATTGCTATACTATTTTAGGAAATAAAAATAGTTAATTTATATTTCCGTATCAAACTTTACAAAACAACGTTTCGTTGCATTATTTGCAATTTCCTCAGGTTTTTTTTCCCCCTTTTTTTTAAACTGAAAACAAAACTAACTTAGTTTACAATACATTTTTGCAACGTTTTTAATATTACCTTTTTGTCACAAGTTTACTAACAACTTTTTATTAAAATTGTGTATAAATAAAAAAACACAGAGTAAGACATTATTTGACATTTGTTACAATTACAAACACTTATACGCAAAATAAATCTAATTAAAATAGTCGTTTAAATTATAAATATTTTTACTTTCAAAACCAAACAAATTTTGATAAACGTCGGGAAGTAGGTGTATAGTTTTTTATATTATACCAAAAAAAAAAAACTATACACCCACTTCCCGACGTTTATCAAAATTTGTTGGTTTTGAAAGTAAAAATATTTATAATTTAAACGACCATTTTAATTTAAGATTTATTTTGCGTATAAGTGTTTGTAATTTATTTATTTATTTATTTATTTATTCACCATTAGGAATACAAACAGATTACAAAAGAATCCACAACAGTATTCACAATATAATACAAGCTTCTGACGAATGTATTTATGTAATGTCTTAATCTTAGTAGTATTACTGTGATAGTATTGTTTTTTTAACTTATATTGCAAAATTTTCAATAAAAATGCATTGTTCGCATTACTGTATCTATTACGCCCCCTAGCGGTATAGTTAGGCACTAAAAAACTATTTCCAGCGATTTCCCATGGTCAATTTCCCTAAAAGAGTTTTTTCCCCATTGTCCAACTATTACCATTATTTCCTGAGATATGCTACCTGTCCACCCTTAATTGAATACCCGGTATATACAGGGTGTTAGTAAATAAGTGCGACAAACTTCAGGAGGTAATTATGCATGAAAAAATAATGGCAGTTTGCTATATAAACACATGTCCGCAAATGCTTCGTTTTCTGCTGAGATACAGTTAAAGTTTTTCTTAAAAACTGAAGATTTATTGATTGCTCTGAAACCGGTGGAGATATGCAAATGAAATGTAGTGGGTTTAAAGAGGTAGTTATTGCGCATTTTTTGACATGCAATTAAGGATTTTATGTTCATCAGTGGCGCGCATACGGAATTTTTTTGAAGAAAAAAAAAAGGTACGGCACTGGAATTTTTCAAATTAAAAATCATTTTGGAAAACCTTTACTTACCCTTCTAATATAAGGAACAACACAAAAGTAAAGATCTGAAATCAAGTACCAGCTGATTTTCATAGCACGCACGTGTTCAACCTCATGCGAGCGGTTGTTGCGGCGTAAATCAACGCTAGCAACAATTGAAATACGTCTAGAATACATCTTCTGTATACCGAACATGGTGCACTAAATGATATATTTCGTAAAGTTTATAATACGTACATAAGAAAGTGATGTTCGTTTAGATGACTATAGTGACCGAAAGGGTTAAGGAGGCGTGGGTTCCGATCAACTCTCTAACCAATAGAGTAGCCATGTATGAGGTTTCAAATGACGTAATACTTTTAAAAATCTTATTTCAGTTTAAAAAACACACTTTGTCCAATAACTGGGTGGTTTACCCTAATATAAAATGGCTCTCTAAAACTTACGACAAGCGGGGCATGAAGTCTTACCACCTTTATCCAGTGCGGTCCAGTATATTTGGAAAACCAATAGAAGTTAGTACGAGTGATTTTGACAGACGTTTGTTATGACAGACCGACAGAAGATACCGACTCAAACTGATAGGCCTCATAATAACACAAACGTAAACAATAAAGAGAGGTTTAAATAATGAAATTGGCCTAATCCTCACCAAGATAAATGTATTAACGGTAAGATTCCGATGGAAAAACGTTTCATTAAATTTTATATTGCCGGTATTTTGAGTTAAGAAATTATGTTACCTATTCAAAATATAACCCTGAACCCCCATAATTTTTAGGTAAACAAAACAAAATCAACAAAGGGCTTAGTGCCACACTCAAGCTTCCAGCGTCAACCAGCATGAAACTGAGACCACGGGGTGAACTATTAGTAGATATTGAGAATAAAAATTATAAGATACAATAGCAACAAATAGTGACATTATATTGATGAAAAAAAAACATAAATTTTCGATGTCTTGCATTTATTGATTAATGTTTCATCGTACATTGTTTCTATGTATGAAATTATTAATTTATGATCAAAATTCATTGTAACAGTGACCAATTCATAATATTAATGTTCAAAATATTAATGACAACCATTCATTGGTTTTAGGTACAATATTTTTTTCAGTGATACAGGCAATTATGCGGGTTGCGTTTTATATTTCGGGATTTGGCAACCCCGGTATTAGAAAAAATCATATGTTTGACATTGGAGTAAAGTGTCTCCCTTTGCAATGCGCATGCAGTAGGAAAATTGACACTTAGGTAAACAAATAGCTATTCTTCAGCGATTAAAATTGAATAGCCTACCTAATACTAAAAGTTATTTTAATCACTTCAAATAACACTATATGAAACCATATAAAAAGCACATTCCTTTCAAATGAAAACGTGAAGAATTTTCAAAATATTCAATAGCCACCTTCTATAATACAGATCCTCATCAACCGTAAAATATTCTTTCCATACATCATAATGCTTATCTACCTGTCCTACAAATTTGTTGTATTATACAGGCGCAGCGTAAGTAAACTAACACAATAAGGTCAGCTACCGCGAGTGTTTTGCTTTCAATTTAAAGCCATGCATCAAGTTTACGTTTTATTATTACTGGTGATTCGATCAATCGATTCTGAAACAGTCCAGGCATTTGCAACCCGCAACATCGAACCCATAAACTTGCGCAAGCCAAGCGAACACTTTATCAATGCGTTAAAGTACTCAATTCTTATAAGAGAATAGATTCCAACTATCTAACTGGTGAAATTTGAAATTTTCACGAGAATTATAGAGGCAAATATCAAAAGTGACCTATCGCTGTAAAGCAGATAAAAAAATCTTTGATGATGATGATGATGTATCACTTGACCCCTACAGCTATTTGAAGCGCGTTCACAATACTATCCCCGTGCGGGAAAGTAAAAGCACAGTGACAAATTAGAATGCCTAAATGTGACATCTTAACAAACTTCAATGGAATCCGACTTCTGGGAACGTTGAGGCTCCGGAATGCGAGTATTTAGAAGGGCGGCTATAGACGTTGTAAAACCAAAGAGCCACATCACCCATTTAGCTTTCGACGTCTATACACAACGTTGTCCGTGAACGCTTAACCCACTTCGTGGCTTCAATCATAAATACGTTAACAATAGGGACGACTTGAATTTGCTCAGCCTGTATATACCATGTGCGGGTGCTCATCCTACCAAACTTCGATTGCGTATAATCTGTCATAAAGGAGTTATGTGGTATCTATTTAGAGGAAGTGACAAGTCGAGACAAGAAGATAATTACATGAGATTCCTTCCATTCAGTCTAGGATAGTTAAGACCTTTCTACATTGTTGAATTGGTATATTCGTGTTTTGTGACCTATTGAAAAGACAATCTAGCAAATCTTAAACTATATGGTTTAAGTATCTACAGTAAAAGGTAAAAGTGAATCATTGCGATGGTTTTGATACATTTAATACATGAATATCTAAGCCTACATTTATTTTGAGTAATTACTAAGATTAATCCATTCTATCAAACTAAAATACGTATTGTGATATATGTGGCACTTCCGGTTATTTCAAATAGGACACTCTGTATAAAATTATATTTTTGGACTTCTTATATATGTTTTGGAATATTTTGTTTTAACTCTTCTCCACATCTACCTTCAAATGTTTTTTAATAAATTATTTATTTACATTTTTTTTTTGGCTGAAAACAGGTTTCGGCAAATATTCGTTATTTCGTCACGTGAGAAGAGATTACCTTATATCAAACAATTATCATGACAAATTGACCTATAAGGTTACAGGGTGTCACAAAATACTATAGTCTGATTTCAACTTTATTTTTCTCAAATCGTACACCCTATACAGGGTGTTTCAGAAAGACATGGCCAAAATTTGTGAGCGAATTGGGGACATCTAATCATGAAAAAAACCTAAATTGTAATTTTTCGAAAAGTCCTTATTTACAAACATACAGGGTGTTAAAGATGACTGCCTGAGGACGATTTTTTTGAAATATTTTCGAAACGAGTAAAGATGAATAAACCAAATGTAGCATATTTATTCACCTAGTTAAATGTCGTAAACTGACATGAAAGTGAATAAAAAAGGATGGCCATAGGCGGGTAAACGAGGGGGGCCCTTGCCTTAATTATAACCTAACTTTTTTTCCTTGTGATTTTTATTCATTTTGTGTCAAAAATGTGATTATATAAAGTTTTCTACATAGAAAAGGCATACTTCTTTTTTCTTGAAAAACTAAAAGGTTTTCGAGAAATTCGAGTTTGAAAATTTTAGGAAAAAACTGGTCCTTGGCATTAATAAAATTTTGGAAAACTTCGTTAGCAAACTGTATTTTAATAATTTTATTAATGCTGTTTACTAAGGACCAGTTTTGTCCTAAAATTTTCAAACTCGAATTTCTCGAAAACCTTTAAGTTTGTAGTATTGTTGTAAATCAACATCCTCCAAAACTTTAATTTACTCAGCAAACATAAAGACACACGCTTGAACATCTTACTTGATTCTTAAACAAAAACCAACTGAACCTAAATTTGCGATTTACTAGGCCTCGACTATAAAATCGGATAGGAATTCCGCGGGTGTCTCATAGAATTCTACCTACTTTATTGCGTACCATTAGGCGTTATGAACGCGTTAAGAACATTTTCAAAAGAATGCGATATAAAAATGTAATCGGGAAACCCGAAAGGGCCAAGATCTCAATAAATGCATGAAAAATTATACATAAAAGTCCGGTAAAAATTTTATTATATAGAGTGCTACTCATTTTAAAGATTCACTATATGCAGGGCTTTTTACATTAAATTTCATTCAAATATTCTTGAAAAAATTGCACTGTAAAGAGTTTTTCGTTATATAGAGTTTCACTATAAACAATGTCGATTCTATTTATTCAAAAACAGTTGAAGCCAGTTATATCGAAGGGCTTAAACAAAATACTTCAAAACAAATAAGGAACCCAAAAATATAATTAAATACACGATGTTCCAAGTAAGTTGATATCAGTTATACAAACCTATGTTTGTTTTGCGTCCCATTTAGCAAATCATAACGTTGATATGCTATAATCTTTAGATACACCATGTATGTTTTCATGATCTACATTCTTTTGCTTTCATTATGAAAGTATATAACTTCTCTATGATAATGTATTTAATTTATTCTATATTAGCCAGGTTGCTTAACTTAGACTCTAAACTATTATTTGGAGGAAAGTATTTCGTAATAATATAAAATTCCTGGCAAGTTTTGAATAATTTGGGTTGGTCTAGCGTAATTTCTAGTCGTTTCTTACGGTACCAAAACATAATTAAACGTTTTTTTGTTGGTATAAAAATAAGGGTCAAATTGTATGAGGTTCTATATCTCTAAAAGGTTTAGTTTTAGAAATATTGTCTAATGAGTAAATTGCAGACGGTAATTTTATTACAAGTTTTAAGTTTATATACATCTAGGTAGACATTCCGTTAGACATTTCAAGATAAGAATCTCGTTGGAACAGAGCAGATTTGTCAAGCATTTGCTACTTATTTTGAACGCGATTGTGTTGATCCTGTTATACCAACCAATCATCAAAAATCGCGCAACCAACAATGAACTGATTTGTTGATTACGGAATATGACGTAGACTCAGCTATAGGTAAACTGAAAAACAAGAGGTATTTGGGCTCTGATCTTATAATAAATAAATAAATAAAATCAAGTACTATCAATTAAGACGTTGTCACTTATCAGTTTAAAATAGTTAATAACATGCCATTGCCGGGGCGTTTAAATTATACACATGAAGACTATTTAAATTAATTAATTATTTATGGACAATGTGGTAAAGTAATTTTAAGAACATGTGACACATTTGCCAATCGCTTGCCTCAGAAACGAAAACTATGACAATATACCAAATTACCGAAAATTGTAATTCCAATAAAAGTCCCAGTCGACAGCTTAACCCACATTGATCGACGTAATGTTCGTCATAGTTCATTTAAAACTTTTAATTGTTATGTAACATAACTTCCTGATACATGTTATTTATATGATAGACATTTTCGTTCAACGTTATGTTTGGCTATAGTATGGAAACCTTTTTCCTCACATAAATCGGTAAAAACGTATTTTGCACTACCTATACCTATTGGAAAATTTCTCTTTTTGG
This sequence comes from Apoderus coryli, assembly GCA_911728435.2. Lineage (NCBI taxonomy): Eukaryota > Metazoa > Arthropoda > Insecta > Coleoptera > Attelabidae > Apoderus > Apoderus coryli. The sequence goes on along the minus strand of OU452215.1, from coordinate 6,420,414 downwards.
CTGGAAATAGCTCAATACGTAAATCCACAGTCGGAAACGTTGAAGCTGGAAAATGAATAGGTATATACAGGGTGGTCCAACGAAAAGTTTGCACCTAGCTTTTCTCTTTTTTTTGTAGTCGAATGCGAAAATGCTCGGACACGTCGATTTTGCTTTTGAGGGGGACACATTTTAAACATATTTTTCGATCTGCGCCTTTAACCCCCTAGCGGGGGTGAGTAACAACCCTAAAATTTTAAATGGAAAGAGGGGTCTAATGACATATCATTTGAAAGGACACAAAATTGTCTTTCTAATGATACCCTATTTGTCGAATTTTACTAAAACAGTTAATACGAAAACGACTTTAAAGACATTAAGCCGATAATTTTGGTATTAATGAGAAATACAAATAAGTTTTAATTATTACGACTGAAAACAACTACAATCATTTCTAAATTATTTACTTTGAAGAAAAACGGGATTTCAAAAACACTATCTTATTTATCAGAACTAAATTCCTCACTAATCGTTTGCGTTTTTTGTTGAAATAAAAACTGCAGATACGTGTAGGAAAAGAATTTACACCGTTTATTTTAGTCTTTTCATTGATTCAGTTTGGTTGCTTCTCAAGTTATTTTACTTTTACCGTACAAAATGATTTATTCCATTCTAGAACGAGTTGAAATTGTTAAACTTTATTTTCAAAATAATAGTAGTGCTAGACTTACGGCTCGCTTATTTAATGAGAGACATCCCGATAAAAATGTGAATGATGTGTACGTTGGCAAGTTAGTTAAAAAGTTTGTAGATACCGGATCTGTCTGTAATGTAAAACACCAGCCGCAGAAACCGATCAGAAATGAAGCTGTGGAAGTCGCTGTTTTAGGGCATGTTGAAATGGATCATAGTCAAAGTACCCGTCAACTAGCTGAAGCCTCAGGTGTCTCCCGTTCGTCCATAATACGAATTTTAAAAGCGTACAAATTTCATCCGTACAAAATCAAATTAGTACAGGAACTAAATGAGGATGATCCTGATAGAAGGCTGCAATTTTGTGAAGCAATGAGCCAGCGTTTAATTGAAGATCCGCAATTATTATTTAACATTTGTTTTTCCGACGAATGCACATTTTATTTGAATGGAGCTGTAAATAGGCACAATTGCCGTTACTGGGATGACAGTAACCCACATTTATTCCGTGAGGTTCATACCCAGTATCCTCAAAAAATAAACATCTGGTGTGGCATATTAGGAAATCATATTATAGGACCACTTTTTATTCCTGGAAATTTAACTGGTGAAGTGTACCTAAACATGCTTGAAGACACAATTGATCCTTTAATAACACAAATAATAGAAGATGACCAAAATCATACTGCTGATCGGCTTTATTTCCAGCAAGATGGAGCACCTCCGCACCATGTGGCTCCTGTAAGACAGTTCTTAGATGACCGGTTCCCTGGACGGTGGATTGGAAGGAGGGGCCCAATTGAATGGCCTGCCAGGTCACCGGATTTATCGCCTTTAGACTTTTTTCTTTGGGGGCACTTAAAAAATAAATGTTTTGCCACGAAGCCCGAGTCCATAGAAGATCTTCGCCAACGCATTACAGAAGAGTGCAGAAACATAACACCTGATATGCTACAAAATGTTAGAAATAGATTTGAACAAAATCTGTATTATTGTATGGAATCAAATGGGTCACATTTTCAACATTTGTTAATGTAACGTTTTAATAAATCAATTTAACAGCTTGTTTACTTTTTTACAAAGCAATGTTAAAACTAACAAACATTGGAATGTACTAACGATTGCAGGTGTTTTCACTCGCAATAATTAAAACTTATTTGTATTTCTCATTAATACCAAAATTATCGGCTTAATGTCTTTAAAGTCGTTTTCGTATTAACTGTTTTAGTAAAATTCGACAAATAGGGTATCATTAGAAAGACAATTTTGTGTCCTTTCAAATGATATGTCATTAGACCCCTCTTTCCATTTAAAATTTTAGGGTTGTTACTCACCCCCGCTAGGGGGTTAAAGGCGCAGATCGAAAAATATGTTTAAAATGTGTCCCCCTCAAAAGCAAAATCGACGTGTCCGAGCATTTTCGCATTCGACTACAAAAAAAAGAGAAAAGCTAGGTGCAAACTTTTCGTTGGACCACCCTGTATACCTGCCTTGTTAAAGTAGAATGTTTTCAAAGTCGGATAAAGTTTACTTTATCAGCATCTAAAACCACATTTTGGTACGTGAAAATGTTTGATATATGATATCCTCGAAATATATGCAAGTACAAGTACATCCTTTGCAGCGCTCAATATGATTTTAGCGTATTTAATGACTATATTTATTTAAAGTTAACGGTATCAAATATCTTAATATATTACTTCTTACAAATAAAAGATGAATCTTCATGCTTCAGCTATATTCCAATTAAGTAATTTTTACAACGGCGTATCAGCACTCCTCAACCTTTATTGCAGTACATAAAACTAGAAAATACATAATTTTTCTTAAAATAAACTGCAGAACGAAATCCAAATTTTTATTTTATTTCAAGTGTACCATAATCTTTGAATATAAAGTGACTTTTTATTCAAAGACCATAATATTAACCATAACCTAACAAATAACGACTTAATAAGTGACAACCAGGAATGACATTTAAAGCTCAAGTACATAAACTAAACATCCTATGCTGTGCTCCTACTCTCTCCTTAGACAATAACACAACTCATCTGCATATAAATTATTGACAAGTAGTACATGAAAATCAACAAAAAGAGCATGCCCTTAGTCAGTCAACTGTCAAATATTTATAAAGAGATCCATGGAAATCGCATATTATTAAGAATTTACCTCTTCTTCTTTTCTATTGGCCACTTGCTTCATTAAGCATTCGGCCAGAACTATCTACCCTCAGGGTATAATAACTCTCTAGGCATAAATACTCTAAGAAGCTCCACTAGACGCTGAAAACGGCATCGACTCGTCGTATTCCCAGCTACATTTCTGGCCCGCTACTATGTTATACTATATCTATATATACTATAAGATACTATACTATAACAAAGCGGGCGGCGAATTGCTTTTAAGACATGAAGATGAGAGGTACCGACACGATGAGAACCAACTGTATAAACTGTGTCTCTAGGTAGGATATCGCCTCGGTTGTGCGCAAGTGTAAATAGGTTACGCCTTGGAAGGAATGGATTACAAGGGGTTTGATTAAATTAGCTGAACAAAAACAATTGTTTTACAAAAAATTTAAGAAACATCCAAATAATTTAGCTCTTGCAGAGCAATATAAAAGATATACAAATACGTTTAGCGAAATGGTGAAGTACAGAAAGAGAATATATGATAGCAAGCATATAGAAAAAAAAACTGCAATATTTCTTCAAGTTTATGGCGAGTTGTGAAATACTACAATGGAGATGACACTGGAAAGGATAAAGTAAGCAGTGGCGGCTTGTGGCAGTTTAATGTGGTGAAACATAACATAAAATGAAGTCATATACTTAATAGATAGCTAAAATTAATAGGGATATCCCTACTTCGTCAAATGCATAAAATATAGGATATGTTTATAAGCAGGTACCTCACCTAAGTATTGTTTTCTTAAAAACCTTAATTAAAGTGTAATTCATATCTAGAATATATTTATCTACCTACTAAATAAAACACATTTTATGAAACTGTCAATCAAATTACTTTTATGCTACCTGTTAGCAAATCATAATACGTCTCATACCAGGTATTATTAAAAGCTCTGCTTTTATGCATTTGCCTTTATTTATACTTATTTATCAAACGTTTATTTAAATCTGGAACAGGTGTGTCTGTATATTTTTAACAAGATTTTTCTGTTCTTAAAAGGAGTGTTGATTAAAAAACTTAACTTTAGTTAAAATTAAAAAATAAACTATCATTTTTCATAATAACTGCGCTTACCTGATGTTAGCGTAAATATAATTTACGCTGCTGATGTGTACTACTTCCACTTGCTTCTTCCATATTAAATCATGGGATATTATAAATAATATATTATATAATTAAAAAAACAATATTTTACGGGACCTACCCATTTATTTTTGATAAAAATAAATAGGTACCTACTAATTAATAACCGTATATATATTTTTTTAATTTGTTCACTACTTTTTTAGATTTTAAAACTTAAATCAAATATGTAGGTAACTAAATAGAAAGACTAATTTGTATTTTTTTTTTCTTTAAGAAGAACTGCATCAACCCTGTGGGTTACTAGCAGGTGGTTCAATTATTTTATACAATAGAAGTTGTTTACGCTAGTTGACATTATGATATTCACTAGTATAAAGATAGCTTAAATTTATTTTAAGTGGTGTTTTGATTCTTCCAAATGAGTTTCTTGTAAGTAGATTAGAGTTGTAGCATTTCTAATGGTGTATAGTATCCATTCATGTTCCATTGACGGATTGATTCAAATTGAGTGGACATGAATTGGATTTGGTTAACTTAGGTTATTATTTTTAGTGCCCTTGTGAGGAGGCATCACTTTCGAGGTCTGTAGTTTCGATGTCCAGTGCTATTAGAATCTTCTTTCTGAGTTTCGTTAGATGAGATTTATTGGATCTTTCTGTTAGATAAGGTACCCCGTGCAAAATTTCGGTAACAGCTTCCAAATGGTTTGTACATTTTTTTACAATACTCACAGGATCCGTGGATCCATACGTATTCTCAAAAAGGTCAACTAATTGATCATAGGTTAAAACAAACGATTCTGATTGGATATAATCTTTTGCAGGGGATAAGAGGACTTGTATATCGGAGTTAGTACTATTTCTAGGTTTTTTTGTGCTTCGTTTAGAAGGTAAAAGAAAAGGTTTAGGATTCTGGTTGTCAGTTTGTTCCATAGGGGTAGTAACTGTTTGGGATAGGTTGCGTTTGTAGTTTGAATTTAGAGGTAAAATTCTAGCAGTTGAAGTAGGTTTTGATAAGGGATCTACTACTTTTGTGACCGATGAATGTTTTAGCACTGCTGGTGTAGGACGCTGTGGATCATTGGTCGTTGAGTTATCTGTAGGATTGTTGTCTTGCGGTTTTGCTGTTGGACACTTCGATGCTATATGACCTTGTCTTTTGCAGTTATAGCATGCCGTGGGGTCTTGAGATAGGAAGATACGGTACTGTTTCTTCATATGAAATAAGTATGGATTCTGGTATGGCATTTTCTGGTGGGTTTATATATACTTGTTTACGAAAACTCATTACGTGGCTGAATTCTGGTTTGGATACTCCTATCTTCAAAAAAGTGAATCGTGACATCAATTTTAGACCAATTTTGCATAATTCGGATTGAAGAACTGTATGTAGAATTGATGGACATACGTTTGATAGTATGAGTCTCTCCGATGGTGTAATAAATTGTCGTGCTTCGAATTTTGTGCCATTGATCATAACGTTTCCATGCTTATTCATAAATTCGTCCACTGTCTTTTTGTTTTGTAGATATACACATATACGGTTGTTTGAGATGCGAGAAGAAAATAAGATATTATTTGGACTAATAAGTGTGCCTAAAGCAAATAAGTATTCTTCCAGTTTAATTCCTTCAACCGAAGCAAATATTATGGCTTGGTCTTTTTTTGGGAAATTGAAATTGTTTACTGCAGCTGAATATAACTGTGTTTGCTCCTTTGATACACTAGTTGATTTGGCTTGGACATTTCTGTAGTCAGAAATATCCATATCTGTAGGATTCATACTAATTGCGGTCCTGTCGTCTAGGGCGCAGGAGATTTTAATTGTTAGTTTTACGCACTACGAATACTTTTTTGTATGTATCACAAGTTAATGGCTTAAGTCTATTTTATGAATGAAACCTCTGTTATTCATAAAACTGGTTACTCACATATAGTCTTTTGATGTCTCATTATATGGTATATAACTTTTATATTATTTATTTTTCATATTTCACCAAACACAAAGTAATTTTAGGAGCTGATATCAGATACGACTATATCGTTGGTCGACGTTGTGTGTTGTTGACTAATTTGTATTCAAAATATCAAAACTTTAAGCTTCCCGAAAAGTAAATAAAAATAATAATATTAGCATTTAGCATACCACTACAAATTTGCGACTGTGTGATAGAGATAAATATAATCAAAATAACAATCGACATATAGGTACAAAACACTCGCCAAGCGTTGTCATATAACCTTATTTTATATTAAATCTCTGCTGCATCTATATGAAGCGTGCTTCTTATAGTGTTTTTTTTAATGGCAAGATTCGTATGCTATGCTTAGTACAATTAAACGCTGGCAACCATGTTTATACTAAGAGCGATAGGTGGTTGTATAGTGGGTATATGCCAGATGGCAGTGTTGCTGAATTATATATGAAAATGCTTTGAGGCACGCTTCATCTGCATAAGAACGTGTATGATAAATAAATAGGCTATTGATGTGTCAGAAGACACAAGCACTGGCAAGGGTGTCAACTGCAGCACACAGGGAAGTGAGAGACCGAAATAACTAATGTTTTACTATTATTACACGAATTAAAAAATAGGGAAATACCGATAGGTATGTAAGTTAAGTATGTTAATAGGTGTATAGGATAAAGCCTGGTTCAGATGAAGGCCAAATTCAAAATTACAGTTTTATGGTAAAGCAGGTTGAAAATTAAGTATACATTAATTTATAGTTTAAATTTTATATGGAGGAAAATAATTACAAAATAAAATTAAATACTTAAATATTATTAATTTTACTGGTTATTTGGGTTATTTGCTTCACTTGCTTCATAGGACAAGGCGCCACTGAAAGTAAGTCAAATAAGAATTTATAACAAAATCATAAAAGACCATGAACTGATTGCCAATGCATTTAATGATCATTATGCAAATATTGGGGTCCGTAAGGCGAGTAAAATCCAGAAACCTCCTGTACTAGTTAGTATTAGTCAGTCTTTCTGTCTTACCCGTACATAGCCGAACGAGGTACCAAAATATACCTATATACGAACTTAATTATGGTTTTAGACACGGCACATCTACTGAGGATGCTAAAAGTTGATTTTTTAAGAACTTTGATATTTCATTAAAAAAAAACACATACAATTTAGAGAAATGAATGAAATCTCTACTTGAGTCAATAAAACGATATACCTATATAATTCAGTGTTTGATGATTTCATGTAAATGTTGACCGCGGCCACGCCTCAAATGGTTCATACGCTAGATCCCATTTTGGCATACTCTCTCCAACATATCGGCCGGTATCTCACGAATAAATTCTTCAATATTGGCTTTTAGTGCGTCAACCTATAGAGATGAGCCTTAACATAGCCCCACAAAAAATAGTGTAACGGCGTTAAATTGCCGGATCTAGGCGGCCAATTGACCGGCTCCAAAAGTGCTGTGTGGCATGTGGCCCCGTCTTACTGCAACCACATGTCTGCCCAGTCCAGCTCTTCCATTTTTGGCACAAAAAATTTGTAATCATCGAACGGTAGCTCTCGCCATTCACAGTAACGTTTCTGCCTTCGTCGTCTTTGGAAAAGTACGGTCTAATCATGCCACCGGCCCATAATCCACACCAAAAAGTGCATTTTTTGGGATGCATTGGCAGTTCTTGCAATGCTTCTGGCTGCTCTTCACACCAAATACGGCATTTTTGTATGTGTGTATCCATTCAACCAGAAATGAGATTCGTCGCTGAACACAATTTTCACGTAGTGGAGTAACAGAGGCTGCCTAAACATTTGTCAAAAACAGTCTCAATCCCCAGAAAATCATCCGAGAACGAAAATGTCAAATGGAAAGTTAAAAAAAAAATTGAATTATTCCTATAAAGCCGATTTAAATTTAAGTAAAATTAATGTTTTTAGTAACTGGAATATTAAAACAAATTAAAACTTAGAATTCTATGTTACAAAATACGATTGCAAAAATTTTCGTTATGAACTTAAATTGGTCCCACCTCGAAGAAAACTAAATTCATTTTCTTAATTTCTACATATTTTTTTACTAACAGCCAAATATCTATACGCATCGAACAAAGATAATATCACATTAAAAATAAATAATGCATTGTAATTATAACAAATTAAATTAGTCCCTCGTAGTTAAAAAAAAAATTCGCGTGCAGCACAGTACACAGAAGTGAATACTTCTTTCACGAGAGAGAGAGGCTGCTATATGCATAATAGTGTATATGGTATAGGATATAGTGTGTAGCATACACCACAAATATCTTTGTGTCTTTCTTTCCCTCATCTTTGTTAATTGCTTCATCTCTTTTGCGGGACGAAAATTTTATAAATCGTGTCGTGACGCGACCTTGAAAAATCAGTCTCATGACGCCAAAGAAGTATTCACTTCAAAAATAGTTTCTCGATCATTTTTCATATTTAGGTAACTCAAAAATATGATAAAACACATAACTTTGATATACCATACGTTTTGAAGCACCCTGTTTATTCGAAATAAGTTTAAAAATGTAGCCTTAATGAAGCTACATAATGTCCTTGCAACAAAAAAGAAAATCTATTTTTCTACGAATGTTCAATCATGATTTGAAAATGTAGTACATTATTGTAATGCTGTTTTTCATTTACCCGTGCAACTAGTGGGAAATATTTATTACGCACGGGTAAATTCCCTGGTTATGACAAAAGGAGCGTCGGCCATGAAAAATCACCATAGCAACGCCAACAATAAAAACACACCAAATTGACAGTTTAGGTAGTTACAATTAATAATAATTATAATTAAGTATTTCGCTAATTTCAAAACACAAAAACAGTGATAGTGAATATAGTTTAACACTACCTAGTCAATTTAATACTTCTAACTTATCGTATTTAGGCGTAAGCCAACAGGGATAAGTTTCGTAAAACAAATACTTCCCTAAAAATTATGTTTAATTTATTCAAACGCATTAAAACAGTCGTAGAAAAAGTATAGTGTGAAACGCACATGAAATGACCATTTCCTACTCGTATGATTTGAAGCCTGCGGCTCATGCTGCAAACGATCATACTCGTAGGAAAATATATGTCATTTCATGTTTGTTGCACAATATACTATTAGGTTTGTCAATGTCACTGTTGGATACGTATCAAGCCTAAAGCAGTATGATAAACTCTCTATAATTACTTATGTTTATGGATGTCGGATATCGTATGTGATTTGGAGTATTACCCCGTATAATAAGAGATGAATTACACGTTTGACTTAATACGAACATTAATTGAGCATATATTCCGCTATTAGCCTTCGTGAAATTGCTATACATATAACACAAAATGTATTATGCAATTGGCCAGCTGCCATAAATCAAACACCTAAATTAGTCGCATCTAGGTAGACAAATAAACGGATTATGCAATAGAGTTGAGGCACTCTAGACCATTTACGTTTCACCAGTACAAGTTAATTCGCTTTAATTAATGGTAAAATTTTAATTGGGCTAAAAAGTAGAACAGCAATGAAGGCGTTAACTATTATAGTGGATAAGGCAGAAAATGCAGGTGTATGAAAATGAGTTTCAGCTGAAACTTATATTTTTCAAAACTTAATTTACGTATCAAGGTAATACCTATCACATTTTATATAAAAGTTTTATATACAGGGTGTCCGGAAATTAACTGAAAATAATATAAGGGGACATTCTACAAGCGAAAATAAGATTTTTTTTTCATATGAACATGTATCCAAAAATGCTTCGTTAAATAAATGATCCTACCCTACTTACTTCCTTAACCTCTTAACTGTATAGGTATTCCAGATATATTCGCATCGTAAAAAGTTCGATTTCGTGGGTATGACGAATGTAATCGCATGACGGTTTAAATTATTCGAGAAAAGTACACGCGGGGGCTGTATTTTCATTGTGCTAGTCACAAACTTAATTTAGTGGTGAACGATTTAAAGTAGTTAGTAGTAGCCACAATAAAAAAAAATATTTTCTGAGAATCCCCATTTCAGCGAAAATTCGTTTCAAACATGCCGATGTTGTGTGAGACCCGCTGGTCTCAAAAATACAGAAGCATCGCATTTTCAGGGAGCATTATGTAAAAATCGTGGCAGATATAAAAACGCTGCATTTCATATACATTGTGCTGCTTCAAATTCTAAGTTAATTGTTGGTGTTTGCTTAATAGCAAAATATTCTGCATTCTTGCAACCAGTTGTAAATGTTTTACCGAGAAAAAGTTTGGACTTATTACGATGTATGAATCATATAAAAAGAATTACAAACCTTTTAAAAACACGCCGGGAAAATGTTAATGACGCGCCTAAACATAATAAAAGAAGCCGAAAAATTTGGCGACATCTAGTGTGAGCAGGCAATATCCCGGTGAAACACAGTTCACAAACGATGGCCGGACGAAAAGCAACAAATCGTCGTCCATCAACTGGCCAATATTTTAATCGGATGGTAGCTAACAAAGCTTGTGGACCCATATACAATTTTCTCATCTTAATGCATTCAACAGAAATTGTCTTGCTTATAATTATATTTGACCATGTTAAGCGCCTTATTAGTCTAGTTCAACACGGATTTTCCAGGCAGATCTACTAACACTAATCTCGTTATATTGACACTGTATTTGGCTGAGAGTTTAGATGGTGGTGGCCAGGTTGATGTCATATATACTGATTTTTCCTGTAACCATTTTGAATTAGCGGGTACTATTTACATTCAGAAAGAATACTAATTTTATAGCTCACTCCAAATAAATCCCAATATGCTATTCAAATTGTTACGGGTTCGAATCAAGCTTTACGAGCGGTTTCAATTAAAGAAGAACAAACAAAGAATATCAACTTTATTAATCTGTATTAAAGTAATGTAAAATTACTCACCTTTTATAATTCTGGATTTCTGTCGGCCACCCACTTATTACTTAAAAGGAAAACAATAATTAAATGACCCTTCTGTCAACAACATAACTAAACTTTATTTGAAATAAAACGCAAAAGTTTGGCTCAAAACAACTAATTTAATAATTAAAACTAATTAAGAAAATCAGTAACAACAAAGAAATAAATATGTATAAATAAAAAAAAGGATAAAACAATTAAACGATAATGAAAATTTAGAAGAAAATCTTATTCATTAATGTACAACTTAAAATCGGTAAATTAATATAATTACGAATAATTATATTAATACCTATACGAACTTTAATTACAATTGAAAATTTATTTCAATTACTAAAAGAAACAACTTAATCTTTATAAAAATTGATTGGAAGCAAAAAGGCCTTCAATTAAAAGAATTAACAAATACCTTACTGAAACTTTATACAAATTCACTTCTTCAGAATAAAATGAAATGGACTTAGTCTTTATACTCGTATACTTTAAAACAAATACTAGAAAATAATTCTTAACTGTGAGAAATCCAAGGTCCAAAAAAACACAAATTAAAATATTTAATTTAAATTGGAAATCGCATCTAGCCTCTACCAAGGCTAAAACGAATCTAAACTCGAAAATCCGATTGTCTTTCCAAAACACTTAACATACATGAGAAGTAGGTACCTAGACTGAAAATAGCTAATCAGAAAAAAAGGCCATTTTTACGAAATAAGATGCATTTTTATGTCGACTTTAATAACGGTTGTTAATTGTTAAGATGTCCTTTGTTGGATATTTTTCAGAATATCAACAAGACACTACTGTTTGTAAAGTTAGGAACAATACGATTATATAATGACTCCTTAATCTCCGGAAAAGCTAACTGGATGAAAACCCATGTTCATATTTTTTGCGCCCTTTATATTTATTCTTTGTTATGGGAAACCTTGTTAATTCCCCAACTACTAGCTTCTGTATATAATAATAAAAGTCCGACATTTAATTTATATGAAGGTATTTCGATGTTCAAAAGTGAGACCACTCTATATTTAAAACATGTCATTCTGCCAACAAGAAAACACGGTCCATCTGTTTCTAAAAGTTGAACAAAGAATTATATATTTTTGTTATTCATGTACCTACTTGTAGATGTGTTTATTGCGTTTCGTAAAACCCATATCAATAAAAGATAAGATAGATAGAAAACAGACCCTTAAATTTTATGACTAAAAGGAGAGTTTAGGAACATTTGTTAACAATCTACTTAAAATAATATTCACAAAATTATTATATTTCTCAAACTAAGAGAAAATATCTATTAAATCCCCAACTAGTATACATAATACCAGTGGCGTGGTGTCATTACATTCCAAGGTCATTGTCAGCCGTTTTTTATCAATATTTAGTAGCAAAAAGAATGGTGACTGATTAAACAGGCTTAATATTATACTGAAAATATTAAATATGGAATTGTTTCAATTATGTCTTAACATTTTGACAACCTTGAAAAAAAAATGTATCAACACTAATGTTATAGTAAGAATGTTTATAATACAAATATTTTACAGTAGCGCATTTGGATTGTTTGCTCTAACTTCTGCCTCGGCATTCTACGGTTTAGATATTCTAACTTGAAGTTACTGAATGAGGCAGCAAGAAGAAAATAAACGTTCACGAGAAGTTTTCTTGTAAGGATACCTACTATATGTGCAAAAACTTTAATGTTCACTCTAATGATCGCTTACCTACATTCCTAGCATATAGTCAGCTGAAATAATGGCTTTTGCAGCACAATACAGTGTAATAACATTTAATGTCTTGCAATTCAACGTAAAATCTACCACATAGAGGTTTAAAAAATGTTACAGCACAAGAATTTATAAGGGTATGGTTAATTGAAATGTTATTTTTTATACAAACGAGTAAGTTGAACTAAGGCTAACTGTTATTATAGTGCATATAAAACTATATTGTAGCGACGGAAGCTGAAAGTGTATAGTGTATCCAAAGTCAATGTAAAATATATAAATTTAACGATTCTACCGGGGCTATCCGTTCCCATGTCTCTTTACATTCTAAAAGGGCATTAAATGCAGAGTTTTATGATACATTTCTCCCTCACATATAAGACAAATAATAAATCATGTCTGCCAAAGGATACCGACAGTAATAAAAATAACTACAGTGACTGGAAAAAGTATTGGGTTAATGATTAATCGAAAAAAAAAAGAATTAGAGTTTGCAAATACATATATGAATGAAAGAAATAATTTTTGGCAACGTGTTATTTTCTCAAATTAATCTAAATATAATCGGATGGACATCATATTATGGTATGGCGAAGACTTAATGTGGAATTTAAACAAGAAAATTTGTGAGAGTAAAAGACGGTGACACAATATTGTAACCATGATCTGTTCAATGGTTTTTTTTTTAGATTAATAAAATTAAAGAAGATCTATCAAATTAGATAATAATTTTTAATTAAACCTCAAGTGGATGGAATTTTTACAGTCACTGTATCAGACACGGCCCGTATACGACACGAGCGGAACACGTTTGGAGTTTGAGCATCTAGATTTACATGTGCAAAGCCAGCGTCTCCTTTTAAATATTTATCATCAGTTAAGGTCTGAAAATAATGAAGTGACGAATACACATATTATACAATTTTTACGTTCTATAGAAAATGTGACTGACTAAGTGAGTAAAATTTGTTGTTAGTTTATAATATCAGAAGCATATTATTATAAACGTATTTACTTATATGTATAACTAGTATTAACAATAGTATTAATTATTATAAAGGTATGCTCCTTCCTGTTCGAACACGGACTAGGTACGTGTGCATCTATGTCTAAACTTCTAAAAACTTTTTCAGCGTAGGTTTATATGTTGCCGTGTTGGAGCGGCAAGGAAAAATACAGTATACTTTTATACACATGAACATACAATTTTTAATACATAAAGGATTTTTAAAATATCGTAGGGCATTTATTGTTATGAAAAGTTAAAAGGGCGCACCTATGGACGGCTGCGGTCGGTACTGATATTACAAAGGGATATCGAGTTGTGGTTTTTTATATCATTTTAAACTAACTTTAGAAATACTATACATATTATGACGTTTGGGTTTAGAAAATGAGGACGACGTGGGTGATGGATTATGGGGATGGGTGAGATTTTTGAAATATATCTATAAGCTGATTTATTTTACAGCTAGAGAACTATTTGAAGTCCCTAAGACGACTAAGACCATTTCCAGATGGAAGCCTATGTGTTTAAACGCAAGTTTTTGGTTCATGGCACATGTTTCGTTACTCGCAGATCATATATTTTAGATTGTAGTTATATTTTGCCGGGAAAGTTATGGGGTGACAAAACCGATTTTTTTTTCTTTATAAACTAAACACTAATATACTTAATGTATGCAAAAAAAAATTTGGATAGTTTTAAACTACGAGAAATAATTCAGTAGTTTTGTTTACAGCCTGTATATTTCAGTAGGCATTAAAGTTAAAAAATAGAGTGTGATGACTCTGTATATAAATAGATTGTCCCTAATCTCCTGAAATCACAGGTCCGTATCTACTGAAATAATTAAGTTTCAAATGAAGGCCGCATTTGGTGCAATCCATTTATTTTGGCCAGCATTCTGTTATTTATATTATAATATTTTATTATTAGCCTGTCCAATAACTGGATTTGTTCTATTGGGCTGTCTAAATAAATAAAAGTGACAATCGCCCTTATCTCCTAAAAACTGAAGATATCGAGGTTTCTGCGACATTGGCCCATAATTTCCTATTTCCTTTTTGACTATCTTCTCTATAAATATTTGTTTCATATTTGTCCAATTTGTCACACCCTGTACATGTACAACCAACATCTCACTGCCATTGAATAACAGCAAAAGCACTTGCACAATGGCAAACATAATAAAAAAAATCTACAAACGTGTTAAAAATGCAATGTAGTAACCTTAAGAATGTTACTTTAAGGCAATGGTGATTTAAACTACATTTTAAAGCACTAGTGTCTTAACGTAGAATGTCAAATTTTGAAAGAAAACGTCACTCTCGTTTTCCATTCGAGATTTTCTGAACAAATCCAAGGTAGATCGACTGGTCACTTTAGCATTTTCTTCTATGTTTTCTTGCATTTTTTAAACAAAATCACAAATATGAAGAATTTTGCTAATAATTCAGTAACGTTGTTGTTATTTGACAGCGCCAATCATTTTCAATCTGTCAAATTAGTTGAAGTGGCTTAACATGAATCACTATACACGATGGCCGGACAAGAAGTAATAACTCCATTAAATCCTATTCGTTTGTGAACTGTGTTTCACCGGGCATATTCCCTGCTCACACTATATGTCGCCAAAACCATCTTGTCAGTCATCTCTCGTGCTATTATAAGCTTTTCGTAAATGTTGGGAATTTGGGTGACACTGCCTGCCGATCAGCACTGATGAGTTGTTGATCAACGAAATTGCCCGTCTGGTGAAAGCATGGTAGTGTGAAACAAATGTCCAACATAACTAAAAGTCTTGGTACTTTATGTAACAAGCAATCCATAAATAAAGCCTTCGGGCGCATCTAGTGTTGGCAATAGGATTTACTTCTTCTCCGGCCATCGTTTGTGAGCTATGTTTCACCGGGCATATTGCCTGCTCACATTAGATGTCGCCAAAAACATCTTGTTGTCAACTATCTCTTTTTAATTTACTAAACAATCTGATCATTTAATTCGTAACTGATAAATTATTGCCGTTTGAAGAAAAAAATTGTATTATATTTGTGTTAAAAGTATTTTGGTAGCACTCATGTGAATTGCAGAATTCACTTCGCTAATTACATCACATGATGAAGTTCAAAAACTATTCCGACAATGTTTGTATGAAATTTTTTTGAACTGCGGCCGCCAAGCTTTCATTATTTTTGAAATATTGTTCAATAATGAAGACACGTTGTTCTATCGTATAACGCTCCTTTTTTACTAACCCTAAACTGTCAGCTGTCGATTTGTTTTGTTTTTAGGGTTGACAGCACTTTCCTGTTAATTTTGGGACACCCTGTACAATCACGAAACGTGGCTATCTTTTAATTCATGTGACAACTTCGCCCTATATTCCACTTTTTCCCCATAAAGCATCAATGTCGAGGGCAAGCAAATACCATTTGGACACAGATTTACATCTTCGGTTGGTTCGGTTGGATTATTTTTCTGGATTCCGTGAGTGCGTAAAACATGCTTACTCAATCTCTACAATATTAATTGAAATAATCGAAATAAATTAATTGATTTCTAAAGTTCTACATTTTATAGCAGATGAAAACATAACAGGTGTATTGCAAATAAACAACTATTTCAGTAATACTTCAACAACAAGCGTTAGTCGTCATCGATGAACTAGCTTCATGATAATAAATTATACACACGGAGATGAGATGTTTTGATTTCTAATCTCATCTAGTTAGCATCAGAAAACTATCGAAAGCGCCAACAACTAAATTACAGTTTGAAAGTGTGTTCAGGATCACATTAATGTAATTTACTTCAGAACATAATTTGATAAGCTAAATGCGTGTATAATGGAATTAAAATCGGTTCGGTAATGTGGTGAAATCCATTAGTTATGGCTGTACTTCTGAAAGTTTTTGGTATCTACCATAAATTCATTAATAATTAATAATCCAATATATCTCTTCAAGTAGACAAATAGAACATCTGTAGTTAAAATTTGAAAACTAAACAAAGAGCTCTATTACTGGTTGATTTTTGGAAGGCATACTATTTTGGAATTATTTTGCACTTAGCGGGCAAGGCCGTGCTTAGACCAGTGGCGGCCCGTGAGTCCTGAGGGTTGTGAGGCAGTACAAAGATTTTTATAAAAAAAATGTTGATTACCAATGATTAGCTACTGAAAACAAGACACAAGACCAACAAAATATTTTTTTTTTACTCCGCGCTGCCCGCTAACCAATCAAACTTTTATTAAAACCCCTGTTCCTTTTTCCCGCGGTGCCAATATTTATTAAAGATTTACTTAAATCTGGAATAGGCCTCGCTAATTCTTGAACGACGTATAGTTTAACGACCGCCGATATATTAAATAATTGATCATATCCCCAGAATTTCGCATTTCTAAATCTACGTTTACTTGTACTACTGTCGGCATTGATGCACTACAGCCTGGAGATAGAACATCCATATTTTCGATACTATTAACCATTCCCTATCACTTCACTAGCACAAAAAAAAGCTTCACTTTAAGAATCTTTACAAGAAAAATTACTAAGTATCTATTTATTGCCTGACCCTTGTGTCCCTTAATTTATTATGATTATTATAAAGAAAAAACCAGAAATGAAATGGATGCACAATCTACTGCATGATAATTTACAAATTTTTCTTAATGCGTATATAGGTACCTACTATAATAATATTAGAATAAAAACATAAGAAAGCAAAAGAAAACTGTAAAGATGAATTGAACAAAGATCAAAGATAATGCATGATCAATAGGTCAAAGCGAGAGAACACTAAGTAGTAAATGAAGGGGTATATAGACAGACGTAGATCATTTATTTTGTCTTTGTCACTCAATTTGCTATACATCCAAATTCGCTTGAAGAGGCAATGCCGGACTTACAATCTTTCTTTCACACATTAAAGTATTGCTGCAGTCATACCTACTATGCTAGACCAATTGTTATTAATGTGTTTAAGTATAGCGTTGATAGAGCTAAATGGAATGTGTTCTCATATAATAGAGACACATGAGTACATGCCTGCGATGAATGAATATGCAATTTATAGCAATACAATAGATAATCAATTCAACTTTGTAAAACTCATAAAAATGTGTGCAGTTAACTGTTAGCTGATCAGTTTTGGTTTAATAAAAAATCGGAGACTAATATTAATCAATGTGGTAGTAGGTAACAAAAATTAAAAGTGACAACTCGCCGTACATAGGGACGATAGGCACTGCCTCGCACTTAAAATGATTTAATTTTGACGTTGGCCTACTCTCGTTCTGCGTTCGCCGACTGGCAAGCAGCGGGCAGGGCATTGTTGCCGCATTGGATAGCGAGCATTAAATGGACGCATGATTTACATGACAGTTATTTTCATAATTTAAAACAAATCATCATGTGCGTAGGTGTAATAGGTATACAATATATCAACCTGAGCGCCATTTTTTAACAGAAAATAAATCCGAATTGGTTAAAAAGTTAGTGGGGCACTGCATCACTTGCCTCATAGGACTAGCCGCCCCTGGCTTAGACCTAAGAGCGCCCTGGTGCTAGTAAGGTTTTCGGTGCCCCTTGTTATAGGAAGGTCGAAAGTAGTTAAAGAACCATAAAATTTTTTACAAAAAAAGTACTTTTGTTTGTCGATTTTTTAATCTAAACATATTTTAATGTGTCTCGTTATCATTCGCCAGCAAGGAAATCTATATATCTTGGACAAACAGTTTTCCTAAAAATGTTGTAACAGAAGCATTAAAGAGAGTCCATCGAATCTATTTCTTCAATAGCATGTTTTCGGTAATAATTCTTTGTTTGTGAATGTCTGCCCATCCTCAATTGTTGGAAAGTCGTATTTTGATATTTGTATAGGAAGTTTTTATTTGTAGGCCACATATTATCTGGCTCGTTGGATATTAAAAATGAACACTTGCGTTCGCAAAATAAAAGACTGGGCACTTGGTAAAGCATCTAGAAGTCAACCTGACTCCTCAAAGTACCTATCTAAAAGAATAGATAAATAAAGATTTCTGACAACAAGATGTTTTGGCGACATCTAGTGTGAGCAGGCAATATGCCCGGTGAAACACAGTTCACAAACGATGTCCGGACAAGACATAACAACTCCATTATATCTTATTGCCAAATTCCCTGGCAGGAGGCTTTATTTACAAATTGCTTGTTACATAAAGTAACAAGACTTTTAGTTATGTTGGAAATTTGTTTCACACTACCATGCCTTCACTAGCCGGGCCGATTCGTTGATCCACATCAACATCAATAAAAAACAACAACAAGCAACCAAAAAACAGCACAAAATTTTTTCAAGTAACTCCAAAAGCATCCATGACCGTTATGGAGTAATTTACTTCTCCAAACTCCCTATCTACATATCTGTCTATATTTGGAATCAGTCTTTTGGTCCATCTTCCCCTGGTGTCTTCGTCCCACATCTTTTGCCATTCCCTCCTGGTTTGGTCGTTTGCCAGCCTTCTGATCATTCCCTTGCTGACATTTGCGCGCTATCCCGGCTATAACCTGCGCAGCAGGAGCAGAAATTGTCCTGTAGGCGCTGTACACCCTAACACACATTTTTCTTTGAACACTCTGTACTATATTGCAATAAGTATTCACTCTGAGGGCCTGGCTCCACACCGGCGCCGCGTACAGTAGTATAGAATGACTCACAGACATTAGCTCTGGGCCCATCAACATTCGGCATAAGCCTAGCCATGGCTCTCTTTGCCGTCCTTTGTAGGTATTCTCGGGAACACATTCTCATGTCCAGCCAGACTTCCAGGTACTTTCGTTCTCGGTCCACCGTCACTTGTGTGTCCATTACCCTAAATGCCACATGTGTAGGCCGTTTCCTCGTTAGGAGCACTGCTGGAGCTATCTGAAGTTCGTTGTTTTGCATCCAGCCACAACGCGCGCCGCTGCCTTATTCACAGTGTCTTGGAGCTCGTCTTCGCTTCTGGAAACTGCCACTATAGCGAGGTCGTCCGCAGATTATTTTCAATAAATCAATTCAGTCGAGAATTTTTCCTGAGGGTTGGAAATTAGCCAAAATTTGTCCTATTCACAAATCTGGTGAGACTGACAAAATATCAAATTATCGTCCCATTTCCATATTGCCCAACTTCTCGAAAGTGTCTGAAACTATATTACATGATAAAATATTTGGTCAGGCAAAGCATCACATTGTTACTGATCAGCATGGTTTTTATCGCGGCCGTTCCACTGTCACCAATCTGGGGCAATTTTTGCAGCATGCTTATCCGGCTGTCGGTGAGGGTCTTCAAGTCGATGTTGTTTTTACAGATTTTGCATTCGATAAGCTTGATCACGGCATTTTAAAACGGAAACTAAATGATTTTGGATTCGAAAAAGACTTAATTTTGTTTTTTGAGTCTTATCTTTCTGGTCGTAAACAATTTGTCGAATACCATGGATTCAGGTCCAACGAGATTGTTGTTACCAGTGGTGCTCCACAAGGCAGTAATCTTGCGCCCTTGATATTTGCCATATATATTAACGATATATAATCAATGATATATCGAGTTCCTGTTTGCTCTTTGCGGACGACCTGAAGATCTTTTCTATAGTTAGCTCCTACAATGATTGTGTGCAGTTATAGTCAGATTTATTGATATTGGAGAACTGGTGCTTGCACAATAAATTGCCTCTGAATTCCAGTAAATGTATGCGTATGATAATAACAAGGAGACGAGAACCGATAGTATATGAATATGCTATAAATAGCATAATTCTTGAGAGGTGCCCTGTTTCTAGGGACCTTGGTGTGACTATTGACTGTGAGTTGTCGTTTAATCAGCATATTCACAATATAACTCAAAGCTCTCTTCGTACACTTGGCTTTATCTTTCGATCGACTAGCGGTTTTGTAAATTCAGATTGTCTCATTGCATTATACCATGCATTGGGTCGATCTAGCTAGAGTACGCATCAGTTATTTGGTCTCCGATATATCAAACCCATATCAACAAATTGGAAGGCGGCAACGCAAATTTCTTAAATATTTAGTCTTTAAAATCGATGGTCGCTTTCCACCGCGTGGTAGTGATCATTTACTTTTATTAAATAGATTTCACTTTACATCACTGGAATCTTGCAGAATTTTAGCATATCAGCTTCTTCTTTTTAAATTCATTAACGGCCTGATTGATTTTCCCTACTTGTTGGAACAGATTAATTTACATGTCCCACAGTATAATGCAAGGATTCATATTTATTTAGAAATCCTCAAGTACAATCTAACTAGGATAATTTTTCACCCAATAAATTCTTTAGCAGATTGTTATGCATTGCAAAGTGATATTGCTAAGTTGAGTGACTGGTGTGAGAGGAATAAGCTTGAATTGAACATATCAAAGTGTAAGTCTGTTTCATATTCGAGAAAAAGGGACAGTACTGGGTTTTCTTATGATATCAATGGTGTTCCGTTATCTTCGTTGGATACCATTGAGGACCTTGGTATTGTGTTCGATTCACAGCTCACATTTGTTAATCACATTCGTGGTAAAGTTGAGGAGGCTAGTCGCATGTACGGATTTTTGGTTCGGAACTGTAAGGGATTCACGGACGGCTGTTTATTATGCATATATGTACGATCGAAACTGGAGTATGAGTACATAATTTGTAGTCCATTTTACTCGGTTCATGAACAGGCAGTGGAAAGGGTCCAGAGGAGATTCCTAAAGTATCTGGTTTGGAGGCAGGATGGTGTTTACCCCGTTCGGGGATATGATCAAAGTCTGCTTTTGTCACGTTTTTCGATGCAGAGTATGGAAAATCGCCGTCTTGTGTCGTCCTTGGCTTTCTTATATAACCTTCTTCAGAGCAAGATAGATAGTCCATATTTGATTTCGAAATTAAATTTCAATATTGCTCGACTATCTGGTAGACAGAATTATTTATTTAAATGTGTGCATGCTCGGACCAACACACTCTTAAGATCACCTATTTGTAATGACAAGTAACTTTAATAAAATATGTCACTGTTGCGACATATTTTTTGATCATTTTTCCATAATAAAATTAGTTTATGGTGAATTTTTGAACAATAATGTTAAGCTCGTAGTTGTCTCCATATTGCTTTATTATTATTTAACAGAATAGTTTAATTTAATTTGATGTGTAGTTTCGTCTTTTGTTTTTTTTGTGTTGTAGGTATATACCGGTTATTCCATTAAGGGTGGACAGGTAGCATATCTCAGGAAATAATAATCGTAGGACAATGGGGAAAATATTCTCTATACCGCTAGGGGGCGTAATAGATACAGTAATGAAAAAAATGCATTTTTATTGAAAATTTCGCAATATAAGTTAAAAAAACAATACTACCACAGTAATGCGACTGAGATTCGGCATCTTTCGTTGAAAAATCATGTATCTTTAATTTTCTTTGATCAAGAATGCCATGGGAAATAAAGAAATAACAATGGATAGCCAATAAAAATAACAAAAATTACCAATAACACTAATAATATCAAAACAAAAACAACAACATTATAACTACCAACAGAACTTTCATAAATGTTCAAAATGACCATCATTTTGCAAAATGCAGCTATTGGCTTTTTTTAACTAGCAACCGCCGCCTCCACTTCAGCTCGTGGAAGCGACGCCACTGCATTTTGAATTCGCTCAATCATGTTCTCTCGAGTGGTTGGTGGTGTTTGGTAAACCATGTTTTTTATCCTTCACCACAAGTAAAAATCTAACACTGTCAAGTCCGGGTATCTAGGTGGCCACAAAAATACGCTACCCCTTCCAATCCAGCGATTTGGATAAACAACATTTAAAAAATTGCGCACCTGTTCAAAAAAATACGCTGGGCTGTGTTGATACCACATGGACATCCGTACGTTGAGTGGAACGTCTTCTAAAAGGATTTGCAAATTAGTTCTTAAAAAATTGAGAGTTTACACTCCATCTACTTTGATGGTCAACTTCCGGCATCCAATGAGGATTTGTTTGTGACCAATAATGCGTATTGTAAATTAACACTACCACAACTAGAAAAACTGGCTTCATCAGTCCATAAAATCTGTGAGAGAAATTGCGGATTTTCCGTGCACATATCTCTCAGACAATAACAAAAGTGTAGGCGCTTCTTGTCAAAATCGGCATCTGAATGTGCCTGATGTAAAACCTTACTGTAAGGACGCAGTTTAAAAGATTTTAAAATGCGCAATGCTGAAGTGCGATTTATTCCTAAGTTTGAAGAAATGTTACTGAGGTTTACATGAGGATTCGGTTCCACATACGCAAGAACGTTTATAATATTATCTTCACTGCTAACTGGACGTCTTCTGAGCGGGACTGGATCAACTCTTACACTTCCCGTTTCTCGTAAGCGGACTGATAACCGACAGATGCTCTGGTATCTTCGGTGAGGGTATTTAGCAGCATATTTGCGTTTGTTTATTTGTATCCATTGAAACTTGCCAATTTTGTTTCATGGGTATCTCGATCAACTTACCTCTTTTAACAAATTTTATGAAAGCTCTGCATGTTGGTAATTTTAATAGATGTTTCATTATTTTTATTTGTTAAACTCTCAGTTTAATAAAGTTGAAACTGATTTCTTTATTTCCCATGACATTCTTGATCACGGAAAATTAAAGATACATGATTTTTCAACGAATTTTGGTGAACAACATTCTTTTGGCCATAACGCTGAAACGAATAAAGATTTTGATGTGCGGTTTTGGACTTTTTTGTTGCAAATTCAATTTACTTTTCATTTTTGATAAAATATTTGTATCATTCCATTTAAGTTAGTTGGGCAATAAAGCATATATTTATTTATTTATTTATCTAATCGATGAGTAGAACCTTTGGCGTAGAACACTAAACTGACAGTCGTTTTACCACTTCACCAAAACACTTCTTTTTAAATCTCGACGCGCGTTTCGCTAACAATGTTAGCATCCTCAGGAGAGAATTAAAACTGAGGATGCTAACATTGTTAGCGAAACGCGCGTCGAGATTTAAAAAGAAGTGTTTTGGTGAAGTGGTAAAACGACTGTCAGTTTATTTATTTATCAGTGGTGATCGGCAGGCAGTGTGACCCAAATTTCCAACATTTACGAAGAGCTTATACTGGCACGAGATATGACTGACAACAAGACCAAAGTCCTATATAGAGGTGTTATTTCAACACCACAGACCACAGGATACATATCGTATTCTGTGGAACACTATGTATATAAACACTGTAGCGACCACTATTATACTAGATACCTAATAGATCTAAATAAAATTTTGAGTACGTTCCTGTAATATATATTAAAATGGCGTAGAGATTTTATTTCTGAAAAATGTTACTGACTGCCTTCGAGAACTGCCGCATTGTGCCCAAGGAGACCAATGAAACCGATGATATTGTACGAGTATACCATAAAATTGTCGCATACTATTATTCAGTGTACAAAAGAAGCTTTCCATTATAGGTACATGTTTGTTCACCTAGAAATATTTACGAGCAACTTGTTCCCTCTGAAAACTGAAGTGGAGTTTTCAATGTACATTTACTGGCTTACTCCCTATTATAAACACGAAGCGAGCGGATGTCTAATAATAGCATACACACGATGTGTTACCCGGCATTAATGAATTTCACCTGACTGAAGGTTAATAATTATTTCCATTGTATGATTGAAAATTTAAAACCAATATTCCAAACATGACAGATTATATTCGTGGCGGCTCGTCAGGGAGGCAAGGCAGGCAGATCCTGCACAGAGTTGATTTCAGAGACATTTTTAAGTATCTACTATTATTTTTTAAATGTGAAAACTGCTCTAAATCTATTCTATCTCAGTATGGCATAGTTGGGCGCGGAGCAGCGTATCGGACACATATCAAACCATTAGAAATAATTCAGAAAGGGTTTATTAGAATTATTTTGGGTAAAAATCGTTTTTATTCATCTGAAAACATATATAGGGAGTCCAAGTCCAAGACAAATGTTTTGTTACCGCATCTTAGTAATGCAGTACGAAAACAAACATCAACTGCAACATATACAATACTATTATGAAACTAGGAGCAAAGTAAAAGGAAAAATAAGATCTAAAACGGCATCGAAAACAATTGGTCAAATATCTTATTCTTACTTCTCTGCGACTTTTTAATGCTCTCCCTGAATATATGAAAAATATAAATAGTAAACCTACGTTTAGGAGGCATGTCGGGAGGTAGTTTCTTTCGGTTCCGAGAAAATATTATTACGATCTTGTCGACTGATATGTACAATAAGTAAGGTTCGTGCGTTCTTAATATTTTGGAATTTTGATTTGTTTCTTGTGTGTTCTGCTTTTCTCATATACCAATTTTGGTGTGGGGGACTGATTATTGTTAATGCATTTGTTTTTAGTCTTGGTGTTATTTTTAATATTTCAACATATAAGTGATCTGATATCGAAAGTACGAAACCTAGGATGGAATCCCATAGATAACTCCGATGAATACAGAGAGGCTCTAAAAAATGACTTCGACGGTATTGAAAATCTGGGAACCGACGTTGAGAACTTAAATGAAAAAATATGTACAGCATTGCAAGAGACACGTAAAAGATATGAACCAAAAAGAAGAAAAAAAAACTGTCTAGAGGCACAAAACAGCTACTAACGAAAAGAAGAGAACTAAAGAACAAATACACCACATACAACGAGGAACTAAGACAACTAAATAAAGAAATATCAAAGGCTATAAGAAAAGATACCAGAAAATTTAATACAGGGAAAATAAATACAGTGATTGAAAACAACAAGAGTCTTAAAGTTCTACGTAGAAATTTAAAAGTGGGAAAACACAACATCTGCAAACTAGAAAATAAGGCAGGGCAAGTGACTACCAACAAGGATCAAATTGTAAAAATTGTCGAAGACTTCTATGAAGACCTTTATAGAAAACCAGATGAAGAAGAGGTACCTATCCCAAGAATACTGAACCAGGGCTCTGAAGATGTACCAGACATAACCTACTGTGAAGTAAGAAAGGCGTTGTTTGAGATGAAGAATAATAAGTCACCAGGAGAAGACGAAATTGTTATAGAGGCAGTAAAGGAAGGTGGACACATAGTTACTAAATCCCCATGTAAATTATTTAATGAATGTCTACATCAAGGAGTGACACCTTCAAAGTGGAACAACGCCACTATAGTAATAATGCACACGAAGGGGAACATTGGTAATCTAGCAAATTACAGACCCATTAGTCTCCTATCCCACTTGTATAAACTATTTATGAAGATCATTGCTAAACGCTTAACTCCAAAATTAGATTTTTACCAGCCGAAAGAACAGGCAGGATTTCGAGCAGGGTACGGTACAAATGACCATTTACATACAATCAAGACCCTTATAGAAAAATCAACAGAATATAATAAACCTCTCATCCTTGTTTTCGTAGACTATGAAAAAGCTTTTGACTCAATCAGCCAACAACATATGCTCAAATCATTAACAGACTGCAGAATTGATTACAGGTACATTGCACTGATTAAGGGTATATATGAAAAAGCAACGGCGTGTGTAAGATTACATAAAAACACAAGAACATTCCGAATAGAACAAGGTATACATCAAGGAGATACCCTCTCTCCAAAGCTGTTCACCACACTGCTCGAGTATGCCTGTAAGAAAATCGAATGGGGGGAAATGGGCCTAAATATGGACGGTGAAAGATTAAATAACTTAAGATTTGCAGACGATATCGTCCTTATCACCGACCGTATAGATCAAGCGTCCATGGTGTTGGAAAAATTATACAATGCTTCAAGGGAAGTTGGCCTAAGAATTAACTTTGCAAAGACGCAAGTCATGACAAACCTACTCCCCAGTGAAAACATAACTGTTGGAAGCAAATCTATTGAACAGGTCACCGCCTACAAATATTATAATAGGACGGGACAACCAGACGTGCGAACTTCTCCGGAGAGTAGGCTTGGGGTGGACATCTTTTGGAAGATTAAAGTATGTTTTCAAGTCGGATATTCCCATCAGTCTAAAACAAAAATTATACAATCAGTGCGTATTACCAGTGATGACATACGGAGACGAAACATTGACGCTTACAAAAAAGTCAGCAAAGAAACTGCGTGTCACCCAACGGGCGCTGGAGAGGGCTATTCTGGGTATTTCCCTCAGAGACCGAATACCAAACGAGATTATTCGCCAAAGAACAGGTGTTATAGATGTAATCGAAAAAATAACAACTTTAAAGTGGAACTGGGCAGGCCACGTAGCTAGAAGAACTGACGGAAGATGGTCTAAAAAACTATTGGAGTGGCGCCCGAGGCATGAAGCTTATCGTAGTAGAGGGCGCCCCCCCCACACGATGGACCAATGACATTAAAAGAATCTGTGGTAATTGGATACAAATGGCTCAAGATGGAGCAGAGTGGCAAAATAAAAGAGAGGCTTATGTTCAGCAGTGGACTACTATAGCTGAGTGATGATGATGATGAACATATATGTTATTATTAATTTCAATGAAATTATTATGAGACTACAACTCTGTCTAATTTAAGACAACTTTATATTAAACATGAATATTACACCGCACACAAATCATTAAGTTGATTTCCGTGGTTGGATCTTTGTGTTTTTTTTTTGAACAATAATAACTACAATTAAAAAAGAAAATGTATTTTCTTATATACTTAGTATTTATATGTATCACATTGTATTATGATTTGTACATGTTGGCTAAATAAACATTATTATTATTATTTTAAGTATTTGTTAATTAATCTCACATCTCACTACTACTACCGCACCGTCACCCTGTGATTAAAGAGTTTGAGTTCCTATTAGGAGCATCAATGAGACGCCACTGCTCAGAACAGCAATATATATATATCATATATATATATGTCATACCCATCCCGCATGTAGTTTAGAATGAACTGTATACCTGTACTGTTGACCTTCAACCGCTCAGTCTAAACTAAATGCAGGCACCTAACCACCTGCCTGGTTCCTATTAATATACACACATACGTATTACTGCATATAAGATTGTATTGGAGACTACACAAATTCCCTAAGAGCAGGAAATAAAATGTAGGGTTTATAAGTTTTCATACTAAATCAGATTTATCAAAAAAGTATAAATTTTAGAGATGTCATGGGTTTTTGTAAAATAATATACAATAAACAGGTATTTTTATTGTTGCTAGTATAGGTACCTAGGTATTTTATTTGTTTCGTGTTATAAATATGTCTCATTAATTTCTATAGAAGTATACTAGTGTAAGAAAATCTCAAAAACAACCAAATCAAACTGAAATCTATTAATTTTCGTTAATATTGAACCTATTTCAACGCAAATACAATAGTAATATTAAATCCCAACAGGCACTGTTGCTCTATTTTAATAGACTAGAAAATGAACTAAGAGTAATATATTCCGATGTTGAAATGTTTAAAAATTGCTCCAAATTATCTGATGTTTTACAGTTTTTTGTTCATAATAATTTATTTATTGCTTTGCCAGAAATTTTTAAATTATGTAATTTAATACTTTGTATTCCAGTTGCTTCTGCGTCAGTGGAAAGACGCTTTTCGTGTTTAAAACGAGTCTAAGTCTATTTTTAATTTTGATAGATGACATAACTCAGGTTATAAGGTTTAGTGAATGTTCGCTATTTGCCGATGATTTAAAGATATATAGAATCATTCGAAATCCACTTGATGCTATTGCACTCCAAAGTGATCTCAAAAACCCAATGAAATTCGAATATATTTTATGCAAATCACCACTAAAGAATGTAGCCTCTGTAAGGGATCTCGACGTTCTGTTTGATACTAAGCTTACATTTTCTGAGCATATCATCTCCATAACAAATCAGTGCTATAAAAACTTAGGTTTTATTTTTCGAAATTGAAAATCTTTTCAAAACCAGAGAACTCTTACTGTTTTATATAACGCTAATGTACGATCAAAGCTCGAATACTGTAATACAGTATGGTCACCTCTATATAAAAAATATATAGTAATGATAGAAAAAATACAGAAAAAATTTATTCGTCTATCTGATTTTACTCTCCAAAAAGACCATACCTCAACTACCGGACAAACCTCAGCAATTACAATCTAATTTCTCTATTTAACAGAAGAATATTGTCAAGTACATTGTATTTCTTTGAAATAATTCATAACATGGCCTATGACTCCAGAACATTGGCATCAATAAACTTTGCTATCCCAATAACAAAAACAAGAAAAAAAAAATAATCAAACATTTCTGCTAAACATTCCGAGAACAAACTATCAATATAAATCACCTACTGCAATGATGATGAGAAATTTTAACTCATTGCAAGAACATTGTGATATATATTATAAGAATTTCAACCAATTTAAATCTAAAATAATTACCCATTTAAAATGAGAATACACTTAAGTAATTAAGTACCTACAGTTTATATTTAGTCCTAGTTTCTTAGTGTAAGTTAGTTTTTAAGTAGTTTAAGTTTAGCTTAAACTTTACACAAAACAGTGTAATTGGGTGTACGCCTGCTACAAATAAATAAATAAAGAAATAAATTATTTTGCGGGTACTAAAAATCGACGAATTGAATTGATTTATAAAAACCTTTAATTTTTCTATTGTAGTTAATATATAAGTATAAGAAAATGTATCACGCTTAAGGCGATACATTTTTGAACAAAAAAAAAGCAAAAAAAAATATAAAAATAAAAACAAAAATAAAAAAAAAACAAAAATAATAAATATTTACCATACGAAACCCGTATTTTAACGTATTCTTTTTTACCTTGATAATTTTCTACTTTTCATTTAAGGCGATTGACCTTGACAATCTAAAAAATTCTATCCTACAGCTACGGCGCAATTTTCTTCATATACATTTTTATATTAGTGCCTGCCTAATTAAATTGCCCACGAGCTGCCACTGTTATATTCTGTTTACTAGTCATAGAAGCGGGAATCTTTAATGTAAAATGCGGACATTTAATTTCCGGCGAAAACAGAGTGGCCTGTAATCACCACTGTCCTAACAAGTTAACAAATTTATGGCCTCTTGGTTATCAGACAATATTCTAACTCAATTTCGCGTAAAGTGATTTTCTAATACCTGACAGTTGTGCCAGGATTTCGGTCTGATGAGAAACCAAACCCTACAACACTTTGGGTCTGCTCTGGCACTTGTGCTAAGAAGGTTTTTGAACCAGCATTAATCTGCCGTCCGTCAGTCCCCATATGTGTATTGATCTGCTACGTGTCCAAATTATAAAATAATTACAAAACAATAATAAATTCCTAAATTACGTTAATCGAAAATCCCTTCCACAAAACAATAAAATGAGAGAGCGTAAATACGTGTAGCAAAAGTTGCCGGACTAGCTCACTGGGGTGGTCGGTTCGTAATGCTCGAATGTAATAATACCCAAGTAAAAGAAAAACCACCCTTGATACAAACAAAAATCGCGCCACTGTAAAAGCCAGAAAACCTATGTTGACTGTGTACCTCAGATCATTATGAGTTGGAAGGAAATAAGAGTTATATTTTATACTAAATACTAGTTAATAATTTAAAAATTAATCAAATAATAGAACAATATGTTAATAAATTAAGCATCCACGTATGTCAATAAAATACGTAAACATAATATTTTTAACTTATGAAGTAACGAGAATGAATTAATATTCATCAATTAAACACCAATATTATACAAAACTATATGTACGAGGGTTGCCTTTTATATTTCGGGATTAGAGAACAAAAACCAATATTAATCATCGAAAATCACTTTATTGTTTTTCAAAATATTCCCCTAGAAAATCTATACACTTTTGCATGCGTTTGAACCAATTGCCGAAGCACTTTTGCCACTCTGGTTGAGGTACCTCCGAAATATGCATTCTGAATGCAGCAACCGCTTCTTCAGGTGTCGAAAAACCTTGACCTCTCAGGTTGTTTTTTACATACGGGATTAAAAAGAAGTGATTCGGTGCCAAGTCAGGACTAAACGACGGATGACTCATCAAATCGATGTTTTGGGTGCTAAAAATGCAGTTGTTTGAGCCGATGAGTGAGAGCTCGCATTTTCGTGGTGTAGAGTAATCCGTCTTCGGCGATTGGTTTTCCTGATTTCTTGGAAGACAACTGGCAAACAAATGGTTGTGTACCACTCAGAATTGACTGTTCTGCGTTGTTCTAGTGGTACGGCTGCGATATGTCCAGTTTTTCCGAAAAAACAGGCGACAATTTGCTTGGAAGTGCTTCGTGCGCGAACAACTTTTGTTGGATTTGGCTCATCTTGAAACACCCATACAGTCGACTGCTGTTTACGTTCGGGCTCATACGCGTGAATCCACGATTCATCACCTGTCCCGATGTCATAGACGTGTTTCGAAGCACCGCGATCGTATTTTTTGAGCATTTCTTTCGACCAATCGACACGAGCCTTTTTTTGAGCGATCGACAAATTGTGTGGCATCCAACGCGAACAAATTTTTTTGACAGTCAAATGTTTATTGAATGTATGCTGGTTCCACTAAAGCCTAAGTTTGTCTCAATCTCTTGATAGGTCACATGACGATCTTGCAATATCAGTTCGCGCACAGCATCAATGGTTTTCGGAACAACAACTGATTTTGGACGACCTTCACGAAATTCGTCTTGGAGTGAACTACGACCACGATTGAGCTAGGTATAGAGCCGAAACCCTTATCAATACCTGCCAAAATTTAGTATATGCGTAAAGGTTTACAAGGAAGTAAGATATTTGCAGAGAATATAAAATTAAATTAACACAATAAATGTGCTGTTTGAAATTATCAACAAATTTCCAAACATAAACTAAGTGCTAATCATAAACAAATATTAATGGATTAATTCCCAACTCAAAAGGTAATATTCAACAGTTTTCTGAATGTTAAATTAAACGTAACAGATCATTGCGAAGAAAGTGTATAAGTCGTGATTTGTCATTATTTTTTAAACAAATAAATTTGAATGCTAGGTATAATACTTAGGAAATGGAAGTCAACCTCCACAAAACAAATTTAATAGATTTTTCTATAAATTATTATTTAAACCATACATGTTTCGGGGTACCAGGCCCCATCCTCAGTAGTTAGTAACGCTACGAAAAGCATGTTGCCTTATGTTTTAAAAAACATTTTTATTTATATTATTATAAATGTATTAATTACATTACCTGAACAAATTTTTCATGTTATAGCTTAAAATAAATTATATATTCTTGTAATAGATCCAAATTAACATGTTTAAAATAGTCAAAATTACTTATTATTTGAGTTTAATTTTCCTTTTTATAAATCATTCGGATTCGAAATTAAGATATACAAGGTGTTTCTAAATCATCTAATCATGAAAAAAACATAAATTGTAATTTTTCGAAAAGTCCTTATTTACAAAGATACAGGGTGTTAAAGTTGCCTGAGGACGATTTTTTTGAAATATTTTCGAAAGAATGACCATAGATGGGTAAACGGGGGGGACCCTTGCCTTAACTATAACCTAGCTTTTTTTCCTTCTGATTTGTATTCATTTTGTGTGAAAAATGTGATAAATTAAAGTTTTCTACATACTTTTTTTTCGAGAAATTCGAGTTTGAAAATTTTAGGACAAAACTGGTCCTTAGTACAAAGCATTAATAAAGTTTTGGAAAACTTTTCGTTAGCAAACTGTATTTCAATAATTTTATTAATGCTGTTTACTGAGGACCAGTTTTGTCCTAAAATTTTCAAACTCGAAAGTTTTCGAGAAAAAAGAAGTATGCCTTTTTAATGTAGAAAACTTTATTTTATCACATTTTTGACACCAAATGAATAAAATCAGAAGGAAAAAAAGCTAGGTTATAGTTAAAGCAAGGGTCCCCCCGTTTACCCGTCTATGGTCATCCTTTTTTATTGAATTTCATGTCAGTTTACGACATTTAACTATGTGAATAAATATGCTACATTTGCTTAATTCATCTTTACTCGTTTCGAAAATATTTCAAAAAAATCGTCCTCAGGCAGTCCTCTTTAACACCCTGTATCTTTGTAAATAAGGACTTTTTGAAAAATTACAATTTATGTTTTTTTCATAATTAGATGTCCCCAATTCGCTCACATATTTTGGCCAGCTTTTTTAGAAACACCTTGTATATTTTAAGAAGAAAATTTAACCTTAAGGTGTGGAAATATATATCTGTAATAATATAAACTACCTCTTGAAAATAAATTTGAATGCGTTAAAAAAAAATCTGGGCCTCCAAAAGACCCTTATTGTGAAACGTTATTTAAGAAAATAAAAACAAAATTAAAAAAATGCTCTGGGAACCAAACTTGGCTCTTCTCAATTCAACCGAAACTAATCTCTCCGAATTTAAAAAGTATATCGCGCAAACGAAAAGAGATCAAAAAGTCTTCAAATAAAAAAAGTTGTACTTGCTTAAGATTTATAATGTCGATTTTATACATAACGAACGTTTCTTCGCTTTGGAAATATGGTTTTAATAACTTTTCAACCCCTTAAAAAGGCATTCGCGTATGTCGATGTTCACCAAAACCAGGGCGATGTTCACCAAAACCAATATACAGAGTTTTCCATTTTAGAATGAGTTAAAAGGAGAGAAAAATGGAGGTATCCCTTTCTCAATTCTAGGAATACATAAAATGGCG
This sequence comes from Apoderus coryli, assembly GCA_911728435.2. Lineage (NCBI taxonomy): Eukaryota > Metazoa > Arthropoda > Insecta > Coleoptera > Attelabidae > Apoderus > Apoderus coryli. Next base: position 6,387,116 of record OU452215.1, on the reverse strand, counting down.
TTGAATGTAATTTTAAGTTGTGCTCTTCAGGCCTGGAATCTGATCCAAATACCCAATGGTCAATTTTCCCTAAAATAGGTTAACTTAATAGACAACGGTTTTAGCGTGTTTATATATAAAACTATGTTCACGATACGGCGGATTTTAATAGACTGCGGCACATGACCGTATTTATCATGCGCGGTCATTCCCTTTTTAAGTCGGTTTAGGTACTTATTAGCAATTCAAAATTTGAATAGCGCGAAATATAAATTTACCAATAGTTTTCATAAATAAAAACATTAAAAAATACATTCGAATATCGAACACAGAGTCTTTTAATTCTTCGTCTGTGTTTGTCGCGTACACGCGTATAATTGTGGCTCGCCGATCCCAGCTTAGTTTGAGGCGAAGAGTCATCAACCTCTCATTTATGCCAGATGGAAATTGGTCCAAATCACTAAGCACACCTACAACAGCCCGTAAATGGTGCTGATTGCGTGTGTCAATTTTATGGCAAAATTTGCGGGTCGAGGATCGGTCTGTTTAGCCAAAGATTAATCTTTGTGTAGATTAATCTTTGGTTTAGCTATCTTGCGGTTCACAAGAGAAAACGCTGAGTTAGAGTAATTCATACTCGGTAGCTAGTGAATGCAGATCGATGGAGGTATCTTTCAATTATTAACGCAATAAATTGAAAAAAAAAATATATGAGGTCTAACAAGTTCCGTTTTCGTAAACGCGGTACCAAAATGTGTGAGCATTTTCGCGGCACGAGAAATGCAATGTAATGAATAAATGTATTAATAATAATAATAATAATAAAGGCATTTATTGTCCAACAGTTATATAACCATTTACAGGACAAAATACATAGAAAAATAAACTTAGTTATACTTAACATTTCTCGGTACAAAACATGTATTACCAGGCTATCAAAAAAGAAAGCCACCCACGCTGTATATACCTTATTACACAGACTCTCCTTGTAACCGCTATGTATTAAGCACAATCCGCTCTTATTCATTATAACGCACTCGCTAATTTGAGACCGTAATTAATTAATCCCGCAATCACCGTTCCAATCAAACCTGTGAATGTGAGTGCATTTTTTAAAGACTGGATAAGTTGCTGGCCAGCGAAGACCTGGTGGAGCAGTAGAATAAAAGGTTAAGTCTTTAAATAATAATATAAGATCATTCATTCCGTTTTACAATCCATTAATGAATCTCCTCTCAAGAACCACAAATTTGCTACAATAGCCTTGAATGAGCTCCATAATTTACCTCTAACAGTAATGCAAAAATATATCCACGCATACACTGTATGTTTATTACGTGTTCCAAGTTTTCAATTTTAGATGTCACTGACCTATACACTTTACATTAAAGGTCTTTCCGTCACGGCAGTTAACTCCAAATTTCACCGCAAGTGATTTGGAGCAGGGCCAACCCTATTATTTCGTTATCGCGTATATGCTGAATAATACAATATAAATTTGTGTGTGTATCCACTGGAGATTCCCTTTTCAGCTAAGAACCGGTGAAACTTATACAAGCCACATTTCACCTCGCAGGTTGCGCTGTAATAAAGTTGTTTAATAAATTATACTGGTGGTTTAACCTGTAGGAATCAATAGAGTGTTAGGTGCTACTGTAGAACATTAAAGTTAATTTGATAAGGGGCATAAGAACATTATGAAATAAAGATATTTATAAAACTTGTTTATAGAATAGAATTGAACTAGTTTTAGTATACTGCGTGTGTATACCGCCTCAAATGAAATCCTTTCGGTCCATGATATACCATCATCATCAGCAGTCACTCGCTAACGAGTATAAATTACTCCAACTCAGGGATTTCTGTTATGAACCCTAAGATGGCTAAACAGACCGATCCTCGAGTCGCAAATTTTATCACAAAATCCACCCACTCAATCACCACCTTTTACCGGCTGCAGGTGCGCTGTCACATCGATGAGTTCTCTGTCTTTTTGATGCTATCTCTTTGCCTCCTCATGTCGTCGACGTTGTTCTTCAAAAGCTTAATGATCCTCGTAAATGGTACGCCTCCATCTCGGTCTGTCGCTCGCGATCTGCTCCCAGTTGTTCTTCACATTTAAGCCACACTTCTTCATGTTGGTCTTAAGAACATCCTTGTACCTCTTTTGCTGTCCTCCCATCTTACACGTTGTTGAATTTCATCATAGATATTTGCGTTCGCCGTGAGAATGCTGCCGAGGTAAGAGAAACTCTCGATGTTGGATTGGTCTGTCTCCGTTAACTGGAATATGTGATGGGACAGCCACAGTGTTTGGTGCAGGATGGTAGAGAATCTGTCTTTTTTTAGTAGAATGTTGATTTGTTTTGTTATTAGTTTCTTTTTATACTATCTTGTAATTTGTCGTATATAATTATATATATATCAATTGTGTATATATTGTCCTGTAAAGGGGTAAAACTGTTGGGCAATAAACGCTATTATTATTATTATTAAAGCTGAATATTTGACGGTTTTTTGCAATTTTGAGTCCTTTAGTTAGTGAATATAAGCGAATTTTGTGTATTTATGAGTGTCCAATTATTATACTACAATATTAACAATAGCATCAGTATAACTACGTAGAATAGTGCTAGAAAATATTTCAAAGACAATAACAAAAACGGTTAGTTGTGCAGGTGCAGATTGTGGCTGTTTCCTGACACTTAAAAATAAAAATTCTGGAGTTAGGTTTCACTAGTAGGTAATTTTAATCAAGAGGTTTTGTAATATATATATCCGTAAAATTTGGAAATAAAAATTGATATTTTTTCTATGACATTGTTGTGGAAACAAAAATTAGGAAGATTTGATTTGTAAATAAAACAGACAGTTCTGTAAGGATCTGGATTCATTTTAGATTTTCTATTTACTTCCCACTGTTATTTTACCATGCGAATAAATTATGTTTTTAAAAATACAGCAAATGACGAAAAATTTGCAACAACCATTCTGGTCGCACGTCTGTTGCTACTATAGTCCTTACTGTCACTTTATATTCAAAGATACCTTTCTATTCAAATAAAGAATATTATTAAAAAATAACTATTACTTGTTATACAATATCAGGTCTATACATGTTACAATAAAGTTCCAGATAGTTTAAAAGGACTTAATAGCTTTAGGTTTAAGAATGAAGTTTGTGAGATTGTTTCATTGTTTCTACAAGTAACTGTCTATTTTTTGCTATTTCTCTATTTTATGTATTTTTTAATTTATTGGTATTTTGTAAAAATTGTTGTTTATACGTAGGTATATCTCAAATGCAATAAATTCCAATGTATTGCCGTAGGTAAAATACTTAGGTTAAGATAGGAAGCTAAGCTTCAACTTCGCCTGTTGTAATATGATATATATTGCAATAAAGTCATTATTATTATTATTATTATTATTTTTTTTTTAACTCGATTATCTCGGTATGTTTTAGCCGGAATACTTGTGTATTCAAGACTTATTAATTATTAAAAACTTTACGGACAATTCGAACCGTACCAAGTATGGCAGCCTTGCAACTCAAATCGGCTAAGTGCGAACTTAATTGCAGTTCCTTTAGGTTTTCTGTGAAAGAGTTTGGTATTAACCCGTTAGACGATACCACGAATGGTTTAACAGTTATCTTTCTAAAGTTGTGTATTCTTTTCAGCTCGTGGGCCAGATCCTGATACTTAAGGATCTTTTCCGTGACTGTTTTTTGTATGTTATGGTCTGCTGGTACCGCAATGTCGACTATGAAACACTCGTTGCTCACTTTGTTGATGAATAGTATATCTGGTTTGTTATGAGAAACTGCTCTGTCAGTAATAAGCTGTGTGTCCCAATATATTTTAACTTTATCGTTTTCAATTACTGGTTGTGGAGTATGGTTGTAGTATTTTTTATTGTGGTCAATAAGTTGGGCTTGTTGGCAGATACTAAGATGTATGATCTTTGCAACATTGTTGTGTCTCTCCAGATTCATTGTTGGGGCCAATGAGTTGCATCCCGTAGTCAAGTGCTGTATAGTTCCTGGATGAATGTTACACAGTCGACAAACATCGCTCAAATCTTTTCCTATGATATGTTTTAGGTAGGATCTTGTGGGCACGATCTGATCCTGTATCGCGCATATGAATCCCTCTGTCTATATATATATATACGACGTCCGCAGTTGAAATATAATGAATTATTTCGTGAAGATTCAACTTGTAATTCTTCATTACTGAAATTATACTTACTTAAGAATGGACTACTTTTTCAATTTATCAATATTATTCTTAATGAATTGCTTCTTACATAATGTAACAGGACTTTATGTTATGTTGGAAATTTGGTTCACACTACCATGCTTTCACCAGACGGGCCGTTTCGTTGATCGGCAATTCGGGCGCATATAGTGTTGGAAATAGTATATGATGGAGTTGTTTCTTCTCGTCCGGCCATCGTTTGTGAACTAAATTTAATAGAAATGGCTCATTCACCATGTCACAAATAGTATTAGAAAGTATTCCTCCTCTATGTCATGAACGTATTAGAAATTTCAGGTTACCGGGCTCCACTTTGTTAAAATAAATATTGAATATCGAGAAGGGGTTGATTTTTATTGATTATGTTCTTTTGGTTTTATTAAATTACTCGCTTGGCGAGCTACTCGCTTGTAGAGGTCCTCGAGAATCGCCCACGTACATCACGCTCACAAAAGAGGGTCTTAATGAGTCTCACTCGTAAGCGAGGGACCGCCTGTATTTGAACTGCGTCTCTCAGTTAATAGTTACTTGATTTGATTTAGAACACTATTTAAAATTAAAAGGAAAGTCAGATGAATTTTACTAACTATTATTTATTTAATTATTTAAAGAATATTTATACAAAAATCAATTTAATAAAAAAGGACAAGTCTCAAAAATCAACAATTATAATAATTAAAAATTAGTAGGTACTTACATTACAAACATCATCCTCGACAGAGCTCATCTTTTTTCGTTTAAAAAGAAACGTTCATAATTATAATTATTATACTAGTACTATAAACTCGCGTTGATAAACCGTAAAACTTTAAGACACTACTAAACGGAGGAGATTAGTGCTTCTAGAACCCGAAGTTTACTTCGCCGAAGTTGGAGAGAAGACCTCAAAAAAAAGCGAGAGAGTTTTGTTGTTAGAGAACCTGGCGGAGCATTCGGACACATATATGCTCCAACGCGGGGAGACTTCACGGTCCGAGCCGCCAAGTCTCCAACCACTCTCTTCAAACTTTATTACACAGAAGTGCAAATAAATCCCCCGTAACTTCCTGTTACAACAATATTTATCACTTTACTTTTTTCCTCTCTTTCGAATCAATGAAATTGTCTATTCTTAGCGTCGGTCGTACCGTTTTTGTTGAATCAGTAATTTCTTGTCTATTCCTATATTAGAGTCATGAACTTTTTTAAACTTTTAAAATTTGTTAATCAGCGTAAAATACATGCAATATTTTTATTACAATATCCCGGGTGCGACAATCTTGCCTGCTCACACTAGATGTGGCTCAAAAACATCTTGTTCTCAATATGCCACTCTACTATACTTATAGGGTCCCTGAAAATCTAAAATGGAAAATAAATGTTTTTAAATTTAAACATTTGGATTTTTCTTTGCATGTGACTTTGTATTTTATCAATTCCATTCAGCTTGTCATTAGGACCATAAATTACGCTAGTATTTTCGATTGAACAACTCGTTTATGTAAACAAACAAAATCGACGGTTGATTTGTGATAGATCGTTTATCTCTATATTGTTTGTTGAATAATTTCAACATTCGTACGGCCAATTTAAAAACACTTGTTGAAATGTTTTTCTTTTCGCTTTTTATTCGTTTATGTGTTACTTAAAATACGATAGTCATAGGCGCAGATCCGGCAGAATCGTAAAATAAGAAAATATTAGTCACTAGTCACAAAAAAAAAACATTAATTGCTACTTCTTTAAAACTTGTACCATAAATATACTCCTCTGACACATACCTACTTAACTGCACAATGCAAGCTAGATTTTTGTAAAACCCATAACAACCATTCATGATGAGGCCTGGTGCCTCGAAACATGTATGGTTGGATTGATGACTTCTAGAGGGATCATATTTTAGATTATAATGTACAGCATCCAATAATGAACTCCACTATAAATTATTGCGGCGATATCGATAGTTCAACGTTTGGGAAAGTTTTGGGGTGACACAACCGATTTTTTTTGCAAAATTACAAATATTAGTTTGTCAGTTCATTCCCTTTACTCGAATTCTGCTGAATATATATGCGTTATTCACGTAATAAAGAGTTTGCCACAGTTACCACCTCAGAAAAATAAACAAACATAGAAATGTCATCTAATTTCAATGTTTGTCTTCATAACATAAAGGTCAATATTTACTTTTTTAATGACAGAAGGAGTGTTGTAAATAAAAGTCAGTGGCGTAGTATAATCTTTTGAAATCGTGGTTGCAGTTTCCAATAATAAATACATACCTACGCAGGAACTGTCGCTTTTTTTTTCAAATATAATTTATTAAATAATAGATCTGGTCTGGGATTAAAAGGAAAGACTTTCTATATTATGAAAATATTTATTATTCAATGCAAAGGTAGACCTGAGAAACTGAATCTGTTTCTACTAATTTTAGACAAGATAGAAATTACGCGCCGATACTCCTTTAAGCGGGATCGCATATATTTGAAATGGGCTTGTTTAACAAAACAAGACTTTTAAGTCGGATTTTAATCCGAGAGTTTGTCTGTCAACCACTATACTTTCACCAGACGGCCGTTTCGTCGATCACCACTGATGAGTCGTGGATCGACGAAACGGCCGTCTGGTGAAAGTATAGTGGTTGACAGACAAACTCTCGGATTTTAAGTCTTGTTTTGTTAAACAAGCCCATTTCAAATATATGCGATCCCGCTTAAAGGAGTATCGGCGCGTCTATGTGTTGGTAGTTGCTTTATGGGGTCAGAGACCTCCCAGGCAGCCGATATAGGAACTGTTGTTCACTCGGCGTACTACCAACGAAAAAACTAGATGTCGCCAAACACATCCTTTTAAATATTGTATAGTTCTGCAATGTAAGAACACTGTGACCAACCCTAATAAAAATTTACACTGGGATGTGAAATAAGAGTTCTATGAATAAAACGAACAATTTGCAACAGTGCTAGATTTTATTAGTAAAAAAGTAAAGGTTATGTCGGCTACAAACACTTTTGTGATTATTTTCTTGTTATGCCACTTCTATGTTTGTTTATTTTTCTGAGGTAACGAAAGTTAAGCAATAAATGTTAATAATATACCGATATCTCAGCAGGATGTTGCAAGCCCTCTAAAATATTAAATCTGTATATCTTGTAAAGATCCATAATATAACAAAAAACTACTTATATGGAAAAAATCTCGATAATATTTGTTCCTCAAATAAGAGGTAAAACTCTGCAGGGAATTGCAGAATTTATAAGTGGTATTTCCTGATAAAACATTCAGTGAATGTAAAAGGTACGGGCTAACGTTGTATAGATTCACTTAAAACCCAAGGGAACAAGCAAGCTGTATTTACCGTCTACTAAAAAAGAAAAGATACACATGCAGGATTAATGATATCAGGGTTGTACTTATTAATTTTATTATACCACTTGTAAGGGTTTCTCATTCTAAAATAACTACCAATATTTTTCGCACATGGTATACCAACATTATAGAGAGAGCTGTAAGTGTATCATTAAACATATTAAATATACAGGGTGTTTCTTTTTGAAGATTTACGGGGGTGATTTCTCAGGTTATTTTATGGAAAAAAGGTTTCCATAAACATACGTCCGGAACTGCATTGTTCAAGTTTTTTTTTTGTAAATAACGATTATTTTTAATTATGTCAAATATCTCCTAACCGATTTCTTTGAAATTTGGCAGCGTTGTTGCTAGAAATAGGGAGCTTATATGGCCCTAACTAGATCAAAATTATTAGGGGGTCAACTTAACCTTAAATGTTACCCTTTCATTACTTGTTTTAACAACAAAATATTTATCACTTTTAAAAGCGATAGTTTTATTTGGCAAACATTTAAAAAACAAACCGGTTTCATCACAAAAATTTTTTGACTCGTACTTTTTCAAAACACTTTTTAAAACAGTTTCAATCCAAATGACACCGTTTTGATAACAATCGCATTCCGAGTCTTCCAGGCACTCAACCACCCTGCACTAGCTTGAAAATTAACGTAGTTAAAGTCTTTAACAAATTATAGAGCCTTTTGCTTGATTAAATTTCCCGATATTGGTACGTTTTGATGCGTACGTGCCACTTGAAACTATCGTAAAACTGCTTCACTTACATCCTCGTAAGAACACACCCATACTCGTTTTCCACTGCTTGGAACATTAGTTTTCTTGATGATAGTTTCGCGAGTTTTTACTATCAGAGATACACAATTTGCGGAAACACCGAATTTTGCTGCAACATCAATTTTTTTTCAGCCTTTATCAACTTCCTCCAAAACTTTAATTTTCTCAGCTAAACTTAAACACACACGCTGGACATCTTACTTGATTCTTAAACAAAAACCAACTAAACCTAACTTAGCGATTTACTAGGCCTCGACTATAAAATGGGTTAGGAATTTCCCAGGAGTCTCACAGAAATCTACCTGCTTCATTGCCTAGCTTTAGGCGTTAAGAACATTTTCAAAAGAATGCGAAATAAAAATGTAAAACCGAAAAGGCCAAGATCTCAATAATTGCATACAAATTTATACATAAAAGTCCGGTAAAAATTGTATTATATAGAGATATCATTTTAAAGATGCAGTATATGCATTAATTTTCATTAAAATATTCTAGGTCTTGAAAAAATTGCACTGCTTTTCGCTATATAGAGTTTCACTGTATAAACAGTGTCGACTGTATTATCATATTATATTTTACTAAGTTTACTATAGAGCCCTATGTTATATAGAACTCTAATTTTTTTTACAGTTAAAGTTTACAGGTCTGTCGGCAGTTTTGAAGACTGTTTTGGGTTGCTGTGTTCGGAATAGACTTTCATTAACGATTAACACATGTAAAACCATGACGTTCACCCTTCCCGGCGCGTGCTCGCCCCATTCTTTTCGACGATAATATTGATGGCGCGATCTTGGAAATGTGTTCTGTGATCAGGGGTCTCGGGAGCTTATATGGCTCAAACTAGATCAAAATTATTAAGTCCAGTGGCGTTAGGAGGGCAACTTAATAAAAATTATTGACAATAAAAATGTACACCAGTGACTGTAATTTAACTTCGATATAGTCCTGAGATATAGCAACTAACACTACAAATTTGTATTTTTTTCATATTATGTTGATTCGTTTACGAGATAAAAATAAAAACCATTTTTCAACATAACAAGTATATTTGGTAATGTAACGGGAATGACAGTCAATCCTCCACGAAACGAAACAAATATATTACTAAGCTACCAGACATGTTTCGGAGCTTCAAGCTCCATCATCAGTGGTAATACAGTCAATTACGAAAAACTACATTGGAATGTACATAGATACAAGTATTCACAATTCATAGATTATGCAATACATTCGGGTTATTTCGTGAAAATTTTATGTAAAACCAGTGGCAGCTTGTAGCAGATTAATGTGGTGAAGCATAACATAAAATAAAGCCATATAATTAATAGGTAGCTAAAATTAATAGGGATATCCCTACTTCGTCAACTCCATAAAATATAGGAGGTTATGTTTATAAGTAGGTACCTCACCTAAGTATTGTTTTCTTTAAAAAGTGTAATTAGTATCTAGAATATATTTACCTACTTCATAATAATACGCAATACAACACATTTTATGAAACTTTCAATCAAATTACTTTTATGCTACCCGTTAGCAAATCATAATACGTCTCATACCAGATATTATTAAAAGCTCTGGTTTTATGCATTTGCCTTTATTTATATGTATCAAACATTTATTTAAATCGGGAGCAGGTGTGTCTGTATATTTTTAACAAAATTTTTCTGTTCTTAAAAGGAGTGTTGATTAAAAAAACTTAACTTTAGTTAAAATTAAAAAATAAACATCATTTTTCATAATAACTTCGCTTACCTGATGTCAGCGTAAATATAATTTACGCTGCTGATGTGTAGTACTTCCACTTGCTTCTTCCATACTAAATATAATATATTATTAAAAGAAATCTGCTCACTTGTTGTAAATATTCTTAGATTAAGATCATTTTTATTATAAACGCCTAAGAATGAATTGTTGTTTCTTTTTATTCTGCTTTTACTTTTAGTTCTCATAGTATTATTGGATTGTTTTTCTTTCTGTTTTGCTTTTTGCTATTTTTCTTTTAGCTTTGCCTATATTTGTTCATTGGATAGGATGATCGTTGTGTTGTTATTACATTATTGTATTACTATTACCTATATTATCATATGTAACCAAACCAAACTCATAGTTAGAAAACTGTATGTTTTGGGAATAAAGTTTTGAATTGAATTGGGACATTTCTTTTTTAATTGTACGTAGTGCTAAAGAAAATAATAAAGTATACATTTTTTTTTTAATTATTAGAGAAACATCACCTTAGAATTGTTTTTTACAAACGTGAGCCGAACCGTCGCTATTACAAAATAAATTTTTGACAAGAATGTCGAAATAGAAATATTTAAAAATTTAATTTATTCACTTACGAACCAATACCCAAAGAAACTCACAGATACGAAAAATGCACAAGTACTTCGTGACATTTGGCAGTTTCAAACAGCTTTAGTTATTTATAAAAAAAAATTCCCGCACCGCATGCGGAAAAGAATAATTTGGCAAACTAGCTTGCGCGTGGAAAAGTGCATTTTCCCGCGCGCTCCTCGATTTTTTTTTGTAGCAAAGGTATCTTATACATCTTTAAAATAGTTAAAAAAATAATGAGGCATCCTTATATAACTTAAAATTTGTTAAGGTGCTTATCATTCTGACTGTATATCTTTGTCAGATTCTTCCAGAATTTTCTGTTCTCGCATATTCATGTTTATTGTATTTATTAATAATGTTACGCCCAAGAATTTTTTCATCTTTTGTAGAATCCTGAAAAGGTATATAAAGGCTGCGCACTCAAACTGCTGGAGTATACTTTTTATTCATGCAATTCTATTTTAGGTCTGGTATTAATTAAATGCATTTTAAAATAATAACTAAAATCATTTCGCATTCAAATTTGGTATTTCAGTATATTAATATGATGCAGTGCATAGCGCTGAGAAATGGAAGTCTAATTTATACAACATTCCATACCGTAACAAACACGTTGTTGCCAATAATTAATCACAAATGTTAATTATAACAAAATGCTCAATTAATCAAAATTATAAATACAATTATTTTATGTACAAACTCCATCAGACTGAAGTAATTATCCCTTTATTAAGTAATGATAAATAAATACACTTTATTGTCAAACAGGCAGAACCCAATTACAAGACAAAACATTGCAAAAATAAATCTAGACACTCAATATAAATAACAAACAAATAATAATAAAAGATAATTAAAACATACACAAAACCCAATCCATGAAAATTCCGAATCCATGTAACGGCTTAAATTCGTAGAGAATCGTTAGCCGACAGGTACCGCCATAAACCCTAAATAAAACTTGCCTTGCCTTCACATTAAATAGGTTCAAATTATTGATGCCCAAAAAATTGCAATAATTACTCTGTGTTCCTGTGTTACTCTCTTTATCTATAATGCGATCAACCTATATAACTCTATTCATGAGCAATTTAAAATATTCAATATCAACAAATTCAAGTTTAAATATAAAAAATATTTTTTTGAGACATTGATATAGCAGTATAACGTGAACATATTATCTAGATGTGTAATTTGAACGCTCATGGTTCGCTGAGAGATGTGCGCTTTTAGGATTTATTCTAACCTTATTTAGTGTTTACTGTGAGATGTAGGAAGAGTAAGAATCAATTTGTATATTCCAAATGCAAATTGTATTTTAGAGGTGGTATAGATCTTGCGTAGGGTTAAGTTAGAATAGCCAATGGCTAGACTTCGCCTGATGCATATCTTTGTTTTCTATACATATATTGTGACGTTAAACTGTGAATTGGAATAAAGTCCATTTATTATTATTATTTAGATGGTACGGATTACATACCGGGTGTCCCACCGGGATGAGATTTGATCGATTATGGAGAAACTACACTGTGGAACAATCTGAAAATATGGTGTAGTCCGTAGGTCAATGGGACCAATTCGGCTAAAATGTTTGCAAGAACCTAGCACTTCCGGTTATACTGGAAATTGGTGTCAACTTCCTTATTTCAAAGACGATTCTATATAAATTATATTTTTTTTTGGATTCTCCTTGAAATTCCAAATATGCTATACCTATCGCCAGCCGTTTTCGAAATATTTGAAATTTTATGTCAAAAATGACGTTTTCAGAATAATAACAATATTTTATTATATGGAAACTTTAATAATTTAATTTGTTAGAATATCCTAGGAGATATAGACCTACTTTAGGCGCCTACGTATATTTTTTTAGTAAATATTAATACAGGCTATTTGAAAAAAAGGGTAAAAAATAATATTGAAAAAAGAGTGTCAAAATTCAAAATTTTTAAATGGCAACCCCTCCATTTCATATTTTTTTAATTTCTTTGCATCAAAAATAAGGGCAAGTTTATGAAAGGATGTCTATCCCAAAAACTGATAGTTTTCAAAATATTGGCAATTTTACATTTTTCTATTACAATAGTGATATGAATTTGACATTTAATTGATTTTAGTTGGTCATGATGGCTTTAGATAGCAAATAAGTAGGACACTTGACAAAAATAATCAACAATTATGACAAATTGTAGACATTAATTAGTAGTAATAATAAATGGCGTGCATATAAATTATTATACTAACGAATACTATCTAAAATTGTTTATTATTTAAAGAGAATGTGACAGAGTGATGTCACAAACGTGTGATACGAGTACATTTGCTGCCAGGTAGGTACCCAGAAAAACACAAGGCATCACCAAAATTTGTTAAACGGAAAATAGATAATTTCAAAAATTTCGGGTCCGTAGAGACAAAAATAAAACGAAGGAAACCTATTTGTTACGATGAAGCTGTAGAAATAGCTATACTGGGGTACTTCACGGCATATCCTACGATATCTCTGAGAAAATTTGCAGTGGAGTCTGGATTTTCTAAAAGCACCACCCAAAGGATTCTGAAGAAACACAAATTTCATCCATATGTGTTTACGCTGGTACAGAATTTGAAAGAGTCTGATTATTCAAGAGATATTTAAATATTTTACAAAATTTAGTAAACGATTATTTGCACAACCTAACACTGGCTGTGCGACAGCAAATTTTTTATCAACAGGATGGAGCTCCTCCACATATTGGGCAAATGGCTACCTAATATATGATGAACTTCAGAATAATAAGTGACAGTACTTGACCCCAATTTGTTCTTATTTCGCATAGCACATTGTTAATTAATTCCAAAGTAAAAACCTGTTAATAATTTAACTAAATGATTCGTAAGAAAAAAATAGTGAATATAACTAAAATCATGGGATATTCCTATAAGGGACCTCATGAATCTTATTTTGCCAATTGTTAGTTTTAAGACGATGTAAATCTTAGTTATAAAAATTTCCGATATAACCTCTCCAGGTAGTAAGTTGTAGTGCTAGTTTGCGATATGATTGCTGATAATGTTTCTCTCCTCTTTAGAGTTATGTAATTTCGTTTCTACCTAACTGATGATGACCCTAGCTAGGGTCCAAACATGTATTTTTGAATAACCACAATTAGTGGATGCGACAGCTTTTTCATTTTCCAAATTATTGGACATCCACAGTTACATGGACTATTTTGTTAACATTTTGAACATTTGTTAAAGTAATTTTTTTTATGAGTTGACCTTAGATAAGGTTGTATTATACGTTCACGTTATTATTTAATCAAATTCTTCACAGACTCGAAACGATATTGTAGATGGGCAACGACTATGGTACTCTGACGAGCTCATAATAAGAGCGAAACGAATTCGTCAGTATCTGTCGACCAATGCCTCGGTCTGGTTCTACTGACTAGACTTTAGATCGATCGATTAATGAAACTATTTCGATTTATGCTCGTCGCAATAATAATTCCAATATTTTTCTGTAAATCGTATGATTAACTAACATTTTATATATTTTTCCAGAACTCCAACAACTATAGAACTTTCTCGGAGATGGAGTTATGGATGGTGAAAATCGCATAATTTTGAATGTTGGTGGCATCCGTTATGAAACATACAAAGCGACATTAAAAAAAATACCTGCAACACGTCTTTCGAGGCTTACTGAAGCCCTGGCAAATTACGATCCAATCTTGAATGAGTATTTTTTTGACAGACATCCCGGAGTTTTTGCTCAAATTTTAAACTATTATAGGTAAGCAATCCATTTATGAAGATCTAAACAACCTCACGAATGCATAACCCATGAAGAAGTGTACTTGGAGACGGTAATTAATTTTCTGTACGATAAAATTTTATAAATATTGTTAGATACATCACTTCAGAATATTTAGTTATGCCAGTCTCTGGGTGTCAGTTCATATAAACTAATACTAGATAAGCCAAATTTTGTATTTAATTAAAAAAATGGTCCAAAATGACAACTTACTCTAATAAATAGTTAGTTAGTAGTAAATGACTGTGCTCTATTGCAAAACTGCGTATGTAAGCAAAATATACTTTCTCTTATGCGTATGCCAAAAATATATACAAGCTAGAAGTCATTTGGCTTTTAAGACAAATAGTCCCTGAAACGATTATAGGTCATTTCGTATTTTTCTCGAGACTTCTTAAATAGTATGTGCACTTCGTAGAAAAAGCACATTTCCAGACTCCTATGGTTTGCTGCATCAAGTTCCATAGTCGTCCGGAAAAGTGTTCCTTCCTATAACGTTTCCCAGTTCAATAACTTTTCACATTTTTTGTTCTCGACTAAAATGAATTGGGGTTTATTGTAAACGAAACACCCTTTAAATTCCTTTCAACATCCGCGTTTCACGGACAGGTAAAACAAGTTTCTTCCTGTAATAATTTCTACTTTACTTTCTGGCTTATTAAAGTTAGACGCGTAATATAAAATAATGCAAACAATAATTTGTCAAATAATGGATTTTAGTTGACTTCCCTAAGTTATTGTTAGCCGTTTTAGCCAGCTTACACTATTTCAAACCGGATAACAGGAATAATAGCCGAAAGTTGTCTGGTAATCCCACTGCAGTTTTCTGTTGCGTTTAAATAGAGTACATAATTCAGGATTAAGATCACCGTTGTAGTTTGTGGATATTATTCGCTATTCTTACAGCATAGTACGAGTGGTTTGTTAAGTCCATGCGTTTAACAGGGGTTTTTAATAATATACAGAGTGTCCCGGAAAATGTGCGAAATCCCATGAAAAAAAATGACAAGGTCGAATATTTTTTTAAAAAGGCCTACTAGAAATTGGTTTTGGTCAAATAACTTTTAAAGTTTTTAAGATATTAGTGTTTGAAACTTAAAAGTGATATGAAAAATCAACGAAACTAAAAACTTTTTATTTTGTTATCACATTAACTTTCAAACAAACTTTATAATAATTACAAAAGCAAAAATAATAAAAATTTTCACAAAATATTTTTTTATAAACAAAAAACTGTATTTATCTTGTTTTAGTTGTCAAAGTTTTGTTAAACTCATGCTTTTTGCACCTCATCTGACAATTCTTCCTCTGAAATACTATCTTCTGCTGCGGGCTCTGGAACCAAATCGCTTGCATCTTTTGATGTCGGTAAAGATTTGTAATAGCTATGGAACTCTTCAGAAACCACCACAGTTTTACATAGCTTCATCAAGTCTGTTTTTTCTTTCAGCTTGTTATTGGTCTAGGTTTGCTCTATGCTTTTGATAGTCTAATATTATTTAATTTCCATGTAATCTGATTTATGGTCGTATCTGTACTGAAGAATCCAGGGCTTGGATTTAAAATGTTTGAAGCACCTGACTTTTAAACAGAGAGAGAGAGAGAGAGACTTTTTCGCCAAACTTAAACATTCATTTTCTAAACAAGAACTCAATGCCTCACAAGCACAAGGAAGTTGCAAAAATGAAAACTCTAATGTGGCCATTTCATTTTCTCCTACAAAAATAACATCTTGTCAAATAACAAAGTTATTGCCCAAAATCGATAAATCCCTTACCCAGCGAAGCTTTATTTACTTGGGGCCTAAGTTGTACAATTGCTTACCTAACGAGCTCAAAAGAATCAATTCGCTGAATATGTATAAATCTAAATTAAAAAGATGGATACTTTCAAAAGGAAGAGAATATGTTCATGGCCTGCTAATTCCAATAATTTAAAAATTATTTGTTTTGAGTTGTCATTTGTTATGTAGCTTGAAGGAAAAAAAAAAGAAACTTTGTGGTGGTCCTGGGATTTTTGTGCGGGTGCGACGATGTCTGGTGTGCTTAAACAAGCTGTGCTTCGCATGTGATATTGTTGTTGCCGCGCGATGGCTCCGGGGCACCTACTATTGGATATGTATATCAGGTGGAAAATTGGATAACCAAGGGAAAAAATTAGTAACTTTATCTATTTCAGAGTACAAGTTATAATACTTAACTCTATGTTTTTGTTTATTTACAATGTTAATTAATAATTATATCAACAATTGTGATTTATTTTGCTATTTGTAAATAAATATTATTATTATTATTATTATTGCAACATAGAGATTATCGTAAATACCTTCACACACACAAAACAAGGAACCCATCCATGTGTAGTAGCAAAACAAGATAAATGCTAAATGTTACAATTAAGTACGGACAGATGTTCAAAATCGTCGCTGCAAAAATAAGTTACATGTCATATATCGGAACAAAATTAAATTCATTACAATATTTCGGCAACCATCAGTACAGCCTAAATAACATAAGTGACAATTATCGAGTTTTTACCGCGTAAGGCAATAATAATGTATCCTAGATTCAGACAGCAAATAGCAAAATTCAACAAAATACACAATCGCTATTTTAAATATACACACGGGCATATATCTTGTTTCACCTGGTTAGATTTTGGTCAAAATGGGATTATCCTATTTTTACACAGGCTATTGACCCTTTCAGTGTGTAAAGAATTTATTTTGTTTGTGCAGTAGAAGAAGGTGAAATTTGTATGTACAACAATGCACTTCACTAAAAAATGTAAATAATGGAGTTATCTTGTTTTTGCAGTAACCTGACGATATAAGGTCCTAAAAGGCGCCATTAGATATCGGTTTTCGTAAAATAAACTTTAAAGTTCTTTGTATAAAGTAACAAAAATTTATATGATGGACACTAGTGAGGAACTTTTCTCAAGAGAGAAAAATGGGTTATATGTAGATCTCGTATGAAGTTATAAATAACAAACGGTATCTTTTGAATCATGCTTTTATCTTACTTTAAGTCGTTTTAGGAGTCTCTTTATCGCTTTCTGCAGGCGACTTCTTCTCGGCCGGCCAGCCTTCCTCACATTTGCCTCAGTGAAATTTTATATGTTCTTGATTTACACAACACAAACACGTACAGCGATTTATTTATATGGGAGTGATTTAAGAAACTAATTCCATTTTTTTTTAACGACAAAACGTATAAAAACGGCGATGCGAGATTTATAATTATGAAAAATAATTAATTTTTCCCACGACACAGCGCAGCGGTTATAAACGATATATATACAATATATATAAAATTTACGGTTTATTTTAACAACAATGTCAAGTTAAAATTACTCCATAGAGGGGCAGTAGGGTAAACCACCCAGTTATTGGACACTTAAGAAATTTTCTACGCAAATATTACTGTCACGTGAGTACGTTAGAGAGTAGGTCTGTGATTCTGGTATCAAATGAAACGTATGTTTATATGACATGTATGTCAACATTTAATTTTCTTGTTATTTTGACGAATTTTCGATAAAACATGAATATATCGTTTTGTTTGGAAACACTTTGTAATTGGACTAATTCATATGAATTCGTGGCGAAATACGCATACAATGAGTTAAAGCATTTTTCGGTGCTTTACAGCGATGAGTTACTTTTGATATTTGCCTCCATAATTCTCGACACAATTGCGTTTAAGATTTCACCAGTTAGGTAGTTGGAACTTAACTCTTATTAGAATGAAATAAAGTAACTTGATAAGGGTTTTTGAGATTATTGATAAAGCGTGCGCTTTGCATGTGGAAGGCTCTGGCAAGTTTTTTCTTATTTATAATTTTTGAATAAGGTAGTGAGATTTTTAGGTTCGTTTATTGGAAATAATAAGAATAATAGAATTATAATAATTATTAAAATTGTATTTAGTTTCGTTACGCCGGTCATATATTTCAGATTATGTCATATCCTGTCGGGAAAGTTTTGGTGCAACACAACCGATTTTTTTTTCATGTTTTGCTTGTATCTAAGATATTCTACATTTCCGGCGCACACTGCTTAATGGATTTGAAAGCTATCAGTGCTAAAAGCTAGAGGTCTGCCTATATTAGTTGATGAAATTATGTGTCTATAATTAAAGGATGTACCCCAAATTGGTATAGACTGCAGGGTATTGACGTTATTAGCAGATATAGAGATGAGGGTTTTCGCAATTCCTGATGAATCTTAAAATTTCACAATCAGAACTGGGCTGGTTCTTTTACTTTTTGAGATACAGTAGCAGTAGTATCTCTGTTATTAAACAAGCTATTGAAAACCCAACCAGTTTCATTATACGGTTTTTAGTGGCGTACTTTATTTTTATTGTGAGTTTTTTTTTAACAGAACACCTTTTACACGGTGTATCAAGATCGATGATAGTTTAGACATTTATGGAAAACGAGAAGTAGGATTATTTTGAAAATTTGGTTATTTAAGTAGGTCAATCTAACCTATAAACACGTCTTAAATATTTTGACATTATTTGTGCCGGTTATTTCAGAAGTATATATCAACTACCTTATTATAAATAGAATACCCTACATGATATTATATTTTTAGATTTGCTATTCAATTTAAAGTACTTTTTCTTCACAATTCTTTATTATTTAATAAATTAAAGAAATAATCCATTTGATGCAGTGGACTGTAATCTAATTACAATGAAACAATATCGTCCTCTCCACTAATAATTTTAAAAATCTTTATTCAAAGGGACATGTTTCGGAGTCCCAGCTCTATCACCAGCCTTAAAATATCGCAACTACTATGGTGGAGTTAAATCCCCATATAGGCAGAGCCCTTAATAGACATGTCCCTTTCAATAAAGATTTTTAAAATTATTAATGGGGACGACGAAATTGTTTCATTGTAATCCTTATTATTTATCAACCATATATAATTTATATTAAATTTTTTTTGGCCCAAAACAGTCGACAGAAAACAAAATTGTAATTTGCCTCGTTTGATAAGGGAAAACCATGAAGTTTTGGCAACGATTTAAATGGTCTTACGGAATTCAACAACAAATTACAGTAGCATGTCTTTCAAAAATATATGTTTCATTAAATGCTATTTTTTTTTTTGTTGGTAAATACTTAATTTTTTAATTTTAGTACTTAATTTTTTATATCAAGGTAATTTGTCCTGTAATTGGTTTTTTGCCGTTGAACAATAAATGCTCTTATTATTAAAGCGAAATGATTCAACGTCTACTCCACAAACGAACACTGTATATTTGTCAAACCATACCCAACTAACCATACATGTGTCGACAATCGTGATTCTCATCATTAGGAGTATAGTCTATTCAATATTAGTTTGAAATTACATAAAAAACCACAACTCCATATCCCTTTGTAAAGTCAATACCGATCGCCGCCGTCCATAGGCGCATCTTTTAACTTTTCATAACAATACATGCCCTATTTTAAAAAGCCTTTGTGTATTAACAGTTAATGTTAAATGTATAACTGTTTTGCCAATTTAAAAGTATTTTTAAAAACAAATTTTATATTATATACTTTTACTTTAATAAGTAATCCATCTATCGAGGAGTGAATAGTATGATTTGAATAAAACGACGTCTACTCCACAAAATGATGTATATATATATATATATATACGTTAAAACCTGGTTTTTAGATGTGTATAAACGTTTAAATCAATGTAAAACTCTCTATTAACATTTGTATGAAGTACGACCCTCACATCTGACAATATTGTATAAGGTTCCTTAAGCCACTGATGATAAACATGTAGTCCGAAACATGTCTGGCATTTAAAAACAAGGTTTTAACGTACATATATATATATATATATATATATAGATCATTTTGTGGAGTAGACGTCGTTTTATTCAAATCATTATATTATATACTTTCACTTGTCACAAAATACTACGTCCCGCTCAAAACGAAAACAAACGTGTTCCGCTCGTGTCACTGGTATACTGCCTTATAAAAAAAAACGCAACCTAATACCGGCGGTGTCTGATACAGTGACTGCAAAAAGTTTCCTCCACTTGAGGTATTATTAAAAACGATTATGTAATTTGATAGATCTTCTTTCATTTTATTAATCTAAGAAAAACTATTGAACAGATCATGGTTACAATATTCTGCCACCGTGTTTTACTGTCGGACACAAATTTTTTTCGTAAATTCCACATTAAGTCTTCGCGATACCATATGATGTCCATCCGATCATATTTAGATTAATCTGAGAAAATAACACGTTGCCAAAAATTATTTGTTTCATTTATTTATAATCCTTTGTTTTTCGATTAATCATAAACCCAATACTTTTGTCAGTCACTATAATTATTTTTATTACTGTCGGTGTCCTTTGGGAGGCATGATTTATTATACGTCTTATATACGAGGGAGAAATGTATCAAAAGAACGCTGTATTCGATGCCTATTTCTAATCTAAAGAGGCATGGGAACGGATAGCCCCGGTAGAATCGTTAATTTTATATATTTTAGATTAAGGTTTAGGATAATCTATACAATATTCATAGAAAGTTAGATAATATCATTATCGAAATACATTGGTGCTGAAAATTATTATGCAGAATTTTAAAATTAAGCATGATCAAATTTTTTGGTTTGCTACACTTACCATTTGTCGACAAAAGAAGAAGAAGAAAATGGTACGTGAGGCAAACCAAACAATTTGATCATGCTTAATTTTAAAATTCTATATACAAATTTTCAGAACCAATGTATTTCGATAATGATTTGTAACTTTCTATCAATATTGTACTACTGACGATGACGATGATAATGACGATTCCCGAAACATTATATGGTTAGTTTAGTATATTTTGACAAATATACTTGTTCATTTGTGGAGTAGACATAACTCCTCGTAAAAAATATATATTTGTCTATGGCTACTTTAAAAAAAGAACGAAATACCGCACGATTTATACATTTCTTGCCCTTAGAGCAAATATTTGTTTATAAAAAGTATTTATGAGTACTTCCATACTGGGGACACAAATGTTGATGTTGATGATATTGCCCTGAAGAGGTTCAAAAATACATGAACGATAAAGATAATTAAATACTTTGGATAATTTTTATTATATTATCATTTAATAATTGTGATAGAAAAGTACACTTTGGTATACAGTAGTTTTGATTGAATTCTTACCTGCGCGACAACACAACCTAAGTTTACGTACAAATTATACCTCCACGATTGGCCTCTTTCTTTTAAAACATTTAATTTAATAGGTTATTATTTCTAGAACTGGAAAATTGCATTACCCAACACACGTTTGTGGACCACTATTTGAAGAAGAACTGGAATTTTGGGGATTGGATTCCAATCAAGTAGAGCCATGCTGTTGGAGTACTTACAGCGTTCATCGAGATACGCAGGTAAATCTTCAAAATCATTTTTATTTTATTCTAAACAAACAAAGGAAGCGATTTATTTAGGATGAATATGTGTTAAACTCCCATGAGATGTATGCTATTCTCGAAAAATTACAACGCTAATTATAGCATTGTAAAAATCGAAAGTGTGATAAAATTATAGAAAAAACATGCAGAACGGTTGACGAAACGTGTCCTAATTAACGACCAGTGGCGGTCCGTGAGTCCTGAAGGTTGTGAGGCAGTACAAAGATTTTTATAAAAAAATGTTGATTACCAATATTATGTATATTCTTTGCTGCTTATTTGGGAACTATCAATAACGGAAACTATATTTTTGTTTTTTCATGATAAGTAATTTACATTTACATCCAATATGTGCAGCACTTTTGTCGTGAATAGCCAGACTACGAGCTAAATTTTTTATATCAGAATACCCATTTTTAGACTAAGTATTATTAGATACTGAAAACATGATACAAGGTCAACAAAAGATTTTTTTAACTCCGCGCTCCCAGCTAACCAATTAAACTTTTTGTACCAATCATTATTAAAACCCCTAGTATTTCCTGAGGAGCCAATATTTATTAAATAGATATTTACTTAAATCTGGAATAGGCCTCGCTAATTCTTGAACGACGTATAGTTTATCGTCGTATCGCTTGGAAAATGGCCACCGATATATTAAATAATTGATTATATCCCCAGAAAAACCAGAAAGAAATAATAATAATTTAGAAAATAGGTTGGTACTAAGTACCTATAATAATATTATAATCAAAACATAAGAAAGCAAAAGAAAACAGAAAGATGAATTGAACAAAGATCAAAGATAATGTATGATCAATAGGTCAAAGCGAGAGAACGCGTAAATGAAGTTGGATAAAACAGACGTGGATGTTTTGTTTCAGTCACTCAATTTGCTGTATATTTAAAAACGCATGAAGAGGCACAGCCTCACTTTCCATCTTTGTTTCACACAATGTATTGCTGCAGTAATACCTACTATGCTAGACAGAATTGTGCAACTCCAATTGATATTAATGTGTTTCAAGTTTAACGTTGATAGAGCTAAATGGAATGTGTACTCTTATAATAAATACTTTGAAAATAAAATACGTACATGAGTACATGCCTGCGATGAATGAATATGCAATTTATAGCAATACAATAGATTATCAACTCAACTCAGAAAAATTAGTAAACATAAATTATTAAATTAAAAAAAAAAAAACTTTGTATACAACACATAAAAATGTTAGCTGATCAGTGTCTGTTTAATAACAAAATCGGAGACTAATATTAATCAATGTGGTAGTAGATAACGATAATTAAAAGTGGCAACTCGCCGTGCATAGGGACTAGAGGCACTGCCTCTGACTTAAAATTATTAAATTACGGCCAGTATGGATGTTTTTATTGACGTTGGCCTACTCTCGTTCTGCGTTCGCCGACCGGCAGGGCATTGTTGCCTCATTGGATAGCGAGCATTAAATGGACGCACGAGTTACATGACAGTTATTTTCATAATTTAAAACAAATCATCATGTGCGATGTAGAATCTATCAATTATCCTTTTTTAACAGTAAAAACATGTTAATTGGTTAAAAAGTTAGTGAGGCACCGCCTCACTGGCCTTATAGGACTAGCCGCCCCTGTTAACGACTAGCGTAAAAATAGCCTTCGCTAAGTATCGGTTTTTGCTCTCAGTTTTGATCCTTAATTCATTGTTCATTGGATGTAAATCAGCATAAATCTCATTTAACCATCTGTATATTCTGTACGTACATAACTAATTTTGTTACATTGACAATGAATAATAAATAAGTTCATTTTAGTACAAAAGTTTCATTCGTTATGAATGATAAATATCAGGTTATTACGAGTTTTATGTTTGTGACTTTTAATGACGTTTCATGGGTATCTAATTGAAATAAACCGAGGTAATTCAATTTTTCTAGGAAAGAAACTTTCTTTTATTTTGAAAACCTTACCATTTAGGAATGGGTACATGGCATATACGAGTAGTTTGAAAGGGAATTTGATAATATAGAAAATTGATTTTTACCTATTTTTTAATAATTCACACTATAGCGATTTGCGACCACCCTGTAACCTTAAGGGTCGATGTTTCAAGAGTGCCAAACTCTATAACTATTGGAACTCAAAGATTTTAATTCTCCTGAGCTAATAAGGAAGGATACCTGGTTTTTAAAGAAGCCAGCAGGGGATTAACCCACCAATGCACAATATCAAATGTGTTATAATTTCGCTAACGAAATACATTTTGTTTTGCATACAACTACTATTTTATTAGAAAATTACATAAAGAGTAAAAAGGACAAAGCTTTATAAAAAACAGCGAGCTTTATTCCGTTATTCAGTTTTCATTTACAGCTGTTTACAACTTCGCATATATCAAAAGAACGCGCAAAAAATACATCATGTTCAAAGCACTTTATGCAATCAACCGTTGCCTTTCCTTTTTTTCGCTTTGTCTCCAAATTAAAGCTTCCTATTCAATTGTAAAACAAGGTAAACATTTCATTAGCAGAATTTTTTATCTGCCGCCTAAACCAGACGAGAACATAATAAAACGTGGTGTAGGTAGTCGTGTTTAACTTGGCACAGAAAAGGTTTTTCACCTGGGAAATCGTTTTAGTGTCTCATCTTCTGCTTGCAAAAATCTGTGCTCAACAATTTCAATTTATGCATACAAAAAGCAGTTGTGTAACTCCAAAACTTTCCCATTTACCTTTTTCGCAAAACTCTTTGTGACAAGCTGTATTTCAAAATTTTTATTTTTATTGTAGACATCAGCTATTTTTTGTTTAAATTATTCCATATTTCGAATGAGATTAGGAATTTTGTTTTATTTTGACCCCCTGTCCACTATTTACGAACGCCTTTGTAAAGCGAGTTTTTTATGATACATTTCATAGGTTCATATTCTATCAATATTTCTGTTGTTTAGGAATAATTTTTGAAGTTTTTAACCCTTTTTTACACTCTTTTCGAAGGCCTCTGTGATCTTCTTCTTCTTCTTTTTTGGCCTATACACTAGGTAATACAGCCATCTTTATAATTCTTGGACCTACTGTTTAGCGTAAATCTTTTTATTGAGTCCAGGACATCAATTGTCGTAATACTTTGCGTATTTGATAGAATTCATGCGGATTTAATGTTGAATTCTATTCCGGGTAGGATCTTTTAAATAGTATCTGATCTAGGAATGATCATTACCAATAGTTGCAGTCTAACATCGAATCTGTAACAATATCGCTAACGTTAAAAATTAACTATCTGAACATCTCCGATAGGCGTTATGCATTTTAAGTCGTTATGACTTACCTTTTTGTGTTTGTTATATTTCCGTTTTAGTTCGTTTTTGTTTAGTTGGTAGTCTGCTAGCCCTTGTTCATTCTCCTTTTTGACCGGTTTGCAAATAGACAGGTGCTACTGGGTCCTTGAGGGCTGCTTTGAATGGCGAGATTCCTTGGAAGGGGGTTGACGGAATCCTAACCACGGTCATCGAACCTCTCTGATCTAATTTTTTATGTCTATAACTTCAGGTTATATTATATTATATCAAGGAAAAATTATTTAATATTGCGGATACGTGTAGGAACTTTTTAAACCACTTGCCTACGCTCAATGTTTTCCAAAAGGTAACCTAGAAGTATTTTTGTACCAAATTTGTTACAAATCTGTTAAGTGACAGTAACATTTCGAAGCAAGATAAAAACGTCCTGCATTCACTATCTAGTTTTGGCTTCTTTTCCATACTAATAAATCAGACATAAAACATTAAGTCAAATCAAAATACTGTTATGCATGAGTGTTACTTTATTTCGCTTCATTCGCCTTTCCTACGCAAACTGACCCGCGGTTGCGCCGCTAGCCTTTTTACCTCCAATTACTGCCATATATTTTTTTTCCTATAGTCAGTTTAAAAATTCTTTAAATATAAATAAAATTTTCAAAAATAAACATAATAATAGACACAAAAAACTAAAACAGGTGCAAAAATATTCATACCTTCCAACATCTCATTAGTGTTCTTTTTTCCCTTTTCTCTTCCCATTATTTTGTTTAATAAGAACAAAAAGCCTCGATAGTGATATCAAAAAAATTAATACATAGTATCACTACTCGCCACTAGATGTCACAATACACAAATACAAAAAATAAATTGCTTAGGTCGCGCATTTTGCGACTAGTCTAGAATTCTAGATATACAGGGTGTCCCGAAATAAACTTAAAATAGTTTAAGGGGACATTCTACAAGCGAAAATAAGAAATTTTTTCATATGAACATATCGAAAAATGCTTCGTTTTTCAGATAGATATATATAAAATAAAAAACGCGTTTTTTATTATTTCCGATGACGGGTTTATCAGGACTTCGTTTGCCATGGGGTCTGCTTCTGCCCACAATGCCTACATGAGATGGCACCCACATAAATTCAATTTTTTTTTGGATTGTGTATAAGTGCTAGCGTCTCCTTTATCTGTGGCAAAAGTGGATGCTTAGGGAACATTTGTTTTAAGATAAGGATAGCACTGAGAGAGTCGGTTATAATTAAGAATTTGGTGCATGTATTTATATTTAGTATTAAGGCCTGTGAGATTGCACAAACTTCTGCATAATAAATTGAGCTTTCGTCTGAAAGCTTCAATTTAAGCTTTAGTTCTTCTGAGGTAACTGCAGCGCCTACCCCCCATTTCCACTATGCAGTAATTGTCTTGTTGACAACTGCGATCTTAAACCTTTTTTCACCTCGAACATTTAAACACTCTTTAATATTTAATAAATTTGAATAATTTTTAGCTCTCCATATCATATTATTATGTAATATATATATATGGAGACTATTGGTTTCATGAAAAAATGTTTTTTTAATTTCACCGGAAATACTTGTTTTTGGTCATTTTATACAAAAAAAAGTAGTTTTAAAAAAATGTCCGTCTGTCTGTGTCCACGAAAACGCAAAAACCGCTTCACAGATTTTAACCAAATTTAGTACAAAAATACTATTGGACATGGCAAGGAGCTGATTAGATTTTGGGAAATATTGAGCGTAGGCAACGGGTTTAAAGGAGGGTTCAAAAATTAAAAAATTCATAGTTCTTAAACTTATCCGAAATACTGCATAATTTTTTACGGATTTAATTGAGTATAATCTAAAATATTAAATATAAAATATTAAATATTCTTGAAATAAAAGTCGACCTCCACACAATAAATTTAATAAAAATCCTCAACAAATGTTGTTGTTGTTGTGTGAAATTGCAATCAAGTGTTTTCGTGGAGAAAATTTTTAGATTTTTCGATGATTTATAAGAAGAAAAATATTATAAAGCTTACATTAGTAATGATGTGAGTTTTTTAAGTTCATTAGTTTTAGTTTTAAATGTTTAACAACGACAATTAATTTAATAATAACTTTTTTATTTTTTCACACAATGAGTTAATAAATAGAATTCCCAAAATAATATGTACTAATTAAGTTAAATAACATAGCTTTTCGTCAATTTTCTCTTATAACCACTGATGATGCAGCCCGGAGCTGTGAAACATGTATGGTAACATTTGTTGAGGATTTTTATTAAATTTATTGTGTGGAGGTCGACTTTTATTTCAAGAATATTTAACTATTCTACTCCACTTCAGTATGGACTACTTCTTTCGAATACATAAAATATTAGACCACATTGGCGTTCGAAAATAGTGTAAAATGGGGTAAAAAAGATTAAAAAAAAAAGTATTTCTTAAACATAGCAGAAATATTAACTAGTTATTTATAGTTTTGATAGAATATAACCTATAAAATGTGTCCTAAATAACTTACTTTCACAAGGCGTTCGTAAATAGTGGAAAAGGGGTCAAAACCTAAAAAATATATATTTCCTAAATTTATTCGAAATATGGAAAAATTTTTCATAGTTGTGATACAATATAAGCTAAAAAATATTACATGAAAGAATAGGTGCACACAGGCGTTCGAAAAGAGTCTAAAAAAAGGGTCCATAACGAAAAAAAAAAACGTTTCCCAAATACATATACGAAAATTGGCTAATTATATATAATAATAATTATATATAGCTTTGATATAAGATAACCCCCAAATTCAGCATAAAATTTTATTTACGTAGGCGTTCGTAAATAGTAGAAAAGGGGGTAAAATAAAAAAAAATAATTAAAATGTAAAAGTTTTTATATTTAACTAGTAGAATTGGTGTTAAAAATACACGACAAAAATTAATGTACCATAGGCGTCCGTGAAAATTCTATTGAAGGGCCAGAAAAAATTTGTATCCGTGATAACTCAAAAACCACTTAACGGATTTTAACCATATTTGGTACGAAAATACAACAAGATATTTATAGGTGGTGGTTAACATTGAGCGTAGGCAAGGGGTTTAAAAGAAAGTTCAAAAATTAAAAAATCATAGTTGTTAAACTTATCCGAAATGTTGATTAATTTTTTGTGCGTTTAAATAAATATAACCTAAAATATTTAACCTAAACAATTAGATCACATTGACAAACGAATAAAGTGTAAAATGGGGTAAAAAGGTTAGAAAAAAACGTACTTATTAAAAATAGGAGAAATATTGACTAGTTATTTATAGCTTTGATAGAATATAACATATAAAATGTGTTATAAATAACTTGTTTTCATAGCCGTTCGTAAATAATGTAAAAGAGGTCAAAATAAAAAATATATATTTCCTAAGCTTATTCGAAATATGGAATGATTTTTCATAGGTGTAATAGAATATAACCTAAAAAATGTTACATAAATGAACTGGTTCGAAAATAGTGTAAAAAAGGTCAAAAACGAAAAAAAAAAAATGTTTTCCCAAATATAACAGAAAAATTGGGTAATTATATATAAATTTGATATAAGATAACCTACAACATGCAGCATAACAATTTTGTTTACATAGGCGTTCGTAAATAGTAGAAAAGGAGGCAAAATAAATTTAATAATAAAAAAATCAATTATTTTGCGTACAAGAACTTGGCGTAGAAGATCTGAAATACTTAAATACATAAAAATATATAGCTGATGTTTAAAACAAAAAAAAAAATATATAAATTTTAGATAGGTCATAAAATTATTAGTTTTACACTTAAATATGGAGAGCTATTCGTGCCTCAAGGGCAACAGTTTATTTAATATTAATATTAGTAAGAACATACATAACCTAAATTCATAGCAATCTTCATATAATTTTTATCAGATATATATGTCAATAATGTCTCTCATTTTAACTGCGTAGATTGTAACACCGGGACTGACTTGGTGGAAAAACGTTAATTTTTATAACAATTTATTAAAATTCAGAATGATATCTAAAAAGAAAAATAAACTTACCTAACATCTAATTTAATATAACTAAAAATATATTTTTCCATTAAATAGTAAGTTGACTAAAACTAGGGTATATTTTCCAAAGTTCAATGGAACTTTCGACCGATGTATTAATTGTCTTAAGTAAATTTTTCTTATTGGTTTTGCCACGGATGATGGAACTGGTATAGTTCCGAAACATGTATGGCTGAGAAATTTCGTTAGACGTTTGTTCTATTAAACTTATTTTGTGGAGATTTGACTATTATTCGAAAACTAAATTTACAACTCTAGTTAAGAATGGACTACCTTTTCAAAAAAAGTAAACAAAAATAGGAACTCGTGGATTAAATGTATCGAGCTCAAAGGAGATTATGCTTGTACCTCGTAATAAAACTAAAATGTCCCTGTGTCAATAATATCAAAAAAAAAGTTCTGATCAATATTAAGTGATATCAGAAACTGGGAATATATTTCTCCTATGCGATAATTCAATAAGTCGTCCATTTACTTGATGCTATATTTGAACCGCCAATTTCACGAACATTTACTTCCTATAATGCATTTGACATAGCTGCAATTCACTCTTTTAACATCATCGTGTTCAATTTACACCATAATCTACAGGGTGTTCCAAATTCTATGCAAGGTGTCTCGAAAACTAGACGAAATGGAAATGACGTAGTCAGGAGTCATGACCTATTGTTGGATAAAACCGGTGGAGTCAGAGAAAACTCGCAATCAGACATTTTTTAACTTTATATTAGGGTAAACCACCCAGTTATTGGACATGTGGGAGTTATTGGACAAAGTGTGTTTATTAAACTGAAATAAGATTTTTAAGAGTATTACGTCATTTGAAACCCCATACATAGCGACTCTATATTGGTTAGAGAGTTGATCTGAACCCACGCCGCCTTAACATCAAACGTTGTTTTAGTGGGAACTGTGCTTTTTTTCATTCATGTATTGTGAATGGTGTATTTTTAATAAAGTTCTCAGGTATGTTCAGTTGTTTGTATATTTTAAAATAATTATAAAAATCAAATACTAGTACTGCATAACCATGTATATTATTAAGAAGTTACTTAATGCGATAAATAATGAAGACTTTAGAAATATAAATCATTAAGGGTGGGTTTTTAGGGAGTGTCCAATAACTAGGTAAATAAAAAAACCAAAAATCAATGATTGGATAATAATCTTTATTTGCGCCAGCGGCAATAACATGGCGTTCCAAAATCAACGCTGGAGTTCAAATTAAAAAATCCTGTACATAAGGATACTTGCGGTCCCTCGCCCATTTATACTGCATTAGCAGAACTGCAATTAGTGAAGTAAGTTTTATGACCAAAAAACGATATAAAATTAGAACTCGTTGTATTTCGTATTTCGCCACGAATTCATATGAATTCGTGGCGAAATACCCATAATAATTCTCTGGAGAATAAACGTACCAAAATTTGCGAAGAAATAGACGGTCATTTATCAACGGATTCAAGCGCTTATCTAAAACATGTTGTCCAGCTCGAAGAAAATAGTTTTTCCTTAGAATACGAACCAACTAATGAAATAGAGACACATCCTCCAAGATATTTGGAAAACATGAGTCAAACTAATGTTGATTTTATTCAAAAGGAAGTCATCAATCCACCGGACTGACCTGATATCCAAGATTTAAGAAATAGGCACATTATTGAAAATGTAATTAGAAAGCAGCAGTATGGGTAGTACAGAAGTCAAAAATATTTCGGCACTTATCAAATCCACCAATGCCTGAGAGAAAAAACAAACGTCACATAGAACGTATCTCATTGTTTATAACTAAAAAAAATATCTGGAACATTTCGGAAAAAAATGTGCCCTATAATTAGAGGATGGACAGAAAAAGCTAGAGGGAAAAAGAAAAAGATATCGCGATAGAAACAAAAACACACACAAAAGCGAAGAAAGGAAAAGATACCATGTTTTATATATCAAAGTGCAGTGATTGCAATTACTAAACAGTTAATTTGATGTCGAATAATTAGATTTTGTGCTGTCGAATAATTAAGAAAAATGTCCAATTACTTATATATAGATTTTCCAAACAAAACGATATATTCATGTGTTATCGAAAATTCGTCAAAATAACAAGAAAATTAAATGTTGATATACATGTCATATAAACATACGTTTCATTTGATACCAGAATCACAACCTACTCTCTAACGTACTCACGTGACAGTAATATTTGCGTAGAAAATTCCTTTAGTGTCCAATAACTGGGTGGTTATTCCTATTCAAAATAACTACAAAACAACCACTAAGTTCGTAATTTTTAAATCAAATCACAGACGGAAATTGACATATTTTTGATTACTATAAAGGTTTCCTTAGCAACGCAGGTCTAATTGTCGCTATAAGTACAACAGCCTGTCGATTTAAAACCTCAAATTTCACTTCGAGAATTTTCTGATTTGTAATATTTTTTCTATATTAAATCGACGTGTCTCCCGGAAATATTAATATTTTAGCTCTCGGTTTTTGTCTCCCTTCGCGTCTCGGCGGGAGACAACACAACCTAAGGCTAAAAAAATTAATAAATAACTATTTTTATTCAATAACGGTTAAACATAGGTATAGGGAAATATTAAGCCAAATACTACGTCAAAAGGGGTAAGGATCTAAAAATGCAATACGGTATGAATGCATGTATTTGAAATAAGAAAGTTGGCATATTTTGAATCAAAGCAATAAAGAGAAAGTTTAAATATAATTCTGTTAATAGTTTTAAAATAAATCAAGTTTTAAAGATAGTATCAGTTCAATTGATGTGAATGGTAGAACCTCAAACCAAATAAATTCTAACATTTTGATTGAATTTTAATACTAAATAAATGAGAAATGCCACAACTGTCAACAAATGAAAAGACTCCTCAGTACCTACCTAACAATTTAAGCTTGATGAAATAAAGTCACAGAAATAAGTGAATTACTACAACCAACCAATTATCAAACTTTAGAATATATTAAAATGTCTTGGGGGTAGAAAATTGATAATTTAAGTAAACAAAAATAATGAGAATGCAGCGGTGATATACAAGGTGAGCGCATTAATTTTTCAAAAAAAATGTGCAATTTCCAGAAATTTTTTGTTCTTTAAGGTTCATCCATGAATCGTGTTTAGGTTAAACAATTTTCTCGAGGACTATAACTGACTCTATTGGCCGCTTCTATTATTATTATTAATTCATGTTCTTTATAATTTTCAAATTCATGTTGATTTAATGAAATATTGATGCAATTAGCCACTGAAGATGCTGTGTTGTTGATTCCGAATGTTAGGTTTGAACATAATATATAAAACTAAAATTATCGATGTTTTTTTGCAGGCCACACTGGCAATACTGGACAAACTCGACATCGATGCAGAAAATCCCAGTGAAGAAGAGATTGCGCGCATGTTTGGCTATGAAGAGGCGTTTCACACGGGTACATTAACCAGGTGGCAGAAACTTAAACCCAAAATTTGGGCACTTTTTGACGAACCCTATTCCTCATCTTCGGCTAAGGTACCACCGCTCAATGTGCATCACCGAAATGTGAATATTTTTTATGTCTACTAATACTTTTCTTCTTCTTCTATTGCATGTTGTTGCATATGTATGCCTGATTAACTGCATGAGTTGACGACAAATTGAGCATTGCAGATGAAGAGAACTTAGTTTGATATTTTGACGTATCAGTATACGTAACTAGAAGTATAGGTTTACTAGTTATATTACAACTATACAACAAGCGTAGATATATATACAACAAGAGGAAACCGATAGACAGGGTCCCTATTCTCGAGTATAAGAGAATGTGATCACTCATATCACCAATATGCTCTATCACATCCCTGGTTTTTCTCCATTAATGCAAAATAGGTATTCTCAAACTCATATGATGTGAAATATAGAATGAAAGATTCCTACAATGTTGCCAATAGGTTTTGAAGCAAAAAACATTTATCGCATTTATCGTAATAAAAAGATGATATCACGTACCTACATAACCTTTTGTTTTATTATTTATTTTGGTGTAAATTTTGTTTTAGCTAATTTGGTATCAGCATAGAGACTAGGGTATCAGTTAATCAGTTTAAGGTAATCTAGGAAAATTGTATTAAAATTGTATACAGGGTGAGTCACGAGGAACTGTACATACTTCTACCATAAGTAGAGGCACGTTAGTGGATTATCGATTGACCACTAAAAATGTCTCCTTGTTTTGATTATTAATATACAGGGTGAATTATAGATCTTCACCAAAACAATGTTTCGTCATATCTTTTCAATGATTAAGTCGATTTATCTCATTTTTTTATAAAAGTGTGTATTGGTGTCTGGCAACTACTGACATATTCAGAATTGAAAAAATCCAGGTCCGTCTTCGAGAAAATTTATGGGACTGCTTCATATTAAACACTTCACCCTGTATACGATTAAAATAATTAGACACATGAGTTTACACGAACAAATAAGAAAACTAGGTTATTACAAACGTTGTTTATGTGTTTTCAGTCTATTACGGGTGGAAAAAGTTACATACAGGGTGAATTATTGGGATGAACCCGATATGCCAGATTTTTAAATCCGGCCCTGTAAATCAATTTAAATTATGGTATTTACCATACTGGAGCACAGTGTGTGTCGTTTCTGTTTATTTTGAAGATTTCTTTCTAATAACTAAACATTATTATACCGTAAGATATTTCATTATTGCCAATTTTCAATTTGACTCTAGAATGAATCTTTAATTGGAAATGTGAGGTGAGTGTAACAAAAAATTCAAATACCCAAGTCTAACTGTGTATGTATGCCCTCTATGAAAAAATTTTATCAGATTTTTGAAAAATCATATACAGGGTGAAGTGTTGAATATGAAGCAGTCCCAAACATTTTCTCGAAGACGGACCTGGATTTTTTCAGTTCTGAATATGTCAGT
The DNA here is from genome assembly GCA_911728435.2 of Apoderus coryli. Classification (NCBI taxonomy): domain Eukaryota; kingdom Metazoa; phylum Arthropoda; class Insecta; order Coleoptera; family Attelabidae; genus Apoderus; species Apoderus coryli. The sequence goes on along the minus strand of OU452215.1, from coordinate 6,352,851 downwards.
TAGTTGCCAGACACCAATACACACTTTTATAAAAAAATTAGATAAATCGACTTAAGCATTGAAAAGATATGACGAAACATTGTTTTGGTGGAGATCCATAATTCACCCTGTATATTAATAATCAAAACAATGTGACATTTTTTAATGGTCATTTGATAATCCCCTAACTTGCCTCTACTTATGGTAGAAGTATGTACAGTTCCTCATGACTCACCCTGTATAATGACTGGCTGAATCACCTAAAGGTGGAAGCCACATCATAAATATATATTAACAAAATTACATTGTTAATAGATGAGCAAATTTGAAAAAACCCGCACAGCCTTTGTAAGTAGCAAACAGAAACAAGTTTTAATTCATTTTTTACAAAATCAGGAGAATTTGCTGTCTGGGAGATTTTCTAATACTTTTACCAAGAAAAGCGCGAGACTATTGTCGGAGGAGGTTACCGTAATTTTAAATGCAATTCCAGGTGGTTCATGTAAAAACTGGATGCAATGAATGAATTTTTTAATAAATTAAATTATCTAATTATACATTTTCCTTGATGGACGAGCTTCATGTACTTCTGCATCTAAAATAAAAGTAAGCAGCTAATCATTAAAAAAGTACAAATAAATCAATTACTATAAGTACATACGTACTTACTAAATTGTTTAAACCTCTTCGTATACCGCAACTCTTCCATCCGCTAATTCCATTATTGAAAAATTATAAAATAAAAAAATCACGTAAACACGAGCCCAACTTACTGTTAATTATAATTTTGAGATGTTATATTTTTACTATAAAGCAAACTCCTCCGTCAGATCACATGAAATATAGTAGAAGAATGGTGTTCTCTCGTTATTGTGTGATGTGATCTATCACTTTTGTTCAAGAATACGTATTTACGCGTTTCATGAGAACTCCGCCCACATTTTCTCATGGGAAGCAATTCCCTGGATACGAGAATAGGCACCCTGCAGTATTGAATACGCCTCACAACTCTTGGTCGTGTGACTCCTCTTAGTTTCAAGCATTCAAAAAAAATATTTGAAGAGGGTCTCTATACAGCTAATTTAAGGATACTCGAGAATAAGGCGGCACTCTTATCAGATTCTAATGTACAATTTCTTTAATTTGCAAATAATTCGACTAAAAATCAGTATCGTTGATGGACACAATGAAACTTTTTATTCCTTACTTGCTCCCATTTATTGCACATGTGATAAATTTTAGTCTAACAAATTCGGTATTTCCAAAGAGTTGGAAAATAGCAAGAGTTTTGCCTCTGCCAAAGGTGCAAAATCCGACAAATTTTAAAGGTATTAGGCCAATTAGCATCCTTCCTGCGTTCTCTAAAATATTGGAAAAGGTTATTGATATACAGCTTCGAGAGCATATTGAGAGAAATTCTATTTTACCCGCAACGCAATCCGGTTTTTGACCTGGATATGATTGTGCCTCGGCTTTAACTGATATTACTGATGATATTTTTAGATCAATAGATGATAAAAAGTTAACTATATTAACACTCTTGGATTTTTCAAAGGCCTTTGATACTCTCAGCCATAATCTTCTCTTATCAATCTTGCACTATATTGGTCTGACGCCAAGTGCAACTGAGCTATTTAAAGGTTATCTTAATGAAAGAACACAAGCAGTTATCTATAACGGCAAAATCTCCAATTACTTGTCCTTAACCAGGGGTGTTCCTCAGGGATCAATTCTTGGTCCACTGTTGTTTAGTATTTATGTCTCAAACTCACCTAGAGCTGTGTCATATTGTAAGCAACATTAATTTGCGGATGACGCTCAGTTGTATTTGGCATTTCCATTAAAGGAATCTTCAACTGCTCTCGCGCAGATCAACTGCGACTTATATTCATTTAGGCAGTTTGCTGAGAGTCATTGTCTTAGGCTAAATGCAGGAAAGTCTGTTGCAATATTGTTTGGCCGCAACGCCGATAATCTTTCATTTTTGAATATGTACAGCAACTCTTTAAGGATATATAATACAGTCATTAATTTTCAGAGGAAGGTCAGAAACCTTGGCCTTGTAATGGACGATGAATTGCGCTTCTCGGGGCACATGAGAGCATACTTGAATCTGAAAGTTTTATTCCACAATCGGCAGGTGTTGACTCGAAAACTTAAAATAACATTATGTGATGTGACACTAGTATTATCGCATTTGAATTACTGCGATACAATTTATGATTCCTGTTTGACAGTAATTGATAGAAATCGTATCCAAAAGCTCCTGAATTCCTGTCTTCGACGTGTCTTTGGTATCAGGAAATTTGACAGAGTTAGCCACACATATTCACAGGCGCACTGGATTAACATGCAACAGAGACGACATTTACACCTGTCTGTGAGATATTTCTCGATTATTCGGTATAAAACACCACCGTATCTTTATAATAAAATTACATTTCGAACAGACATTCATAATATAAATATACGTTTTCCAAATAACTTAAATATACCAGCTCATTCTACCGAAGTGTTTAAGAGGTCTTTTTCCTATAACGTCACGAAATGCATAAATTCCTGGCCAAAAGAATTAAGGGAAGCTAAAACGAAGAATGTGTTCAAAAGAAATTTTTTGAGACTCATTGCCTAAACCAGGAGTGGTTTTTGTTAAGGCTTGCTGTGGATTATGTGGGGCTGCATGCTTGTTCATGGCATTCGGATCCAGTAAATTATTGTTCTTTTTTCTTAGTTGCTTTTTGTATTTATACTTGTATTTATATTTGTAATTTGTATAGGTATTTTTTTTTCAACATAGCATAAGCTTGTTTTTTCAATGGGTTAGCTGAACAGACGGTTATTTGCTTGCAAAGCACCGTACTGAAACTCGCCAAGTTGCATTAAATAATTAAGATTTGTATGTTTGTAACGACAGACATAATGCAATAAAAGTACTTTATTATTATTATTATATATTTGACCGCGCCAATCGTTTTGAATCTGTCAAATTTGGTGAAGTCTCTTAACATGAACTACTATACAAATGTAACAAAATACAGAACAAGCCACTGATCGTTAAAGTATATGTGTTATCTCACCCTAGATACTTGGGGACAATTTTCCCAGTATCCAAAATTCGTAAAAGTTACTTTAACATAAATATTCCCATAGAGTTCTCTCGACTTTTGGGTTATCAATATATAAACAGTCGTTCTTAATAAAATGAAAAGTAATTTCGTGGCATAGCGGATTATGAGCTCGTCAGAGTACCACAGTAGTTGCCCATCTACGATATCGTCCTGCAGTTAAGCACAGTGTAGGTAACACCACTAATTTTGTCCGCTATGCCACGAAATTATTTTTCATTTTATTATATTTACGGACAAATTCATTATATAGTCGTTCTTAATGTTTTCTATCTATGGAAATAAATAGAAACGTACCCTTATACCATTTTATGACAAACACATGGATTTTGAGAGGCCAGTAAAATTATTTGCATAAATATTATCAAAGCTTTTAAAAGGTTCATGTTTCTCAAAAGAATATTTTTTTGGTTTCCTTTTCTTTGTACAATTTTTATGACATAAAGTTACAATATTTATGATGTAACAGTGGTGGCGACTGCTCAGGGTTGTTTTCGTGAACATTAGTTAGATGCCTTTGTATTTCAAAAAGTCAGAATTCGTACAGTTCAGACCTACTAGTTTTTATAAAGTTTAAGATTTCTTTTCTAGTTCTCGTAAAGTACTATTTCAGTTTCGGAAATAGTAAGTTTTTCTAAAGTTCTTTAATTATCGGTCGACGTAAAGTTTTGAAGAGTAAGTTCTTTTGTTTATTCTTTTTAACGTCTCTAAAGTTAAAGACCTTTTTCTTTCTAATTCAGTTTCAGTAAAGTTAAAGTCTGTTTCGTTAGGTGATTGTTTCATATTTTATTTTGATAGTCGAATTTAAAGTCTGTTATAATTCTCATATTACAATTATAATTAAAGTTTTGTGCGGAAATTAATAATTCGTAATTATATTAATTTACCAATTTCAGTTGTACAGTTTCATAGCTTAAGATTTTCTTGTTTAGATTTTCATTTTCTTTTAACGTTTTATTCTTTTTATTTATATTTATCCATTTTTCTTATTGTTATTCATTTTTTATTATTTATAATTAAATTATTGTTTTTATAAGCCCAAATCTTGTGTTTTTTATTTGAGGTAAAGCTTCTAATTGAGGCAAGCTTTAGATCTATCTTAGTAAACAGAAGGGTCGTTTAAAGAGTGTTTCCATATAAATAAATTGTGTTAAGTTACCGGCGATACCTATAAGGTATACAGCAATCCACAGTCATAAAGGCCAGTTAGTTTTATTTTAATACAGAATATTAAAGTTGATATTCTTATAAAAAAACTTATTGTCAAACTCGTGTACAATTGAAATAGCATAATCGGCGTTCACTTGGACTGAGGCTTTCAATCAGATTTTTTTCAAAGTGTATACAACACCCACTAATTTAAATTGTCACACAAATTCCGATATGACCGACATGTACTTCATTTATGGACTCGCTGATGGCGCTGTATTAAAAGCTAGGCGGTTGTGCACTGCAAGATTTCCCCTGATAGAAACATTTCCGCATTCATCGACGCCTTCATGAACTAAATACTAAAACGAGGAGGAACAAGAAGGACAAATACAGCAAGAACGCTAGAGCTGGAAGAGGATGTGCTGAACATGGTTGAAGAAACTCCAGGTACTTCTACTGGAAAATTTGCTGAGGTTTTGAATGTAAGTAATAGTAGTGTTTGGCGCATTCTCAAGGACTATTTGTTATATCCATACCACATCCAACGCGTTAAAGCACTTAGTTCTGCTAATTTTCCTCCACGTATGGTGTAACTATTTTGAATTAGCGGTATTATTTACATTCAGAAAGAATACTAATTTTAGAGCTCAGTCCAGAATGAATCCCAATATGCTATTCAAATTGTTACGGGTTCGAATCAAGCTTTACGAGCGGTTTCAATTAAAGAAGAACAAACTAAGAATGTCAACTTTATTAATCTGTTTTTAAGTAATGTGAAATTTACTAACCTTTCATAATTCTGGATCTCTGCCGGTCACCCTCTTAATGAAAACTTTATTAGAAATAAAACGCATAGGTTTGGGCTCAAAACAACTAATTTAATAATTAAAACTAATAAAGAAAATGAATAACAACAAAGAAATAAATCTGTATAAATAAAAAGAACTTACTGAACTTGAACTTCGATTATTATAACTTTATACAATTAGAAATCACATCTACACTCTACCAAGGCTAAAACGAATCTAAACTCGAAAATCCGAGTGTCTTTCCAAAACACTTAACATACATGAGAAGTAGGTACCTAGATTGAAAATAGCCAATCAGAAAAAAGGCCCATTTTTACAATATACCCCTATAAAGATACATCTACAGGGTGAGAGTTCAGAAATAATATACATTTTTATGTCGACTTTAATAACGGTTGTTAATTGTTAAGATGTCCTATGTTGGAGATTTTTCAGAAGATCAACGAGACACTACTGTTTGTAAAGTTAGGAACAATACGATTTTATAATGACTCCTTAATCTTTGTTATGGGAAACCTTGTTCAGTCCCCAACTACTAGCTTCTGTATATAATAATAAAAGTCCGACATTTAATTTACATGAAGGTGTTTCGAGAATCTTGAATGACCACTCTGTGTTTAAAACATCTGGTTATCTTTTCTAATATATGCTTTTTATCTTTGGAATAACTCATAAACAAACTCAATATTTTCGATTGGAAAAAGGTCTTTCTTTTAGGTAACAATTCTTTTAGGAACATTTGTTAAAATCACCAAGATAATAAATTTATTACTTACAGATGTATAATATTTACGAAAATATTATATCTCCCAAACTAAGAAAAAATATCTATATAAAAAACCGGGATTTAAACCCATTGGATTTTTTCATGTGGTGTCATCTGAAGTCCTTGGTTGTATTATGTATAAATGTTAATTTTATTTTAATCTTGCTTCGAAATGTTAATATTATTTTTAGTTAATTCGCAAATATTCTTTGTATGTTGAAAAATGTTTTAGATTTTTATCTCGTAGACTAAGCAATATATGCAAAAATACAAGAGATACAAAAGTTGTTGTTTTTAGTTGTTGTATATCAAGACAATATTGAAATTAAATTACAGTCAGTGGCGTACATTTTTATGTCAAGAATTTTTATTAAGTTACACCCCTAAAGCCACTCGACCTAACAATTTGTTGTTTCCAGCTCTGCTAACAGTGTTAACTTTAAAATAAAAGAAAGTACTTAAGTCCGTTGCAATAAGGGAGTTGCAGAAGATATCATAAATTCGGTACAAATGGATCATTCAGCAACTGTAAATTAGCTGTCCACTTTAATTCCTTAAAATCGATGGATTTTAGAATACTCTAGGAGCAAGAATTACATCCATATTACATACAGAAATTTCCTGCACTTTTTCCCGATGTTTTCCGCTGAGGATTAAATTTTGCTCAAATCATTACAAAATGTTCACATTCTAGCAGCCTTTTGACGCCACAAAATCTTATTCCAGTGTTTTCACTTGTTACCGGACGACGAAAATAACAGTACGGGTGACATATTATACAGTGTGTCCACGTTAAGGAGCTGCCACTCTTGTAACTTTTTTATATAATAATTGGTTATTGCAAAATGGCTTTCTATGAAAGATAGACGATTTCATCACGCTGCATGCGTTTATCACAATTTACTGCTTGACGGACATCCACCATATTTGTTCAAAAAGATTAGATTTGGGTCTGATGTACACAATCTTAATCTGAGGTTTAAGGGTTTATTGGTTTACTATCTCCTCCTGCTCATCGCACCTTGTTATTCGAGCGATCCTTGTCCTATAACGTTTATAGCATCTACAATGGAATTCCTCACAATTTTAAGACTTATAAAATAACAATATTTCGTGTACTTCTTAGAAGAAAACTATTAAATTTGGTTTCATTTTCATATTGTGTAGTGGTTATGATTTCGAATTTAATTTTATTTTATTTTTGTTGTTTTTCTTTCTTGGCATTCATTGCAGTTCAAATTGATTTAGTTAATTGTAAGTTATCGGGAACTGTTATAGATGTTTTAGTATAAATTGTTAATTATTCCGTACGGGTTAGAATATGAAAATCAGTTTTACTGACTTCTAACCCCTTTTGCAGTTATTTTTTGGCTTCTTGTAGTTATGATTGCGGTGGTTATATTGTAAGTGTGATTGCGTTTTTATTATGTTTACACGTTATGCATTGTAAATTTTTATTTATATATGACTGCAAATAAACTGTTTATTATTATTATTATTATCTTTTGACGGATTTTGATAAACTTTTTTTGTTAGATATGTGTGGAAAATGTGCATTCAACTAGTGAGCAACCTTAGCTTTGGGCTGTAATCGTGGCCAGCTACGACCACTTTTATTGGCATAATTTGCAGAAAGTGTTATTAGGGAATTTTCTAGAAAAAAACGCATGCCGTAAAACGCAATTATACCAATTTTCAGTCAGTTTAACTGTTTTTGTCTCATTCCTAAAGCTTATACCTTTAGCAAAAACATTTTTCGATAATCGATTCATCTAGCGTAACACTATTTTGCTAGCATTTAATCCGATTTAGCTAGGCGTATGAAAATGAAAACAAAAATATGTTACAAAATCCGCTTCGATTTCATTCCATTGTTAGGGGGTCAACAGTGGTGTTTGACAATGCAATGTATTGATTGATCTGCTTAATGCATGAATTGTCATAAAGTAATGGAAGCATGTTCTCTGTTTAAAATTGAAACAATGTTGGTTTTGTCCTAACAATTTCTATTTTAATTATTTTATGCATGAGTTGTTGTTGTTAATATACAAATTGTACATCTAATTTAACTATTTTGCTTTACGTGATATACTGTGCTGAAATATATTGGCCAATATACAGGGTGTTACAGAATGTTGTGAGGATAATTGAAGGGCAGATTCTATAATATTAAAAAAAATCGCAAGCAGGGAATTACGGCCAGGACTTTCCGCATGCTTGCGTGCACAATGGTCAATCTACCACTGAGCTACATACATATAATTACCAAGTATCTAATTAGTCAATTTTAAACGCAAATTTCTCGAGATCTTTGGAGGTAAATTTATTATATCGAATTATCGGGTTTCGGGATAATTGAAATTCCAATTAACTTGGTGTAGTCTCTATTGCAACGTTTCGTGCCAATATATGCACTTCTTCAGGCTAAAATCGAGAAGAATTTTTTTATTTTTAAATATAACATTTCGCGTTGTCCAAAAATCAAAATAAAAAGAATGTACATAAAACAATCAATAAAAAATAAAATAAAAACATGAAACATATGTTATACAACATGACACCAGTAAAACTGTTAATCTGACACACAATCACATAAGAAACAACTAAATTTAAAGTGCTGTCAACATCCTCACTCACCACATTTTCAATATAAAAATGTTTTATTTATGAGAAACTACCACCCAAAGAATATATTTCGGAAAGTTTCAAAATAAAGTTTCAAGATTACCAAAAAAAAAAGCCTTCGGTTTATATTTAGACTTATAATGAACACCAACACACTCACCCCGAAATACTCTGGAATCATAATGAACCTCACTAAAGTAACGGTAGTAAACATAAAATAGGTTAATGAAAATATAGTCGTAGAAAAATTAAATATTCATATTCATAATTCCGGCACTGTATGCATATATTTGCTGTAATTTCATATGAATTGCATAACGAAAAGTAGCGCAAATACCTAAATGAACATGTAAAATGAGAAAATAAATTGCCAATTTGGAGAAAATTACTTTTCTAAAGGAAACTTTTGGATGCGTGGCCGACATTTCATTCTATTTTCAATCCTGCGTTATTTACTGAGCTGGAGTTGTGTAAAGATTAGGGTAAATAAGAAAAAAATGGTCCTAAGAGATATTATTATGGATTCATTATACATGGCAGCCTGCAGATGTAGAACGACTGCGTCTTCCAACAGGACGTCTGGTCTCTCTTAATATTAATCATGTTATTCAAGCATATACACATAATATATTAATTCATCTTTAGAAAATTCAGGTTTTTGTTCTTACTTAAGCACTACAGTCGATGGCAATAAAGTATATTTGATGCTGCATTAAATTCTGTAAGACGACGACCTCATTAGCTGCGAAAGTTACTACTGCTATGAAAATTGATGATTTTCTTTGTAAAGAGTTATATTATTGATAGCAAACTCAGTTGATTTCAAATCTGTGGTGGGTGTTCAATTTAAACAAAGCAGACTATAATGTCTATTTTTACTAATACGATCGACACTGTTTATAGTGAAAAACTCTTTACAGTGCAAGGTTTTCAAGACCTAGAATATTTTAATGAAATTTAATGTTAAAAGCCCTGCATATAGTGAATCTTTAAAATATATATAAATAATTTATATAATAAAATTTTTACCTGACTTTTATGTATAAAATTTCGTGCGTTTATTGAGATCTTGGCCTTTTCGGGTTTCCCATTTACATTTTGATATTGTATTCTTTTGAAAATGTTCTTAACGCGTTCGTAACGCCTAATGGTAGGTAATATCAGGTAGATTTCTGTGAGACACCTGGGGAGTCCCTAACCCATTTTATAGTCGAGGCCTAGTAAATCGCAAATTTAAGTTTAGTTGGTTTTTGTTCACGTATCAAGTAGAGACGTCCAAGCGTGGGTGTTTAAGTTTAGCTGAGAAAATTAAAGTTTTGGAGGAAGTTGATAAAGGCTGCAAAAAAATTGATGTTGCTGCAAAATTCGGTGTTTCCCCAAGTTGTGTATCTCGGATAGTAAAAACTCGCGAAACTATCATCAAGAAAACTAATGTCTTAAGCATGCACTCGAATTCTAAATGTGATAAATAATAAAAAGGTCTGGATGACCTTTGGGATTTTCGAAAGATGGATTAAAGAACTGGACACGACAATGAAAAGCCAAAAGCGAAAGATTGTGATTTTTACAGACAATTGTCTTGCACATCCAGTTAGTGTAAGTAAAAAATTATCGAATATTGAATTGATCTTTTTTCCTACAAACATGACCTACAAATTGCAACCTATGGACCAAGGTATTATAAAAAACATAAAACATCATTACCTATGTACTTAAACTTTCGAATGTTTAATAAAATCTTTATAATTCAATTTTGCGATTTATTTGTTGTTGCTTGCGTTGCGTTTTTCTTTATATAGTGAAAAACTCTCTATAATGCACTTTCGGTCGACATTTTGGTCTTTCACTATATAGAGTTTCGACTGTATATCATTCTGAAGTAAATTGCTAATGCCATGTAACTTTATGTTTACGCAGGTCATTGTCGTAAAATAAGACGTTCTTAAATTACTTTCAAAAGAAAAATTTCACCAACAAAATCTAAATATATTTTGTTAAAAAGATAAATAATTTTAGAACAAAACTGGTCCTTAGTGCACAGCAGCTTATTTTGATATTGAAATACAGTTTGCTAACGAAAAGTTTTCCAACATTTTATTAATGATGTGTACTAAACCCCAGTTTTGTCCTAAAATTTTCAAACTCGAATTTCTCGAAAACATTTAAGTTTTTCGAGAAAAAACAAGTATGCCTTTTTTATCTAGAAAACTCTATTGTATCACATTTTTGACACAAATGGAATAAAAGTCACAAGCAAAAAAAGTTAGGTTATAATTAAGGCAAGGGTCCTCTTCCGTTTACCCGCCTATGGCCATCCTTTTCTATTCAATTTCATATCAGTTTACGACATTTAACTAAGTAGGTGAATAAATATGCTACATTTGATTAATTCATCTTTACTCGTTTCAAAAATATTTCAAAAAAATCCTCAGGCAGTCATCTTTAACACCCTGTATCTTTGAAAATAAGGACTTTTCGAAAAATTACAATTTAAGTTTTTTTCATAATTAGACGTCCCCAATTCGCTTACAAATTTTGACCACCTATTTTAGCACCTTGTATTGTAACTTGTGGGGAAAGTTTTGGGGTGATACTACCGAATTTTTCAAAATGTGACCACCCTGAAAAATTACTAATCAGATGTCAATAAAATCCAGTAAAACGGAGAAAAGAAGGGAATTTAAATGGACCTGACCCGAAAAATTGATATATTTTTTGTTTCTGTTGTTACAACAACGTGTTAAATGTATGTCAAAATTAACCCTTATTTGCAAATATTTAAAAAACTACTGGACCTTGGCATATCAAGCCGTATGTCAATTTGTCTTATTTTTTAGAGCGTCATTTATTTATGTGAAGATATACAGGTTGTTGCATTAAGAAAAAGCAAGTTTGGTGTGCTGTGCGTTTCTGAACTACCCTGTATAATTGAAAATTGAAAATTTTTGGTCTTTCAATCATAGTAGACTCAATATATCCAGGATGCCGGCAGTGATGAGAGACTCTGATGGGATAACCTATTCTGGACCGCAGGATATTGTTGACGCATTTAGTGGATATTTTGAAAGTGTTTATGCACGCTAATCGCCTACTGTTCCAGACTTGCACATGCCACACTCGAATAGTATAGAAGTTTCGGTTTTGGATAGCGACGACATATCGGCGCTTGCAGGAAGTTAAAGAACAAGTTTACGGCTGGCACTGGTAATATTCCGAGCTTTCTGGTAAAGGATTGTGTGTCTGCATTTTTGAGCCCTCTGTTGCACATTTATAATTTAATTTTGTCCACCAACATATTTCCTTCATTGTGGAAATCTGCTAGGATTATTCCGGTATTTAAAAAGGGCGATACATCATTAATTGACAATTATAGTCCTGCTGCATTGATCTGCAATTTTGCCAAAATTTTCGAGATTGCCTTGCACAATAAACTGAATCCGCAAGTAAAAATTTTATTGTCTCCATATCAGCACGGTTTTATTGGAGGACGTTCTTGTCTAACTAACTTGTCCTCCTTTTCACATAGCATATGTGAGGCCCTGGATGATCGATCTCAGGTAGATGTTGTATATACGGATTTCCGTAAGGCATTTGACCGCATTGACCATTATATACTCTTGAAGCATTTAGATAGGATTGGTTTTTCCAATGGGCTTGTTAAGCTATTTGATTCTTACCTTGTCGATCGCATGCAGTTTGTTGAGTGTGAAGGTTATAAGTCCAGAAGGTTTGCTTCGATATCAGGTGTGCCACAGGGATCAAACCTTGGCCAACTATTGTTTAACATCTTTATTAATGATCTTGTTGAAATTAGAGAATGTCCCAAATTGGCTTAGGCTGATGATCTAAAGATATTTTGTAGGATTGACTCTATAGAGGACTGCGTGGTACTCCAAAACGCACTGCGAGTTGTCGACAACTGGTGCAAGCGAAATAAGTTCTATTTGAACATTTCTAAATGTAACGTTGTTCGCTTTCACAGAGTGAAAACCTCAGTAATTTGGAATTACACTATTGGAGCTGTACCCATTGAAAGACTTTCGCAGGTTCGAGACTTGGGTGTATTGTTTGATGAAGCTTTCCCCACTATGAGCACTTGTCCGCATCTGCATCCCGTATGTTGGGGTTTGTGATCCGAAACACTAAAAAGTTTAGAAATATTTCAACCATTAAATTATTATATTTTTCATTTGTGCGGGCTAGACTTGAGTATTGTTCGATCGTGTGGAATCCCTTGTATCAGTGCCATGCACGTGCATTAGAGTCTGTGCAGAGGCGATTCGTAAAGTATTTATATTTTAGGGAGTTTGGAGTATATCCAGCGAGAGTTGCAGATCACGATGTCCTGCTTTCAACATTTGACATTACATCTTTGTTGATGCGGCGAATGGTCTCTTCCGTCAGGTTTTTGTATAATTTATTGCATAATAAAATCGATTGTGCGTTTCTTCTTGGCTGTTTTCGGTTTCGTATTCCTAGAACTGAGTCGAGGTCTGATAACACCTTTTATCTCAGCATGGCTAGATCCAATGTTTTGCTGCAGAGCCCTGTATATTTGATCTGCTCCGTTTTTAATGACTATTGTGCGGGGTCGGATATTGGTGTGGATTCTCTGTCTGGTGTTTTGAGCCACTTGAATGTTTAATTTTTTTGGTTGATTATTTTTGTTTAAAACGTTGTACTTAATTATAATTGTGAATTTGTCGTTTTTGTCTTTTATTTAAGTTTCAAATTGTAATTTTATTCTAGAAATGAATTTGAATTTTCTGTAAGTGGGTCTTGTGACCTGTTGAAAATAAAGAGCTTTATTATTATTATTATTAAAATATTTTACAGTTGTACATCTCTTCAGTGCCTAAAAGATTATATATTATAGATCTTGCGATATCTTCCGTAAATATACGTAACTACATAAACACAAAAAGTTTCAATAAACTTCTCTTTTAAACTGAAACGTGTTTATCAATTATTAATTTAATTTACTTTCATAATCACATTAGATCTTTCATGTTATCACAAAATTCATCAGTCATGTTCGGGTAATAACTCCATGTACGCCATTGCATTTAATACTGTTTTCGTGATCCTAAAGATAGTTTCATCTGCTATATTTGGCCAAACCTTAACGGTGATGGTGTATTCATTCAATGCGCCAATTTTACTTCCTATTCATAGGAAATATGTTCTGAATTTTCATCCTAAATATACTTTCATTCTCTGGTAAATTGGATAGTTGATGAATGTAGAGGTTGGTTTGTTCATTGATTGTAGCATCATAGTATTTATAGATATAAAGCACAAGACACGAGTGTACGAGCAAAGAATTTTTCCTTCGAAATTCCGATCGTAGGTACAGTGCGTCCTAATTTGGTTGAGACTGCAGGTTATCTCAGCTGTTAGGGAAGACAGAACCTTGCAATTTTCGCGACCCTATGCCACATTTTTGTGAAACTTTGAATGGCGAAAACAGAAATTATCTATGTGCTTTTGTTTCTGAGATACAGGGCGAAATCGGAAAGTTTCACTTTTTGGGGTGTTTTAATATATCACGCCCTGTATCTGGAAATGGTCTTAATCGTCTCAAGGAACTTCAAAATAGTTATATCCGTCTTTATCTCAAATTTTTTTTAGCGCGTTCAGAATACTGTACCTGTGCGGGAAAGTAAAAACAAAGAACAAAACTTAAAACTAAATATATATTTGAAAAAACTAAACAAAAAACAAAAACAAACAAAAAAAACTACAAAATCAAATCAATTAAAATACACTTTCTAAAAATCGAATTATTCTGAAATTAATTGAGAGATAATTTCTAAATTTATTATAACTGTCATAAAATCTGTCACAACAATTTTGTACCTCAATATAATTTCTTGACATCGTTGCAATTGGTGTTCTGAATTGATAATTTTTCCTAGGGGTTTCCAGACTAAAAGTTAAATTATTTTTGATGCAAGTCTTTGGCGAAGGTACTGAGATGCACATTTTTTCTAATGTAATAATATCAAATATCTTTCTATTAATAATTTTAAATACGTAAGTAGAGTGTTCCCTGCAAAGTTCTTCTATTATAGAGTGACATCAGATTATAATTTTTTAGATTTACATAATAGTCGGAGGTATGCTGTTTATACAGTAGAAAATTTGCCTGTCAAGACAAATTTGATGTAGAAATCTAAAGGTACACAAACGGGCAAACAAATCGCGTGATTAATTTCACTAAATTTGGAAAATGTATTATTTTTTTGTAAACAAATACTTTTTCATTTCATTTTTTCGACCGAATATGCAGCATAGTTTTTTCGCTTATATTCGCCAAGATCAGTTTCATTTTTGAGAGTCCAACAGCAAGTTTGGGGTCAATTTTCTAGTATAGCTCCATTTCCACAATTTGCTGGTGAAATTTTTCGCCATGTTCATCTCAAACTGCACCTAAATCTAGTTGTTGGCAAAGAATTCCAAATTGGAGTTAAGAAAACTGAACTTATTGTAACGTAACGTCTTATAAAATTGGATAGGCTCTTCATAGTTCTCAGTTTTTTTTTTGTTACATAGACAGTTGGGACTTTTGAAGGCAGTAGACACTTGCACCATTTTTTATTTTTGAAAGAACAATGAGTTCAAGAATTTTCGTCTTAGCCACCCAATGAATGAACATTCCCGCTTTAACTTATAGGCGGGAATAGTTCTCCCAAACAAAAAAACAAAAATCTTTCTCTGTTTGGACGAAAAACTTTTTATAAGACTATGCTTTATGTACAGAGGAGGTAAATAGGTATTCCGCTGCTCTACTTGCGGTTTTGTAAGAACGTTTTTCAGGCCAGGCACAATGATTTAAGGTAACGACCATTCTTTATCGACATAATGTTGGTTTCTGGCTATGCTCTCACATTCGCACAAATAACGACAATATTCATCCACTCCAGCAATTCTGTATCATAGTAAATGATAGTTATTTACTGTGCCTGTATGTAGACACAACAGTTAGATCGGTGCAGATGTTCCATTTGTGATTTTTGTATTTTATTCTTTGAGGTATATTCTTTCTAATATTAGTTTAAAATTATATAAAAAACCACAACTCGATATCCTTTTGTAATGACAATAACGACCACAGCCGTCTATAGGTGCACCTATACATGCCCTACGATATTTTAAACATTTGTTAATACTTGATATGCATATAAGTAGATACATTTATAATAATATGCTTCTGATATTATAAACTAACAACAAAGTTTGCTCACTTAGTCAGTGACATTTTGTAAAGAGCGTAAAAATTGTATAATATGTGTATTCGTCACTTAATTATTTTATTATTATAATAATAAACTGTTGCCCACGAGGCACGAATAGCTCTCCATATTTAAGTGTAAACGTAATAATTTTATGACCTTTTTATCATTTATCTAAAATTTATATATATTTTGTTTTTGTTTTAGACATCAGCTATTTTTTCTTACGTATCGGGTTTTGTTCCTTTTTCTTCTCTTTCAAGGCTATTTATACGTCCATATTTTATACTTCAGATCTTCTAGGCCAAGCTCTTGTACGCAAAATAGTTATTTTTTTTTAGTTTTATTATAAAATTTATTTTGCCCCCTGTTCTACTATTTATTGTATAAATTGTTATGCTGCATGTTGTAGGTTATCTTATATTAAAGCTCTATATGTTTCTGTTATATTGGGATTTTTTTTTTCGATTTTGACCCTTTTTTACACTATTTTCGAACGCCTGTGTGAACCAGTTCATTTATGTAACATTTTTTAGGTTATATATATAAGTTTAGGAAGTATATATTTTTTTATTTTGACCCCTTTTACACTATTTACGAACGCCTGTTATCTTATATCAAAGCTATATATAATTAGCCAATTTTTCTGGTATATTTGGGAAACATTTGTTTTTCGTTTTTGATTTTTTTTTAGACTATTTTCGAACGCCAATATTTTATGGAATATTTTTTAGCTTATGTTGTATCACACCTATGAAAAATTATTCCATATTTCGAATAAGTTTAGGAAATATATATTTCTTTTATTTTACCCCTTTTTCTACTATTTACGAACGCCTATGTAAATAAAAATTTTATGCTGCATTTTGTAGATTATCTTATATCAAAGCTATATAAGTATAATTGGCCAATTTTTCTGGTATATTTACGAAACATTTTTTTTATAATTTTTGACCCTTTTTTAGACTATTTTCGAACGCCTGTGTGAACCATTTCTTTTATGGAATATTTTTTAGCTTATGTTGTATCACACCTATGAAAAATTATTCCATATTTCGAATAACTTTAGGACATATATATTTTTTATGTTTTGACCCCTTTCCACTATTTACGGACGCCTATGAAAGTAAGTTATTTATGACACATTTTATAGGTTATATTCTATCAAAGCTATAAATAACTAGTCAATATTTCTGCTATGTTTAAGAAATACGTTTTTTTTAAAATCTTTTTTACCCCATTTTACACTATTTTCGAACGCCAATGTGGTGTAATATTTTATGTTCAATATATTAGGTTATGTTCAATTAAATGCGTAAAAAATTATGCAGCATTTTGGATAAGTTTAAGAACTATGAATTTTTTTAATATTTGAACCCTCTTTTAAACCCCTTGCCTACGCTCAATGTTTCCCAACATCTATTCAGCTCCTTACCATGTTCAATAGTATTTTTGTACCAAATTTGGTTAAAATCAGTTGAGCGGTTTTTGCGTTTTTGTGGATACAGACAGACAGACATTTTTTAAAAAGTATTTCCGGTGAATAATCGATGAGTAGAACCTTTGGCGTAGAACACTAAACTGACAATCGTTTTACCACTTCACCAAAACACTTCTTTTAAATCTCGACGCGCGTTTCGCTAACAATGTTAGCATCCTCAGGAGAGAATTAAAACTAAACTACTACTAAATATATTACAGCTTATATACTATTCACATACCACAGATACGCGCTCTGATTGGTCGCCGCGCAACCAATGAGAGGGCGGTACATATATTAATTATTTACATACTAAAGAATACAAAATACTATTAGAGATTGGTCCCTTGTCTTTGTTTAGTGCTTTTGAATTATTCTTAATAATTTCCAAACTTTCATAAGCGTCCAAATATTTCCAATTGCTAACATATTTCAACAATCTTAAGTTACTAGAATCTACTCTATGATTATTTTCAAACATATGTTCTGCTACACTAGACTTATCTAACCTACCATATCTTAAATGAGCAATATGCTCCTTAAATCTAACATTAAGTTTTCTTTTGGTTTGTCCTATATAAACTTTGTCACAATCCTTACAACTGATTTCATAAATGCCAGATTTTTCCGTCATCTCTACTTTATCTTTTGGATTGCCCAACAGATTGCCTAGACGTGTACTAGATTGAAAAACAGTTTTAAAGCCAATGTCACTAAAAATCTTATTTAAACCGCGTGTAAATTTTGGAAGATAAGGGATCGAAATAAATTTAGAACTATCTTGACTTTCTCGGAAAGTTGTGGCATTATGAAGTGCATTTTTAAACTTATATTTTCTAATTAATTTATCAACTAAATTGTCATCATAACCATTAATTCTAGCCACCATTTTAATTGTGTTTTTCTCTGTATCGAACCGGTTTTTATTAAGGGGAAATTTCATTAATCTATGTACAAGAAAATTTAGGCTGGCCATTTTGTGTTGGAAACAATGATTAGAGTCATTGGTTATATACCTGAATGTATTCGTACTTTTTCTATATATGTCACATTCCAATTTATTTTCACTGTTTTTGATTACAAGTGTGTCCAGGAATGGAAGTCTACGATCTTTTTCTAATTCATAAGTGAATTTGATAGATGAGAAGCAATTATTAAGTTGGGCAACAAAGTTATCAATTGTATCAACACTTGTATCAAAAACAGCAAACACATCGTCCACATATCTGATCCAAACTCTGGGAAAATATGAAAAATTGGTTTTCGCGGAGGCTTCAAAATAATTCATAAATAATTCAGCTAAAAAGGGGGATAAACAGCTACCCATAGCAGTGCCTTCATGTTGTTCATAGAATTCATTATTATATTGGAAAATATTTTGGGACATACAAAGATTTGTAAGTGAAAGATATTCTTCTATTAATTCGGATGCGACATTATTCTTTTTAAGATAATCTTGAAGATATTCGAGAGTTTTTGGAATAGGGACACTCGGAAACAGAGAAGATACGTCAAAAGAAACAAGAACTTCATTGGGATTTAGAATAATGTTTTTAACTCTCTCAATAAATTCATATGAATTTTGGACGGAGTAAGATTCTAACGGATTGGATAATTTTTTGAATTGTTCGACTAACCATTTTGATATGTTATAAGTAGGAGAAGAAATAGCAGATACAATTGGTCTAACCGATTTCCCGGGTTTATGGATTTTGGGTAGACAATATAATTTAGAGATAGTTGGATTAGATATCTGTAACCTACGCTTCAGATTAGGAGTAAAAAGGTTTTTGCATTTACTAAGAATTGATTTAACTTGTGTCGTCATCTTTGGCAAGGGATTCTTATTAAGTTTTCTATATGGACCACTTTCAATGAGCTGATTAACTCGTTCAAAGTAGTCCACTTTATCCAAAATCACAACCTTGTTACCTTTATCTGCTTTTAGATAGAAACAATCTTTTTCTCTCAAACTTTTGATAACCGAAGTAGAACTATTGTTATTATTTTTACCATCGGAAAAAATAATATTTTTTTGAAATTTGATTTCGAACTGCTTGTCTAACAAAACCTTTTGTTGCTTCCGGCAACTGCTGAATATTCGATTCTACACTGACAATTACTTCATCTAAACCGCGGTTATGATTTGGAACAAAACCTAGACCTTTGTTTAAGTAGTAGAATAGTATATAAGCTGTAATATATTTAGTAGTAGTTTAGTTTTAATTCTCTCCTGAGGATGCTAACATTGTTAGCGAAACGCGCGTCGAGATTTAAAAGAAGTGTTTTGGTGAAGTGGTAAAACGATTGTCAGTTTAGATTTCCGGTGAAGTTAAAAAAAAATTGTTTTTCATGAATAATAGTCTCCATATATATATATTACATATATGATATGGAGAGCTAACAATTAATGGTTTTTTAAGCAAAAACCTCTGGAGCCAAAACGGCTCATTTTTGACTACAGGTCTCTATGCAAAAGTTGTTCACGACAATCTCCCAAATAACCTCCATAGCACAACCTTTTTGAAACACTCTGTATATTAAACGTGCATCTTTCAAACAATGTTAGAAGCGCATAAATATTTTATGCACTTCATTTTGGTATATTGTGTATTTGCATCACTTGAATTGTAAAGGCAAAACTACATTTAAATTTATTTAAATTTTCTTTTCAGGTTGTTGCTGGAGCATCGGTATTTTTCATATGTGTGTCGGTATTTTCCTTTTGTCTGAAAACGCATCCTGGTATGCGACAGCAATGTGAAAATTATGTTAAAGAAGTTAATTGTACAGAGCCTCATCCATATTTTCTCACTGTGGACCACTTTTGCAACGCATGGTTTACCTTTGAACTCTCTGTTAGACTAATTGTGAGTATAATTATTTGTTTTTGTGTTTTATCAGTAGAATCTGTTTGATTGTAACTTAAACCAACTAAGGTTTAAGTTACTCCTAAATTTAATAAGATATATATGGAAGAAAAATGCTTTTGTGATATTGCTTAAAACTGAACGTTGTGCAATTTTACCGATACCATTTATATATTTCATTTTGTCAAACACTTTCGTATGACGCAACATATGGATTTATTTATAAAACAGATATGTCGCATAAATATTTAGCCACATGAGAAAATACTTTTAAATATGGCAGCTTTGTACTGAAAATAAGCTACCAGGAAGCATGCGTAGATCGCGAAAACTCTGCATACCCGTTACACTTTTTGATATTTGGCTGGATTCAATTAGCACTCTAGAGTACATATATAATATAAGATTTTTATGGCTATGGTGGGTGGGATCAAAGTTATTTTCCAAGTTTCGGCAACTCCGTGAGCAAACGCAAAATCGTGATTCATCTGTAAACATAACGTTTTGCCACTGCACACCACTCCATTTAAGATGTTGATGTTGTTGGTTGACGAGCAAATGCCAATCGGACCACCCGATGAAGTCAAATGAACTTTAGACCGTATTTTAAATCTTCTAAGGCTCTAGCGCAGTCTTCAATTTTTTTCTTATTTTAGTGAATAAAATACTAGCTATCCTTGTATATTACGGTTTGAAAATATTACTCGCTTCATTTTAGTTATATTAACCCATTAAAGCCCATTGGCACATAAATGTGCCAGCGTTATTTTCTTTTATTTTTTCAAAACTCCCCAAACTGAGCTGTTCTAGATACATACTGAACTGTTGCTTGCGTAGTTATTTACAGGTCATATTTTTTTTTAGATTTTACAGTGCTTGATTTTTGAGAAATTAGTGAAAACCTAACCCATTCTGAAGCATCTTACTACACCTGTCTGCACTGATGTAAATATATATTTTTTTTCTACTTTTAATTACTTTACTAGTTGTTACATTTTTCATTTTGTTATTGATAAATATTCATTGTAACGATATTCAACAAAATCATAAGTTTTTTTATAACATAAATTTTATTATGAAGGAAAAAAAACCATTGGCACATAAATGTGCCAGTGGGCAGACATGATGTCTATTTCAAAGATATGCATGCGCAGTTGGCCTTGTTCTATTTTTAGTATTTGAACTGTCAAACACGCACCAGTAGGTATTTATTACGTTCAGTACGCAATTTAGAAATTATTACTGGTACTTTACGTAAAAAATAGTGTTTCAAAAGAATCAAATATGTCTGAGTATAATTTGTTGCTAAAACAAGCCGAGGAACAATGGAACTCAAAACCGATGGAAAGTTAGTACTTGTGCGGGGGAATGATAATTCCATTGTAACTGTATTATCAAACTGCTGTAATCATATGCTTCCTTTGAAAAATGTAGAGATATTCTATAACTAAAAAAAGTAAAATTCATATTCAAATGCCGCTTATAACAAAAATATGGGAGGCGTCGATTTTGAATGATCAGGTCTGTCTAGCTATGGAATTTCAATAAGGACTAAACAGTAGTGGTGGTCTTTCTTCAGTTGTTCAATTGATCAAACTAATCTACAAGTTTGGCTATTATGGAGAATGTGTGAAAACAATAATATGATGCTACTCGATTTCAGACGGCAACTTATTGCTTTATATTTATGGGCACCCTTCAATGAAACCAGGGCCATCATCAAGCGCATTATCACCAATTGTCAAGTAGTTACGTTTGAATGAACAAAATCACTTGATAGTCCAAAGTAGTGAAACATAGACAAAATGTAAAACATGTTCTAACCGCACCAGTTTTGAGTGTAATACCTGCAAAGTAGCCCTGCACCCAAAAACATACTTTAGAAATTTCCATAGAACATACCTTTTTATTTTATTTATCAATAACTGATGTAATTATTCAAAAAATTTTAGTTTTAAATATTTATGTAATGTTTCTCTTATGTTACTGTATGTGCCTGATGGCACATTTATGTGCCACTATTTTTTTGGTACTTTTATTATAAATAAATTTTAAATTTTGCGAATACAATGTTATTTCACATATAAAAACAGCAACTAACGTGTTTTTGTTCTAATTAAGACAGACAATAATTACGGGCACTAATGGGTTAATAAACGTATGCAGATTATCAAATTTCGTTCGACTCTACGGCAATCTATAATTTTCAAATTAATCTTTCCGTTGACATTATCAGTGGCTGCAATGCCAACAATACGGAATTTCAATGACCCTCTGAATATGGCAGCATTAACAAAAGATATAATAATTTAATAATAATTTATTTTCAATAATGTCAGTGTACAATAATATGCATAACAAATTTAAGGATTCTTTCTGATTATATTGAAAATAAATGGAGTAAATCACTGAAACCAACAAGTGGTTTGTGCGTGTAAATTTCCAATATTCTCAAACAAAACAAAAACAACATAACAGTCCAATTTAAATTCAAACACCCTGAAAATCTATCCAAAACACACCTACAACTTAAAAAGCTATTCTGGAAAATACCAAATACAATATCAATATCAGACTTAATTAAACTAATTACAACAAGGAGAAAGACCGATCAATACGTTAGTAACCTTAGGTAGTTTCAGTTTTTCAATCAATCAATTAATTTATGTATCAATGCTCGGGAAATTGTTATCCACTGTTTTATTCTTTTTTTAAAAACAAACATTGAAATAATCGCTCTTAATTGTTCCGGAATATTTGAGTAAACTCTCGGCGCTAAAAATCGAGGAGAACGTTGACCTATTTTTTTTCTAGATCGTATTTGTAAGTATTCATATTTTTCTTTATACCTTGTGGGGTAAGAGTGCTCTATAGAATCGAGTGTATTTCTATTCTTATGTTGCATCAGAATCATTCGATAGCAATACAACTGTCTTATGTCCATGAATTTACTTTCTGAAAACAACAAATCGCTAGAATAAGTCTGCTTTCTATTAAAAATGATTTTGATAATACTCTTATGTAATGTTTCAAGTGGTTTTAATTGACTTTTATAAGCACCACCCCATCCCGAAATACCATATTGTATCAATGATTGTACCAATGCATAATAGACCTTAACTAAATGCGGAACAGGTAAAATTTTTTTTAATTGACGAAATTTAAAAACTAAAAACATTATTTTTATTTATCTATTATGGATATCCGGCCTTTCTATTCTAAGCTGTATCCAATCCCAGCATATTGTCTAAATGGAATTATGCAGTATTAAAATAATATCGTGAATAATACTAGGTATTAGAATGATAGAGGATTGCACAATACATTAAGTTCTTTCCATTTATATAAGTAATACATTTAGTTACAAATAATACGGAATCTATATTTAGGTACGAGGGTTGCCTTTTATATTTTGATAAAAATCCAATTACTTATATGTCATTCAGGTAACTGTCAACAAATTATTAGTAAAATAAACACCAACGTTAGAAAAAAATATTACCAAATTAAGACAAACCAACGATTTCAAAATAGAGCGATATGGTAGTCCCATAGAAATCTTATATTATATGTACTCTAGAATGCTAATTAAATCCAGCCGAATACCAAAAAGTGTAACGGGTATGCAGAGTTTTCTCGAACTACGCATGCTCCTCAGTCACTTATTTTCAGTACAGAGCTGCCATATTTAAAACTATTTTGTCGTTCGCCTTACAGAATTTATGCGACATATCTGTTTTATAAATAAATCCATATGTTGCGTCATACGAAACTGCTTGACAAAATCAAATAATTCAATGTTATCGGTAAAATTGTAATACTGTTTAGTTTTCAGCAATATGAACGAAACATTTTTTTCCAAATCTTATTAAATTTAGGAGATTTCGCAACAGCGTCTATTTTCGCAAATGACATTTCTCGTAGTGGGAATATCTGTCAGAGTCGGCTTCACAACAATTCAGATAGGTTTTATAATTGAATTATGGGTTTATGCGTGGTATATTTTAATTGTTGATAGATATACCTATTTGTGATTAAAATTGTTTTTAATATTTGTTATTTTGGTTTGGTAGTTTGTTTATTTAACAAACAATGAGGTGTATAGTGTTGTGGTGTAAAAATGAAAGTATCATTCCTGGTATTAAATATTTTCAGTAAGTTATTGTTTCGGGTTTCTAACAGTCTCAGTTTGAGTCAATATGATACCATTGACATGATACTCATTTTTAGCTTGACAAAAAAAAGACATGATGTTTGGATGCGGGCATTGGGATCCTAGTACAGAAAATGTATGTGATGGGAATGTCAAATGCAGTAAGCATTTCGCTGCAGAAGATATCATTTGTAGAGAAGACGGCAAGAGGATCACCCTCGTACCCGATGCAGTTCCCAAACTTTTGTTGAAAAGAAGAGATTATGTAAATGAGAGTGGAAGTTAAATTCTTAATCGTTTGATATCAAGACACTGTTTACTTAAAAGCAGTCAGTCAAAAATGCATGATATGTATGTCAAGAATATATTTCCTACGTTGTGTAGGTATACAAAGTTCGTTTGAATTCTGTTGTTAAACTGGAATATACTTAATTATAGAATCCTCCATGAAATTGCTGAGAATAAAAGTTCTACCAACCATGTTTTGTCACAAAATACTATTGCGAGTAGTACGGATGATATGGAAGTGGTTTACATGGACACGGAAAATATTCGTGAAATCACTGTTTCTTGCACCCCTTCTTTGAAGGCTGTAGAGAGGTAAGAGGCCTAAGGTGGTTGTATAAACAAACAAATATTATATAATAATAAAATAAATAATTAGAATGCTCAAGTCCTTACGATATTTTCCAATATTAGAATTTTTACTTATTTCTCGTTTCTGCTTAGATTTATTATTATTGGGTTGTACCTGTTAGACAATAAAGTATTTATATATTTAATGTAATTTTTTATTTCTTAAATTCCTTTATTCCATTTTTTTATTTGAATTACCAAATGGTAAAATTTAATTTTAAATATACCTATAACAGTAATATTACATTTAATCAAAGCCGGTCCTGTTGAAAAATAAGTGACTGGTGATCATGCGCATTATGGACAGCTCTACACTTTTGGTTACATTTTTGTACTACGGGATTATCATTCTAGAGTATATATATATATAATATAAGATTTCTGTGGGTAGTCCTAAAAAATGGAAACCTGACAAACCAACGAATTTCAAATTAGAGAGATATGGTAGTCCTAAAAATGGAAACCTGACAAACCAACGAATTTCAAATTAGAATGATATGATATATTATAGTATGCAATTTTATACGGTTTTTGATTTTGACAAGTAGATTTATTATTTAAATTAAGTATTTATCAGTAACAACATTAATTAATAAGCAGCATGTACAGGATGATACAAAAAAAAAAACATTAATTAGCCCACATTTAAAGAAATTTCCAGATTGCAATCGAAAAACTTTTAAATCTTTAAAAAAATTTAGCGTACACCTTAAATTTATATACAGGGTGAGTCAAAAATGTAATTGTTATTTTTTTTAAGAACAAAAAAGTAATATTTTGATATTTTTTTTAGATTTGAATTCATGATTTATTTAGCGTGTAACTATAAGCTCGTAGAGGTGATCTACGGGGTAACTCAAGAATGTTTCTATTTATTTTCAATTTTTTAGGTACGGTAGAACGAAATAGATTGAAAAATTTTCAGATTTTCTTAATTTTTTAGATTGATTTATGAAATTATTGCACAGGGATCCACCCTGTTGTTGTTTCAAAAAAATTTTAATTTGAAGTTTTTTGTATATTTTTTTTAAGTTTCACAGTATTTTTAGGTAGAATGGGCTCATAAAATTGTATGTCTCCCATTTAAAATTTCACCAGTTAGGTAGTTGGAACCTATATTATTAAAATTAAAATACAATATTTGTTTGGAATGGGCTTGTTTAACAAAACAAGACTTAAAACTAACTAACTAGATGTCGCCAAACACATCCTTTTACCACTCAATATTTGTTATCGGGTTTCAGTGGCGTCATTGGTAGGGCGTTCGCTTCGCATGCGAAGGGTTAGGGGTTCAAATCCCAGCCCTGGCAATATATATTTTTTTCTATTGTTATTTTTTTTTATTTTTTTTTTATTTTATTTTTTTTTAATTTTTTATTTTTTTTTTATAAACCTCAATGACTTTTATCATAGATAAGACTACCACAAAACGACTGGGAAATCCCAAAGGGATTTCTTGTATAATATATTTTTTATATTGAAAAGTTCTTCGTTGTAGGACTACACACTCACATATCACATGTGATTTTTGTGCTAGAAAGTGATTGTGAGTTTGAACGAGTATAAAGTCTGAAACCTTTTTATATTGTTGTGCCAAATATATTATCTTGTAGTAAGTAATAGAATAACTTTGTGACCCTAAATCAGTGCAACATAGACACTTACTAACCAAATTTAGACTACATACGAGGGTTGCCTTTTATATTTCGGGATTTGGCAACCCTGGTGTTGCAATCTGGCAACTGACTGCTCTATGGTAAGGTTGGACATTTTTGAGGTTATACGTACTCAGAACGTTTGGACATACGAGCGCTATTTGTGTTGTTTACAGTAACTTAAAATATTCATCTCGGCTCAGAAATGGAATTAAATCGTGAACATTTTCGTGCGACTATTTTTTACAACTTTCGACGTGGATTAACTCAGCAACAGTGCATAGATGAACTTAATTCAATTTTTGGCTATGAAGCTCCATCAAGGACCAGTGTTTATCGATGGTATCGTGAGTTCAATCATGGTCGTAGTTCATTCCAAGACGAATTTCGTGAAGGTCGTCCAAAATCAGATGTTGTTCCGAAAACCATTGATGCTGTGCGCGAACTGATATCGCAAGATCGTCATGTGACCTATCAAGAGATTGAGACAACCTTAGGCATTAATGTGACCAGCATACATTCTATATTGCATAAGCATTTGACTGTCAAAAAAATTTGTTCGCGTTGGATCCTACAAAATTTGTCAATCGCTCAAAAAAAGGCTCGAGTCGATTGGTCGAAAGAAATGCTCAAAAAATTCAATCGCGGTGCTTCAAAACACGTCTCTGACATCGTGACAGGTGATGAATCGTGGATTTACGCGTATGAGGCCGATAGTAAACAGCAGTCGACTGTATGGGTGTTTCAGGATGAGAACAAAAGTTGTTCACGCACGAAGCACTTCCAAGCAAATGGTCGCCTGTTTTTTCGGAAACTGGTCATGTCGCAACCGTACCAACAGAACAACGCAGAACAGTCAATTATGAGTGATACACAACCATTTGTTTGCCAGTTGTCTTTCAAGAAATCAGGAAACCAACCTGTTTTAACTATTTATCTGCCTAATTTCCATTCGTTTTATTCACAGGGTGTCCCAAACTCGGCGCCCAGGCCTATTGTATGAAAACCAGACAAGATAATAAAAATCTTTTTTAAAGGGCTAAATTGAGTTGCGCCAAGGTCCATTTTGGGAAAGCAAAATATTTTTTTTCAATTTCGCAAAATGGAGAAAATGATGTCATCAATGTTATTTTTCCACGAACATACCTGTATTTTGCTACAATCGAAAAGATCTATTTTTTTCCCAACACTTTTCGAAAAAAAAAATTCTATCTCTTTTCGTTAAAAAGTTAGCGCGCCCACACAAAAAAACAAACTTAAATAATATTATTTAATTTAGCCATGTTACCAATCAAGTGTTCCATGGAAAACAATTATTCTGTTTGATTATTAGTGACAACTGTTGTCAAAATAATTATTATTTAATTGTCAAAATAATGAATACTATATACGGAAGGTAATTATTTACAAAGGCTATACCAGAGAATAAATTCTCTATCTATACCAAAAAAGTGATCCCGACCATCGAAAATATATGATTTTATGGACAAAAAATGTTTTTCAAGATATTTGACTTAACCATGTAAATCATCAAATGCTACATGGAAAGCAATTTTAAACTTATTATTGTGTCACGACTTTTTGGTTTATTAGGTATCTAATATTTATTATGTCTTTGTCGAAAAAATATGGCTGACAATTGAAAGAAACAAAGATGATGAGACGAAGATGACATTGCATGCACTATATAAAACAAAAAACGCATCTTTTGCAATAAACTAAACAATTATTATATTTTTCAAAACAAAATAAACAACGTAAATTTTAATAACTGAAAGTAAATAACCTTAATATCCATTAAACACACAAAATATTTATGATAAATTTTCGATATGCCCGCCCGCAACTTCCAAACATTTATCTAATATGCGCCTGACCTCTCTTATTGTAGCCTTTCATAGCATTTCTCATGAAATATTCGCACACGCATCGCGAATTTTCTGTTTTAAATGTTCTACGTTTCTAGTAGGGGTCCTATAAACTTGAATTTTTAATGTTTCCCACAGATAAAAATCCAAGGGGATCATATCCGGGGATTTAGGCGCCCATTCTGTAGGTCCATTTATTCTAATCCATTTAGTACCATAGGTATTATTTAAAAACTCATGGACTACCCTCGATTTATGAAGTGGAGCCCCGTCATGTTGAAACCACATGCTTAAGCGCAGCTGCAGGGGTAAATTTTCAAGCAGCAGAAGAAGTTCTTGTTGCAAAAATCGTAAGTAGTTAATGCCGTCCAATATATTGCCAAAAAAATACAGTCCAATTAAATGGATTCCAATTGTTCCACACCACACGTTTATGCCAAAGTGGCCGTGATTCTCGACTTCATTAACGTAATGTGGATTTTCGCTAGCCCAATAGTGCTCATTTTTTCGATTCGGCTTACCATTACTGACGAAGCGACTTTCATCGGTCCAAAGGATATGTTCAAACAGTCGACAATCTCTTGTTTCCAAATTAACCATCATTTGTGCTATGAAATTCAGCTTTTTTTCTGTATGTCTCTCAGATAAATATTCTAGATTGTGCAATTTGTAATCATGACATTTATTTAATTTTAAAACTCTTTGCACAGAGCTTTTCCCTAAATTCAGAGCGAGAGACGCCTGTCTTATCGAGTTTCTAGGATTTGTCTGAAAATACTGTAAAATTCTAGCCACATTATTTTCATTGCAAACTCTTTTCTGAATTTCGGTTCCTTTTCTCGACGAAAATGCGTTATCATTTTCTCGCAAAATTCTTTCAAGTCGCGCGAACATTTTTACATCTGCAGTATGCCTTTCAAGATATCTTTCACTATAAAAACGGGCAGCTCTTCTACCGTTTTTCTGTGCCTCACCATATATTAAATTCATATCAACTTTTTCGTCTGTCGAAAACATTTTTGTTATAAACACGTTGTAAATAAGTAACCTGTTAGTACTTTCTGTATCGTATTTATTGTTTTGGCAATTAATTCTTTATTATTTTGACAAGAATTGTCACTAGTAATGTGACAGAATAATTGTTTTTCATGGAGAATTTGATTTGGCATGGATATGTTAAATTATATTTTACTACTATTTTTTTGTCAGTTTTGGCACTCTAGCTTTTTAGCGGATGAAGATAGAAAAAAATGCATTAGTCAAAAAGCATTTAAAAAAATTAGGGTTTTCGGAATGTGGCAAAATATGTTAGTGGAAAAATAATACTGATGACGTCATATTCTCCATTTTGCAAAATATTTTTTTTGGCGTAAAATATACCTGAATCCAATTTATACCACTTCAAAAGATTTTTAATCCTGTTTTCATACAATAGGCATGGGGCGCCGTGTTTGGGACACCCGATACACAAACAAATTTTAAATTATGCAAATAAAGTAAAGTTGACAGTGATCGACCTAAATTTGAGTGAAATTCTACGTATTATTTTCGTCCGACCCTTCATTGCCTTTTAATGACAATGAACGCATAGCAGATTATGATTTATTAACATGATGCTTGGCATTTTCAATTAGCGTCATACTGAGTTAATAATTAATTGATGTTGCAATCAATACTTTTTGGTTGACATTTAAATTAATATTTATAATATTAATTGATATTTTATAAATAGCATTTTTTTGTTACAACGAATATATTTACACCTATACCTATGTGTATATGGGAAGGAAAGTGTTGAAAGGTGGACAATATACTAATGTTAACGAGGACAATTCAACTAAAATAGTTTTAAGATGATGAGTGTCAATCAAAATAAAAAAAATACAATTACATTTCTATTAATGAAAGAAAAGTCCACCTCCACGAAACAAATTTAATTGATTTCTCTATAAAATATATATATATATATATATATATATATATATATATATATATATATATATATATAAATATAAAGAAAGAAAATATTCACTTAAAGTGAGTCAACTTGTAGTTGAGTAATTTCTATATATATTATACAGGGTGGTCCAACGAAAAGTTTGCACCTAGCTTTTCTCTTTTTTTTGTAGTCGAATGCGAAAATGCTCGGACACGTCGATTTTGCTTTTGAGGGGGACACATTTTAAACATATTTTTCGATCTGCGCCTTTAACCCCCTAGCGGGGGTGAGTAACAACCCTAAAATTTTAAATGGAAAGAGGGGTCTAATGACATATCATTTGAAAGGACACAAAATTGTCTTTCTAATGATACCCTATTTGTCGAATTTTACTAAAACAGTTAATACGAAAACGACTTTAAAGACATTAAGCCGATAATTTTGGTATTAATGAGAAATACAAATAAGTTTTAATTATTGCGAGTGAAAACACCTGCAATCGTTAGTACATTCCAATGTTTGTTAGTTTTAACATTGCTTTGTAAAAAAAGTAAACAAGCTGTTAAATTGATTTATTAAAACGTTACATTAACAAATGTTGAAAATGTGACCCATTTGATTCCATACAATAATACAGATTTTGTTCAAATCTATTTCTAACATTTTGTAGCATATCAGGTGTTATGTTTCTGCACTCTTCTGTAATGCGTTGGCGAAGATCTTCTATGGACTCGGGCTTCGTGGCAAAACATTTATTTTTTAAGTGCCCCCAAAGAAAAAAGTCTAAAGGCGATAAATCCGGTGACCTGGCAGGCCATTCAATTGGGCCCCTCCTTCCAATCCACCGTCCAGGGAACCGGTCATCTAAGAACTGTCTTACAGGAGCCACATAGTGCGGAGGTGCTCCATCTTGCTGGAAATAAAGCCGATCAGCAGTATGATTTTGGTCATCTTCTATTATTTGTGTTATTAAAGGATCAATTGTGTCTTCAAGCATGTTTAGGTACACTTCACCAGTTAAATTTCCAGGAATAAAAAGTGGTCCTATAATATGATTTCCTAATATGCCACACCAGACGTTTATTTTTTGAGGATACTGGGTATGAACCTCACGGAATAAATGTGGGTTACTGTCATCCCAGTAACGGCAATTGTGCCTATTTACAGCTCCATTCAAATAAAATGTGCATTCGTCGGAAAAACAAATGTTAAATAATAATTGCGGATCTTCAATTAAACGCTGGCTCATTGCTTCACAAAATTGCAGCCTTCTATCAGGATCATCCTCATTTAGTTCCTGTACTAATTTGATTTTGTACGGATGAAATTTGTACGCTTTTAAAATTCGTATTATGGACGAACGGGAGACACCTGAGGCTTCAGCTAGTTGACGGGTACTTTGACTATGATCCATTTCAACATGCCCTAAAACAGCGACTTCCACAGCTTCATTTCTGATCGGTTTCTGCGGCTGGTGTTTTACATTACAGACAGATCCGGTATCTACAAACTTTTTAACTAACTTGCCAACGTACACATCATTCACATTTTTATCGGGATGTCTCTCATTAAATAAGCGAGCCGTAAGTCTAGCACTACTATTATTTTGAAAATAAAGTTTAACAATTTCAACTCGTTCTAGAATGGAATAAATCATTTTGTACGGTAAAAGTAAAATAACTTGAGAAGCAACCAAACTGAATCAATGAAAAGACTAAAATAAACGGTGTAAATTCTTTTCCTACACGTATCTGCAGTTTTTATTTCAACAAAAAACGCAAACGATTAGTGAGGAATTTAGTTCTGATAAATAAGATAGTGTTTTTGAAATCCCGTTTTTCTTCAAAGTAAATAATTTAGAAATGATTGTAGTTGTTTTCAGTCGTAATAATTAAAACTTATTTGTATTTCTCATTAATACCAAAATTATCGGCTTAATGTCTTTAAAGTCGTTTTCGTATTAACTGTTTTAGTAAAATTCG
The DNA here is from genome assembly GCA_911728435.2 of Apoderus coryli. Lineage (NCBI taxonomy): Eukaryota > Metazoa > Arthropoda > Insecta > Coleoptera > Attelabidae > Apoderus > Apoderus coryli. The sequence continues at coordinate 6,320,577 of OU452215.1, read as the reverse complement.
ACAAATAGGGTATCATTAGAAAGACAATTTTGTGTCCTTTCAAATGATATGTCATTAGACCCCTCTTTCCATTTAAAATTTTAGGGTTGTTACTCACCCCCGCTAGGGGGTTAAAGGCGCAGATCGAAAAATATGTTTAAAATGTGTCCCCCTCAAAAGCAAAATCGACGTGTCCGAGCATTTTCGCATTCGACTACAAAAAAAAGAGAAAAGCTAGGTGCAAACTTTTCGTTGGACCACCCTGTATAGAAATGTAGTGCCGTCTTTATTGTAGTTCATCAAAACAACTTATAGTTGGACCAACGTTTTATTTTTCTTAATATTCAACAATTTTACACTTATAACAATTTAGATGGTAAATGTTTATATACAATGAATACATGGTATTTACATCTTTTTCATCTATTAACTGATTATTTCTAATTATAAAGGTGACTGTATTTATATGGCAATGTACGTGCTAGGTCTAGGTCAGCGTCAAGTGTGGCGCCTTGAATTATATTATTATAAATACACCTGTTAATGGTTTTGTTTAATGTTTTGAATTATGTTATTATAATACGATTGTTTTGTTATGTGTTTTTGGATTCTATTATCATAACACAATTGTAGATTTGTTATGCTATGTTTGTTTATGTAAGACTAATATTACTTATTTTAATAGGGTGAAATCTTGGTTAATACAGGGTGCAAACCGAGTGCACCACATCTCCTCCTTTTGGGAGAATGAACTTCATTGTGGCCAGCAATGAAGGTCATTATCTGGTAATGCTTTATTATATACACCTAGAGTAAAATAAACTAAAAATAACTAAATGGATATATACAAAAACTTATACTAATAATGTTTATGGCTATATACACTGCACTCTGTTTTTGTGGATATTCACGTCTCTGTTTTTTGTGTCTTTAATAGTACAATTTACACTATTTTGCTCACTGTTCACTATCACATGTGGTCCTTTGTACCATGGGTCGAACTTCGTGCGATTTTCATTGCTTATCATGACTAAGTCTCCTTGTTGCACATCGATTCCTCTTGCTTTCCGATCGTATACCATTTTTCGCTTCTCTTTCTCCCTTTGTATAACTTCTTTGACGCGATTATGCGCTTCTTTTACTTCATTTATTGTATACAATTTAAATATATCATCATTCAATTTCATTTTTATGTGCAAAACATTATAATCGTCAGCTAACTCCTGGAGCTTAGACAAAATATTCTCTAGTGAATATTTGCCGTTAACGAAATGTATGCTTGTTTCAGCGCTGAATTGTCCTCTTTTTCCCATAAACATCCGAAGATAGTTGGGCATAATTTCAAAACGGACTACGGGCAGCTTAATTATGCTAATATTATCCATGGTTTCGTATACTTTTGGTAACTTTGCTTTTGTTTCCGTCTCTTCTTCTTGGGTCGGTTTCTCCTTTGTACTTCTAGTCATGGAACGGGTGATCGCTAATATTGTGGCAGATCCCTTGGTTATGTCTTTGAGATCGTTAATGGAAATTCTTGACAGGGCGTCTGCTCCTACGTTGTCCTTTCCTTTTATGTATTGTACCTCGAAGTCGTATTCTTCCAAGTCGAGTCGCATTCGTGTAAGTTTTGACGATGGGTTCTTCATTGAGAATAGATACACGAGTGGTTTGTGGTCTGATTTGACGATGAACTTGTTTCCGTAGAGATAGGGTCGGAAGTGTTTGATTGCCCAGTGGATTGCTGTTAGTTCTTGTTCTATGGTGGATTTGTTGGATTCTCCTTTCGTGAATGTCTTGGAGGCGTAAGCGATTGGTAGATCTTGTCCTTCGAACTGTTGTGACAGTATTGCTCCGCATGCTTGCTTTGATGCGTCTGTCGTAATTACGAATTGCTTACTAAAATCAGGGTATTGCAATATTTGGGGTTGCAATAGAGCTATTTTTAGCTTCTCAAACGAGGTCTGGCACTCCTTAGTCCATGTGAATGTAGAATTCTTTCTCGTAAGCTTGTTGAGTGGATGGCACATTTCAGCAAAATGCGGTATGAATCTTCTGTAGTAGTTGCAAAAGGCGACGAATCGTTTAACTGCTTCTGCATCCGCTGGTACAGTATATTTGTTTATCGCGTCGAATTTTGATTCGTCAGGCAGTATTCCTTTATCTGTGATTTTGTGTCCTAGATAAGTAACTTCACTTTGAAAAAACTTACATTTTTGTGGATTCAGTTTGAGGTTGTACTTTCTACAAGTTTTGAAAACGCTTTTGAGGTTTTGTAGATGATGTTGTATGGAACAGCCGGTTACGATTAGATCGTTCATGTATAAGAATGCCTTTTCAGGTGTTATTCCAGCGAAAGCCATGCACATCATTCTTTGAAAGCTGTTGGGGCTTATCTTCAGTCCAAATGGAAGTCTGTTGAATCTGTATGAGCCATATGCTGTGCTGAACGTAGTGATATCTCTTGAGTTTTCGTTCAGAGGTATCTGATGAAAACCGGATTTCAAATCAAGCACTGAGAAGAATTTTGCTCTTCCCAGGTTGATCCAATATGTCGTCTATGCGGGGTAATGGAAATTTGTCAGCTACTAACTTCTTGTTAAGCTGTCTGTAATCAACCACTAATCTCCATTTTTTGTCTCCATTCGTCGATTTTTTGGGTACCAATAGTATTGGACTGTTGTACTCTGCGGTTGAGGGCTCAATTATGTTATCTTCCATCATTCTTGTGATTTGCTTATTTATTTCGGCTAGTTGAGTGTGCGGCGTTCGGTAGTTTTTTATATATACTGGCGACGAATCTGTCAATTTAATTGACTGTTTGTAGAAATTATTTGTAGTCAGCCTGTCTGTTGAAAGTCCGAAAATATCTGAAAATTCTTTACATAACTTCACTATATCATTTCGTGCAAAATTTGGAATATCGGCGTTTAGTTCTTTTAATAGTTGATCGTTCCTAGTATCTGTCGAGTTGTGTATGTTGTATACCGTATAGTTGCTTAACCTTGTTGTTGTGATGTCAGCGATTTTTATTGTTGCATATGTGAATGTTGTGTTTATTAATCTAATTACTGGACTTGACCGTGATATAATTGAACTCGCTATAAAAACACCATCAGCAATTTCTTTATTGTCGACCAGGACATCTTCTTTTAATTGTTCGAATTCTTTTATTTTTCTTAGAATTTCGCATCTAGGTGGTATTATCAGTTGGTCGTTGCGTGGGCCATTTAGTATGCGTGTGGTTGTTCTGCCATCAATTGACATCGTCCAAGTTGCATAGTCTAGATTGCAATTGTATTTGGTAATGAAATCCCTTCCAAGTATTCCATCTGATGGTATTGGAAATTTGTCGTCAACCACGTGGAAGGTATGCCGAAAATTGCAGCCATTGAGATAGATTATCATATTTATCGTACCATATGTTCTTGATAAACCATCGGTGACTCCTTTTATGTCGCTTGCGTATTTTTCGTTTAGTTTCAGGTGTCTATGTATCTTTGTCAATTTTATAAGTGATATATCCGCTCCCGTATCAACAATTAGCGTTGTATCTTCTCTTTTTGTTATGTCTGACTGGATGATGATGAAGTTCGAGAGTGATAGGTCCATATTAAAAATATTTACTGGCTTCTTCTTCTTGTGTATAGTGTCTTACGACGTGGTAGTTTTGTTGAGGTCTTCGTCTGTTGTTTCCTCTGGAATGTCTTGAGTACATCTGTCGTTGTTGGTTGTTGCCATATGTTGATGAGTGTCTCTGGGGTTGATATTGCTGGCGGTGATGTTCGCGTGTGTGTTGTCCACCTCTGTTATATGTGCTGTAGCCTCTTCTTCTTGAATTGTATCGGTTCGTATATAGAACTGTGTTGGGTTGAGTTGCTCCTGTATCCACCTCTATAAACTTTGACAATGCTTCGTGGCAGCTTGTAAAATTTCCAGCTTCCATTATCAGTCTCGTTCTGTCACTTCTGGCGTTGGACTTGAGCGTTTTGACCATGGTGTTGGTCGTGTATCGTTCCGCGACTGCGATTGGAACTCCTTCGTTAATGTAAGCTTTTCTTAGTAGACTTGTTAAGTTTTCCAATTCCGTAGCAAATTGTGCTGTGTCCTTATGATTTTGGCGTAGCGAAGCCATTTTTCCAGCTACTAACTCTGATTTATCATGGATAGTATTATTTTTTATTTTGTCAATTATATCCTGTAGACTATCTGTTGGGAGAACATTATCTCTTGCTTTTCCAACGAGTTTTGTCTTGACGTATGTTATGGCGTGATTTTCATGTCCTTCAGCGTTATCTTGTAACAGTTGCAATGCGTCCAAGAATGATTGAAGTTTCTCCGCGGCTCCATTGTATTCGTTCGGCAGTATTTGGTGCGCGAAGTTGAAGAATTCGACCGTTGTCATAGCCATTTTTGCTGGTACTTCAATTTCTTTGTCCTCTTGTATGTTTTGTGGATTGATTGGTTCGAAATAGCTTGTGGGAATTATATACGGTACCTTTAGTGCTTGGTATGCGCGTAGGGTTTTGTCTCTAGCGATGTCGAAAATATTTTTCGTGAAAATACGTTGGTTTTCATTTAACTCAGGGTAATATACTTTAATTATTCTGACTATATTATTATACAATTTTAGTAAATTATCTCTTACTTCGTCATGAATCGCTGTTGATTTGGGTATTTCTGTTTTTAAAACACGTTTTGCCTCTTTGATTACTGCTTCCTTAAGGTATACTAATTGCGCTGCTACTTCTTCCCAGTTTTGAGTCATCTACTCGTGCTCGTTTTGACTTTTAGTTACTATGTTTCTGCAGATGTCCTTTTTCAATCCTCTTCTGTATGCTTTAGCGTATCTTTCAATTGCCATTAATATAATTACTACCGTGATGATATACAATAAAATTTTTACGTCCAAAGGGGCTTGAATGGTTTGTTCGTCGAGGATCAAATTAGCGTTGACTACTCCCGTATCGGTGACGTCTAAGTGCTTCGAGTTCGTCGTTCCCATATTAGTATATAAAATTTGACTCACTCTTAAGTTTCTCTATCTGGGACTGCTTTACAGAATCAAATTCGTTGGGCAGGATCGCCATGTAGTGCCGTCTTTATTGTAGTTCATCAAAACAACTTATAGTTGGACCAACGTTTTATTTTTCTTAATATTCAACAATTTTACACTTATAACAATTTAGATGGTAAATGTTTATATACAATGAATACATGGTATTTACATCTTTTTCATCTATTAACTGATTATTTCTAATTATAAAGGTGACTGTATTTATATGGCAATGTACGTGCTAGGTCTAGGTCAGCGTCAAGTGTGGCGCCTTGAATTATATTATTATAAATACACCTGTTAATGGTTTTGTTTAATGTTTTGAATTATGTTATTATAATACGATTGTTTTGTTATGTGTTTTTGGATTCTATTATCATAACACAATTGTAGATTTGTTATGCTATGTTTGTTTATGTAAGACTAATATTACTTATTTTAATAGGGTGAAATCTTGGTTAATACAGGGTGCAAACCGAGTGCACCACAGAAAAGCCAATGAAGAAAACGAACGTCTGTAAGCGAATGTTTTTTCCAACTTACAGACGTTCGTTTTCTTCATTGGCTTGTCTATATATAAATATATATACATGTTTCGGAGCACCAGGCTCCATCATCAGTGGTTATCAATTTTACGAAAAGCTTACTGCATTGTGTTTTAAATATCTTAAGTTTATATTATAAGGGAGAAATGTATAGGTATTAATTTCATTACATGGAAAAAATAGATACGGCGGATGACTCAACAAATCGAACACACAACCATACATGTTTCGACAGACAATGTCATAATCAGTGGTATAATTTTTAAACAAGAAATCTTAATGAAGTCACTTGAATTACATTATCAGATGATAACGATCTGATGCGTTATTTTGAATTTTTTATTATTTTGAATCAGATTAGAAACGAACTGGAAAAAGGCTTACCTTCCTGGGGCCACTCTCCGCTTGGGGCTGCAGCCACCCTCAATCCAGTAACCCAATTCACCAAAAGTACCCACTTTTTAATGAACCATCAAAAGTTAGCACTCGAATTTTAAACGAATTTTATTTTGTTTATTGTTAATATAATGTATACACCACGGCGGAACGGATTGGAATGACACTCTTCCAAGTACGCGCTTCGGCTCTTCTCGAAAGGGCTCGACTTATACCAATTTCCAGTATCAATAATTATAAACAGGAAAAGTAGAAATTACTTGAACAATTAGAAAATATTAAGGAAATATTTTAGATGAATAATAATTAATAATCTTGCTTTGATTTACACTTAGAATAGTAAGCCCAATCCCAAAAATAATATAAAGAAAGTTATTTCAGAATTAAATAACAGCTTAAAACTACATGATATATACAAGGCGCGGTGCGGAAGTAACATCAGACTTCGATTGATAATGTTAATAATGTTATTATAAACAAATTTTCAATCAAATAGAATCCACACTTTAATTTATTTTTTGTCAAACAAAATCAATTTCCGCAAAGTGTAATTCAAGTGACTTCATTAAAATTTCTTGTTTAAAAATTGTACCACTGACGATGACATTGTATGTCGAAACACGTATGGTTGTGTGTCCTGTCGATTGACTTGACAGAGTGTTGGAAGTAATTATAGATTAGATTTTGTGGAGTCGGCGTGTTTTTATTTTATAACCGAGCTAAAGTTACCTGTTAGTCGAGTGGTCCATTGGATGCAAAAAGTGGTGATCTTGGCATAATCAGCTATTGTTCGTAGAGCGATATCCGCGTGACGATGAGGTAGATATTGTTTGTTTAACTACTCGACCTACGTTAATTAGAATTCCATAAAACATGTGTTAACCTAAAAAAATAAATAAAAAAATAATAATAATAATTTTTCTGTTTCTATCTTTTTACATCACACGACCGGTAAACTTTTCCTGGTACTCCTTTTGAAATTCATCTTACTCGTACTGTGTTCGTACCTATAATATAAATTGCTATTGTTGGATGGAACCAAATTTAGAAGTAAGTACCTATTCCTATTTTTGATTACAGAATTACGGCCTGACAGCTCTAATAATAGGTACTTACTAGCTTTTAAAGTTCAGCCGCCACCAATCAGGATTAGTTTTTATTTTATTATTTATAAGAAAATCGAGACAGGAAAATATTCTAGTTTGGCATGGTTTCGGTCTTAAGATTCTGCAGCATACGATAAGTTTACTGTTTATTATAAAAACTTGTAACCTCAGGCAAATATTATCTAGAATCTTCCTTTACAATGAAATATCCTATCAAGGGTACATAGAAACAATGACTTCGTCGGCGTTCTTATTTTGTTTTTATATCATATTAATTTTTAGCTATACTATACAATACCAATGGATAAAATATCAGTCCGATGGACACATTTTGTAGTAGTATAATGAAGCTTTATTTGAATAATAAACAACAATTTGTTGGAGCTGACGTTTTTGTTTGTTTTGTTTGAATTTAATTTTGGTTCGCGTATAAAAAATCCTGATCTCTAAACATCCTGTTTAACATAAGAACTAAATTATTTTAAACGCGGTTTAACTGAACTATAAATACTTAAAATTTTAAGCAAAACCCGGGTACAGGCAAAAATCCTGATTTAAGTATATACCTACCTGTAATTCCCGTTTTGATGTGTACTAATTCCTCTATTAACTACCCTGGTACATCTAAAATAATTTTTAAAAATTTTTGACCAATAAGATTTTCTTTATTATATTGACATGAAACTTAAATCAAATTTTTCGTTATATGGTATTGCATTCATGTTTTCTGCGTTAGTTTTATAAAAAAAAAAACCGGATTTATTCTATACCGACCTTATTCGTGTCGGAGATGCTGACGGGACATTCAAGTAAACTATACTGTATCCGAGTAAATACATGATTTCATCCTCAGAAAATAAACAAACATAGAAATGTCATGTCAATTTCAATGTTTGTCTTCATAACATAAAGGTCAATATTTACTTTTTTAATGACAGAAGGAGTGTTGTAAATAAAATTCAGTGGCGTAGTATAATCTTTTGAAATCGTGGTTTCCAATAATAAATACATACCTATGCAGGAACTGTCGCTTTTTTTCAAATATAATTTATTAAATAATAAATGTCTGGGATTAAAAGGAAACATAACGACGTTATGAAAATATCTATTATTAAATGGTATATAATTATGAATTTTTCTTTTAACATTTACTAATTATAAGAAACCACGTTTGAAATGAATCGTTTGGACAGTTCTCAAATAAAAGTTCGACGGTTCTCGAATTATTGCAATTGATTAGATTCTTTAATGAATAATGAACGTATTAAAACAATACAATTATAGGGTTTCAGACGAACTTGCTGTTAATATGTCACTTTTTGATATGTCCACGATCTCCACATTATGCTGGGTCAGGCTGACAAAAAAAATAGCACAAATTTTAGTCTCGTAAAATTCACTTAATTCGGGTTTTAAACCTGTACGTAGCACTACTCGCACCCCACACGTCAACGTGAAGTGTAAATAATAATCAAATCCCTCCGCAGGGTTGCCACACATTTATATCCGTAGAACTCTATTTTTGTGAATCATATTATATTTGATTGATTTCGTGGCGTTAAATAGTTTATGAACATATAATGGAAGCCGAATACAAAAATAAATATAAATATTGTATAGTTCTGCAATGTAAGAACACTGTGACCAACCCTAATAAAAATTTACACTGGGATGTGAAATAAGAGTTCTATGAATAAAACGAACAATTTGCAACAGTGCTAGATTTTATTAGTAAAAAAGTAAAGGTTATATCGGCTACAACCATTTTTGTTATTATTTTCTTGTTATGCCACTTCTATGTTTGTTTATTTTTCTGAGATTTCTTCTATCTTTTGACCTTAGTGACAAGGCTACCTAAATAAGACGTTGTATATAATTTGTAACGGTCAGTAATTTTGAATAATATGCATTTAGTAGTCTAAATTATTCAAGTTTATGAACTAACTAACTAATTTTCTTAATATCTCAACGTGTTATGGAAAAATGTAAAATGAAGTGATATCTACCAATAGAAAGTTTAAGCATCCTGTATCACGAAAACAGAGCATTTTCGGACCCATGTTTATATGAACTTTCATGCACGTTTTTTTAATTTGGACTCTGCAGTTCAATTATCCTCACAACCCTCTGTAACACCTTGTATTTTAACTTACTATTATAAATTTCTGTTTCAGGTAGCACCCAATATAATAGAGTTTATCAAGTCGCCAGTCAACGTTATAGATTTTGCAGCTACGTTAAGCTTTTACATTGATATGATTTTAATATTTGAGAAGAAATCCCAGCTGTTGGACTTTTTTAGTATTATAAGAATATTACGACTATTCAAGCTTACAAGGTAAGATTCAAAATGTTATTATACTTAAAAAGTAAGACATTATCCCAATTTTAAATAAATTAACTATAATACACTCCTCTTATTCACTCTAATCTTCACTGAAAACCGGGCACAGTTCGTGCAAATTTCCTCCGAAGCCAAACAATTCTAAAATATGTCATGTGTTTTTACATACAATTAAATCTACTCGCTTAAACAACATACCAACTTACAATACAAGGCTGCCAGACTGTTTTTCAAATTATCGCTATTCTACACCTCGTACTCATTATTCGCGCAATACCGTAATTAATTCGAAATCTATTTACACCCGACACACATGCAGATGCTTATTTAAACACACAATTAATTTCCCCAAGTTTATTTTATTTTTACTAAAATAATTCGGTAATTGAAAAAATTCCATATTATTTTTATTTGATTCAACTCAATCCACTCAAAATCTGGCAACAATCAAGAAAAGATGAGAAATTCGGTGACGCCATCCTTTATTTGAAGATTTTCACCATAAACATATTCCAGCACATTTTCCTCAATTAATCCATACATTACACAATAGATTTACACATGGAACATTATTAGATACTTGATTTTCCAACAAACTTAATTTCCCAGTATAATATAACAAAGATTAAAACATTATTTATTTCAAAAAACTACTAATTTATACTTATTTTTATTTTACTACTATTCACATGAATAAATCTGGCAGAATTGTTTCTAAATAACACAAGTTGGCATTCGAATATTGATTTTTTACCGTCCTCACCAGACGGGCTACAATTTCAATATTAATAAAAAAGTTCAATGACCCCGTTCGAGTAAGAATATGTGCAGACGGGCTACAATTTCAATAATAATAAAAAAAAATTCAATAAACTGGGTCATAGAGATGTAAAAAATGTAACGATATATTATTTCTTTAATTATTAGAGATGCAAGAAATGTATCGATATATTCTTTCTTTCATTATTAGAGATGCAAGAACTGTATTGATTTATTCCATTCGATCTCTATTTCTTTTTAAGGTTGTACTAGGGTCTCGAGGATTGCAATTGAGTCTATTGGCCGCTACAGGGTGTCCAGAACTCATTAATTATTATTAATTTCTTCGCGAAACTTTCCTACTCTTCTGTGAAACTTGCGATGTGCTAATTACAGTTCAAATAACCGAATTATGATTTTGGTATCTCGGAAACAGATATGATAAGTTGTGTTTAGTTTTTATTGGGACACACCTATTATTTTTTAGGGGGTACCTACTAGTTTTAAGTTTTAAATGGAAAAAACTTAATTTTTATAATAATAATAATACTAATAATATTCTTTATTCAAAAAGGTACAATGGTACATTGATTGCCTAGTTAAATTGCTTCATTATATCCTTTAATTGTTACGTATTTGGGAATCTCGGGTTCGCAGTTTCAAGTATAGCATAAAGCGTCTAAAGTTTTAATGTAACAATATAAAAAAAAGAGTTGGAGAAAGGGACGTGATAAAAGAATGCTAATTAACGGTCTAAACTTAACTTTTGATCTCTATTCATGTATGGCATTTTTATATCAGCATGCAGGTAGAATTTGTAACATAAATCTACCTTTAAAGTTTAAAACAAGAGTTAGGGAAAAAAGGAATGTCGTATTTCTTCGGAGTTTGCGTAACGAGCTTCGTTTAATTTTATACAGTAAAATTGTGTAATAAATTTTGTAGGGATGTTGACTGAGAATCATAAAATATATTTTTACATATAAATGCTTTTTTGCTGATGGTATTCTTGGACAGGGTGTAAGTGCGAGAAAATTGAAGATGTGATTATTTTTGAAAAATTGGGTGGCTCTTTTATATAACAAAAATAAAATGTTTGGATACAAACTCCCTAAAAAATGCTCAATAAAGTAGTTTTTTATTTCTTCTTAAAAACATAAAAAAGACATCGAGAGGTTACTTAATAAAAGTTATTGTGGTGTTCTCCTGTGGTTGCAACGGGTAAAAGCAATCCTTGTAATTTTCTTGAAAACTTGAGATTTCTGAAAACAAAAATATTTTGAATAGACGTTGAAAAGCAACTGCACGCGTATCCGGTCAAAAAGGAATCTCATACATGTTCAGCGTTTTGGATATGCTTAATTTAAATACTGACAGTAAAGTGAGCTGGTGTCCCATCGTACATGAACCAATTCTCATTCGGGACGCAAAGTTTTACAAAGTGTGAGGAGGATATATTTCTGCATACCTTCCAGATCCTTCTAAGGATCCTTCTAAGGAGGTACCATTAGAAAAACCGCAAACGAAATCCGTATCTGTCATTTCTGCGTTTGTTTATACCACCCATCTTTGAATTCGCACAAAAAAACTGAGTATAAATCTGGAAGTATTATTTTAATGATTAGTGTTTAGTATGACGTTGACCTTTAAGTACATGTGAATTTTGAGCTGTTTGATAATTAAGTATTAACTACCTGACCCTAGTATCCTCTTACAATAAAAAAAGTCGAGGATCGTTCATAAGTTTTTCTAAAAAATAATTTGTTTTTTATGATACATAGTCCTATGTCTGTATAAGTTACACAATTGGACTCACATTTGTTTTAGCGGGCTATCGCTAGAGGGCAATATTATATACTATTCGACCTAACTTTTGATTTGTAGTCAATCCATATGACCCTCAGCGTCCGCAGAGGTCAAATTAATCAAAAGTAGCTTGCAAACGCTTTTTAAGGTAGATGGCGCTACTTTCGTTGTATATTGACGACATCGCATGTCTCTGCTTTGCCTCTTTGAGCATGCGCACATGTATTCGGTGCTTTTTTCGTGGAAAACGTTAGCTCAGCGTTACGTCGCTAAGCAAACTTTACTCGGTTGTTAGCATTCATTGCCTTAAGACGTACCGTATTATGGGGTGAGATTGATTTCACAGGGTGAGATTGATCGTGTAGTGTTTTACCAAACAAATTAAAATTTTCGCGATATGGGGACACTTGGCAGCACCAGTCTTGCGCATTGATTAGTCTCAACAGTCATGCACTCATTCCGCATCTCATTCGGTCAAAGTACGTGCTATTTTTTGAGTTGACAACAGCGTTATCACCAGAATGTCATTTACTGATCCATTGTGAGAGCTGCCTTTCCAGTCACAGGTCAGTAAATGTTTTTTGTTTTTATGCAATAACCTCAAAAGTACAACGGGGTTACCTTGATCACTAAAAAGGACTGATCAATCTGCCCCGGCTTATGCGAATCAATTCCTGAATTAAAGTGCCTATTATATAGTTATACTACACTATCACTGTAGGTTGACAAAAATGGGTAGAACATATAAACGAAAACTTGGCAGCAGGAGCTTCGGAAATTATTCACAAGAACAGATAGAAAGTACTCTCTGGGATGTTCTAAATGGCGTTCTGTCTATGCCCGCTTTAGCCAGCAAATAATGAGCGTTAATCCATTCGTACAACAGAAATTGGCTACCTAGTACTTTCGCTATACTGCTATTTCATAATTATTATCTGTTTGTTCTTTATCCGATTTTTATTGTTAGCGGAGTTTACTTTAATTTATTTTATATTTTTATACTTAATTTTTGTTTATTTACATTTTGTTTTTCCACATTTTATTTTCTTATGCTTCAAAAAAAATCTAGGACCTTCCTGTAGTTCGTTTGAGACCGACCTGTTGAAGATAATGCTTTAACTTTATTATATGCAGAGATTAAACGGTAAAGAAACTCTGACGAGAACGTAATTGTGGTAATTTTGATGTTTTTCAATGGCGTTATTTTATTATTTAAGCTTTTCTTTCCCGGTTGTAACATTTTTACTATTCTCATAATTTATTATTTTCCACTGCTTCTATTTTTATTATGTTACGGTAGTATAAAATAAACTCTACACCCCACACAAAACATAAATTGCTTTCTCTTGCCATATGAAATAAATAAATCATGTCAATACTTTATCGCTGTACGGGTTGTGGTTACTGTACTTTCTATATGTCTGCATATGTATACCCTTTTCACTTTTGCAGACATTCGCCCGGGTTGAAAATTCTAATACATACGTTCAAAGCATCAGCGAAGGAATTGGGACTGTTGGTGTTTTTTCTCGTGCTTGGCATTGTTGTGTTTGCCAGTCTGGTCTACTATGCGGAAAAGTTGCAGGTAAGAAGTTTTTTAAAGAAATGTTTTTCCGTTTTACATAGTACAGCAATAATAATATACCTCAAGTAAAATTGCTTTTAAATTAATTTTATTTTAGATTAGAGAACACATTTACAATTTTACCCAAACACTTGAAGTTATTTCAATTCGACGTAGGTACCTAGGTATATAATAAACGCAATATTTCATGTTGTTATTTCCTGTTTTTCCAATAGTATACAAAAGGTAAAAGTAATTTAAACGTTGGTGTGGGAAATTGCAAACTCATTGCAGTATTATTTATCATGAATATTTAAAAAAATCAATACATGGTATTAAAGGTACAGGGTCATTCATGATAGAGCCGTTATTATGGATGACAGAAAAAAATTTTAGATACAAAAGTTTCAAAAATTGAAAAAATGAATTAGGTCTTATATACATATTTATGTACCGGGTGTACAGATAAGAAAATACGCCGGCTATATCTCGAAAACTAATCATGTTGAGGTTTTAGGATTTTTTTTTTGTTTTAGCGGACAAGAGAAATCGCTGGAAAATAGTTTTAGTTTCCTAAAATATCCGCTAGATGGCGCAAATGTAACTCTAAATTGAAAAACACTGTTTACTTAAAAATATACTTATATTACGTAAGTGTTAAACTTAATGAGGATGATCTAAGTACAATTCTAAAACTTTTTCACATAAACCTTTTTTTCCCAATCTTCTTAAATAAATGGTGGAGGAGCCGGAGAATATAGGTTTCTAAAAAGCTGTCTCACTTTGATGAAGAAATACTCATGTTGTTATGGCAACGAAGTTAATGTCAATGTCAAATATAATTAATATGTTTGTCACATTAGTCTGTGGATTTATTTATTTTGTGTTACTACATTTGATTTTTTTAATTAAAAATGTCTATTACCAACGAAGAAGCATTTGATTTGTTGGCGGTTATTTCGAGTGCCTCAAAAATGCTTTGACGCTTTGCAAAGATCTACGCGCTTAGATATCCGCACAGACGATCCTATAAGAAAAATGTCATTATAAGATTGGCAAATCGTTTACGAATGATAGAAGTATTCGGCGACCATTCCAAAGAAGGAGTTGTTCAGGTCGCTCGGAAATAAATGTTAATATTCTGAGATATATCCAACGTAACCCACATGCCAGCATTAGATAAATGGTGCAAGCACTCAGAGTTTCACACGGAATTTATGTATTTATTTATTTCCATAAATTACATAATATAACAAAATTATTAACTTACTCTAATGATTTCTAAATAAATAAATAATAGGGAGGGAGAATGGCGCCTGCAGGATGTAAAAACTTTGCGAAGTTTGTCCACCTCCTACAGGCACTCTAAAAACTCTCCACGCACTTTTTAATTACTTCAACTTATAAACTTGGTAATATTTTCAAAATTAGTAACAACTTAAATTATAATTGTAACGAAAATTCCTATTCAAAGATAAACAATAAATATTAAAACCAAATAAAGTAACCAAACTGTATATAATGATGATACCGGGAAACAGACACAGAAGCAGCTTCAACTCATAAACTCAATGTTTTTACCTCTCAACCAACTTGGAAGTTTTGATTTAAAATTTTTTAAATTCGCTTTTTTTTTCAATTCCAATGGCATTTGATTAAAGACCCTATGACCAATAAAGGTAAATGACCTCTGCCCGATTGTTTTTTTACATGCAGGTTCCCGCATAATCTATTTTTTCTTATAACGAGTTAAATAACCGTGGTCTGGCGGCCATAAAAATTTCTTCGAGTTATTAAGTTGGAGAACAGCACTCTTATAAAACAACTGTCTTATGGTCAACACATCAGCTAGTTTAAACAAATTTTCTGTCGGCAATCGAATATCTAAATCAAAGATTATTTTTAATATTCTTTTTTGTACGATTACCAAAGGCTCTATATGCTCCACCCCAACCCATAATTCCATAGGATAATAGAGACCGTACTAAACTATAATACAGAGAGAGATTTTCTTTTGCTGTTAAATTTGTTTTTGTATTTTTAAAGATGTACAAAAACAAACGAATCTTTTTGACCAGAGCTTGAACATGGATATCCCATCTTAGATGCCGATCGAGTATAATACCGAGATACTTAACATGATCAGCCCTGCTCACAACAAAACTCGACTCTCTCTGCATTAGATTAATGGTGATCTTATTTGTTTCGGTTTGCGTAGCTACACTATTGGTAAAGGGAACATAAACAGTTTTTTGGAAGTTGATCGTTAAGAGATATTTATCAAACCATTGCACTATTATCTGAAGCCCCATCTTTACTTGCTCTTCCACCTCTTGCCATGATGCTCCTTCCACGAAAAATACGGTATCATCTGCGAATGACAGCTAACTTCCCGACAGATCAATACTCAGCAAGTCATTTACATATATCTTAAATAGTATCGGACCAATAACTGTTCCCTGAGGAATTCCATAAGAACAAGGCAGAGATTTACTTAGTGTATTATTTATCCTCACCATTTGGTTACGGTTATGTAGGTAGCTGGAGAACAAACCTAGACCATGACCCCTGACACCAATTTCACAGTGTCAAAAGGCCTTGGCCAGGTCTATAAACACACCCGTACAAGGTCGTCCCTGATCTAAAGAAGTATATATTTTTTCGGTTAAAAGAGCTATGGCATCGTTAGTGCTTTCACCTTCGGCAAATCCGAATTGTAAGGGAGAATTAATATTATTTTTTGTCAAATAATTAACTAATCTTTTTTTTAATATTTTTTCGAAAATTTTACTAACATTGGAGATTAGACTAATGGGTCTATATTTTTTTTACTATAGTTGCGTCTCTCTTTTTGTATTGGGGTAATTTTGTGGAAAAGTTGCTTTAGAGATAGATAAGTTTATTAAAAAGTTAACGCAGCACGTAATTCTTTAGACACTTGTTATAAAACTTCGACAGTTATTCCATCTTTACCAGGCGCTGTATTGTTTTTTAATTCTTTAATAGTATTTTCAACTCCTCTTTCATCAATGTGCATTATATACATAGAGTTTGCAATATGTTTATTTTTTTCCCTAAAGTTAAAATATTCAAGATTAACATTTGAGCTTATTTGTTCAGCCATTGCTTTACCAACATTAGAACAATAACTGTTAAACTCATACTATCTTCTGTTAACCGTCCGTCCGATAATTTTATCTGTTTAATAGTAGTAGGTTGATTTTTATTTTCCTTGCCAATATACTCATTAACATTTTTCCAAAGAGATTTAGGATTATTTTTTGACTTTTCTATTTTATTGTTATAAAATTGGTTTTTTCGTTTTTGTATTAATTTTTGTAATCTAATTTTGTGTGATTTAAATTGACTATAAGTGTTATTGTCTCCTGTTTTTTTGTATTCTTTGTATAGCCTATCTCTTACCTCGATCGCCCTAACTAATTCAGAAGTGATCCAGCATTTTTTCTTCTTTGTGTCTTTATATCTTATGATATCGGAGCTAATTGAATGGATTCTGTTAATGTTGCTATGAATGTGTTCATACCTATATCAATGTAAGTAGACAAATACAATTGCTCGAACTTTACACTTTTAAATGCATTTCTTATTTTATTTATTATTTACAAACTTTTGAACTATGAGTTATATGCTGGTTAGAAATTGATAAGATTGTAGGAAAATGATCTGTGATAGGAGACTGTAGAACAATTGGTAGCAGATATTTTTTTTTTCAATAGCTTTAGATTTTAAGAATATGTGGTCTATGCACAATTCAGTTATACTGTCAAATCTTGTTCTACAATTAATTAAGGAGTGAAAGACATATTATTCATGTAAAGTATTAATGTCCTGACTATATCAATGTAATTATCCAGATTGTTTATGTTTATACCACCCACCCAAATCTCGTTTTCATGCCTCGCGATGCCATTCAAATAACTATTTAAACACCCATCAAACCAAAACTTGTCAATGGAGGGCGATTTATATACCGCAGTTATTCCAAACAAACCCCATCGTGTATTGAGCACAATTCTCATTACCTTTGATTCCGGAATACTATGAATTGAAAAACTTGCATTATAATCATTTTTTATGTATATTACGATCCCGTCGTTCTGATTAAGTTCACCGTAATTATAGACTTTTGTGTAACCATCAATTGAAAATAGAATGATGTTTGGAACATGCCATGTTTCAGATAGAATTATTATATCAAAATCATGTGTAAATTCATATAGCATCACTTTTAAATGGTCAAAATTTTTACTCAAACTTCTAATATTTGTATGTACGAGTAGTAAGTTAAAATATTTATCACCGTTGACCGGGCAAAGCACCGTTTTCGCATGGGTAATGTTATTTGCTACTATGGTGTCTATCTTCGCTATATCAAAATCTCTGATATACGAATTCATTTTAAAATAAAATTTCTAGATTCAAATTAAGAGCAAAAAAGAAAATCAAAAGCAAAACACAAAATAAAAATATAGAGAAATTGATATATAAGGACCACAAAATTACTGTAAAGTTCTTATTTTAACAAAGTCATTCATTTAGAAACAATGTGTCTTTGATTTTTCCTTTTAACTTGTCTGGCCGGTTGAGACTTTGGATTGTACTTTATTCTTCTTTTTCTTCCTTTCGTATTTGCGGCGCTTCCGGAGTTCAAATTTTGGATGGACTCATCTTTATCACGTGATTCTTCGGCAACTTGCGCTTCGTCGTCTTCACTTTCCTCACTGGACAGCTGTTCTAGTTCACTCAAAGTATAGGGTTTATTTTCTATTATCACTCGAGAACCTCTTATGGATGCTTTAAATCCCTGGTCTCTTGCACGTTTTAGATGAACTCTGAGTTCTTTTCTCTCAGCTCTATCCTCCTTTGATAAATCGTTATCTATAGATATTCCAGTACCTTTAAGTCTATAGGCCACCCTGAGTAAAGCATTCTTCTTCAGACAGGAGACGAACTGTATGATTATTGGAGGACATTCATTTTTTCCAAAAGTATTGTAGTAGTACTAATTAACCGGAGTTATATATAGATAGGATAATGAATGCAGAAAGTATTACCTCGTCTAAACCCTAATAAGATAATTAATATAGCCACTAGGTTCGAATTTAATACATAATATTTAACGAGAGCGGTAATCTAGATGTTGCGTAATTCTCAAAGACTCAGAACCAAATTATGATAGTCAAAAGAATAATAACAGAATCAAATTATTAAATGAAAGAAACAAACAACTAATAGCTAATCAAACCTTTTTTAGATGTCACAGCAACTTTGGCGTCGTTCACAACACTTCAACCTTGTTTAACACTACTGTTTCAAGACTTATTCATTTTGTGTCTACACGTAATAAAACTCAATTTCTTTGTAGGGGGTAACTTTGTGTTTATTTAAAATTAAGAATAAAAGAGAAGAAATAATTATTAAAAGAAAATCTAAATCTAAATTAAAACTAGACAAAATCAAGAAAAAGAAACAAACTAAAACATAGAATAATCAACAGTTGATTAATTGAACAAAACTCTTATTTAACTAATATTTAATCTTAATAAAGACTTAGCATAATGGAAATCGATGTAATTACGAATAATTTACATTGATTTCCACTTAAATGTCTTCAGTTACTTTGTATTAGCAAAAGAAAAAGATAATACGAAACTAAAATAAAAATTAAAGCAATTATACCAATAATTCAGCTTTGATAGACTTCTGAATAAAATCTCAAAAAAATAAGTAAAATAAAATAAAAGAATTTTTGTAATCAGAAAAATGAACGAGGTACTTTCTTTCAGAGTGCTAATCTGATTACCTCCCCTAAAAGAGCGATGATAGCCAATGGAAATTCGAAGACGCCAGTTTCAGAGCGCACCCCTTGCGAAGCGTTAGAATAAAGCACTAATTATTGATTTTCTGCACTTTAGTCGTACTTCTATTTTCTGTTATTCGATGTGGTTCAAGCGTATCTCCAGAGATGGCGATACGAGGTTTAATTCTGTGAAATTATGAATAATATTTCTATGATTCAATTCAATTGGTATAATTGCTTAAAGATACTTAATTTATACTAACTATGATTCGACGTGATGTAGATATTTCCCCTGTTGTAAATGCGAGCACATTTTGCCGTAATATAGCAACTATATTAGTGACAAGATATAACTCATAAATAAAGCAAGAGCCTTTAACTCAGTTAAAAAAAAAAAGACTCACCAATAACTATTGATATTATTATTATTATTGTTACCCCCTTTGGTAGAGTCAGACATTGGGAAGCAAAAAAAACCAAGTAATTAATATCAACATTCCATCGATCATAACTTATTCCTTAATTTAAACAATTTATAAACGTACCGACAATGTTTAGGGAAAGAAATACTTGAGCAAATCGGCAACACTGTTACCCAATAAATATCTGTATAAAGTACATAACAACATAACAAGGCAATAAACATTATTATCTTAAGAACAAAATATTTTTAAAACACAGATAGCTTTTAGACCCCCCCATAATATTAGGGTACGTTCGTATTTATGTTTAGAAAAAATAAGCATCCTATGTCAACAATCTATGGGAATATTTCGTATTATTATGAATATATATTATAAAAAAAAGGACATGTTTGACATTGAAAATTCTCGGAAAGAAAGCGATCTGCCACCCATGCATTCTAGAATTGCGTAATCTGTAAGCTTGCCAGTGGCGGGTTCTATTTTGTTACAGTATATATATATTGTTTACCTCGCTGGCTAAAATTTCGGTGCTAAGATGAATACCGAGCTGGGTTAGGCAGGCGTCCAGCGAATTCTCTTTTTTAATATTTAGATTAAAAATAATAAGGTTATTTTTCTTTAGCTCTCTAGGTAATGCATTATACTTTAACCTTAGGTTGGTAACTTCTTTATTGGTTTCGTCTACCTTACTCTTCAAGTCAGTTACGCTTTCATTGATTTTATTTGTGAGCTGCTTCGTTTGATCCTCGTTAGCAATTTATAAAGCTCCGTAATTGAGGAAGGTTCAGTTTGTTCGGTCATAATCAATATTCGAATATATTTCAGTTTTCATGCAGCAATTTACAAACACCTCTTGCTTTTTTGCAGATATGGTCAGTACCTATTTTCCTTGATAGCGTCTTTGATTTATTTTAATTTACCTTCGTATTTAATTAAATTACTAACATATTTTTATTCTAATTACATTAATATTACCAGAATGTACAGATTTTTTTTCTCTTTTTGACGATATAATGGAAAGTATATTTCACAAAATTTCAAAATAACACAAAATAAATACATCCACAGACTAATTTGACAAATACATTAACTATATTATTTGACATTGAGATTAACTTCGTTGCCATAACAACATGAGTGTTTTTTTATCACACTTGTTTTCTATCTTCAACAGGAACATGAGTTCCCATAAGAAAACGCCTAATTTGGGTCACCCTATACAGCAGAAAAATCTGCATTTTCTGTAAACTCAACTCACATGTTTACGTAGTAACTCATTTATACTAATTTGTGTGCTATAAAATTCCTTCGTATTCTCTGAAAATAGCCTGTTTTCATAAAATACAGCGTATAATTAATTTTAATATAAAATGTATGAAAACAACTTCGTATAATATTATATTCTGCTTAGGCACTGTATATAAGTGCTGTAACTAAAATATTCCAACTTTCATTTGTGCATAAACAGTTTACATTAATAATAAAACTAAACATTTTTGAGCTATGGTATATGCAAAATTTTCATGCATTAAAGCAATTACCAGACACTGTGCTCTACAAATTATAGTTAGGTACATAGTATGCCGTTGTTGCCCGCCTGTTTGCTAATTAACTTCACCATTTTAACCAACTTGGCCAAATATTAATTAGCGATTCAACGGGACTACAATAGCCGTAATCTCAGTGTCCAAATCATTAAGTATAACCAGATAAACGGTCTTCTAAAGGGTGTCCAAAATTGAGGTATCATTTTAATTTTCTTGCCATTTGTTTTCTACATGTAATTTTTATTCGAAATTTTTATTTTCAGATTCTAAATACATTCCGGTTAGTTAATATGGAACGTTACACTAAGGAACATCGTGTTGTTATTATTAAAACATTTTTTGAAAATGGCAAAAGTTTTCAAGTTGTAATTAGGAAATTTAGAACAAAATTCGGTAGAGAAAATGCTCCAACAAATCGTGCCATCAAGCTGATGGTTGAGAAATTTAAAGAAATTGGATCCGTTAATGTTAACAGAAACAGAATTTATCAACGTAGTGGTTGTTCACCCGATAATATAGGAGCTGGAAGCTGAGAGTTGAAGAAGAAACATCCATTCGTCATCGTTCGCAGCAATTAAACATCAAACGATCCACATTATTCAACATTTTGCATCATGATCTCCATATGAAGGCTTATAAGATCCAGCAGACCCAAGAATTAAAACCAGCTGACTACGCATTACGTCGGCAATTCGTTTCTTGATCCATCGAAAAACAAGAAGAAAAGGAGAATTTTTAACAAAATAATCTTCACCGACGAAGCCCATTTCCAGCTCAATGGCTACGTCAACAAGCAGAATTCCCGCAGTTGGGGTAAAGAGAATCCAAGAGTTATATTAGAGCAACCGGGCGTTATATCGTATGAAGATGTTGATTATGCAGATCCACAGGAGATCGTGGATGCATTCGCGACTTTTTTTAATAGTGTATTCTTGAGCCCTCCTTCAACTGACATTCGTTCAACGGCCGTGTTCCCAGTATCTGCGAGGAAGACATCCTGAAAACTGCCAAAAAACTTAAAAAAAAAACTTCGGGTCCTGATGGTCTGCCTTGTTTCTTGGCGAAAGAGTGTGTGATTGGCAACTCCTTTGTGTTCTTCAACTTGGCACTAAAAAATTAAAGTTCCCTGAGCAGTGGAAAATTGCAAAAATAATACCAGTGTTTAAATCGGGTGATAGAGCTCGAATTAATGATTATCGTCCAATATCAATTTTGGCAAATTTCGCAAAGCTATTTGACTGTGTTGTATGATTATATTTATACATGTGTTAGAAACTTGATTACACCGAATCAACATGGATTTATGTCTGGGCGTTCCATTGTTACAAATCTTGCCTTGCTTTCACAACAAACTACTGAAGTGTTGGATGGTGGCGGACAGTTGAACGTAATATATACGGATTTCGCCAAAGCGTTTGACAGAATGAACCATGTTGTTCTAATCAAAAAGCTTGATGAAGAGTTTGGGTTTCGGCATGATCTTAAGATATTTTTTAGTTCATATCTGCACAACAGAGAGCAACACATCTTCTATAATCGTCATAGATCCTGCAATTACACTGTCACCTCTGGAGTTCCTCAGGGATCGAACTTGGAATCTTTGCTTTTCCTTTTATTTATTAATGATCTTGATGAACGACTCAATTGTCATAAGTTATTGTTCGCAGATGACTGTGCGTAATTGTAGAGGTTTTGATAACATTGATGCTCTCAAAATGTTGTATTGCTCATATGTTCGTTCCAAACTTGGATATGCGTCGCTGATTTGGTTGCCGATATATAATCATAAATTTATTGTGGAGAGACTTCAGCGTCGTTTCCTAAAATATTTATCATTTAAAAGAGATGGCGTTTATTCTGAGAGGGCGGATCGATTATCGGTACTTTCTGAGTAGGTTTCAGTTTAGAAGTCTTGATTTTCAAGGATTTTTGTGTGCATTGTGTTTTCTGCATAACTTATTTTGTGGAAGGGTCGATTGTTCGGGCATGCTTTCTGCGTTAAATATAAATGTTCCGAGACTGCCCAATCGCACTAGTCGTGTTTTCTACTGCAATCGAGCGAGAACCAATATTTTAAAAGGTCAGCGGTGAGCATAATATGTTTAATCGCATTTGTGAAGATTGTGACTTATCCTTTTGTACTCGAAGCGAACTCATTAACGTTGCGAACAATGTTTTGTCGCTATAAGTATTATGGTTGTGTGCTATGTAAACAGTTGTATATTTTTAAGTTTAAATACGGAATTTATACATATTTAGTTGTTCGTTAGGTTGTTATATTATTAAAGAATTGCTTGTTACATAAAGCAACAAGACTTTAAGTTATGTTGGAAATTTGTTTCACACTACCATGCTTTCACCAGAAGGCAGTTTCATCAATCCACGACTCATCAGTGGTGATCGGCAGGCAGTGTGACCCAAATTTCCAACATTTACGAAGAGCTTATACTAGCATGAGAAATGATTGAGAGAGAGATGTTTATGGCGGCATCTAGCGTGAACAGGCAATATGCCGGGTGAAACACAGTTCACAAACAGTATCTAGTAAAAAGCAACTATTTATACACCGAAATTAAAAAAAGAAAAAACTTATTTAACAAAACAGTTAAATTTTCAATATCCAATCCCAAAATTCACTGTAAGATGTACTTAGTCAATTCCAGCAATCATTGCACAATCCAGCAAAGCACGACACGGAGACAGACCCCACATATGTGGTCAAAGAAATCCCTCACTCTACGACTGAAACCTGCCAAAGACAAACCTTTCAAATAATCCGGGGTATTCCGTTGTACAGGGTATCCGAAACTCGGCGCCCCAGGCCTGTTGTATGAAAACCAGATAAGATAATAAAA
This sequence comes from Apoderus coryli, assembly GCA_911728435.2. Classification (NCBI taxonomy): domain Eukaryota; kingdom Metazoa; phylum Arthropoda; class Insecta; order Coleoptera; family Attelabidae; genus Apoderus; species Apoderus coryli. The sequence continues at coordinate 6,296,377 of OU452215.1, read as the reverse complement.
ATATTTTTTAAAGGGCTAAATTGATTTGCGCTAAGGTCCGTTTTGGGAAAGCAGAATATTTTTTCCAATTTCGCAAAATGGACAAAATGACGTCATCAATGTTATTTTTCTTTTGCTACAATCGGAAAGATCTATTTTTTTCCAAACACTTTTCGAAAAAAAAAATTCTATCTCTTTTCGTTAAAAAGTTAGCGCGCTCACACAAAAAAAAACGTAAATATTATTTAATTTAGCCATGTCAAGTGCTCCATGGAAAACAATTATTCTGTTTGATTATTAGTGACAACTGTTGTCAAAAAATGAATAGTATATATACAGAAGTTAATTATTTACAAAGTCTATACCAAAAATATGTTCTCGACAAACAAAAATATATGATTTTATGAACAAAAAAATGTTTTGTTTGAATAAAAGACGTCTACTCCACAAAAAATCTTTATATACACGTTGAAACCGTTATAATTTGCCAGACATGTTTCGGACTACAACGTCCATCATCAGTGGCTAAGGAACCTTATATAATGCGGTTAGATGAGGGGGTTAAACTTCATATGAACTTAATGTAGGGTATTTTCACATTGATTTTCAATTTAAACGTTTATATAATGTCACTTTATGGGAAGTGTTTTTTTTTTAAAATTAAGCATAATGAAAATAAATTGGTTTTTAAACATTAACATTTGTGTATTATTTCAACTTGTGTTTCTTTGTACTTTTCTTTTTTCTTCATGTTTAATTGTAATATTTTGAAAAGCTGGTAAGATTCCACCAGTGTGGTTTTAATGTCTACAAATTGGACAAGACGGTCACTTTCCATAAAGTGACATTATATAAACGTTTAAATTGAAAATCAATGTGAAAATACCCTACATTAAGTTCATATGAAGTTTAACCCCCTCATCTAACCGCATTATATAAGGTTCCTTAGCCACTGATGATGGACGTTGTAGTCCGAAACATGTCTGGCAAATTATAACGGTTTCAACGTGTATATAAAGATTTTTTGTGGAGTAGACGTCTTTTATTCAAACAATAACATTCACTCCTCGATTGATGGATTACTTCAGAAAAAAAAAATGTTTTTCAAGATATTTGACTTAACCATGTAAATCGTCAAATGCGACATAGAAAGCAATTTTAAACTTATTATTGTATCACACTTTTTGGTTTATTATCTAATTTTTATTATTTTCTTTGTCGAAAAAACATGGGTGACAATTGAAAGAAACAAAGATGATGAAACGAAGATGACATTGCCTGCACTATATAAAACCAAAACGCATCTTTTGCAATCAATTAAAACACTATTATATTATTAGGAAATAAAATGCTGTCGCATCCACTAAATTGTTTATTAACAGGTTTCTCCAACGAACCAGTCATTCAATACATGTTTCGGCCCTAGTAAGGGTCATCATCAGTTGAAACTATTATAACAACTATAAAGGGAAAAGTATTTGAATGTATCAATATTACACAATATGTTGTAGCTATAATCTTACCTTAGTGGAAAGAAAAAACATAAAAAAATATAAAAATTTTTAAACGAAAATCAAACTACATTTTATGAGCAATCTTAATTAGTTAGTCTGAGGGTTTCTGAAGGAAACCGATCAGTTACATTGTACTTATTATTTGATTTCTTTTTATAAATCATGGATGAATTATTAATTTTATTTCTAAACGTGTTATTATGAACACACAACAAATAGAAATGAGAGGGAAGGTCAAGTACTGTCAATCATTCAATTGTTTGAAGTTAGTGATATCAGTCAAACCAGCCACAGCCATGTATGAGAAGAAGAGTTGTTGTTCGACAAATTGCGCAAGTCTGGAATTGTGTCAATAGCGTCCTGTTGGTTATTATAACGTCTAGACAGTTATGTTGGTGTTAAAATAAAGGGACAAGAGGAAGGTATTTATTTTTATTTTGAGGTTAGAATTTCTTACATCTGGTATGAATTAGACAAATTTCAGAGAGCTGTAAAACGGGAAGCAATCAAATTCAATTTGCTCATTGAGGCAGTCATCCTTGTGGTATTTAGTGTGTTTGAAAATTTCGAGACATTCGAGGTTATTTAATTTTATACCCTTATTGCAGATATGTAGAGCGGTAAACCCTGTAAGGAGATCAAAATTATGTCCATTATTGACTATATGGTTAGCGAAGGATGAGTTACTATTAATATCAGTTAAATGTCTATTAGTAGAGTTATCAATGATCTTGGTGTGTTCAGAGATGCGAGTATTGAAAGTTCTGCCGGTTTGTCCGATATAGGTAGCCGAACATTGGGGAGTTGTACATGTTAGTTTATAGACTCCCGACTTATTTAGTGATGTCATATTATTATTATATATTATTATATATTATTTTTTATTTCGTCTGTCGAAAACATTTTTGATATAAACACGTTGTAAATAAGTACCTGTTATTACTTTCTGCACCGTATTTATTGTTTTGACAATTAATTCTTTATTAATTTGACAAGAATTGTCACTAGTAATGTGACAGAATACTTGTTTTTCATGGAGCATTTGATTTGACATGGCTATGTTAAATTATATTTTACTACTATTTTCTTGTCTATTTTGGCACTCTAGCTTTTTAGCGGATGAAGATAGGAACAAATGTATTAGTAAAAAAGTATTTAGGAAAATTAGGGCTTTCGGAATGTGGCAAAATATAGGTATGTTCGTGGAAACATAATACTGATGACGTCATATTCTCCATTTTGCAAAATCGGAAAAAAATATTTTTTTGCCGTAAAATACACCTGAATGCAACACAATTTATACCACTTCAAACGATTTTTAATATCTTATCTCGTTTTCATAAAATAGGCCTGGAGCGCCGAGTTTAGGACACCCGATACAGAGACACTGCATAATATGAAAATGAATTTCTCTGAAATAACAATATACAGGGTGTTCCATTATAGAAAATGATGTTACAAGTGTTTAAAATAAGTAAAAATTTGATATTTTTTAATACAAGACACCTCTGCTGAAACTACGAGTATTTTGGGTCCTCTTCCACATATTTAAAACTTGTGGCTTGGTACTATTGAGATCAACCTGTATGTCATTTACCAATTTTTGCTTTTCATTTTACACTTCCGACTTATAATTAAAACTTAAGCTAAATTTTAAAATTGTGTAGGTACGTTATCTCTTTATCACGTATGTTTTTTTGCAGGACAACAAAGACAACAGCTTCCGGAGTATACCAGAAGGCCTTTGGTGGGCAATCGTCACCATGACCACAGTAGGATATGGAGATATGGCACCTAAAACATATGCTGGCATGTTTGTCGGCGCACTGTGTGCCCTAGCTGGTGTTCTTACGATAGCCTTGCCAGTCCCTGTAATTGTATCCAATTTCAGTATGTTTTATTCACATACGCAGGTAAAACTTATTAATATTTTACATGTAAGTATGCACATTGAAAGTCACGTTGCATTGTTGGGTTTCATGTTCGGCATGAATTATTATTCAGTCGGAAATTAGAGTTAATTTTCACGAAATATTACCGTATCTAATACAAAGCAGCATGTGCATGTAAAGAATATCTTTGGCTGGTAATAGTGGGAATGAGCTAAAATCTGCACAGCGGTATATCTATTGGAAATTGTTTGTACTGTGAGATTAGAATTGTTCAAAATTATTATATGGAAAATAATACGGTAGGTTTAACAGAAAATGTTATGTTGTCTTCATCTGAGGTCATAGCCTTCGCTAAATATCGGTTTTTCATTCTCATTTAACCCTGAATTCATCAAACTAAAGAGTTTTCCAATAAGAGGTGATATTTTGAATAGTCCGCTATATTGTCACTTTTTGACATTTGGCAAGTAGAAACTATGCCATTAATAAAAATGGAACGATACACGCTTCAACAACGCATTGAAATTATTAAAATTCACTAAAAAAATTGTGAAAACTTCTTTTTTCGGTCGTTGTGAAGCACCTTGTCGGACCGCAAAAATTCGAGCCGTTGCGTTGGGACAAATTAGTGATGTGAAGAATGAAACCCGTGCACGTCGCTCAAGAACAGTCGAGAATATTTGCTGCTGTAGCCGAAATTCAACACTTTCGGTTTGTCCATTCCTCGTCGTTCTTTGGAATTAGACAATCCAAAAACGTTATTACCCCGTATTTTGCATAAAGATTGATCTGGAAAACGTTTACTTTCAACAAGACGGCGCTACGTCCCACAGAAGCAACGAAACCATTGATCTTTTACGGGAAAAGTTTCCGGACCGTGTTATCTCTCGAAGAGTTGATCACAATTGGCCACCGAGATCTTGAAATTTAACACCTTGAGACTTCTTCCTTTGGGGCCACGTGAAAGAGAAGGTTAATAAATTTTGTTGACTCCGATAATAATTTGGGTCAATTTCTCTGTTTTTTGTTCTTGGAACTGAGGTTCAACAATTTAAAAATCATCTACTGATTATTTGATTTTAGATAATTATTTAAATGCCATTATTTAGTTTCGGTTCGTGTAATAGTAAAAAATGTTGTGTTTTTCTATTTAAAAAGCAAAATTGACCTTGAGATAAGCTTGAAACGGTTGTCAAATTCGCAGATGGATACTACCACTGCATTTGCCCCACAATAGCAAACAACTTTTATTTTAACTTTTTTTCCGAAAAATGTGCCGTTTTTAAGATATAAGGCTGTCTCAAGATAAATGGGCCACCCGGTATATGAGAGTAATCTCATCAGAAATTAGTGAGGCTTCTGCTTTGATGGCCTATCATGCATATTATGTTAATTCCCGAATATCTTATGGGCTTATATTTTGGGGAAATTCTGTTGATTCAGAGAGAATATTAATTTTACAAAAAAAAGATCTATTTGTAACATAAAATCACTAGAGTTGCAGAAACATATTTATTTAAAAAAAAATAATATTGTACGGTTTATATAAATACAAGGCACACCCCTTCCTTAATACGAGTATTCAGGTTGATTATGTGCCAATTGTCGAAAGTAATGTTTCCATTTTAGTTCCAAAGATATGAGCTAGAAAAATAATCCATTGTCAGCATAATCTTCATTTTGATTTTGGAAAAGCATTTGTCAAAAACTATATTATTGCCTTTTGTCGGTCGGATTAATAAGAAACCTGTTTCTATTTCAAAGAAAGAAAACACTGACAGAAGCTTTTAAAAACCTTCGCTTTAGCATGCTAGGAGATGATGGATGTTCAAAAATATTTAAAATATGTCCAGAGAAGTATAAATAAAATTTATCAATTTTAATAATTTAAATGAACACATAGGATTGCGATAGAAATAAATATATTGTCACGCAATAATGGTTTATATCTATAGTCCAGTCCGAATTTGGATCATGTTGAAACATAGTTTTATGTTCCATATATTATCATCTCAGTCAAGTCACTTCATTCAACGTTTGTACAACACAAACTTATTAGATGCGTTCCTCTAACTGTCAACTCAAAACTACCAATAATTTTAATGTGATTTAAAGAATCTGCTAAGCTGTGATAATTTCGAAATATCTATACTTCATATTTATAGTATTCAACTAGGCTCAAATTATTTCTCAGGAGGAGGACTAAAATTATTTGTTAAATCATATTTGAAAGCTAGATCTCAGAATGTGTCTCACACACATACAAAATTTTCTGGGGTTCCTCAGGGATCAAACCTTGGACCACCATTTGTTTTGTTTTTTATCAATGACCTGGAACGTGTACTGAGTTATGATCGGCTAATGTTTGCGGATGATCTGAAAATGTACTCTTTGGTTGATCGCATTACTGATTATTCTAACCTCTAGAAAAATTTACAGCAAGCACATCAATGATGCATACTTCCACGGATATTATTTTTAATGTTAACCTTGAGGAACGGATTTGTAAATCTATTTTATTTTATAAAAAAGAAAAGAGGCTCGTCCTTATCTAATTTTATACTTCTAATATGTAACCAGTTTATTTTCTCCTTGTCTTCTGTTATTATATTGTCAACGTTTGTAATCTCCAGTATTGTATCTTGCATATATTTTTTTATTTGATTGTTTTAGCAATTATTCAGCAAAATTTTATATAATTTACAAACTTTTAGGCCAGAGCGAAACTTCCAAAACGGCGGAGGCGGGTTTTGCCGGTAGAACAACCTCGAAGAAAGAAAGTTGACAATGTAACAAACAGGAGAATGAATGCGATCAAACATCATCACCCAGCTGTAATTAAAGATGCTTTTGGGACTGCAAAAATAGGTAAAAAATATTATAGTACCTACTTCTTTATTAGCTAATATATAATAATTTACAAATTGGAAAATAGAGAAAAATTTAATAATAATTTTAATAATAATAAAAGTATCCATACATTTTTAGAAAGAACATGTTGCATTAATAGTAACAAATAAGTACTTCGGAAATCTATCATCAAACATACCAAAGTACTGAATATAATAATTCCCGCAAGACTAAATAAGCCCGACAATTAATAGAATTTGTACTAGGAAGATATGTAAAATTGATAATTATGCGAGACCTTTCTGGAATATAGATAACCTTAAAATAGCTTATCTTATTTTAAATTAAAATTTAACATTTTCTCTCAATTTAACATTATGAGTATCCAAAATCTTGAATCCATTCAAGTAGGTATAAATTCCACAAAAAATCGTTTTGTGTTTTATTTTTGGCCCTTTTTAAAAATGGTCTATGGAGGTTGTATAAAAATTAATGTTGTTCGAAGTTATTTTTGCTCTGATTTAATTTTATTTATTTTGATTTTAACAAATTTTTGATATTCTATCCCTCGTTTAGAACCTATCAAAGGCGCATTTTGTATGCGCACCCGCACATTAATCTCCGGGTACAGATTTCGATGTAATTGCGGGCCAGCTCGGTTGTTTGTGTAAATTACCGGGATGCGATTTTGGCTACTTTCTTGTGAAACTCACGATACCCTAATCATAGTTTGGGTAACATAATACACTCACACTTCCCTGAGGAGTGCCGATATTAATGGCCTCATAATCAGATAACCCTGAGTCTATCCTGACACGAAATCTACGCCGATTCAAGTATGAAAAGATCCAGTCGTTGACGTTTCCCCTCACACCCATACAGGATAGCTTGGTCGACACAAACTGCTTATCAACCGTATCAAATGCCTTTGAGAGGTCAAAGAATAAGGCGAAAACGATGCTGACAATCCGTTAAAACTTGAGTGGCAGTCAAAAAATTAAAAATTGGGTTCGACATGACCCTCTCAAAAATCTTAGAAATTACACTCAATAAAGCTATCGGCCTGTAGTTTTCAGTATCCGTACTGTCGCCATTTTTATAAACGGGGATGACAACTGCGTTCTTAAGTTCTGTTGGAAAAACACCGCTCCAAACGGAACTGTTGACCAGCTCACCCAGAATCGGCGCAAACTCGTCGATACAATTTTTTATCAGAAAAAGGGGTAATTGATCTTCCCCTGTTGATCTTTTATTAGGTAATTTATTAATAACCGATCTAATATCCATGTCAGTGACGGGTACGAAAAACATACTTCTAGGGTTGTTCTCACATGTTGTACAGCGAACCGACAGCCCACCATTAAAGTGCCGATTTAAACTTCTCTCCACAATGGCACCATAATACTGCGAAAAAACACGTGCCACCGCCAAAGGTTGGGAGACCAAGTAACCAGTCTGATCTCCCACTTCAGGTGTTATGCCATTGGTTCGACTCTTCCCGGTGATAGTCTTAAAGGTATTCCAGATTGTCCTCGATTTATTAGAAGATGCAAGCCAACTCTGCTTAAATTGGGCAATTTTTTCTTCTCGAATATTCTTATTGACGTCCCTCTTAAGCTCTTTATAAGTCTCATTTAAGTCAACGTTAAATACACAGCCCTTCAACCAGCTCAGCTGCCGAAGTCTTTCATATTTAAGCTGTAGTTCGTCCGAAAAAACTATGCGCCCGCCCTGAAGTCGACCATCAAAACAACGAGTCCGTCGCACTGGAAATATCACATTAAAAGACCAATTAAGATATCGCCAAAAATCAGAAAATGCCAAGTCGAACTCAACAATATTCGGTGGTAGATGGTAAGAACTAATTTTGTATTTAAACTCGCTAATTGCAGAATCACAAAAATTTCGCTTACAAATAATTTTCGGTACCTTCCGCTATTTTACAGACTGATTTACACTGAGCACTAAAGAAACTAATTGAGCCCTGTGGTCATTCTAATTTCCTGCCCCAAGCTTGATATTTTAGATATAAATATTTAATCGGCAATTAGGTAAACTTATAGAAAAATTTCTCTAGATAAATCTTTTGCCTATTTGGCATCCAGGGATCAAAAAAGCTCCGCGCACTGGGTTATCTACCAACATGCGCAGAGTGATGTGGCAAGTATATAAAGCACGTACACCGCAATATGTTTAGCTTCAGTTTAACCGCGTTCATGCAATATTGCTCGGAAGAAGCTGACAGGATGATCAGTGACACGTCAGCAAATTCGACAAGGCTTCATCCAGAAGAATTCTTTCTACTATATTATGCTATAGGTTACTTGCCTGTGAAGTTGTCTGTCTAAAATAGAAAATCTATGATTTGTTGATACATTGCATTGGTTTGATTCCCTGCGTTAGTGATATCATCGCTCAATGATTGCACAGTATTAAATTATTTGTATAATTTCCTCATCAATAATTAATTGATAATATATCAGCATATTAAAATGTGGTACGTATAAAATTAATTTGATTAGGTATATTATGTGTACATAATTATTTTGTAAATATATTCATTCATCTATCCCCTTGTGAGCTTTAGAACTGTACCCAGTAACTTTGAAGTTTTCGTGCCGGCTCAAAAGCTTTTAACCTAAAATAATTTGGATTCCAGTCACACAACACGCAAATGAAAACCACTTTTTAATGATACTCACATTCAATTTAACGGACATATTTATCACCACTTAGAGTCCCGTTTAAATTGCTAAATTCTGTTCACATTTTGTTGAAGAGGCCAAATAAAATTACTCACCTGTGATACCATAACTAAGTTTCCTCTTCTACAAATTTAATACCGGTTTTAGGGTTATTTGGGCAAAATGATATTTTATGAATTTTGGGCTTGAGATAAATAAAATTTATGTATAAGGGATCCATGGAATATTAAACTGAGTTTATATTGCTACATACTTCTGTACAAGAAAATAAAATTGTATTACAGTAGGTAGGTATTTTCTATAATTGCTGTCTGAGAGAAAATTAATGTTAGATAAAAAATCAATGATAATTATGGTCTTGTTAAAAGGTAATTCAATAATAACTACGATGGTTTTTAACTTTTTATCTTATTGCATTAAATTCCACTGACAAAGGAAATAGATAACTTTATCTCTATGTTTATTTTTGCTACCAATGACCAGGAACGTGCGGTTCATTCAACAAACCCAGACAAAACAGTTACTTAGGACATTAAAGACATTTTCGGTTGAATTAATTTTTTATAAACATCAAATCTAAATAATAGAGAACATTTCAACCAAAAAGTAAGGTATATTTATAATTATAATTTCACAACGATACAACGCTATAATATAAGAATTCGGTGATTCCCCGGTAGTTTCATTTCGACACACAGACTGACGTTGACGTAGCATAATAGGTATAATTGAGCAAGCAAACACATTATCCGCTGTCACTATTTGGCCGACAGCAGCGTTGCCAGCTTTTAGAATATTTTCAAAACGAGGGAAGTGGCAAATTCCGAGGTACGTCGCTGGATTCACGTACGCATAGCGCCGATTTAACAATTAGGCGGCCGCCTAGGGCCCGGACTTAGGGAGCCCGGAATTCGTTCTCAAAATTCGAAAATATTTGAGTTTTTGGTAAACTTTCCTTTAGGGCCCATGCGAATTTTAAGAGTAGGATAATTTATTAAGTCAATTGGAATAGCTAGGTCTTGCGATGTTTTACAAAAGACTGGTGGCGGCGCTTTTTTTATTATTCTGGCGCGGTTTTTTACTTTATCGACAAAAGATGCCGAAAACAGCACCGAAAGTTTTTTGCTAGTTTATTTTAGAAATGAGCATGGAGCAATATTGAGGATTTAACCAGTCGAGGGTAGCTTAAATACTGCTGATACAGAATGCAGGTTTGATGTATTCCACTGTGTCGTGCGTCGCTGTTTATAGCTAGTTTGAACAGAATTTTGTAAATCTTTTGAAGTAAAAGTGTCAATTGACGTAGCCTATAAGATAATTTTTAGTTTTTGGCATTTATGTAGATTTACAATTTACGATTTTGATAGGTAAGTATTTAAATTATATTTTTGATATTTTTTTTAGTTACAAATATTTATGAATTTAGGTAAATGTTCGGCACACAAGCCGTGCCAAGCTAGTGCCGGAGTGCAGTTTACTTAGCTATATCCAACGCTAGTGGCGAACTATCCTTTTCTGCGTTGGATAAGGTGAAAAAAAACATAGGGCTTGTTTAGGACAGGAAAAGCTTGTCTCTGTCCTTTATATCGAGAGTGAAGCTTTAAATGACATTAATTAATGATGAAATTATTAATAAATTTCCAAACGTAAAAGTTCGTAAAATGTTTTTGTAGTTTCTATTCCTAAGTGAAGTAATATATTTGGTTCTTTTTTTTAATTTATTATAATAATTTTATTTTGAAGAATATACTTGTTTGTTCTTTTTAGTTTAATTATTATTTTGCAATAATATGTTTTTGTTTTTAGTGGTCAACTGTTGTTTTACATTATATTAAACCATTAAAAATAAAGATAAAAAAATTTAATTATTGTTTCAATTTCTTAACTTTTTTTGTCTTTCCAATAATAGGCTAAGTGGAGGGCCCACATCTTGACGGCCGCCTAGGGCCCGATTAAGCCTTAAACCGGCACTGCGGACGCGTTAAAATTATTCGACAAACTATTTTAAATATTTCAATGATATTAAATATGGTTGCTTAGTACTTTCTTAATACGTATCCAATGAAATCCAGTAAAACAAAGAATAGAAGGGAATTCAAATGGACCTGACACAAAAAATTAGTATATTGTTGGTTTTTGTAGTAGCCACAACGCCCTAAATTGATGTCAAAATGAACCCTTATTTACAAATATTTCAAAAACTACTGGACTTAGGCATATGAACCCTACGTGATCTTTCTTGTTCTTTAGAGCAGCATTTATTTATGTTAAAGTATACACGGTGTCTTATTAAGAAAAAGCAAGTTCTAAAGAAGTAGTCCATGTTGAAGTGGAGTAGAATAATTATATATTCTTGAAATAAAAGTCCACCTCCACACAATCAATTTTAATAGATATTTCTAAAAAACTTTTTTTCATATGTCGAAGATCACCAAACATGTTTCGCAGCACCAGGCTGCATCATCAGTGGTTATCAATAATTCTTACGAAAAGCTACATTTATTACGTGTTTTAACGTTTAGGAAAATTTTATTAACTCTGCAAAGAAGGATGTATATGTTATTCTAATTGTATTACGATGATCCTTGAATTCTGAACTCACCATTGTCTGAAAAAAATTATATTATCATATAGTCATAAAAAATAAAATTTTTGTTATCCGATTCTCATATGAGAGTGCAATCAATTCAAAAGTGTTTCATAAAATTAAATTATTTATAAAAAGAAAATGTTAAATGATTGTCACAGCTCATATTATGAATAATAATTAGAGTTTTTTAAAAAATTTTAACCAAAATCGGTTTATTTTTGATGACTATATGATAATATAATTTTTTTCACACAATGGTGAGTACAGAATTTAAGGATCATTGTAATACAATTAGAATAACATATACATCCTTCTTTCCAGAGTCAATTAAATTTTCCTAAACGTTAATAATAATAAGCTTTATTGCTCAACAGAATCTATCCATTTGCAGAGCAATACATTAAATAGGAAATAAATTCGACAAATACTAACTACATTACAATTTTACAAATTACAATACAATTTAGCTTCATCTAAAATTCCCCTCAATGGGGTGAAATGTCCATCACACGATTCACACATCACAATATAACAATTTAACATAAAATATATTGGAGACTTCAACATTAGATTCGTTCGAGCCCTCGGGCAGTAAAAAGTGATACAATGCCTACCGGACACACGCGGTATACAAAAATTAATTTGGCACAAACAACTCTGTGCAATCTATTTTATTGTTCAGCAGTCCGTGCAGGAAGGTAAGAGCCACACTCGCCCTACGATATTCTAGGGACTCAATATGGAACCTACTTGTCAGATCGGTATACTCAATTCCTCTAGCAGGGTATACGTTATCACATTTATAAGCTAGGTATTTAAGAAATCTTCTCTGTACACGCTCTACAGACGACTTATGACTGACATAATAAGGATTCCAAACTAAACTACAATACTCTAACTTGGAACGCACAAACGCAAAGAATAGAGCCTTCAAGCATCCAATATCCGTGAAACCTGCACAATTCCTGACTATAAAACCATAGGACTTCATTGCATCCGCAACTTTACTCGCTATATGATCAACAAACGTTAATCGACAATCGAATAAAACTCCAAGATCTCTCATGGAATAAATACGAGATAGTTCACAATCCCCAATCGAGTAATAATAATCGTGGATTATTAATCGTCGAGTATAAGTGACAATTTTACATTTAGAGGTGTTTAGCGGCAAGTAATTTCGAACACACCAGTCCTGAATCGAATCCAGGTCCGTCTGAAGCCTCACACAGTCCGACAAATTACGGACACTTGTATATATTTTCAGGTCATCAGCGAACAAAAGACTTTTGCAATTTATAACATTTACAATATCATTAACAAATATGAGATATAATAAGGGGCCAAGATTAGACCTCTGAGGCACACCAATTGTCACTGTAAATTCATGTGAGCTAAAGCCATTACAGCACACAAACTGCTTTCTGTTAGACAGATATGATTTCACAAAACAGACAAGGTCCCCAGAGAAACCAAAACACGACAACTTACTAAGTAACACAGAATGACAAACACGGTCGAATGCTTTAGAAAAATCGGTGTATATTACATCCACCTGAACCTGTCCATCCAGTACCTCAGACGCATACTGAGTAAATGTAGCCAGATTAGTGAGAGTAGATCTATTCCGCATAAAGCCATGCTGGTTAATGGAGATCTGATCCAAGATCAAACTGTTGATACGCTCACAAAGGATGATTTCAAAAAGTTAAAACATGTAATAAATGTAGCTTTTCGTAAGAATTATTGATAACCACTGATGATGCAGCCTGGTGCTGCGAAACATGTTTGGTGATCTTCGACATATGTAAAAAAGTTTTTTAGAAATATCTATTAAAATTTATTGTGTGGAGGTGGACTTTTATTTCAAGAATATATAAAAAGCAAGTTTTTGAACGACCCTGTATAGTTTAAAACATTTTTGGGTTATACATCTCTTCAGTGCCTAAAATATTGTAAAAAATTTTAGTGTCTATCGCATATAGATTTTGAGATATCTTCCGCCTACACACTAATGGGCTATCCTGTATATTATACCTACTCGTACGTGGATTACAGAAAAAAACATGTTTCACACTCTTGGCTAATCAAAGTGTTACCAGCATGAAGAACCGCAATCAAAATAAGGTTTAATAACACAAAAGTACTATCAAACAAAATAAAAATAAAACGTCAATTTATATTTTATGGATCAAAATAAAAAGAGGATGACATCTACCGATAAATATTTTTGACGAATTTCATTTCTCGTTGAAATTGACCCTGAAACAAAACGTAGACGAGGGATTTGTCCAGACAATCCAAGGTCAAATTAATAGAGTGATATCATATATAACATCTGCTTGCTCATAACATGCCCTATAGCGTACTACATTTTCCGTCATAAATCCATTAGAAGAAATTGATTGATCTTAGGTAGGATCGAAGTAACTTTTGGTAATTTTTCAGTCTGTAATACGTAATAATTAAAAAATACGAATATCTAACTACAAAACCACACCGCGGTGCCATCTGTTGGAGAGAATATTAGTCCTATTACTCAGGATCAATATTGGAGTATAGAACTTTCTTTCACAGTTTTCGTTTTACTTGCTAGAGCCCGCTACATATACCTACAGATTGCAAAATTTTGGGTTTTGCAAAATATTATTCTAGTTTACTAAAAGGGATAATGAAATGGACGCGGATTAATCTAAAATCGAAAAATAATGTTTTCCTGTCTGTGGCAATCATGTTCAAACTTTTGTAATTAATTTTAATGACCTTAGAATTGATATTTGAATAGTGTTTTATTTGTTTGACCACGTTTAAAGAAAACAATAATTCAATTCTATGTCATCGTTTAGAGAATGTTTATTCTCATCTTTAGTGCAGAGCAAATTACAAAAATGAGCTTTCCGTTGACGTGGACCTATATATTCACTAGAATAAAACTGTTCATTATGTTTGTGAAAACACTGGCTTCGCACCTAATGTGCAGTGTGATTGTTGGTTGATGATTCATTAGAAGATTTGGGAAAACTATGCATTTAGTATATATTGAAGATCCTCTTCTGTATCAGGTTAGGACAACATTGTCATCCGCGTATTGAAGCTCAATGTCTGATGTGGATACGATCTTCTCTGCTTGCAGTCTACGGATGTTGAAGAGTCCATCAAATCTGTAGACGATCTCTATTCCCCCCGACAGTTCATCATTAACAAGTTGAATGACCTTTCTCCCACAAACATCGGAAACAAGGTCGGTGCAGTGAGTGTTTTCCGCCAGTTGTTATTGGAAAGGGCTCTCCCGGTCCGCTGCTCTTGAGAACTTCTCCTTTCATATTATCGTGAAGAAGTCGAAGTATCCGGATGAATTTCTGGGGGCATCCGTTGAGCTTCAATATCCTCCAAAGAGCCTCCCGGTTAACAAAGTCGAAAGCTTTGACAAGGTCTATGAAACCCATGTATAGAGGACGATTTTGTTCCCGTGATTTTTCCTCTATTTGCCTGGCACTAAATATCATGTCGTCTGTACCCCTGTGGGGTATTAAGCCCGCAATTTCCTCAACGTATCACAATTTTTATTCCTCCTTAAAATCCAAAGAATATTAAAAAAAAAAAACGGGAGATCAGTAACGACGACCACAGAATGTGACTTCAGTCACGACAAGCAAGAAGAATTATGATTATTAAATCACTAAATAATAATAATAAATTATTTACAGATATGTTTATTTTTTCAAGTTTCAAATTTGTTTTTCAAAATTTATATGCAAAATTGGTGATATCTTTTATTATTTAACATGTTCCTCCGACGAAAACTGTAGTAACTCAATCAAAAACAAATAACTAATATCAAAAAAATATAAATTTTTTCATAATATGTCTTAATTTTGAACTTTAAATACAAAATCTACCCCACGGTAAGAATTATGTTTAGATTTGCTTCGATTGTTTTCGAGTCCAAATTTTAAATGCGAGTATCTCAGTTTCAACAAAAATGAGTTACCACAGTCTTCGTTGCAGGTGTCGATATGCAAAATATAGAGTATTTATTATTATTATTTAGTAGTAACGACACTCTCGAAATATTTGCTGTTTCTAACAATAAAGCCATAAGCTTTGCTCGCACCAGCCACCATATTTGTAATATATGTTCGTTGAAAGTGAAATGCATGTCAAAAGTAACTCCAAGATCTTTAATAGACTCTTTTCGATTAAGAATTACATTAACATTATAATAAAAGATGGTCGGGGACGGTTTGCGGTTATAAGAAAAAACAATACATTTCTTAGGATTGAGGGAAAGTCTGTTTTGTTCACACCAAGCATTCACCAATTGAAGATTGCCTTGTAGCGAAATACAGTCGTCCGGTGTACTTATCGTTCTAAAAATCTTTGCATAAAGCAGGTTACTACAATTCAATAATTCTGCCAAATCATTAATGAATAATAAAAATAATAGAGGTCCCAGATTTGAAATGAACGAAGGTAGAAGAGATATACTTTAAATTTGGAAATGTTGGGCAATTTTGTAAACAATATGCTATAAAATTCATGAAACCGTTATTTTAGTTCGCTCTACTCTATGTATTCGTACATCTATGACTCTACCATATTATGCAATACAACCACATTGGAGGAGGAGAAGCTATCAGTTTCATGAATTGTTTATTTATTATTATATGTTTCAGGGAATGCAAATGGAGTTAACGTCATAGGACTTCCAGCCCAAGGCCCCTCTTTTCCTAATATAGCAATCGTTCCACACAACGGACCATACAATATGCAGGGGCCAACAGGTATTTGCATCAAATTTATATACAGGGTGTCCCACTTAAGATGGATACACGCCAATATCTATGGTATTTTTTAAGCGTTTTTTATCATTTTTGGTAGGACGCTGTACGGTTACGAGATACACATTTTCATCGAGGTAAAAAGTGCGGTACCCATTGGCGTACGTTTTAAAGGGGTTTAAATTGTTTTTGTTCAAGAGTAAACTACCTTTAGGATATTATTTATTTCAAATCTAATAAATTTACTCGAGTTTCTGTCATCCAAAATATTTAAGTTCTAATTTTGATAAAAATTCATATAGTGTGTGTCATTAAAAATTTAGAAAACTTGCATTAGAAACTATGGTGACTTGGTCGAAGATATTGACTTTTAGTTCGTTGCTATTACTATTAATTCATATTCTTCAAGTTAATATTTTTTCGTAGTTTCAATGTTTTCCTTATTTCTTAATAAAATGACACAACATAACATTTTGTTTCCATGGACTTAGTTCTTAAACTTGATTAATAATAATGCTCGTTATTCGTCACGTACAATCACAAAAATCAACAAAAATTACTGACCACTTGCAAAGTTTTTTGAAATTCTTTCAATATGCACATACCAGTTCAAAAATGAGTCGATATGAACTCCCAAGAATATTACAGATATTCTCTGGACTAGAATAGTAACGCGAACAAATATTACACATTGAGACTGAGAAGATTCAGTTTTTGGACATCCCTCGTGTCTTGATAATGATGGCATCTATCTAAAAAGTATAATTGGATTGTTAGAAAGTTCATACGGAGAATCCAGCGGCGTTGTGGAATCTGCATTACTTTTTTCCAAATTATTAACTAAAACTTTAAATTTTTAATGATACTGTATGAATTTTTATCAAAATTAGACAAAGACTCGAGTAAATTTATCATATTTGAAATAAATTGTGTCCTAAAGGTAGTTTACTTTTGAACGAAAAAAAAAAATAAACCCAATTAAAACATACGCCAATGTGGTACCGCACTTTTTACCTCTATGAAAATGTACAACAGTACACCTTCTTACCAAAAATGATAAAGAACGGTTAAAAAATAACAGAGTTAAGGGCTTGTAGCCATCTTAAGTGGGACACCCTGTATAAAGCTACCAGTTTTCCTGTTTTATAAACAATATTTATTGATTTTTGGATATCGTTATTGGGTTTTTGGGATCGTATTATTACCATTATTATTTGATGTCATACCTAGTTCTTTTTTTCCTCAACGTTTTGACAAAAAAATTTTGGTATTCTTCAGGATTATTTTTTATTAGTCTGCATCATATAATTATTTAGCATTATTTTCTTTTTTCTCTATAAAGTAAGTTTAAAATTTTTTTTTTTGAAATATCAATAAAATTCTCAAAAATACACGTATTATAATACTAGATACAAAAAAGTAAAACAGGTTTAAAAATATTCATACTCTACAACATCTCATTAGTGTTTTTTCACACCTGTTTTACTTTTTTGTATCTAGTAAGGGGTGCCAAGTCTAAACCAATGAAATTCTGGAAATACAAATAGGGCTTTCCGTTTAAAAAAAACGTAAGTTTGGTTCACCCTGATGAGATGAGCGACCCTGTACAAATATCAATCATTTTAAAATACGTAATTTATGACTGCCTAAACACTGGCTGCTTAGTTTTGCGTGAAATTTTTGGTCTTTGAGGCAATATTGAAATTCGACGCACTAATAACTCACCCTGTATGTATGTAAAGCCGTGGAGGCCATTTGCCCGATGTGTTAGTCCATAAATAACAGTATCCTATGTACTTTATGATTCAATAAAAAACTTACAATCAAAACACTAAAAACTGTGTTTTCTATTTAATTCAAATCTTGGGTTAATTTTGGGACGCGCTTGATATGTGTATATTTGATTTTTTTTTAATATTTAAAGAATTTTTAACCTGACTTACGTACATTTTATATTTCTTCAAATATTCTTTTGAACTATCCTTTTAACACGATGTACGTTTTGGCAATTTTTTCTTACATTTTGCCCTCTTCAGGCATCCTAAAACATATACATGAGACATACACATATGACGATATATAAAACATAATTCTATGCCGCCCAAACCAACCAAACCGAACACAAACCAAACCATTTCATAATAACTGTAATATCTTTATGTAAAGATAATAAATGAAAAATAGCAATTGACCAATTTAATAATTATATTCTGCATCATTTTAGACATGGCTGAAATATCAGTCAACAATGAACAACTATACAGTTTTATACAAAAACACTATTTCATAGAGCAAAGGCTACCATGGGCCATTTACTAATACAATATTGGTAGGTTAACTTTTGGTACGGTCGTAACAAATTCTACTACATATCTCCATATGTAATTGATACGACCGTAGCAAAAGTTAATGTAGCATTATTGTATTAATAAATGGACGCACGCATGTACTAACCAGCTAGAATTTATTTTTATTTTGTTTTGAACCCAAAGAAAATAAAATAATTTTTTCTATTTGACCAAAAGAGTTCAAGAAAAAACTAAAATAAAAAATATAAATAATTATATGTTGTAGACTAATAATAAAAAAAAATCTTGTCAAAACGTCGAGGAAAAAACAGAAGTATGACATGAAATAAAAAAAAAACTTTTGTTTCGTTTTGTTGATAATAATACGAACCTAAAAAGCCAATAATGGTATCCAAAAATTATAAATATCTGGTTCAAGGAAAAACAAATATTAATTGATTGTATTTTCGTCTAGGTATGGTTCCTCTGACCACCCCAGCGTGTATGGCTGCAAGTCCGCTTCAGCCTCGCCCTGCCACAACAGGCAGCATTGATGCACTGCCACTACAAGCCAAATACCTGCCAAATTTTTATCGTGAATACAGCTCTGAACCCAGGGAAATGTTACCGAAAACCATTCAAGATCAAAGTACGGACAAATTTCTGGACACTGAAATTGGTTTAGCTAGTGTGCCAGCTATGGCAATCGGAAGTAGTGCTGAAGTTCTAGCTTCAATAGTGGAAAGTCAAGTAAAACTTAGACGAAACTCTCACCTCTCGCTTAGTTCTACTGTGAAAATGGACGCGAAATCACCAGAAGAAATCGAGGATTTAGTAAAATCGCCCAGTACTGAAATGACAACATCATTTAAATCACCTTCCATCGAAGGGAGAGATATAGATTTAAATGAACAAAATTATAAAAACAATATTGATTGTGATAAATTTGTAATTAAGACAGAGAATGTTAGTGTTGATGTTTGAAAGTGAAGTTTGTTAGTCACGTGTATTACTGTTTCAAAAATAGTATGTAATTATGTTTTTTTATTTAAGTAACTGAAAGTTTCACGGGAGTTGTATACATTCAGTTAGATAATCTAATAAAAATCACGTATTTAGTTTCTCAAGTTCTGTCAATAAAGTTAGTTGTTCGATATTCGTCACGTAATATTATCGCTAACTCTCAATGTAAATATTAGGAGTAAATACTACGATTCGAAAATTTTTTAGAGATGATCTCTCGAAAGCAAGATGACACATCGTAAGATGCCTTGGAAATAAAAAAATAAATAAAGGAAATAATTGTCATCTTACTTGAGAGAATCCGAATAAGTCCCTGATGATGTCTGACACCCGAGAAAATATGTCATAAAATAATTTAAAAATAAACAAAGGAAGAAATTTTGATTTTACTTGATGGGAGCCAAATACACGTCACTGTGTTGTGGATCAAGAACTACACTGCCCCGCAATATTAACTGGACAAAGAAAATTTTGTTCAAAATCAATCCAAAATAACTTGTTTAGTATTGCATCGATTTTGACAATTTTTTTTTCGGGTTTTACGCCGTTTTATTGTCATCATATTTTCATATCGAAACTTCCAAAATTTCGAACGGATTTGTTGTTATACAGGAGTGAACAAAAAGTTACATGTTACTCTAAACTTTTCAACACCCTGTAGAAAAAACTCACGACCGTATAATGATCTTTTTGCAAGATTTTGTAGCCCCTTTTTTTCCGAACAGCTTGTTTTTTGATTCATACCGATATCTTTAATTTTAAAGGAAAAACACTGCTTTCAAATAAATAATGCAATAATGGTTTATTAGCAACAAGAAAATTTAAACATGGATAACGGCGGTATTCTGAATTTTTCTTTTTTTTTTTCTAAAATCGAGTATTTCCTCCATGAGCTTGAATAACACTTCTCATCCCCCTTCGGGCATAGTCAATTAAAGAAGCAACCGCGTCTTGCGGTATTTGTTGCCACTCATTTGTCAGTGCCTGTTCTAACTGCACCAAAGTTTGAAACTCGCCGTAGTTTTGCCTAACTCTTCTTCCTAGTGTATCCCACATGTGCTCGATAGGGTTGAGGTCCAGACTTCTTGGGAGTCAGTCCAATACATGAATGTCAACGTCGAATAAATATTGCCTCGATATTTGTGCTATGTGCGGTCCAGCATTTTCGTGCATCAAGATAAAAATTTCTCCTATAAATGAATGATAAGGTACCACATGTTCTTCTAAGCACATTATAATGTAGCGATCAGCGTTAATACCCCCGTGAAGTGTAACAAGGTCTACACGGTCTTCCAATGAAATACCGCCCCAAAACATTACCCCTCCGCCACCAAATTGCACTCACGGAGAGATACAGCATTGAGAGTATCTTTCTCCGGGCCTTCTCCATACACTTTGACGTCCGTCAGGTGAATATCGCGTGAAATGAGACTCGTCTGTAAAGGGAACATTTAGCCATTCGTTTATGTCCCAATCTGCATGAGTTCGAGCAAATTCCAGGGGCTGCCTTCGATGACCTGCATCTAATAGAGGCCCTGTACCAGGTACACGAGATTTTAGATTATCTTCTGCTAACCTTCTGCGTACGGTATCAGGTGAAACTAAGGTACCTTCTGCCAGTCTTCTAACCACAGCTGATTCAGAGGCTGTTCGCTCTCGAAGAACCTTTGAAGACGAAGAAATCGATCTTCAACTGCGTTTGTGGCCCTTCGTCTTCCCAGTCCAGGTCTTCTTGAATAAGAACTTGAATAAGAACCAGTTTGTCTGGACCTTTGTATCGTATCCGAGAGCGTACTGCGTGGATGGCCAAGTCTTTCTGCGATATACCTAATCGGACAGCCATCGTCTTGTAGAGCAACGGCTTGTGCCACTTGTTCTGGGCTCATCCTTTTTAAATTCACTTAGCGTTTACCAAACAACTCCGAAACACACAACAAAACTTAAAACACGCTCAACAAACTTAACAAAGTACAGCAAATCTGTAATTTGTTGAAAAAAACTTGTTGGCGGTCATCGTCATGTAGAGCAACGGCTTGTGCCACTTCTTCTGGGCTCATCATTTTTAAATTCACTTAGCGTTTACCAAACAACTCCGAAACACACAACAAAACTTAAAACACGCTCAACAAACTTAACAAAGTACAGCAAATCTGTAATTTGTTGAAAAAAACTTGTTGGCGGCCATTGTCTTGTAGAGCAACGGCTTGTGCCACTTCTTCTGTGCTCATCGTTTTTAAATTCACTTAGCGTTTACTAAACGACTCCGAAACACACAACAAAACTTAAAACACGCTCAACAAACTTAACAAAGTACAGCAAATCTGTAATTTGTTGAAAAAACATGTTGGCGGCCATCGTCATGTAGAGCAACAGCTTGTGCCACTTCTTCTGGGCTCATCATTTTTAAATTCACTTAGCGTTTACCAAACAACTCCGAAACACACAACAAAACTTAAAACACGCTCAACAAACTTAACAAAGTACAGCAAAGCTGTAATTTGTTGAAAAAAACTTGTTGGCGGCCATTGTCTTGTAGAGCAACGGCTTGTGCCACTTCTTCTGTGCTCATCGTTTTTAAATTCACTTAGCGTTTACCAAACGACTCCGAAACACACAACAAAACTTAAAACACGCTCAACAAAGTACAGCAAATCTGTAATTTGTTGAAAAAAACTTGTTGACAGGCTTATGTGCCATTAAGAATACAGATATCGGTATGAATCAAAAACAAGTTGTTCATAACAGATAGGGCTTCACAATGGTGCAAAAAAGATCATTATTCGGTCGTGAGTTTTTTCTACAGGGTGTTGAAAAGTTTAGAGTAAAATGTAACTTTTTGTCCACCCAACATATCCGATCCAAATTTTTAAAGTTTCGATATGAAAAAATGATGACAATAAAATGGTCTAAAAAAAAAAAGTGGCAAAATTGATGCAATACTAAAAAAGTTATTTAGGATTGATTATGAACAAAATTTTCTTTGTCCGGTTAATATTGCGGGGCAGTATATAAACCGTTAATGCTACAAAACAAAGAGAAACGGTAACGATATTTGAATAGATTACCGGCATAACTTAAGTTTGGAACATTCTAGAGACTTCTGGTTTATGTCTTTTTGTTTCCTATTTTAGGCTTTTTTAAACCAACATACAAAAATTGCATCATCCCATTTATTTTTTTAACGAAAAGGGCTAAATACGTTATTTCGCGAACGTTTGTTTGCACTTTAAATGAAAGTAATCAATTGCCTTTTCAATGACCTTAAGTATACTTAATAACAATAATAAATTAGTTTATTTGCAGTTCTAAAAAAAAAGAAAGATTATACATCTTATAAATTACGAACTAAATAATGTAGAACTGCAAAAAGGGTTGAAAAGGCAGTATATACTGTTATAAATCTTAGCCCTGTGAAAAACAACAAAAGACATAATCATATCTTATCCTTGAGAAAAAAAAAACAAAAAACACAATCAGAAAAAGCACAAACAGTATTACTTAATAAATTAACATTAATAATATATATATACAGATACAGATACAGCAAATCATGTAGAATCTTTTAAGCCAAACATACCTTAGTACAAAGTTTGACGGTTTTCGAGATATTCGGATTTTGAAATTTAAATCATAAATTTGTAAATGAAACAAAATAAACTATTGAAACATTCTTTATTGGTGTTCAAAGTGAAAACCATTGTTTCTAGTACATGCTCGAGCTCTACGTCTTACTTCGGTAGTTGTTGTATGTAATATCCTGTCTTGCTGCATTACTTGAAAAGCTTCTCGAAGTTTTCTTATTAAATGGTTTCTTAATACGATTTCTTCAGTATAAACTAACTCTTTAGCCCGCCCCCAGACATAAAAATCCAATGGTGTCAAGCCCGGGGATCTAGCAAGCCACAGAATTGGTCCACCTCTGCCTATCCACCTATTTGGAAAAATAACATCCAAACATTGTTTTGCGTCTAAACTTTTAGGTAAAAACTATTTCATATAGCCTGTTGTTCTTTTAATGATAACAGGAAAAAAACACATATTTTCATACTAAAAATCGAAAATCTCCAATAAGTCGAAATCCGTAAGACTTTGTACTAAGGTATGTTTGGCTTAAAAGATTCTAAATGGTCTGCCCTATCACCTCCTCAAGACTTTCTATCGACCTTCCAAACACCCATAGATATAATATGAAAATTTTAAAATGAGATAAGAAGATGCGATAAGAAGCAAAACCAATTTCTGATAATCCGAATCAACCAAATAGTTAGCGATGTTTGCATTTAAATGAAAGCATAGGTAAGTCCTTTAACTCACCTGGGTCTTGAGTGTAAATTGAATAAACATTGTGACCTCTTAAATAATTCTGTCCTCTGCAACAGAGCAAAAAGAAAAGACTTTCTGTCTAATATTTAAATTATGTATATCGGATCTAAATGTAATTTTATCATATAGATAAGGTCGATGCTTATGGATTATTATCGAATGAAAGAGACAAGAAGCATGCAGAAATCTTCTATCTTCCATTGACATAGAGTTCAATTCATGACTGATTTCCTGATACCGTACACATATCTAAGACACGATTTTTTAATACGCTGAATACGCTCACTATTCCGTCTCAGAAGACATAAAATATGAAATCACAAAAATTAAAATTGCTTAACACAAAAGAATCTGTCAACTTAAGTTTAATGTATTGCGACAACATATATCTATGTATATTCAACACATTTAACGCTTCATATCCTTGACTTATAAAGGGTGTCCCAAAATTAACGCAAAATTTTAATTAAATAGAAAACACAGTTTTTAGTCATTTGATTGTAACGTTTTTGTTGAATCGCAAAGTACATAGGATAAGGTATGTAAATGGCCTTCACGGCTTTGCATACACATACGCATTCGTATATCAAAATTTTCCATGACCATTCTCAATCTCCTGCTGGTGTTAAATCACACGATCTAGGGGGCCAATTCTGATCAGCGAAACGAGTGAGTACACGACCTAGTAATGTCTCATGCAGTAATTGAAATGTTTCACGGGCTGTATGGTATGTGGCACCGTTTTGTTTAAACTAAATATTGGCCACATCAATATTATCCAATTTCGGCAAAACGTTGTTCTATCGTGTATCGCTCCATTCTTACTAACACTAAACTGTCAGCTGTAGATTTGTTTTATTCTTAGGGTTGCCAACACTTTACTGCATAAATGGCGAGAAATTCAAATCTTGCGTTATTTTTGGGACACCATTTACATGCAGAGACATGATCCGTAAAACGAAGTTCATTATCCATTAACAAACCTAAATTTCTAACCACGCTACTGTAAGGTAAAGACACATGATTAAGTGAAAATTTTAGATATTGTCCAATAAAATGTCTATCCTTTCCAAATAATAGTACTTGAATTAACATCCAGTTGACCTTTTTTGACCAGAATGGCAATAGATCTGAGATCATCATTAATACCACTTGAAGGCATTACCAAATCATTATGATGAAACGCATACTTAAATTTATTATCGTCGGCATACATTAAAGTTTACCATATTTGAGAACAGAAGATAACCAGAAATATACAGGATGTTAGTGAATAAGTGCGACAAACTTCAGGGGGTATTTCTGCATGAAAAAATAAATGACAGTTTGCTATATAAACATATGTCCGCAAATGCTTTGTTTTCTGAGATACGGGGTGTTAAAGTTCTTCCTAAAAACTGAAGATTTATTGATTACTCTGAAACCGGTGGAGATAGGCAAATGAAATTTAGTGAGATTTAAGAGGTAGTTATTGCGCATTTTTTGGCAAGCAACTAAGAATTTTATGTTCATCAGTGGCGCGTATACGGGTAATGATCAATATTTTTAAAGAAAAAATGGTACGCCACTGGAATTTCATCAAAATAAAAAATCATTTTGCAATTCCTCGTTCAATTTGTGATAAAAAATCTCTCTTGCTTTTTTATCGTAGCGGGCATCGTCTTTGTGCAAAAAAATAAAACATATTACCCCGTATTTTTCATTTCTTTAATACATTATCAAGAACTATCTAATACAATAAACATTAAACCAAATAACACTATCAATAAAGAAACGCTAATTTGACATTTCGTTGAAATATTCGTATTTAACAGAATGTTGACAGTAGCCTACTAGCGTCGCCGCGAGATGTTTGATTTTTTTGCACAAATGCCCCGTACGATAAAAAAGCAAGAGAGATTTTTTATCACAAATTGAACGAGGAATTCCAAAATGATTTTTAATTTGAAAAATTCCAGTGGCGTACCTTTTTTTTCTTCAGAAAAATTGAGATCATTACCCGTATGCGCGCCACTGATGAACATACAATTCTTAATTGCATGTCAAAAAATGCGCAATAACTACCTCTTAAAAACCACTAAATTTCATTTGGATATCTCGACCGGTTTCAGAGCAATCAATAAATCTTCATTTTTAAGAAAAACTTTAACTGTATCTCAGCAGAAAACGAAGCATTTGCGGACATGTGTTTATATAGCAAACTGTCATTATTTTTTCATGCAGAATTACCTCCTTATTTACTAACACCCTGTATATTGAAAAAACAACATAGACCCTTGAAATACCCGTCTCTGTAAAAACATAATGACATCTTCCGGCAAAATAATCTTTCAAAAAATCTAAAGCGGCACTCGAGAATCCAGAAAATTTTAAAATTGGAAACAATATTTCATAACTAATTCTATCAAAATCCTTGGAGAAATCTATTAGCAGCGTTCTTTTTGTTCACCAAATCATGGAATATATCATCCGTAATATCCAGGAGGGAAGTGGTACAACTATAATAGCATTTCCTAAATCCAGACTGTCGAAACGGCAATATATTATACTTATCAACATGAGTTTTAATTTGACAGGACATAATCTTTTCAATTATTTTTGATACAGGAGACAAAAAAGTGAAATTGGACGTCGTTGTAATCATGAACCTCTTTCTTTTTCGGTAAAGGTATGGCTTTAGCACCTTTCCAAGAATAATCGGATAATGAGTGGCTGAGATATCGCATATTTTCTAGACCATCATCCTTTTATCCCCCCACCCCCCCCCCCCCCCCTTTATTTTAGGAGATACCTACGTTAAAATATTAAGGAAAAAAGTCGTATATTATTAAAATTAAGACTCAAAAATGTAACCTGATGATGTTATTACCAACTACTAGACCAGGGTCGATAATTTTAAAAATGGTAAAAAGTGAAAAAAAATTATAGTAGGATGATACCCTAATTTAACGCGTTGATATTCTAACTTTCTACACTTTGATTTTATCACTTGTCCATACAAGGTTGATATTTTAGACAAAAATCTGGATAAATCCTGCGTCAAATTTAAACTATGTTCGAAATTATCTGCTTATTTAAGACCAATAAAGGATCGAATACCTCTAGAGGCATCAGGCGTATATACGGTACCATGCTCATGTGGTAAAGAATACATTGGAGAAACAGGAAGAAAAGTTTCAACACGACTGAAAGAACATGAAAGATCGGTCAGACTTCGAAATATAACTTCATCAGCACTCGCCGAACATTTTGTCGAAACCGGACATAAAATCTTATTTCAGAATTCTAAGTTAATAGTAAATAAACCGTTCTACTATCAAAGAAAAATACGGGAGGCAATAGAAATTTTCAAACAACCAATAAACTTAAACCGTGATACGGGTTTATATCTTTCACCCATATGGCACGCAGTCATCAAGAACCCAACCCCACCCCTACCAACACCGACCAACCACGAAGCGACAAGCAAGGCACAGACCGATGGCACCACTATATAAGGATATGTACACAGCAAGAGAATTTAGTTTCAGTTTAACCGCGTTTACGTGAAGTTGCTCTGAAGAAGCTAACAGGATGATCAGCGAAACGTTAGCTAGTTTAAATTTGACGCAGGATTTATCCAGAAGTATAGTTTCAGTAAGGATGATACCCATTGAAAAAGGTAGAGAATATAACAAAAATGAAAGGAAAAATAAATTACGGGCGATCTTAGGTCGGGAAGGGGAGTTTTTAAGGGTAAAAAACGGTTAATCTCGATTTCCGGTAAAACTGCAAGTCCTATGAAAAAAAGTTAAAAGGCAAAGTTGTAGGTAATAAAAAGATCTACAACTTTTGTATCGACACTTTTTGCACATAACCTCAAAATGTATGTGAAAAATTCGAATAACCGAGTTTTTGGTTTTTAGTTTTATCTTCTTCAAAAAAAAATATTTTTTCACGAAATTTGGTCAAAACTTACCTTTGTATGTCCCAAATATACAGTAATTTTTTTGATTTAAAATATTAATTTTTTCACCTTATTTTGACTTAATATCGAAAAAGCACCTTAATTATATATAATAATTATTATACAGGTGTTTTCATTTAAGAAGATTATATTTTTCGGCCAAATTTTTGTTTATTCTTCTACCTTAATGAGCGTTAAAACTGCGACTTGTTTACTGATTTAAATGATTTTGTATATTAAATAATACATACATACAAGAAGTTACCAATGGTGTAGGTACGTTTAGTTTGCATAACCCCGTCTATAGGTACATTTATGCTTGTGATAGAGGTACTTAGTGGAAATTATCATTAAAATATTTTGGGCCCAAGATTTGTATCCAAATTCTAGTAATAGAGATCAAGCAGTATTTTTTATATGTCCCAGTAATTATTATTAGAATTTGTAAGTAATATTTAGCTAGAATATATAGAAATATCATTATGTAAGTCGTTGTTTATTAGAGAATAATAATTAATAAATATATCTACTTAAATGTTTATTTGGTGTTTTATTGTTGAGTTGCTGTGGTTCCCAGGATAATAGGGTTGTCGAGATTGGTCTGTTTTGACAGGAAAAACCTATTATTCCCTGACGAGATAGAGCAAAATCGACATCCCTGTCATGGGCTCGATTTTTGAAAAATGTTTAATTCCAAAAACCGGACAAGGGCATCTTAAATGTCAATCCAGATCAATTTCGGTTATTTTGAAAATTGTCCATATTATATAACTTTCCCGAGCCCGGTATTCCAAATGATATGACCAACAACAATTCGTTTCGTTTTCGAAATATGATTGTTTTACTTTTTAGACCTTTAAAAAAATACTTCGGATACCAATGGTCAACAAAAATAAAATAATCAACCTATGGACTTTGATAAAGTCGAAAAGAATGGAAAAGAGGCTTTATTGCCATCTTTGTAAATTCATATTCCGAGTTTAATTTAGGACTGTCTATTAAAATATTATATATCTTTTGTTTTTAGTTTCTTTGACTGTTTCTGTTAGTTGTTCGACCTTTAGATATGTCAAAAATTTGAGATTTATAGATAAGTCCACACTTCATGTAAAGTATAAAAGGAGATTGTGTAATTGAATATCCCAAGTTTTCAACCAGAAAATTTTGCTCTTTTCTACGTTCATTTAAAGTTTGCAAATTTAGATTTGCAGCGACAAAAATGTAACTGTAGTAGGATTTCGTGTAACGCGATATGTATTTGGGTTATTATTAATAAAAGTTTTAGCTTCACCTTTCTTCTGATATTGAGTTTCTTCCGCCAGAGTTTATTCCACCTTTATCATTTATTGTATCATTTTTTCTAACTTTAGACAATGCAAAATCAATTCTGGTCTGACTAATTCTGAATGTTTTAAGGTAAGTATTTTCAAATTTGGCTTTTCGTAT
Organism: Apoderus coryli; assembly: GCA_911728435.2. Taxonomy (NCBI): domain Eukaryota; kingdom Metazoa; phylum Arthropoda; class Insecta; order Coleoptera; family Attelabidae; genus Apoderus; species Apoderus coryli. The sequence continues at coordinate 6,267,040 of OU452215.1, read as the reverse complement.
TTCCACAGCAATTTTTTTCGTGCGTTTCATTCGAAAATTACAGTTAAAATCCAAGAAGTTGTTTGCAGCTACTCTTTTTGCTTTTTATTTTTCTTAACATCATGAGGTTCAATTACTAATAATAGGTCTGAGAATATTCATAAGGTGTAATGTATAACAACATAGTGATGACTTCAGACTTTTTGTCAAATTGTGGTAAATCAGAATGCTTAGCTGTAGATTGCGTGACATTGGCTACGCAGGGTTCCAGTTAACTATTGTTTTTTTAATTTTATTAGATGTAGAAAAAGTTGTGCTAATTTTATAATTTTCGGTATTAATATTGAATATGCAGTTTAAACCATTTGCTGATTTATTGATTTCAATTCAATTCTGTACAAAACAAGTTATACTTTCCTCCTATAGTTTTACGTTTTTTCTTGAATTATAACTTCGGGTAAAAGGTCATTATAGGAGTAGGAGTAAAAAAAATATGAGATTTTTTACGTGAGGTGGAAAACCTGCAGCCCACGGTTGACTCAGAGCCAATTTAAAGAACAAAGGTCATCGGACTATAAAGAAAAAGAAGCGAAAATATAGGATTTCTTACAAGGTACTAAACAAAAGATTTTTTCGTTAAAGATATTGAATTAAATTCCATTTCGTAAAAAAGAAAACAACCTATTAGAGCACTACGAAATATAAGTAACAGTGTAAATAGTTTGTTTGAAAAACACAATCATTGATAATTTATCAATTTTGCAAAAAAGGCTTAAGTACTTTAGCTTTTTAGTAGATTTTTAAAAAAAATCTAACTATTCAGGAGATCGACACAACCGAAATTTTGAAAAATTTGTATGCAGTCCTTCATTTTATGACCCCTGGATCCTAAAAATGACGTCAGTTCAAAAGTTTAGTATAGAAAACTTTGCGTCACGGTCTAGACCGCATTTTTTGACCAATCGAAACAAAATTTGGTTAAAAAATCGGCTAGGTCATGGAATCGCGTGAGTTAGTTGGCGATTGAAATCGGCGAGCTAATTTCGAAATGGCGGCCTGTCAAAGTTTTAAAAAAATCATATTTTTTTCATTGTTAATAGAAAATACCAATGTTACATATCAAATGATAGATCACTTAAATCTCTACAATGTTTATTTCATCGCAGTCAATATAAAGTAACAAAAAATAAAAAAAATATCATCACCCGGTACACCTGTAATTATTTTGACAAATAAACACATGTGACATAACAATAAGACCGTACTTACGTATGTTATAGTATAATGGGTATCTCAGTTAAAATAACTGTCAATATGACACTTTGGTTATATTTGGCGACTGTCAGAATATTCCATTATTTGTTTATTAATAGTGGGTGTCAGTGGTAGACTAAGTATAAATAAAAAATACATAAATCAAAAATCTACTTTTCCGGGATTTTTTATATACCTAACAGCTGTTTATGAAATCGATTAGCATGTTTTGCAATATTACGTTAAGTTCCTTGTTATTTTAAATATCATTGTCATACAGCGCAATATTATTTTACAATAATGTGTTACGTTTGATTATTTATTTTATACTAAATGTAAATATAAATAAAAATATACGAAAATGATGGTAGAAAACTTTTTAAATGTTATGTCAAATATTATTATTTTAATGTGTTGTATGTAGTTGACATTTTGAAAAAGACAAAAACAATTGTCGAAACGTCAATGTTATTGAGAATATATTATATGATTTATACAAATTTAAATATAAGTAGTGACCTAAAATCAAACAAAAAAAACCCCTAAAATTTATAATATTATATTATCTTGATAAAATATTATTTTCTGTTTTTCGTTATTATCTATTAATAATTGTTTTGGCTAACTACGAAGTTTGTATAATAAATTCGTTACATACGCACGAAAATACTGAACCGGAAAATTTATAAAATGATTTATAGCTTGATTTTCGAAACTCAATTATTGGCAGAGATTTAATTGAATTTTCTTCAAACCATGCGAGTTCGTGAATAATAGGCCGTGAGCTTTTCATTTTCGGACAAAATTCGTGGGTAGGTACATATTTATACATAATATAGTTCAAATATCTGCTCAATTAGAGTCGGGTACAAACGAACCTATTTAATTTTGCAATATATTCGTATAGATACAGAATTAACTAATACAGGGTGCTTCACAAGGTTGGTAAGTTAGGCGTTTTGGGACAATTAAGCATACGATTGTTTTCAGTGAAATAAGGCTACACGGAAAGTTGCTAATAAAATGTAATTTTATAGGTATTTGAATAAAAAAGTAAAGTTTATCGTATAAGAGATAAAGCTGGGATATAAAGGCCATTTTGCATTTGGGGTACCTAGTGATTTAGTGTAGCTTTCTTTGTCACAAGAGTGGTTATGTTTAACAGTGACTAGTTTTTTGATAGTGAATAGACTATTTTCAAATTCTTGCCGGACTCTTCGTAATGTTTCCCGGGATATCTGTTTACAGGCTGTAGTTATTCTAGTTTTGATATCATAATAGGTTTTATAGACTTTAGTTACCCTCAATTAAAGAAGTTCAGTGGCGTTAAATCTGAGGATCTTTGCGGACACTGTTGGCCACTTCTTCTTCCAATACATTTCCGAGACAACTTTTCATCCAGCCATTGCCTAACACGTAGAGTGTGCTGAGGAGGAGCTCCATCCTGTTGGAAATGCAAATTATCTTATTACAGCATAAGGTTTCCGGCTTCATCGCTCTGCTTATCTAGCGACTGAATTGATTTATTACATTTTCTGAGAGTCTACACATTAATATTCGTGGGATACTGTGTAGGTTTCTCCCGAAACACATGGGGATTTTCATTATCGCAATACCAACAATAATTATTGTGTTTATTGACAAATAAATTAAACAAAAATGTCGATTCATAGCTAAAGCATATTTAGCATATGTTAAATTTAGGCAAAAATATTGTCACACCCGGTATATTTTAATAGAAATATTGCATCCGGTCGAACTAGGTATTTCACGCTGATTAATAACTTATAAAAGTTCATCAAAGGTTATACAAGTTCATGACTCTAACATCGGTATTGTCACTACGGAATAGACAAATTGCTGAATCAACAAAAAAACGGTACGACCGACGCTAAGACTAGACAATTTCATTGGTCGATCTTAGAAAGAGTGGAAAAAAGAAAAGTTATAAATTTTTGCAACAGCGCAAAACGGGGTCTTCTCTCCAACTTTCGGAAAGTGATCTTCGAATCGTAGAAGCGATAAAAAGCACGATCTTCCTAGTTGAAGCGTGTCTTTAAGGCTTAATTATAATTTTGAAGTGTTTTAAAACCGGAAAAAGATGTGTGTCGAGGATGATGTTTGTAATGTAAGTACCAATTTTTAATAAATATAATTGTTGATTTTTGAGACTTGTCCTTTTTTATTAAATTGACAAGAAATCCCATTGGGATTTGTCAGTCGTTTTGTGGTAGTCTTATCTATGAGAAAAGTCTTTAAGGGTTATAAAAAAAAATTAAAAAAAAATCAAAAAAATAAATTAAAAAAAGTATTGCCAGAGCTATCCCTAACCTTTAGCATGCGAAGCGAACGCCGCGCCGTACCAATGACGCCACAGAAACCTGAGAACAAATATTGTAATTTAATTTTAATAATATAGGTTCCAACTACTTAACTGCTGAAATTTTAAATGTGACACATATACCATGTATAAAAATTTTTATGAGCCCATTCTACCGGAAAATACTGTGAAACTAAAGAAATATATAAAGACTTCAAATTAAAATTTTGTTGAAACATTTTTAACCACCCTGTGCAATAATTTCATAAACCAATCTAAAAAACTAAAAAAAATCGAAATATTTTTCTACCTATTACGTTCTACCGTACCTAAAAATATTGAAAATAAATAGAAACATTTTTGAGTTACGCAGTTGATCACCTCAAATCTAAAAAATCAAAAGATTATTCCAAATATTACTTTTTTGTCCATGAAGTGTTGGAGGTTGCATAAGCATAAGATATTAAAACTAAACAGTTAAAGGTCATTGATTGGTTGTAATTATTGAAATAATTTCAATAATAAATAATTTCAATATTAAAACTAATTAGTTAAAGGTCATTAATTGGTTGTAATTATTGAAATAATTTCAATAATTACAACCAATCATAATTTCAATATTAAAACTAATTAGTTAAAGGTCATTAATTGGTTGTAATTATTGAAATAATTTCCGTTTTTTTTTTTTAACAGAGTGATCTCCAACAACCCCTTTTCTAATAACTAGATTAATAGTAGAAACTGGAATCTTAGTTAATTCAAACATTCTTTTTATAATATGTGTATTCGTCACTTCATTATTTTCAGACCTTAACTGATGATACATATTTATAAGAAGACGCTGGCTTTGCACATGTAAATCCTGATGCTTAAACTCCCAACCCGATTCCGCTGACTCCGTTACCTCGTCTTCAATATTTGGTTCTATGTCAAATGGTTTCCAAAAAGCCATTTATATATATTTTTAAAAACAAATATTATATACTTACATTGTCACAAAATAACCGCTCAAAACGAAAACAAACGTGTTCCGCTCGTGTCACTGGTATAGGTACTGCCTTATGAAAAAAACTGTCTGTATATGTATACAATACCCCGACGGTGACTGGTACAGTGACTGCAAAAGTTTCATCCACTTGATGTTTTCTTAAAAATTATTATGTAATTTGATAGATCTTCTTTCATTATATTTAGTTAGTTTGAAATATAACTTCCAAACGCGATGAATATAAAACAAAATCAAGATCTGGCAGCATAAATCCACCAAAATTACTTAATCCTGTCTTCAAAATGAGCAGCACACAATATGTAGCAACGTAACGTAACGTAAATTTCGCAATCACAGAATATCTCACTTGCAATCGAAAATCTCAGATTGACGCTGCCACTGAATATCCGTTCGCTCGAAAGACTAAACTAGACTAAATTGCGTGTGGCGCCTCTGTCTAAACACAGGACGTCATCGAATCTCGCTGCACGAATTGATGCGCAAACTAGCCGCGCCCACAAGAGTTTATATTCTCTCCCTTAGTTGTTCTCTGCCTATGCCAAGTAGTTATTGACTACATAGGCGTGGGTGCTGGCGGATGGCATGCAGTCGAGGACCGTATAATCCACGATAAACAGTAGGTCCATACTTACGATGGCTGGATGTCAATTCCATGACAAAATGAAAAATATCAGAGAAAAAAAAACGTTCCATCATTGCTGTCTATATTTATATTAAATGTAAATAATATTTTTATAAACCGTTGGAGATTAATTAAAATTCTTTTACAATAATGGCACATCCTTATTTACTTACCTTAGGGTCATCCATGAAATCAACAATCATTTCATGAACGAAATTGCCCTTCTAGCTGGCGTATCATGCTTTAGACAATGTCGACGTCAAGCTCAATCCCTGCGGTATACCACTCCATTCAGTACATGACACACAAACCACAACTTTTAAAAATGACCCATTTTTTGTTCACTTCAACATCCGTTTTATACTCTCGGTTTAACACAGAAATACAGGGACCGCAAAAAAGTCTGTATCAAATAAAATCGCTTTTTATATTTTTATAGATATATACAATTTGATTCAGCTTTCTAAAAACCGAAAATAAGATACACTATCAATGTAGGGCGATTTTCTTTACATGTACTATTTTGAAATTTTACAAATAAATTATGCTAAAGGACTTGGGTCAATGGCCTTTTGGAAATTTGTACCAATAAATTACGTTTTATTATTATTGTTCAAAGAAGTTCCTATTTTTTGACGCTCAAATATACTCACTGCAGAGTAACACAAAAATACGTGTTTTTCATAAATAAATAAAATTTGCATTAATGTTAATGTTCTTGAATCAGATTTAGTAGTAGTAACTAGGACTAACTACTAAAAAATCGGTTGTGCCGCGCCAAAACTTTCCCGATAAGATATTGGTAATAAAAATAATCTGAAATATTATATAACCTGCGTAACGAAACAGAATTTTAATAATAATTATTATTATAATTCTATTATTTTTATTATTTATAATAAACTAACCTAACAAATTCACTACTTTATTCAAAAAAAAAAGTTGCCAGAGGCGGGATTTGAAACCAGGACCTACCGCATGCGAAATGCACGCTCTTTAAATAACGACAAAAATCCTTATCAAATTACTTTATTGTATTCTAATTAGAGTTATAGGTTCCAATTACATAAATGGTGAAATTTTAAACGCAATTCACTCGAGAATCATGGAGGCAAATAACAAAAGTGACCTATAGCTGTAGCGCAGATAAAAACTAGTTTCAAATGATCACTCGACCCCTACTGCTATTTGAAAATTTGGGGGATGTGTCCACTCCTATCACAGGCATGAGCGATTTCCACCAAAAACTAATGGGTTCATCCTAGTGCTCCCCCAAACTCATATACCAAAATTTATCTCAATTGGTTAAAGCGGCACTCTAATTCTAGAATTAGATCAGATAACTGAGCGTTTAGAAGATGATGAAGTAATGAACGTTGTTAAACTCCAGAATGTGTCGTCAATTATAATCTCGTCTCGATTTTCGGGCCAAACTATAGCCGAGACGAGACCAATTATTGATGACCATACGAGACGAGAAATATCTTGTGTCTCGCGGCATCCCTACATGTTTGATTCATAACTCAAAAATGAAATAATCGAGTCTAAAACTGAGTACCTATGTCGCTATATTCAAGGCATACAAAAAAAAATATGTTGCCCACGATGCATTTTTAACAGTAAAATAGTAGCAACGAACATGAAATGCCATATATATTTCCTACGAGTATGATCGCTGCAAATCATTCGAGTAGGAAATGGTCATTTCATGTGAGTTTCACATACTTTTTCTACGACTATTTTAATGCTTTTGAATTTAAATTAAACGTAATTTTTAGGAAAATATTTGTTTTTCGAAACTTACCCCTGTTGACGTAAGCCTAAATACGATAAGTTAGAAGTATTAAATTGACTAGGTGGTGTTAAACTATATTCACTATCCCTGTTTTTGTGTTTAGAAATTAGCGAAATACTTAATTATGATTATTATTAATTATAAATACCTAAACTGTCAATTTGGTGTGTTTGTATTGCCGGCGTTACTATGGTGATTTTTCATGGCAGATGCTATGTTTGTCATTACCAGGAAATTTACCCGTGTAATAAACAGTATTACGCACGTGTAAATGAAAAACAGCATTACAATGTACTACATTTTCAAATCATGACTGAACACATAATAAAGGTCTTTAAAGACAGTCGTAGAAAAATTTAGTTTAAACCCGTATAGATTTATATTATTTTAAAAACTAATAACATAAGGGATAAGCGACGTAATTTAACACTATACCAAAGTTACAGGGTGTTCATAAAACCTCATTACAATAAAATTTTTCTATAACGCTTTTGATTTTTACGTACTTCAAAATAAATAAAGGCATTTAAAAAAACAGTCGTAGAAAAGTAATATTTCTGTTACCTTTTTTATTATTACTATTATGACAGTAGGTGTTAAACAGATGACACTGTTAAACTTTTTTTTTGAGAGTGCGCTGTTCGGTTGAATATGTAAAGCTTTCCCAAAAAAAATCGCATTTGATCTTTCGCGGACATTGTATAATAGATAATACCTATGTATGTATTCGCTATAATATCTGTACGTATATATTCACACTTAAAACCGCAACTCCATATTTCCATTGTTATAAACATCAACATCCATTCGAAATGTTGCTTTTCTTTTCAAGCAAGTTTCTCTTCAAATATGCCACCGACTTTGCGCTGGCTCTTTGTTCAACTCAGGCAAACCTGAAAATGGGGTGGGTTCATACACATTTGTGACTGCGTCAACCCTTAAAGTTTCAGTCTGTTTCAGAAACTGATAAGCGTTCGTTCGTCGCGCCCTCAACTTGAGTTTTATTTTGCCGTCTGCTACTTTAAAATGCTTTTATTATTAAATCGAAATCATATATAATAATCGTATTAGACTTGCTATAATCTCCGACTTTGATTAATAGTTTAGTTTGTAACTATATTATGTAAAATTAAAAATAAGCGAATTATTAAAGGAGTGCTTATGATTTTTGTTTTTAATAAACAACCTTAAAGATATTAATAAATCGTATAAAATTTTGTGTGAAACGGAACTGTGTATAGAAATCAATAAAATTCCGTGAAACGGTATGTTTAGTTATTGTAGGTCAAGTATATGAATTAAACTTCATTTCAAAATTTTTTAAAACATTATCAGATTTAAAAAAAATATATGTTATGCAACATACCGGCTAAAAATATTGTGATGAACTTTCAAGCGACATAGGGGTAAGTTTGGTGTTTCAATAAGCAGTATCTAAACCATATTACAATATGTTTTAATTTTACATGATGATTATACCAGGATTGCCCGCAATTTAAACCTCATTAACCTTTTTTTTTTTTTTTTATTCCTGTTGCATGTAGATTATAACTACAAATATTGAAAATATACAGGGTGTTTCAAATAATAATATGTAAATTTGAGAGAGGTATTTCGGAGAAGCTTCTCCAGATTAACTGGTTTGAATATGAGGGAGCGTGGAGTATTTCACAGTTATAATTATATATATATTTCAAATTACAACATATATATTTCTCCATAAAAAATTGAATTCAATACCTACACCGGTTGTATCGACAGTATCTCGTATAATACACAATCTTTGCCTTGTAAAATAACACCCTAAGTGTAGCTGTGCCTATGCATGCACTCGTTTTCTCTCGCCGCTATATACATAATAGTGTATGGTATAGGATATAGTGTGTAGCATACACCACAAATATCTCTGTCTCTCTCTCCCTCATATTTGTTATAGCTTCATCTCTTTTGCGGGACGAAAATATTAAATCGTGTCGTGACGTGACGCGACCTTGAAAAATCAGTCTCATGCGGCCAAAGAAGTATTCACTTCAAAAATAAAATGTAGATATGATCAGCATAACCTTGATTTAAGACATGGACTGACTATAACGCCACCTAAGCACAAAACCAGGTTGTTTAAAAGAAGCTTTAGTTTCAACATAATTCTGATTGTGCAACAAAATGCCACAACACCTAAACTTTCCACAAGAATAAAATTTAGAAATTGTTTGAAAAGTTATCTGATGCATTTTTTTTTAATTTTATTTTTAATTTTATTTTCAAGTAATCACATTCACCTTGTTCAATGAATTACCGTAGCTTAAGCTAAGAGGCTACAGCCTCATCTTCGCCTTTTGTACTACGCAACATTACTCTACAATAAAGCCAATTTATTATTATTATATCTATAGCGGGACCTATTACAAATAGTATATAAAAAAAATTGTATCTCAAAATTAATATAAACTTTCGCTCTTAAAATTCCCTCAGAACCGTCTCCTTGAATATTTTAGATTGATTAAGAAACACCCTGTGTGTATATTATGTTTTTATTTTAGAGCATTTTGCACAGACGTAGTCACGGACGCGCTATCGACGTAAATTAATTCTGCAGTAGTTGTCCTTGTTAAACGTTTGTTCCCAAAATGAACAAGATTATTATTTTGCTCTCCCTTTCTCAAGCGTCGGAATAAGACTTGAAACTGTTGGTCCCAACCAAGACGACAAAATTCGTTTTGAGTAAAACTGATATGTTTAAAATTTTGCACATTTTCATTTATTTCTATCACAGTCTATAATAACAGTTGGAGATTGGTACAAAATATTTGGTTGATATTACTTAAAATTTATTTTACAGATTTACAAAATAGGAAATGGCACTCGGATGTGTATAATATTGAAGAATATATAATAAAGAAAATACTTTGATGTATTTCTCTCTGCCTCTCTTAATATTAATATGTCTTCTAGTATTTCCTCATATTATACAGTTTGGACCAAGAGTTAAGCATATTGTCACACCCGGTATATTGTAATCAAAATATTGCATACGGTCGAACGAGGTATTTTACGCTGATTTGATAATTTAGAAAAGTTCACCAAAGTTTATACAAGTTCATGACTCTAATATAGGAATAGACAAGAAAATTGCTGATTAATATTTTTCTAGAAAAACGGTACGACCGACGCTAACATTAGACAATTGCATTGGTCGATATTCCAAAGAGTGGAAAAAGGTAAAGTTATAAATATTGTTGTAACAGGAAGTTACAGAGGATTTTTTTTGCACTTCTGTGTAATAAAGTTTGAAGAGAGTGGTTAGAGACTTGGCGGCTCGGACCATGAGGTCTCCCCGCGTTGGAGCACATATGTGTCCGAATGCTCCACCAGGTTCTCTAACCACAAAACTCTCTTTTTTGGGGTTCTTGAGTAGTGTCATTTAAGTTTTACGGTTTATCAACGCGAAGTTATAATATAGTATTAATATTAAATATTCTGAACGTTTCTTTTTTAACTAAAAAAAAAAATCAGCTGTGTCGAGGATGATGTTTAAATTGTAAGTACCAATTTTAAATTATTAGAATTGTTGATTTTTTGAAACTTGTACTTTTTCACCGAATTGATTTTCTTATATTTTAAATATCTGATTTAATAAATAATAGTTAGTAAATATATTTGACTTTCCTTTTTATTTTAAAATAGTTTTCTAAATTCAATCAAGTAACTATTAACTGAGAGGCGCAGTTCAAATACAGACCGGCACTCGTTTACGAGGGAGAATCGTTAAGATCCTCTTTCGTGAGCGTGATGTAAGTGGGCGATTTTCAAGTAGCTCAACAAGCCAAGCCAGTAACTAAATTAAAACCAAAAGAACATAACTTAATAAAACTCAAACCCTTCTCTAAAATCTATATTACGTGAATCTTCCAATACTACAAAGACATAAGGGAGGCTGATCCCTTACTTTCTAATCCTTATTGCCACATGGTGAAGGCACCATTTTTATAAAATTCATATTCTTATACTTTCTTATTTTTTGTGACATAGTAGTAATAGTTTTTAATAATTATTCTTTTTCCATTAAATTCATTTTCTTATTGGTGGTTTTACATACATAAGGGATTTTGTTTAATTTACCAGGGCCTCAGTCTCATTCAGTAGAACCAGACCGAAGCATGGGTCGACAGATACTGACATATTCAACTAAAATATCACAGGAAAATGTTAGATTTCAATTAATCAAATTATCACTTAATGAAAATGATCAAGGAGTATTCACTTGGTAAAAATCACAGTCAAGACTACCTACTCGAGGCTTCAATTAAAATTATATAAGAACGCAATCAGTTCGCAATAAATTTACCCAACTAATTATATAATCATAAAACAATTGAAAATTTATCTTACTATTCGACAATCTACAGCCAATCACTGTTTAATCATCAATCGGTTAAATCGTCATAAATTTGAAAACCGAACAATTAAATTTCTTTACTAATCAAAATAATCGTAAAAATTTAAACGTTATCAATAACTTCAAAATATATACACTTAATAATAAATGTTAAATCGCAATACTAATTAAAACACAAAATAACTTTTCGAGATCTTGAAATTTACAATTATTAATACTTAAACCTATCGGAACGTAAATAAGGTTCAACCATAAGCTGACGCAACTTCGCCACTTCTAGTTCTAAGTAATCAAACTTGTCACTTCGTCGTCAGTTAATCGATTTACTTCTCATTCATTCAATCAAGACTACATTAAGGTAAAGAACACTAAATGTATGGCGTGTGATTAATTATTTAACTTGATAAGGGTTTAGTCTCATTGCCCATTTACAGTCGTACTGCAATCCAATACCAAATACGTCATAATCCTTCCAGCGATGACCAAACACCAACTCAAATATGTCAACTCACGTGGTGACGAACTTCCAGTAGCAAACAACTTAACAACTCTTTTCACGTACAATACTTCAACAAAGCTTTACCTGGTAATTAACTTACGTTGATGGTATGTTGCTTTTTAAGGTGAAATAGAGCTATATCGTTTTTTCATAACACTCCAACCAGTTGTTGTTGGTCGATAACGGTTCAGTGCACTAAAGAACGTAAAATAATGCTAGAGAAAATTCTAGAATATTCGACATAGCTACTTACTTCAACTACCACGAGCACATTCACTCCGGTTAACACCGACTTATGAGAAGATTACTCAACCAAACGTAGAACGTACGATAAAATCCCACAAGATTTACGTCAAATTTCCACCAAGATCCCAACAATTAGGAAACTTTACTGTATTCGTTGTAGTGAATTAGAACCAATAAAAGAGGTAATAATAATGACATAATTATAGCCTTAGTCTCAGCTGATCCGACCACAATGTTGCATTCTGCCTCTAGACAGTGCAATCTTAATGTCAATTTGCGAACAGCTGATCTAAATGGAAAATAGGTAACTCTAACCTACAAATGATATTACAAACAAACCGTAACATATTATATTTTATTATGTGTAAAGATGTTTGTTAATTTCGGAAAATTATGACCAGTATATTATGTATGTTAATTAATCTCATATCAGGCAATGATTTAATATTATTTTTTAACTTAATAAAATTTGGATAAAATCATTTGTTTTCGAGATATTTTGCTCTTGTTGTCTACGCGGCTCACTGTATTTTCACTAGTAACTCAAGCATATTTAACTCAAATTCCCATTACCGTGCATCAAATTAAGAATAGTTTTCGAAAAGGTAATAAAACTAAACACTACGAACACGAAATTGTTTATTATTTTTAACATAATTTGAAGCATCGTAGTCAAATATTAATTATTTAAACATATTATTTTAAAAACATGAAAAATTAACTAAATGAACATTAGAAAAACTACCAGTCTAAAGAAATTGCTCGATATGACCATCAACTTGATGGTGCACAAGTTGAAACCAAATATTTTGTCTAATTAAGAGAGGCAAATCGTCAAGTATATCTGGAAGTATGTTTTGAAGAAATGCTAAAAATGAATCACCAGTCAAATTCCCTGGTAAAATTACAGGACCCAAAAAGAAATTATCCACGACACCAACCCAGACGTTTACTTTAAAGTTTACTGGATGATGTGTCTCTACTACGGCATGAAGATTTTCTTCTGCCCAGATATGTGTATTATGAATATTTGTGACCCCGTTTCTAGTAAAGGTAGCTTCTTCCGTAAACAAAATATTTTTGATGAAGTGTATATCTGTGTCATGTATTTCGCATATCCACCTACATAGCCTAGATCTCAGCTCAAGTTCTTGAGGCAGCAGAGATTGTACTTCTTGAATGTGGTAGGGGTAAAGCTGCCGTCTTTTTAAAATCTGGTGTACTTCAGATTTCTCAATATTTTCAACCTGTCGGGCAAAAACTCTGGTACTAATATTTGGTGTCTCCTCGATGTTTGTTAAAATACTCTCCTCCTTTTCCGGTTGAATTAGACGGGGTCGACCGCAGTTCCCTTTACGCTCTTCCCTATTTCTTCCACTGTGCCTTAGTCGCCTAACTAAATTTGAAAAATACCTTCGTCTTGGATGAATTCGATTAGGGAACTTTTCTGCGTGCCGCCTAGCGCGTAAACTAGCGTTAGAAGTTACATTTTCCTAGTAAATAAACAAAAATACAATTTAACTGATTATAATCAATCAAATGTCATTTCCGAAAAACATATAAAATTGTTTCGTCTACGATCCATTTTCGTTGTGTTTACTTATAAAATTACCGATAATTAAAAATATTAACTTTTAAACCTTAAACTACTATCAAATTGTGACAACTAGTTTGACAGCGATAAAACATTGCTTAACTAGGTATCCAAGTTACACCAGAGTTGCTTGATATTTCAACATTACAAGATTAGCCAGAGCCGCCGAGGCATCAAACAAGAGCCAATACTTTTCCAAATATCTCAAAAACAAATGATTTTATCCAAATTTTATAAGAGTTAAAAAATAATCACAAATACATAGTAACCTATAAATACTTAGTTTAAAAGTCATTAGCGTACGTAATAAAAACTTGGGGGCTCAATAGGTACTAAACATCCCCTATTTTGGCTATTAAGACATGGTTTTTTGTGTTGTTTTTTGAAAAGAAGTAGCTCTTCATGCTGAAGCAACACACTAAATTTGAATCCAATATCTCAATAAATACTAGAATTATTTAAAAATATTGGTTTTAAATTTTCAACTTTGACGCCCTGTATATCGCACATGGAGGGCTAAAATGAAAAATTACATCTTAAAACTCGCTTTATTTTTGCTCAAGGAATCTGTGGTTAACGGATTGACCTCCTTTGGCTGGACTCCCTGTATAATATAAGTAAACAAAGTGGAATGGGATTTAAATATGTGTGAATATCGTTGCAGCAATAATAAATCTAAATATAATATGAAATAAGTGAACAAAGTGAAGTATTCCATTAACCAAAATTGATTTCACAAAGAAGTAACCGATAAGATCGCATATATTGTAAGTAAACAATGAAAATATTTGTAGTTGGTAAATGCCTGAGTTAGCCCTACTCAACAGTAAATTTAGGTCCTAACATAGCTAAGAAAGGTGAAATTAGTGACGTATGGAATAAAAAAAATTTCTTGAGCCAAATGGAATATTTAATAGGCATTGGCAAATTGATTCTTTATCATTCCGTTGGTTTTGTTTATAAACACGTCCCCGTTTCTCATACCTCGACGATTCCTCTACGTATTCCCACCAAATTTTGACCCGAAATGGTAGTTAGGTATATAAAAAGTAAAAATAACTTTGTGGCATAGCGGGGTGGTTTTCCCTACACAGGGGACTTTGTTTAATTTAGAAGAGCGGCAGTCTAATTCAGTAAAACCAGACCGAGGCATGGATCGACAGAAACCGACGAATTTGTTTAGCTGTGATTATAAAAAAATTCGACGGTATCTGCCCATGACTCGGTCTGGTTCTACTGAATTAGACAGAAGCCCTGCGACATTAAACAAAGTCCCTTGTGTAAGTAAAACCAGCAATCTTGTCCGCTAAGCCAAAAAGTTATTTTTCTATTAGAATTTCTTATGGGAACATGGAAAATTGGCCGTTTTTGGTCGGAACCTAACATCTACTAAGCATTTCCCTTTTTAAAGTATTTTTGAAAATAAAACTAGTGGAGACCAGAAACATTATGCTTCTTTTGTAATTATACTCGTATTAGTCATGTTAATATTTTCTGGCTGGTCTATATTTTTTGCTCGATTCTTAGCTGCTGGGTTTCAAAGAAACTGTAATTTGTTGATTAGTTTTATACAATATCGCAACGTCGTATATTGTTGTTTTTATCGAATTTAAATCAAATAATATCATAAAACTAGATCGGATATGTATTGCCATTTGCGAAAAGAACACAGACTCTAAGAAGTTGAACAATTTGTTCGTTAAAATAGAACATATTGACGGTGTATTTTCCTTTTGTATTAGGTATCAATATTTCTCAAACAAAGCACACTCAACCGTACATAAAGACTACTTCAATTCATCCGACTTCAAAGTAAGTGCTTTCATAAAATCGCTTGATTATATAAATATCAATTTGGTCTTCTTATAGAGCTTTTCTGTTTTATATGCATTGCATTTTACTTTTGAAACATTTTGCGTTGTGTTTCTGTTGCTACGAGTATATTGTTTATGGTTTTGAAGATGCTTGTTGTGACATTTGACCAACACTTCAACTCTTCAGCTGAATTTGATTGCAGTTTAGGTTTACATGTTTTGAACTAGCTATAGATTTATTACCTTGAGTACTTTAATGTATCGCTCGATTCTTTTAAGAAATGTTTGGAGACATGTTTACGGGCTTTCTATTTAGATTTATTTTGGTGAATTATGTTCATTAATTTTCGATACACACGTATTTGTATTTATGTTTTTCTGTTTTTGAATAATTAGTTTTATGGTTATTATTGTATGCTAATGCTAGGCTATTTGTTTTTTGTGTAAGATTGTGTCTTGTTATTTGGTAGCAATACCTGTTAGACAATAAAGAGATTATTATTATTTTTATTATTTAGGTATAAATATTTATTTTAAATAACTGTGCGTATTTCTTTTAAACGAGAAACTTAAATGTATTAAAAATATATTAAATTTGTAATATAAGTAAACAGAAAACTTTTCTGGAAAATAAAATTTCACAAACATAAATAAAATTTCAACAACATAATAAATGGATACATCACCGATTAAAGGATATTTTCCAATAAAATTCAGCTATATTATACATTAGTCACTCTAAAACAACTATCAACTGGCTAAATATTGCATGTCATCTCGATGTTTAAAGTTATCGATAATTTGACGTTTTGAAATAAAATAAAACACAATCAAAATAATTATTTGGGAAATGAAACGGTGGATCGCTGTATACTTTATAGATGTCACCGGTAACTTAACATTCTTTATTTATTAAAAAAAAAACCCTCTTTGCATGACCCTTTTGTTTACTAAAATATCTAAAGCTTTCCCCAAATAGAAGGTTTACTAGAAATAAAAACACAAGATTTGGGGCTATCAAAACAATCAATTTAATTATAAATAATAAAAATGAATAACAATAAAAGAGAGAAATATGTATAAATAAAAAGAATAAAACATTAAAAGAAACTGAAAATCTAAGAAAGAAAATTTTAATCTGTACAACTTGAAATTGGTAGATTAATATAACTACTACCAATCTAATATTAGTAATGTGTGCTTTGATGGTTACGAGTTGGCTAGCCACTACTGTAGGAGGACGGCTGTCTATGGGGGGTGGCTATTTATCTTAAGAAGGGTATAAAGTACGAGGCACTGGATTTGGACCCATACAATTTCGACTTTCACTCTGAATTTTGTGCTGTTCGAATACCTGGTACGGGCCTAATAGCACTTGTTCTTTATAGATCCTGTTCTAATGGAAACATCTTCGAGTTTCTTAGTGCGCTTGAATCTGTTTTGACATACTTGTCTGCAGCGACACATGATGTTGTAATTCTGGGGGATCTTAATATTGACTTCAATGCCCCCTCTTCTCATTTAACCTCATTGACTTGTATTCTTGAGTCGTTTGGTATGTCTGTTACAATATCCGAACATACTCGAATTACCAGGTACTCAAAATCATGTATTGATAATATCGCAACAAATTTGGATGCTGATAGATGGCAGGTGGGAGTGCTGGATGCCGGTTTTTCGGATCACATGGGTCAGTATATAACTTTAAAGCAGGATGTGAGTGTTGATTCTCCGTCTACATGGACTAGATTATTTTCCAGTGAAGGAAAACTTAAATTTATTGACACGCTCTATAACGTAAATTGGAATTTGTTTTTCCACTCTGATGCCGATCCGGATGATTTGGCTACTGGATTGGTCAACCTATTGAATGGGTTAGTAAATGATTGTTTTCCTATGGTTAAACAAAAGCGTCGGCCCCCTATTCGTAGGCATAGTCCAGACCTAGAAAGCAAGAGATCAATTTTATCTACTGTTAGTGCTGTGTGTAAATGCACACAAATACGCGAAGACTGGGATTTTTACAACGTGCTGAAGGCTGAGTTTAAGAAAGATTTGATGTGTGCAAAAAGGAACGCATGCGACCAGTATCTCTTAAGATCTGCGAATATAGCCAGAGACGGTTGGCGTTTGGTGAACTATATTGACAATCGCAAATCGAGAGATCACATTGAGTCTGATATTTCTGCTGACGACTTTAATGACTATTTCGCTTCGGTTGCTGTGAGGATTATTCAAAGTTTGCCTACCCATTCGCTCTGTTCGGCGACTGAGTTTTTGAGGGGTCTTGCGATGCCAAACTACAGTTTCTTCCTCAATCCTGCCACCGAGTCAGAAGTTTATTCAACAATCTGTGGTTTGAAAAATTCGTCATCTTGTGATATTTATGGGTGGAACAGCTATATTGTTAAAAGCTGTGTGGACGTATTAGTTGCGCTACTCACTAACCTAATAAACTTATGTTTTTCGAATGGTTGTTTTCCGAAGTGCTTTAAGATTGGAAAGGTAATCCCTTTGCTAAAGTCTGGTAATGCTGACGATTTGAATAATTATCGCCCCATTACAATTACCGTTATATTTTCTAAGGTACTCAAGGTTTTGTTAAAGTCCCGACTTTCGGATTATTTGGAACAGTTCGATCTACTCGCTCCATGTCAGTTTGGTTTTAGGAGAGGGGGAACAACAACCGGAGCTATCCTGAGTGTTGTGGGCGATGTAATTGCGTCTTTTGAGAATGGTAAACACTCTGTATTGACCACGACTGATTTGTCTAAGGCTTTTGACTGCATTTGCCATGATACCCTTCTGGAAAAGCTGTCTTTCTATGGAGTGAGGGGGATACCTTTGGGGTTGATTAAATCTTTCCTGTCTTTTCCTGTCTCTGCAGCTGGTCGAGTTGAACGGTGAAACATCTTAAATTTTCATGTCCTTAGAACGGCTTACTTTGTGGTTTTCCATTCACACTTGACTTACGCCATCGTGCTTTGGGGTGGTTCTTCGCACGCCTTGAGAATTTTCAGATTGCAAAAGAAGTCAGAATACTGGTTGGCGTTGGGCCACTTGACCATTGCAAACCGCATTTTGTAAACCACGGTATAATGCCATTGCCGTGTGTTTTTATCTATCATACCTTATTGGAGATCCATTCAATTCAGGATTCACTGCGGCCTCACTCTAGTAATCATACCTACAGTACTCGGTCGGCTGATTTGTTGATCATTCCAAAATATAGACTAACAAAATCTAAAAATAACTCTTTTAATTACAAATTTTATAATAAGGTACCGAAGCAGATTCGGTCGTTTAACTACAAATTATTTAAAACTAAAATAAAGACAAGCACTGTTTTTACTCTGTCGATGAATTTCTTGAGAGTGATTGGTTGTAGAGTTCTTGATTCTTGTTGGCAATATTGCGTTGTTTTGTTGTGCAGTATTGTCCTAATTGTTGTATATTGTCGTATATATTTTTATGTGATTTGTATTTGTGTTGTATTTGCAAGTATTGTATTTATATTGACAAACTGTATTTTTCGAATATTGCAATAAACTATCTATCTATCTACTAATAATTATATTAATTTCTGCACAACACAATTATAATTCGAAATATTAAACATTTACTAAAAGAAACAACTTTAACTTTACTGAAACTGAATTAGAAACAAAAAGGTCTTTAAAAAGAATAAACAAAAAACTTACTGAAGAAAACTTTACGTCGACTGATAACTTAGAAACTTTAGAAAACTTACTATTTCTGAACTGATAAGAACTGGACTTTATAAACTGAAATAGTACTTTAATACTTAAAAAAAACTAGAAAATAATTCTTAAACTTTAGAAAATCTGAGAAGTCCAAAACTCTTAAGAATAAATTCAAATAATTCTTTAACTTTATAAAAATTAGTACGCGAAGGCATTTCAAAAAAAACGAAATATTCGTACACCACTAAAATGTAACAGCAATCTTGTCGACTAGATGTCATTAGCTGTTTCATTTGGAATTAAAATTATACTATAATTTTAATTATTCAATTTTACTTTGTAAAGTGGGAAACAATACGATTATAAAATAATGACTCCTGAATCCCCATAAAAAGCGACTGGAGGAAAAACCATAGGGCTAAAGCCTTTAAAATCATACTTTGGTATGGGGAAAACCATGTAACACTCCAATTACCTATATAATATATACAATAATAATCTACATCTAATCAATAGGTAGCTATTTCGACAATATTAAAGAAAACAACCCTGTAATAAAATTCCTTCGGGACTATAATTCGAACAAAGAAACTCAACCAACATATGGTTATATTTCACTATCTCTTTATTTATGTTTCCAAAACCTATAAAATAAAGATGAATTTTAGAACAGTAAAGGTCCTTAGGTAGTAAGCTTTATTACTTAAAAGATATGTTGAAATATTTACAACCTTTTAAAATAATATTCAACAAAATATCTTATTTCTTATAAAAGGTAAGTACTTGTGACCCATATAACTTCGTCATAAAAACAAGAGAAAAATAAAGCTACCCTACGTAATATGATTACGAAATTTACAATACCTTACCTATTTTATTATTTTGGTTTACATTATACAAAAAATATGCAAAACTAAATAAAATTCCATAATCCAATAACAGAATATACATGCAACCCATGGTTCAAAAAAGAACACTTTTAACCTGCAACTTACGGTTTAATGAAATATATACAGGGTGATTCATCCTGGAAATAGTACATTAATATAGAACCTTTTCGATATTACCGAACTCCAAAGTTTCAACAACATATCTTTTGTAGTTCCCGAGAACTTTGAATAGGCCCAAAGTTCTCGGGAACTACAAAAGATATGTTGTTGAAACTTTGGAGTTCGGTAATATCGGAAAGGTTCTATATTGATGTACTATTTCCAGGTTTATATTACTTCCGGTTGTACCGGAAGTTTCCACCTAATTTGTTATTTTAAATAGAAGAACCACATTTTTTATTTTTTTTTTCAGATTCCCTATACAATTTAAAGGCCACTTTGTTAAGCATTCCCTATACCAAAACCTAACAGATTTTTTCCTACAATTTTTTTTTCGAAAAAGTTGACGTTTTGGTATATACGAGTATATTCAGCAGTAACCTACGGTTTCAAATCCGAAATGTTCATCACGTATTTAACAAAAGCCGTCAATTTTGCTTAAAGTTTGTATCGTCCTATTTTAGTAATTACAGGTAGATATACCACCAAACTGTCACCTAAATAATAATTATGATTAGCCTAATATAGGTATTTTACAATAGTTAAAAGCATAGAACGTAACCTATATTCCGGTCGCCTTATTCAGTCAGATATGCTGTGATTAATTAACAAACTGGATTTGGGGCAATAAAGGTAACGCAAACATTTAATCATGTAACTAAGCCTGAGGTTGACATTATGAAATTATAGTTGCTTTCTATATAAAATGTACATATTATGGTAATGTTTTTAAGAATAGCTTTTTTACTAGACTTTTCCATTCTGCAATTGGGAAAATAACTTTAAGACGTAAATAAATTGGATGTATAAGGAATCTTTTCAGGTTGAATGAAATATAAAGTTAAGTGAAAAAAGTCTATTTACGCTTAGTATTACATTTATTGTTGTTTAATGCTGTAGCCATATGTTTATGTAATTATTGTAGGTACTTATTATTTTAATAGTAAGTCTTTCTTTCTACATCCTGTACATGAAACAGAATATGTAATATTTTACGGAAAATAAACCGAAAGGATTCAAGCGGCCCCGACGGCGTCCCTTGTTCTCTCTTGAAGCACGTGATTGAAGATATGGCACCAGTTTTAACACATTTGGTTAATCGTGGAAAATGCACATATTCATAATTTTAGGCGAATTCTTAATTGAATCTCTTAGTTTCATGTAGACGACTCTGTATTTTATGATGCAAAAATTAAAGTTAAAGTAAAGTTTTCCTATAGATATGTATATCTTTAATTTAGCATGGAAGAGGCACACATATTAATATAATAGACTATTAAGACGTAAACTAGATGCCATGAGATTTTTTTTCTTGGAAGAAAATTCAACACTATTACGTGGATTTTTTTAAGTAAAATAAACGAAAATGAAAGCAAATAACATGAGTTTGTGCTGCGATAAAAAAAACAAAATTTTTATTTATCATAATATATTAGCAGAGATATTAAAATCTACCCACCTTTTTACGAGTAGAATGCTTTTGTTAGAGTATTTCACTGTTATTTTAACATCAAGTTACTTTGTTCCCTTTTAGCCCATTCGCCATAAACTTAGAAATCTATTCAATAAAGTTATAACCGACCGACATATAAAATACATTGAAAACAAAAAATAAAACACATAAGTATAAAATCTTTCCCAAAATAATATGGTTGGGGCTAAAATCAATCTGGCAAAAAAATATAACCTACACATGTTTTCGTTTGCTTTTAGATATAGAAAAAATATATATTGAGTATTATGAATAAAATTCATATCTTTTTTCCGTTTTATTTCTTAGAAAAACGCAAAACCACGTAAATAGATTCTAAATCAGGCGCTTTTTTTGGGGTGAGCATTATTTTGTATAGCAACCATATTTTCAACCATTTGTTTTACTTATAAGGTGAAAAAATCAGAGTAAGTTTTGCATTGTTTTTTAATACAGTTTAATGTTTTAATTTAATTTTTAATGTATGAAATGTTCCAAATGACCGCCGTTTTCTAAAATACAATAGCCCCAGGCCCATCATAAACGTGTTATGGTGAACGTTGGATCATCTCTGCAAGAATACTATGGGCTTCTGCCCTGATATATGCTTTCAATGCCTCGATATCAAGATGGTAGGTTTTGATATACTCTATCCTGTAAATATCCAAAAAAAAAAAGTCTACCGGAGTTAAATCCGGATACCTTGTGGCTAATATGCCCGGTTTTACCAATCCACCTGTTAGGGAAAACAGTAGGTATTTAAATAAATATTTGCACGTAGTGTAGTTAAAAATAAAACTGAAAAAAATACTGTGATTTCTTAGGTCATTCCAATCTTTTACCTTATATTATTAAGATATTTGTGGCACTTCCGGTTACACCGGAATTTGATGCCAACGTTCTAACTTTTATCGCAACGGAAATTTCAAAGAAAACAGAAAATTGTAAAAAATTAAATTCACTCTGTACCTATGCAGAGACATGTATTGATTGTGGTATTAAACTAAACTAATAAAATGGAACGTGAGGTGCCACATAACTTTTCTCTATTACCGTTTAGGCTAAGCCTTAGAATACATCGAAATTTGGCCACCCTGTACAGTAATCAATTTAGCAAAATAATTTAAGTGATTTGTTTGCTGATGTATTTTGGAAAATAAATAATGCTCTCATTAAATATTCTATTAACTAATAATTAATTACGCACAAATTTATTGTAAATAAGTATCAACATAAACCATTATTCGATATGTTGCGCATACAGTTTTAAAATAGACTGTATAATATATTTTCCATTTCAATTTGTTATTTGTGTAGGTACATTAAAAAATAATTTGATTATCTGAGGTACGCGTGAATTTAGTGAGCGATTTTGTACATATTGTAACAAATTGGATATACAAGGTGTTTCTAAAATAGGTGGTCAAATTGGGGACGCCTAATCATGGAAAAAACCTAACTTGTAATTTTTCGAAAAGTCCTTATATACAAAGATTAGGGAGGGTAATAAAGATGACTGCCTGCAGATGCTTTTTTGAAATATTTTCGAAACAAGTAAAGATGAATTAATCAAATGTAGGATATTTATTCACCTAGTTAAATGTCGTAAAATGACCTGAAATTGAATAAAAAAGGATGATCATAGGCGGGTAAACGGGGGGACCCTTGCCTTAATTATAACCTAACTTTTTTCCTTGTGACTTTTATTCCATTTGTGTCAAAAATGTGATAAAATGAACTTTTCTACATAAAAAAGGCATACTTGTTTTTTCTTGAAAAACGTAAAGGTTTTCGAGAAATTCGAGTTTGAAAATTTTAAAATTAAAATTTTTCTTTGGAAAACTGTATTTTATTAATGCTGTGTACTAAGGACCAGTTTTGTCCAAAAATTTTCAAACTCAAATGTCTCGAAAACCTTTAACTTTTTTATGTAGAAAAGTTTATTTTATCACATTTTTGACACAAATGGAATAAAAGTCACAAGAAAAAAAGTTAGGATATAATTAAGGCAAGGTCTCCCCCGTTTATCCGCCTATGGACATCCTTTTTTATTCAATTTCATGTCAGTTTACGACATTTAACTAGGTGAACAAATATGCTACATTTGATTAATTCATCCTTACTTGTTTCGAAAATAGTTCCAAAAATCGTCCTCAGGCAGTCATCTTCAACACCGTGTATATTTGTAGATATATAACTCTATTCTCATAGGGAATTACACTTTTCTTGTAGACAAAGTCAGGTACTTAAAAAAATTACAATTAAAAAATTACAACATATACACAAGTGTGCAATCATCATATCAAATAAATAAAAACAAAAATATGAATGTCAAATTACAAACATATGCACATAACAATACAATAAATAACACATCCATTCAAAAATACACAACATGAGCACTACCAGACATTACAAACGTGAGCCCAACATGACAGTGTTAAGAAAAATAAACCACTACCAGGCATCTGAAAAGAAATCATCAAGATAATAATAGACTTTGTCAAGCAGCGTTCTTTCGACAGACCTTCTAAATTGCCTAAAATTGTCCATTGCCGTTAAAGTTGGTGGCAAGTGATTATAAATTTTGCGGCTTTCATAAATGAGAGATCTCCTTGTTAAGGCTGATCTAGGTATAGGTAGGTGTGCGCGCTGGTGCAATCTCGTAGGATAACGGTGAGGAGATGGAGCAGACCAAGATATAATCTGCAAGTTTCTATGCAGGAGACATACAGTTTCTAATATAAATAATGAATTGAGTGCCAATATTTGATGTTTCTTAAACAGTTTTCTACAATTTGCTCCTACAGCAACCCTACACAGATAGCGGATTGCCCGTTTCTGTAAAATAAAGACACTTTTGAATAAAGCTCGCCTGCATGAACCCCAGAAAGTTATACCATACCTAAAATGTGATTCAACTAGGGAAAAATAAGAGTTACGCGCAGCCTCCGCTCCCAATGCCCACGCAACAACCCTTAACGGATAACAACCCGACGAAACTCCTCCACTCAACTGCCTTACATGTTCCTCAAATTTAAGCCTTATATCTATGTAAAGTCCAAGAGATTTAACACACTTAATATCTTCGATGGGATTGCTCTCCAGGATCAAGTTACCAAAGTCAAAATTAAAAGACAAGTTATACGTCTTTGCTATATTGAATGAGAGATACCTAGTTACAATCACACCACTCCTTTTGAACATCAACGTTCTCATTATCTCACAGGAGTGTTGTATCATCCGCAAAGAGGGTAAACAGCAAGCCAATAGTTGTTATGTCATTAATATATAGCAGAAACAGAATGGGTCCCAAAACAGACCACTAGGGTACTCCGGATGTTATATCTGAACTATTTGATGAGATTTGTAGAATTCTAACGAGCTGGTGGCGGTTGGTTAAATAGGATTGGAACCATTTCAAAACTACACCCTCAACGCCATAAAAATGAAGCTTTCGAACGAGAATCCGGTGATCCACACAATCGAATGCCTTGGAAAAGTCACAAAACACTGCGGCAACCACTCTACTCTCATTAAGTTTAGTGTAAAGGTTTTCCAAAAAACAGAAATATAGCCTCTGATGTGCTTCTCGATCTCTGGAAACCAAACTGCGCAGATGTTATTATATTGTGTGTTCCCAGGTAATTTTGAAGTCTATTCTTTTTACCTTTTTGATAAGTCATCAGATAGCTGAGATATAGGGGGTGACTGAAAATACAACACTTTTAAAATCGTCCTGTATCTCAGAGACAAAGAAATCTCAGAATTCTCTGCCAATTTTGTTTATGCCATTGACAGTTTGACAAAAATGTAGAACGTTATTGCGAAATCGGGAATTTTCTATCTTAATATATAATAACTGAGAAACCCGGCGATTACAACGAAATTAGGACACCCTGTACAGTATGCATTCAATATCGTCTAGGTATATGGGGGAATGCAATTTGGGAGTTCCCATATTTGTTTAAATTGTAGTGCAGATTTCTTCCATATATTTGTCGTTCGTACAGGTTTTGCAGCGATCAAAGCCAAACAAATGTGGGATCAAAGTTGAAGGTAGTATAATAATTCAAAGAACATGCGAGTTTCAACAAAAAGCTATTATTAATTAATTATTGCTTGTTACATAAAGTAAGAAAAATTTTATGTTGGAAATTTGTTTCATGATTTTGTCAGTCATCTCTCGTGCTAGTATTGCTTGGCAAACGTATTTTAAGGAGTTGGAAAAAGAATTTTGGAGGAAATTGAGCACATTATAATCACTTTAGGACAAGACGACGGCAGCGAGACTGATGATAATGATGATTGCCACCTTCTATAAAGTAATACTAATTATGATCGTTATATTTAATCGATATATTTAAAACAGTTAATTATAGTTTCTAAACGTGACTTAAAGGAACAAAAAGATCCAAGATATTTAAATATTTTCGATAAGCGTTAAGTTGATTTAGATTTTTTTGTTTAAATGAAGCAAGATTACCAAAGTATTTAATTTATTTCGTTAAGTTGTTTTAGAATGTTTTTGTTTTTTATAACAACGTTTTATTTTCATTTTTGGAATGCAAACTTTAGTACATACTTAAAGTAAAATAAATAATTAAATAAATAAATAAAATACTTCTTGGGTATTATAGCTTAATATCAGTAGGTACTTTTACCAAACACGTGAAGAACTTTTCATTAATTTTAATTTTTTAGTAACACATAAATGTTTATTAATTATTACTAAACTTTCACAACGCACGCCTCTGGAAATTTTATGAATGAAATCAGTCATGTTTTATTACAACTGCATTCCCCTTACCTACACCGCGCTGTTACAGATCAATTTGCCAAACAATATAAGCTCCTCGTAAATATTGGAAATTAGGGTCACACTGCCTGCCGATCACCACTGATGAGTTGTTACTTCTTCTCCGGCCATCGTTTGTGAACTGTGTTTTACCGGGCATATTGCCTGCTTACACTAGATGTCGCCAAAAACATCTTTTTAAGAAGCTATTTGGCTACTAAAAGAATACCAGCATGGAAATTTAAACAGCAATGGTTGTTCCTTTTACCATATTTAGAAGGTGGAAGGTGTAAGACCAACATTCCTTATTTGTTCTCAAGCCAATGAAGAGACAGAAGTTTCAGATGCGGCACCTCATCATTAAAAACCACACGTAGGAAGACCTGAAAACGGGTCACAAGAGGATACGCAGCGGGATAAAAATATTGACATTTTAGATAAAATAAAAAAGCGAAAACGAATGCAGTCGCTCAAAGACTCCATAAAATACACGAGAATGCAAACCTAAGAAAATAAAGAAAAAATAGCCTAAGAAAAGAAATCTCTGCGTCTGGAAAATATGGACGACGTGGATTTGTTTTTCCCAAGCAGGGTAAAAATCACTAAAAAGCTGCCAAAATACGAACAAACATCTGAACAACGAAGTTGTGAAAGACAAGCGTATTATTTCCCAAACAGTGTTTCTACATCGCTAGGTTTCGCACTATCATCATCTACAATGCAATCAGCAATTTCACCTAGGATTATTTAGGACAGTCCTCAAATTTGCTAAATGAAAGCAGACCAACGCTTGTGAATCGACTACATATTTAATGATTTTCAGCTTACCTTAAACACACGGCTAATATTTCTCCGGTCCTAATCATTTTTCGCAAGTGATTATTTTTCTTTATAATGTGTTCTTTAATATGTCAATGGAGGCAATTAAATTTATCTTTGTTCATACGAAAATACTATATTTATGTAGCTATAACGATCTGGATACTCGCTTAACTCTTGCATTAACCTATCATATTCTCCTAGTGCTTCACTGCGAACATTTATTTCGTCAACGCATTTCTTTGTTCGTCTTTCATAAACTGAGAGAAATGCAGCTACATTTTCTCATTCTTCTTCAAACTCTGAGCAACTCGTCAAGCTACAAGCTTCACTTTCCATCATAACAAACACTAAATATGTAATAAAATGATTTGCAATGTTTCGTAGTTTCTTTCAAGCGCGTGACAGCATGTGAGATTTTCAGATTTTCCCGATGTGACAACAAGTGATCTCGCAAGACGTGATAATGGTCTGTATGTCCTAATCGAGTACCCTGCATTCCAACACGAACGAAACAACAACGGGATCTAAACCAACCTGACAGAACTTCCGTGAAGCTACATCATGACTAGCACTCACGTTACAAAAACATGACCAACATATAAGACTTTAAGCTTATTTTCTCTTACATAGTGTTTCCCGTGGTAGTCCGGAAACTGCAGTTTCAGTTTAACCGCCGTTGCACTGAAGAAGTTCACAGGATCATCCGCGAAACGTTAGCCAGTAGAAATTTGACGCAGAAATTTATCCAGAAGTATTGTTTCTATAAGTTTAGTTGTCTGTTGAAGTTTTCCGACTAAATTATATTTTAGTTTTAGCCGGTTACGCTTATGAAAGTAAGATCATTCTGCCTTGTAATCGAATGAAACTCTATTGTTCTTTGTAAATTAAATTACAGAAACGAAAAATAAAGGTAGAAAGACTCATTACTAAAATAAATGAAATTAAGGAAAAAACGCAAAAAGGGAAAACTAACTAACTACGAGTAGAATAAAATTGAATAAAAGAAATACTTGTAGTTACATTAGCAACATCTCTAATTCGGACACAGCTGAGAACTCTTTACAACTTTTAAACTTGCACAAAACTTTATAAGACGCGTACAACAATTAAATGAGTTTAGTGCTTAGAGGACAAAGTTCCGATTGAAAGGTCATACCAAAAATTGCCTACTCGATTTGCCTGTTGCAGGAACCATTATATCCGTCTGTAAATCAAATATATTTGATTTCTGATAAATAATGAAGTCCAACTCTACAAAAATATCCAAATTTATTAATATTAATTTAAATTTAACTACCATACATGTTTCGAGTCTCATATTTTACTTCAGTGGCTTAATACATTAAAATAGAAAATCCATAATTTACATAATAACGAAGAATTATTTTTGATTTCATTAATAAGTTCGGTCTGAAATTGTCAAAGATCTCGATCCGATTGAAAAATTAGTATGTTAAATATGGTATTCAATATTCAAATTTACTCACCATTTTTGAATAAACATTATTTTATTAAGAGAGAGAGAGATGTATTTGGCGACACCTAGCGTGAACAGGCAATATGCCGGGTGAAACACAGTTCACAACGATGGCCGGACAAGAAGCAACAACTCCATTACATCCTATTGCCAACACTAGATGCGCAAGAATCCCATAGCAGGGAGGCTTTATTTAAGAATTGCTTGTTACATAAAGCAACAAGACATAGTAGTGTGAAACAAATTTCCAACATAACTTAGGGTCTTGTTGCTTTATGTAACAAGCAATTCTTATTATTTTATTATGTTTGACAATTTATGACTATACAAGGCGTTTCTCAAAAAGCTGGCCAAAATTTGTGAGCCAATTGGAGACATCTAATCATGAAAAAAACCTAAATTGTAATTTTTCGAAAAGTCCTTATTCACAAAGATACAGGGTGTTAAAAATGACTGCCCCAGGACAATTTTTTTGAAATATTTTCGAAACGAGTAAAGATGAATTAACTAAATGTAGCAGATTTATTCACCTAGTTGAATGTCATAAACTGACATGAAATTGAATTAAAAAGGATGACCATAGGCGGGTAAACGGGGGGACCCTTGCCTTAATTATAACCTGACTTTTTTCCTTGTGATTCTTATCCATTTTGTGTCAAAAATGTGATTAAATAAAGTTTTCTACATAAAAAAGGCATACTTCTTTTTTCTCGAAAAACTTAAAGGTTATCGAGAAATTCGAGTTTGAAAATTTTAGGACAAAACTGGTCCGTAGTAAACAGTATTAATAAAATTTTGGAAAACTTTTCGTTAGCAAACTGTATTTCAATAATTACAATTTAGGTTTTTTTCATGATTAGATGTAATGTATATTAAATTTTCTTTCTTTATTGTTCTTCTTTTTTTTTTCTTTTCTTTTTCTAACTTTGACTATTATTGGATATTGAATACCATATTTAAATTACATAGTAATTAATCATTCTGATAGAGGCCTTTGTAGTGTAAATGAACGATTTACTATTTAATCTATTACGCCACTGACGATGAGTACAATGTGAGACTCGAAATACGTATGGCAGTTAAATTTAAATGCATTTTGGAGGTGGTGTTGGACTTCATTATTTATTAGTAATAGACAGTCTCTTCTTCGAATGTGGACTATTTTTACCAATTATTATATTTGAGTTGATGGCAAAGCCGAACATTTGCCTATAGGTTGTTGTAAATTAATCCTAAGTGAATATTAAACAATATTCGATAAAAATAATTATAAAATTAGACGCGACGTTCTACTGAGGCAAAACTATTTAGATTTTGAAAATTATTTCAACGTCTAAGTTTGTAGACCTAGTAGGACTACATTTTAAGATAGGTGCCATTGAAACAGGGTGATACATTATCCCGTAGCATATCAAACTTGGTTCGAAAAGCTACCCATTATACAGGGTGATGGCATTTTGCAAATCCATAAAAATCTTGATTTTTTCAAATAGCACACCCTGTATATTATCTCACTATTAAAAAGCCAACATTCTACCATTAAAGTTTTAATATCAATTTTTTTAGAAAAATTGGTATAAAGACAAATTTACTTCCTATGCTACTTTTACGTATTGCCGCAAATAACGATTATATTAAGAGCGCCGTGCAGTGCAAAATAATTCATTTATGTCAAATTATTATTATTTTAAAACAATTTTTTTATTTTTAATATTTATGAGATTGTATTCTGCGGAAGAAAATGTTGACATGATATTAACAATTATTATTGGTGAATGTTTTTCAAATTGAAATTCCCACATCGGAGACACCCTGATATCAAAGTGCTTGCAAATTACCATTACTACGATACCGAGAATAAACATCAATTTCGTACTAAGCGTGGAGTGTTAACGTTTTTGGTGCTATAGTCAGAGATATCATATCTCTCTCTAGGTGCCATCTCCCCGACGAAGATTGGCGATCATCATTCTTATTTTGGATGCAGCTGCTCTAAAAAGCTCTATCGAGGAACATCCAAACCACTCTCTCAAGTTTCTCAACCAGGATATCCTTCTTCTACCCACGCTTCTTGTACCTTGGATCCTTCCCTGCATTATCAATTGAAGTAAGGCATATCTTGGTCCACGAGTCACATGGCCCAGATACTGAAGTTTTCTGCTTTTAATTGTTATTAATAACTCTCTTTCTATGTTTAGTCGTTCAAGTATTTCTAAGTTAGTTATCCGATCGACCCATGACACCTTCAGTACTCTTCTGTACACCCACATTTCAAAAGCTTCTAGTCTTTTGGTTATTTCTGCGTTCAAAGTCCATGCCTCGACGCCGTAAAGCAAAAGAGATATCATGATTGGGCCATATTTCTTTGACGGTCATTTAAAGGAAGATAAATTTTTACGATTTTTAACACATGATTTTTGGTTCATTTTCGATAAAGTCCACTAGACGTTAGGCAAAAATTTTAGTTACAATTGGATGGAGCTCCTGCACAGTTTAAGCGTACCGTGCGCGATTATTTACATAGAAAGATTCCTAATAAATGGATCGGCCGTGGCGGCCCCTATAACTGGCCAGCAAGATGACCTGACATAATTTCATTAGATTTTTTTCCTATCGGGTTATGCAAAAAACATAGGTTATAGTAGTCCATCCACTACAGCTGAAAATATCAAGCAAATGATGAGAGATGCTTTTAGCACAATAACAACTGATATGCTTAGAAATGTTTGGAGATGATACGAAAATAGATTTCAACATTGTGTTTATGAAAATGGACGTCACTTTGAACGTTTGTTATAACTTTTTCTTTAATTACTTTTACGTTTTAAGTTTTTCAAAACGTAAATAGATTCTTCGATTTTGTTGTAATAGTGTAATGTTTGCAATTAATAATATATTTTGCACTACACGGCATTCTTAATATTATAATCGTAAGTCAGTCTAAAAATTCTTTAAATATAAATAAAATTCTCAGAAATACAAAATATATACTAGATACAAAAAACTAAAACAGGTGTAAAAATATTCATATCTTCCAACATCTCATTAGTGTTCTTTTTTCCCTTCTCTCTCTCCATCATTGGCATTGCAATATTTGGTGAGAGAATTTTTGTTTAAAAGTTCTTTTAGAATCAAGTGAGAATCGAAATTGTATTTTTTTTTTTTTAATATATAAGTGCCTCGCTGATTTTGGTTTGGTGTAAACGTCGAGTAAAAAAAAATAAGTGTCACATGAAATGAAAAAACTTTTATTTAATTTTTTTTTGTTAGTACGAACCTAAAACCCAATAACAATATCCAAAAATGATATAATGATTATCGGATCTTTATTTCACACACTTACGTGCTTAAGTTTTCTAGCATTCACTGATGATGAAATTCTGACGATATCTAAACATTTTATTCTCAGTGAAAAAAACTTTTTCAACATTGGCAAATTCAATATTTATTGTAATTTTGAAGAAAAAGAAAACAATGCCCCATGCGGTCTTATATCTTGTTGATTCTGTTATTTTACCAGCTACCCATAGAAGCCGCATGTGAGGGTTTTTGTTATGATATTCATATATTGTGCTTTAGAGAGAATAGATGACAGCCATGTTAAGAAATATTCTATCACACTGTCCGCATTGACACAATTCTGACCATCGCATCATCATAATTCCGTGGTGTCGCTGCTTGTGTGCCTTACCCTGCAACGATAGTGATTGATTAACAGACACAAACACCAGCATGCGATAATGTTATTACAGATGATGTAGTTGATTGGCCTTATTAAGATACGTAAATTGGTTCATGTTTATCTACCACACATCATACCTGAAGCTTTAATTAATTACCAAAGTCTAATGACATTCACAATGTTAGTTACATGGTTGCAATTAAAGCTGTTACCGCGGATTTTACTTAGTTTGTGTGCGACTATACTAGGATTCCCGATTATATAGAAAAATTATTGGAAAAAATCTAATTAGCTATGTTCATGTCCATCATCGCAATGAAGAAAAATAACAGTGGGTATGAAAAACACTCAGTTCTCTTCACTTTTATTGTCCAAAAAATTTGTTTTATAGAATTTTATGTGGGCACATGTTTCGAAAATATTAAATTTCCATCTTTAGCCGAATAAGAACAATCTAGAATTTGTAGCTCTCCACACCATATGTGTAATATATATTCGTCATTCAATAATTCTTAGGACAAGTAAGAAAAAACCAAAATTTTGACAAAACTCGATTTTATTATTCAATATAGTTGCCTTTGAGGGCAATACAACGAGTATAGCGATTTTCCAACTTTTCGATACCACTTTTATAGTACGATTTCTCATTTTCGTCAAAATGGGCCTCAATTTCAGCGATTAGTTCATCATTGGACTTAAATTTCATTCCAGCAAGCATTCTCTTGAGATATGAAAACATAAAAAAGTCAATGGGGGTTAAAGCTGGAGAATACGGTGGGTAGCTAAGCAATTCGAAGCCCAATTCTTTCAACTTTGCCATAGTTTTCACCGATTTGTGCCACGGTGCATTGTCTTAATAATAATAATAGCATTTATTGTCCAACAGCAAAAAGCCTATTACAGGACAAATTACCTTGATATAAAAAATTAAGTAATTTAATTAAAAAATTAAGTATTTACCAACAAAAAAAATAAAAAAAATAAAAACACATTTTATTTTGCAAATGTGGCCGTTTCTTTGCGATTTCCGCCTTCAATCGATCCAAGAGTACTCAGTAATAGTTGCTGTTGATGGTGGTTCCTTTATTATTATAGTATTTATACAATTTAGATACAAGGGAACTCAAAAATGTTTTATTTAATTTTTAATTTTTTTTAATATAATTTAATATTATAAATTAATTAAAAAAAAATACAAAAAAAATTTAAAGAAAAATTAAAAAAAAATAAAATAAAAAAAAAATTAAAAAAATAAAAAAAATTTAAATTTTTTTTTTAACCCTCAATGACTTTTGTCATAGATAAACCTACCACAAAACGAGTGGGAAATTCCACAAGGGATTTCCTGTTTCTTAAATAAAATCCGTGTTAACATTAAACATTAATGAATCTTATTTTAAAGCGTTGTATAAGGTTTTCCAATAGGGATGATATGATTTTGAAGCGACGTTGAGGCTATTTGTAATATGTCATGATCTGTCATTTGTTTGTCATTGTATTCAGTAGTGTTTACAATTTCATCATGGAGAGATATACGCAAGAACAACGTTTACAAATTATCCAGTTTTATTATCAAAAAAATCGTTCTCCAATTGCAACTTTTCGTGCGCTTTTGTCATCGTCCAAGTTTGCTCGCTCTTCGTCGAATTGTTGAAAATTGTGAGCATAAGTTTTCTTTACATAATGTTCAAGTGCCAATAAGACAAAGAACCGCCCGAAGTAATGCAAATATTGCTGCCGTTCAGGCAAGTGTTTGCTGATTTTGTCTTGGAACAACTTGAAAACGATAACGTTTTTTTTTAAGAAAATATAATTCTCCGATGAGGCACACTTTCATCTGAGTGGTGCGGTAAATAAACAAAACTGTCGTTTCTGATGCGAAGAAAATCCACAAATTATTCATGAAAAACCATTACATTCACCTAAATTGACAGTTTGGTGTGGTTTTTAGACTGGTGGGTTCTCCGTCCGTACTTCTTTCGAAATGATGCTGGTAACACCGTTACTGTAAATGGAGAGCGGTATAAATCGATGATAACCAACTTTTTATGGCCGATTTTGAAAGAAGTTGATCTTGACAACATTTGGTTCCAGCAAGACGAGGCTACGTGCCACACAGCAAATGCGACAATTGAATTATTGCGGGAAAAGCTTGGAGATTCGATTATTTAAAAAAATTGTGATATTGAATAGCTTCGAAGAAGTTGTGATTAAACACCATTAGACTATTTCTTGTGGGGTTATTTGAAGTCATTGGTCTTTCGAAATAAACCAGACTCTCTTCAAGCTTCACAAGTCAATATTGAACGGGCCATTCATGACATACGACTTGATTTAGTGGAAAAACGGCTCGAAAATTGGGTTTGTCTAATTCGTTCCTGCAGAAGAAATCGTGGAGGCCATTTGAATGACGTTTTATTTAGAACTTAATTGTATCGATTGTACTTCACATTCAATAAAAAAACTTTTGAATTTCCTTAACAATAATGAATGAAATTAATGCTCCTGTAGCTCTCCAATCAAAGAATAGTTGACAGATCATCTAATAGATACCAGTCTCCGTAGATCCAATTAATTTTTTTTTTTTAGAAAAATAGTTTTGTGAAAATTTGGCAAACAGAAAATTACTAGAAAATATTTTTTCTTCGTCTTGCTATCTTGGTCTCGGTGTTGGTCTCGGTCTCGATCTGAATCCAAATATGTTGGTCTCGGTCTCGATTTGCGAGGCCATAGTCTCGAGAACCCCTAGCTGCACCTAGTAGCAAGTTGTTGCAATTTATTACTGAACCAGCAGTTTATACAGCTTAGAGATCATTATAGCTTGTCTACTATATGGATTGTGATGGTTTTGCCAACGATAATTTTACGAATACTTTCCTTATATTATGTTATAGACAAAATCATGTTGCTTAACTTACTTATTCAATGAACTTCAATAGATTCATGCGTTGGCAAAATCTTTTGGTGCTCAATATATTTTCTAATTGATGTTCCATAACTGCCTCCATTATTTTACTAACATATGGTAAAATACCAACAAATCGTAGATCTGATATTGACTCAGGATTTGAAACCTTCTATATCGTTTGGACATTTTTATGTTGGTACAGATTCCAAAATATCTTAAAGAACAGACAACAAACAACTTGATTCCTTAGACTTAGACGAAAAATCAAAGGTCAATCACAATAAAGCATTAGTGTCGTTTACGCCTAAAATAGAAAAGATAGTATTTTTATTATCCACCATTCACTATTCAAATCATATCATTGGATTTTTATATATGGCGAAATTAAAGCTCTCGTGGATTTATCCAAACACGATAAACGAATCCTTAAACTGGTTTGGAATAAAATTAGTACCATATTTTTTGGGACCTTTATAATGGTTTTATAAAACAATCTCATCCATTTAAATGGCCAGTAGTGTCGGTCAATATTGAATGCGTTCTATTGCCGCTGCCTGTGGCGATATACCCCATTTTACATTTAAATTAATCAGTATAGGTTACAGAATCATGCATGCGTTTGTTTACCAATATGAATAAATAAGTATTATTTATTTTCGTGATAAACTGAAATGATAATATAGGTACATAATTTTAATAATTTTATGATAGTTACCGTTCAATAAGTATATTTTATGTGTCGCATTATAATCAATAGTGTTGTGTGATTCCTAGAAAAAATATATTTTAATGAAGGTTAATTCCACTGTCATAAAATGTGACTCTTCAAGCATGCTTAATGCAACTCTGATAAATAAAGCAAAAAACTGCTTTTTTGAGCCAAGATGCATTTTTAAAATATATTCCTATACAAATACAGCTACGGGCTGAATAGTAGTTTACGTCTTAGAAATAAAATACATTTTTATGTCGACTGTAATAATGATTGTTGATACTTAGTTATCTTATGTTGGAGTTCGTTCAAAAGATTAACCAGCACTACCATTGGTACAGCAAGAAACAATACGATTTTCTAATGACTTCTCAATCTTCCGAATCAGCGACTGGACAAAAACCCATTGTTTTTTTATTCGCCCTTTATATATTATTTGATATGGGAAACCGTGACACCCTCCAATTTGCTTCTGTATATAATAATAAAAGTCCGACACTTAATTTACATGAAGGCGTTTCGAGAATCTTGAATGTTAAATGACCACTCTGTATTTAAAACATGTCATTCTTCGAACAAGAAAACAGCCATCTGTTTCTAGTCCTCTTTCTCTTTCTCTCTTTCTCTTTTAACTTTATCTTTCTGTGTTTAATTGTTTGTACTTTTGTTTTGATATTTGACATACTACAATTGTTATTTTTTTATACAAATATGTGGCAAAATAAACTAAACTAAACTAAACTAAACTTTACAGAGTGTATATTACTTTTCGACTTGAAAAAATAGGTCTTTTTCTAGGTTCAAATTCTTTATCACAGGCACCCAAGATAATATTTTTATTACTTACAGATGGTGTATAATATTTACGAAAATATTAGACTTCTAGACATACTATCAGACTAAGAGAAAATATCCAAAATTACCCAAATATATATACAGGGTAGGACAAAAGTAAATTCTATTGGCAGTGTGTCTTTGTTTTTTACAACAACTCCCCCTTTTAGAGTGAAGTCATTTTTTTTACTTAATTAAGTAATGGTCTTCACTCAAAATCATGGAAACACATTGTGAACAAAACAAAACTAAATCATCTTCCTTCGCGATCAACGTCGGTAGAACTCCTGCGGCACGGCGTATTGAACTGCATCAATGATCTTCTTCTAGTTGAACGGCATTATAGGTGGACTTTGCTGCTATAAGTACTGCTTTGCACTGCAACACTGAAATTAAAACAAAGCAATATCAGTCTTACCGTAGGAAATTTCTAAGCTATTCGAACGTTACAATGACCAGACTTTCCTTTCCAATCATAATGAGAATTCTGCAGATCAAAATCTATAAATGCAGCGACCTCTGTAATAATTATTATAACTTACCAACCTTATACGAGTATGTTTAAAAATTCTGTGACTGTCACAGCAATTTTAAATCCTAGATGCTGAACAAAGTATTCTGCAAAATTAATGAAATTCCTAACGAAAACAAACTCTCCTGCAATAGAGAAAAGAAATGTTTATTTTGTAACAAACTGCAAACTTGTATTATCATTTTAAAAAGGTATGTTGTGATTTCAAATGAAGTTTATTTGCTCATTCTCAAACTGAAGAGTATAATCAGATTTCGTTACTTAGTGTTCTATATCCGTTTTATATTTATGTCTTGGCTGCAGTCCATTCTGAAATAATTACATTTATAGACAAAGTTTTCTTCTACTTTTCAAAGTTAGGAATTGTATTTAATTAAGACCGGTGGTAGAATTTATAAGTTTGTTACTTAAGCTAGCTAAATGTAGTTTTCTAATTTTCTTTCGAAATTAACTGCAAGCCGAAATTATATTATAAAGCATTGTCTATTAACATTAAAAAAGGAAAAGTTTTATAAGTAATAAAATCGAACAAGAACAGTTGAGTGCCGTTTCTCGGGTCGTTGTCTTGTCAACTTCTTTCTAAATGTTTCGCCAACACTAATAACTGGGTATCTTCAGGAGCATAGCCCATGCGGCAGTTCGCTTTGTGTTGCTTTACCTTGGCCTTAATAAAGAGTATTGTAGTCCCATTTATATATACCTCATGAGCAAAGTATACGGTATTCCCCAGAGAAGTTAGTGAATTTCTTTACTGTTAGTAAACAAATATATAGAAATTAAAAAAGTCAATTTAGATTTTTTCAAGGTGTGACCAATGTGGCCCCACTATAAAAACAATTACGTAGACGATCATATGCCAGTGCTGTTAATTATGATATGTTTCTGCATTTTTTCTATAATTTTGTAACATTACCCATGGATAATAAACAAGTTCATTGAAACTTCATTTAAGTGATTATTTTCTTCTATTTTACTTAGGTTAACGATACTTAACACTAAATGTCAAGATATTATAATTACAAATTTTCAAGACGTTTAATGATAATTCATAATTCAAAAAATCGGTTGTGTCACCCCAAAACTTTCCCAACAAGTTATAATATAATCAAAAATATATGACCTGCGTAACGAAACAGAATTTTAATTATTATTATAAACGTATTATTTTTATTATTACCAATAAACTAACGTAACAAACTAACCTCATTAGTCAAAAAATCAGAAAAAAAATATTGTCAGACCCGGGATTCGAACCCGTAACCTCTCGCATGGGAAGCAAACGCCCTACCAATGACGCGACAGAAACCTAGAAAGAAATATTGTATTTTCATTGTTATAATATAGGTTCCAAATAACTAAACGCAATTTTCTTGAGAATTATGGGAGCAAATATCAAAAATGACCAATCGCTGTAAAGCAGATAAAAAGTGCTATAAAATGACGTATCACTCGACCCCTACTGCTATTTCAAAATTTGGCCACCCACAGTGCTAAAGTGATTTCAACCAAAAACTAATGGGGAGACACACAGACAGACTTTTATCTAGAAATAGTCTTAATCGTCTCAAGGAACTTCAAAATGGTTATATCCGTCTTTATATCAATTTTTTCTTCCCTGTGAGGGAAAGTTGCAAAATAATCCAATTTTTCTGGAAACTTTTTATTTCGGAAGCCTTTATGTTCAGAAAATGTGATAATATACAGGGTTATCGAATTAAAAAAATTGACGTGTGCCTATGTTTAGTAGTAGATCATATTACACTAATTTGCGACCACCCTGTCACCTAATAGCGCAGACTGTAAAGATCCTAAGATGTTCTAGAAACTACCTTCAAAATTTAAAGATTCTGTCAATTCGAACGGCGAAATGCCGAATAATTTCAGGACAGCACATGTTTGGGGCAAAAAAAATAATAATAATTTATTCAAAAACAGTTGAAGATAGGTTTAGAGAAGTGTTAAAACAAAATATTCCAAAATTGACGGTGAATCCAAAAATATATACGAGTATATATTTTTTCTTCTGAAGTAATCTATCTATCGAGGAGTGAATAGTATTATTTGAATAAAACGACATCTACTCCACAAAATGATTTATATATAGACGTTAAAACCCTGTTCTTATTTGCCAGACATGTTTCGGACTACACGTCCATTATCAGTCGCCTAAGGCACCTTATACAATACTGTCAGATGTGAGGGTCGTACTTCATACAAATTTTTAAGAGAGAGTTGTTAGTTTTACATTGAGACGTTTAAATCAATGTAAAACTAACAACTCTCTCTTAAACATTTGTATGAACTTATGACCCTCACATTTGACAGTATTGTATAGTTCCTTAGGCCACTGATGATGGACGTATAGTCCGAAACATGTCTGGTAAATAAGAACAGGGTTTTAACGTGTATATATAAATTATTTTGTGGAGTAGACGTCGTTTTATTCAAATAATATAATAATATTGCTATATGATGTTCCATTTGAAATCAGCTTTGCTGAGCTTGAACCTTTTGGCATTTCTCTTTTAAATGGGATTGTATCTTTTTTTAAAATAAGACTGCATATTAATTATTATTTTTTTGTTGTTGTACTCAAATCATGCCAATAAATTAATTTATTATTATTATTAAATAAGAAAGTTTGTAATACTTCCGGTATAATCCAAAGTCATGCAAATATGACAATACTATAGAGCTTTTTTCTTCTATTTATCTGAGGACGTAGTCTGCGCATCAGATATCGAACAAGAGGCCCTCGTCAAACCGCCTTTTTCTTGTGGATCAGGCACTGCCTAGAAGGCTTAACTTTTATTCCACAGGCTGTCTTTATTATTTATTGTATTTATGCCGTTCTTTGTGGCATTTATTCTTGGATTTTTAAACAATTCGATCTTCCCTACGTCCCCTTTCATTCTAAAATGATTAAGGTTTCAGGTTTCGCATTCTTTCTCTACCTCTTTCTTCCCGCTCTTTGTTGTTTATTTTTAGCTCAGTTTGAAATCTTATCCTTTCCCACTTATCACAAAACATGGGGTATGTTTGGTGCCACTTATGACATTCTATAATTCTCTGACTTGGCGTATCAAATCTTTCGCTGTATACACATCGGTCGTCTTCCTGTTTGCGAAACCGTTTGAGATATTGACCAAAACAGCCGTGTCCTGATGAAAATTGAGTTATATAGTGATCTATAACTTTTGTGTTATGTTTGCAGTTTGACCATGTAATAACATTTGGGCCTTTGTTCAGTGGGCTTTTTGTGTCAAGTTTTCCCATCTTGTTTGCCATCGTTCTAGGGTTTGCGCTCTTCCTAGTGTATGGTTCCTGGCTTCTCCTTGAGGGTACAATCTGTTTTTTTTTCTGTATCTACCATTACATCCACCGGTGGTATTTCTGCAATCGCTTGCAGTGCCTCGGCAGAAATTGTGCGGTACCCGCTGCAGACTCTAAGAAAATATTCCCTTTGATATCTTTCTGCTGCGTTTCGGTATTTTTTCATTTGGAGGGTATTGTACCATATCGGGGCTTCGTAAGTTACTATTGACATCATTACTCCATGGAGTGTTCTACCCTTGATCCATCCAGGTCCTCCCAGATTGGGTAGGATTCTGCTCAATGCCATGGTTATTTTCTCAGCCGTTTTTATTGCTTCCAATAATATAGACTGATATAGATTGGCTTGACCTGTGTAATCACTTAAATTTTCAAAACAATAATTTTGTTATTTTTACAAAATTTCTAATCGACCATCAACCATCAACCAGCAAACACCCTATACGATATCTTGTAGTAATTTTGTGCCAACTTCTTGAAAGGTCTTATGGTAAGATGGTTTGATGTATATCTTGGCAACAATAGCTACATTAGATGCATGTATTATGTGTATCTATCATAAGTTGTATTGTGTTATCTGCTAGATCACAATAATTTAAGATACTATATCTTAGTCAATATAGGTACCTATATAGAGTATGATACAATCAAAGTTGTATGCCAAATAATATCTCAGATATGCTGCATCGATAATAGGATTGTATCTATACTTAGTTAGATATTCATGAATTTCCCCTACTGTATATCGAGTATTGTCCCGCAAGGTCGATTTCCAATGTATTTTGGTAAATATGGTAAGTAACAGATACTTCATCTAAGTGTTTGTCGAGACAATATGGTATGTTGCATGTTAAAG
The DNA here is from genome assembly GCA_911728435.2 of Apoderus coryli. Taxonomy (NCBI): domain Eukaryota; kingdom Metazoa; phylum Arthropoda; class Insecta; order Coleoptera; family Attelabidae; genus Apoderus; species Apoderus coryli. The sequence continues at coordinate 6,225,334 of OU452215.1, read as the reverse complement.
TTAATTAATAAAAACTATCTGCTTATATACAAAGTGTTGCAATGAAAATGAAATGTGGCTCAATAGCTTTGTAACGGAACTATATGGTTTTTAAGTACATTTTCTAAGAAATGATATGCTTTTGCTGTATATTATTTTAAAGATTGTAAATTTTTCAGCACATGTTTTCCAATGGTAAAGTTATCATCTCCTTTTGTTTTTTGGTCAAAGTTAATAAATTCTCTTAACGTCATATTTATTTTATGGGTTTCGTAACATAATTCAAAGATGGTAAAGTACTACCATTATCGTTCTTTTTTCAAAAAATATTCCAGAAAGCATAATTTTGATTTAAGGGATGAAACGCTTAAATCTTGTCGAAATATCTACCCTTTAATTAGATATAAGTTAGATAATTATTGTATGGGTAATTGGAGCTTGCTATCATGGTTTTTCCCACACCTAAGTATGATTATTAAAAGATCTGTGGTTTTTCATCCAATAGCGCTTTCTAGGGATTAAAAAGTCATTATATGGTCGTATTGTTTCTCACTTTACAAATGGTAGTGACTAATTAATCTGCTATGTTTAAGAAATACGTTTTTTTCTAACGTTTTTACCCCATTTTACACATTTTTCGAATGTCAATGTGGTCTAATTGTTTAGGTTAAATATTTTAGATTATATTTTATTAAACGCACAAAAAATTATTCAATATTTCGGATAAGTTTAAGAACTATGATTTCTTTAATTTTTGAACCCTCTTTTAAACTCCTTGCCTACGCTCAATGTTAATCACCACCTATAAATATCCTGTAGTATTTTCGTACCAAATGTGGTTAAAATCCGTTAAGTGGTTTTGAGTCATCACGGATACAAATTTTTTCTGACCCTTTTATAGAATTTTCATGGACGCCTATGTTACATTAATTTTTGCCGTATATTTTTAACACAAATTCAACTAGTTAAATATAAAAAATTTCACATTTAATTTTTTTTTTATTTTACCCCTTTTTCTACTATTTACGAACGCCTATGTAAATAAAAATTTTATGCTGCATTTTTTAGGTTCTCTTATATCAAAGCTATATATAATTAGCCAATTTTTTGGTATATTTGGGAAACATTTTTTTAGACTATTTTCGAACGCCTGTGTGAACCAATTCTTTTATGTAACATTTTTTAGGTTACATCCTATCAAAACTATGAAAAATTATTCCATATTTCGAATAAGTTTAGGAAATATATTATATTGTTTATGTTTTGACCCCTTTTCCACTATTTACCAACGCCTATGAAAGTAAGTTATTTATGACACATTTTATAGGTTATATTCTATCAAAGCTATAAATAACTAGTTAATATTTCTGCTATGTTTTAGAAATACGTTTTTTCTAAATTTTTTTACCTTATTTTACACTATTTTCGAACGCCAATGTGGTCTAATATTTTATGTTCAATATTTTAGGTTATATTCAATTAAATCCGTAAGAAATTATGCAGTATTTCAGATAAGTTTAAGAACTATAATTTTTTTTAATTTTTGAACCCTCCTTTGCCTACGCTCAATGTTTCCCAAAATCTAATCAGCTCCTTGCCATGTCCAATAGTTAAGTGGTTTTTGCGTTTTCGTGAATACAGACAGACAAACAGACAGACATTTTTTTTAAACTACTTATTTATGTATAAAATGACCAAAAACAAGTATTTCCGGTAAAATAAAAAAATAAAAAATTCATGAAACTAAAGGTACATTTTTTGCACTGAATCCATTGGTGGCCAAATCTCTGTTTCCAAATAACTTGACTTACTTGGTTTTAAGCTTGGACGCCAGCATATATTAGTAACAATAATAATTATCACAGACTGAATAAAAGTTAATAATTAAATTATATTAATAATGACATTAATGATCTAATTCCCAAAATGAGACAGCTATCGACATCTAGTCGATAATATTGCAGTTACGTCCTAGGGGTGTATTTCGTTCGAAATGCCTCTTTTCAATTGGTTACCCTATTTCTTTCCTGCTCCGCATTTTTGAAACGCAGAAGCGTTCTAGTTTTTCTATAGCTCAGACTTACTAGTTTTTACGAAGTTTAAAAACGGTTCTAGTTTTTCAAGAGTTTTATAAAGTTTAAGAACTGTTTTAGCATTTAAATAGTTTGGACTTTTCTCATAGTTTTTTGCTAGTTCTTGTAAAGTATCATAAAATACTATTTAGGTTTATAAAGTCCAGTTCATTTTCAGTTCTGAAATAGTAAGTTTTCTAAAGTTTCTTAATACCTAGTCAGTCGACATAAAGTTTTGTTCAGTAAGTTCTTTTGCTTGTTCTTTTTAATGTATCTAAAGTTAAAGACCTTTTTGTTTCTTAAAGTTTCAGTAAAATTAAAGTTTATTTCTTTTCTGATATTCCCAATAGCCGAAATTTAAAGTCTGTTATAATTGTCAAATTACAATTATAGTTAAGATTTTATGTGGAAATTAATATAATTACGAAGAATTATATTAATTTCCACATACCTTTTCAGTTGAACAGTTTGTTAGATTGAGATTTTCTTTCCTTAGATATTTGCATTTTGACATGAAATAATGCGAGTCACTTTTAATATAATTAGAAATTTAGGAACTGCTAGAATACCAATTTAAATAATTTATTGTAATATTAATTCTTTGTTAATTTAGACAATATCTTTATACCTGTTTTCTTTAATTAACTTTTACCCGCAGCAAAACATGTATCATTTTTATGCCTATATTAAAATATTATATAAACCTATTGTATCGTAAAAAGCCATGTTTATAACTCAATTAAATACCACCCAGCCTGCTTGCGGACTTTTGCTCCAGTCAAACTAATTACATTCAACGTTATTAAAGCAGTCTATGGACTAATAAATCCTTTTCAAGTTTTGAATATTCATTACGTATTGTGTTGATTTACGCAAATTTTCAAGATTTCAATTCCAGTAGCTAATTGCTGCTTATTTTTCAGCTCACGTAAAATGCTCGACGGCGGCTTAATAAGTCTGTGAGTTTTAAAGGAAATCATATATTTTTTGGCATAATATAATTTTATTTTTTTATATAATATCCTTTTAGATAGATACATTTAGTTCTTCAAATACAGTGTCCTCAAGGCTCTGAATATAGTTTGTTTCAAAGTTGACCGGTTCATTCGACTCGAATCACCTACCACCAAGCCATTTCTTCAGATTTAGAATCAGGAAATAGTCGGAGGTGGCTATATCTGGAGAATACTGTAGTTGGGGTAGTAGTTCGTAGCCCAATGGATGAATTTTTGCTATGGCAACTACACACCTATGCACCCGTGCATTCTCCTGATGCAACAACACGTTTTTCTTCGCTAAATATGGCTTATAGATTCTTGACTGTCCAATAACTGGATGGAGGTCCAAACACTAGGGAAATTGTTTTTTTATTGTTGAAAATTATCACATCTTTAGGTAGAAATTTCTTTTCTGCACGGTCTTAATTTTTTTTAAATCCTGAAGTGTCCAGTAGCTCACTGCTTTACCCTACAATCACTTATCTAAATAGATTTAGCAGAGTTTGAAAAGCTCTATGCTCCGTAATCAAATACTATAATTAACTATAATAAAACGCTCAATTATTCACTCAAATCTTCAACGAAAACGGTAAAGTTCGGCACGGATTTCTGACAATTAAAACAAGTGTAAAATATGCCATGTGTTTTAACATACGTTTAAATAGTCAGCGCAATGCAACGTTTACTTTTGTTGAGTTTTCTTTGAAGGGAAACACTTTTAAAATAGTTCCCAAATCGTCACTTTTTTCATTAAAGTAAATTCATTAGAAAAGAAAACAGATTTGTGTGTTATTCTTATGGAATCTACTCGCTTCAACAAAATACCAACTTACAATACTTGGCTGCCAGACTGTTTTTTAAATCATCGCTATCCTACAGCTCGTACTCATTATTCTCGCAATACCATAATAAATTCAAAATCTATTTACACCCGTCACACGCGCAGATGCGTAATTAAACACAAACTTAATTTCCGCAAGTTTATTTTAGTTTATTTTTGCTAAAATAATTTGGTTGTTCAAAAAATTCCATATTATTTATATTTCATTCAATTCAAATCATTCAAAATCTGGCAACAATCAAGAAAAGATGAGAAATTCGCGGATGCCACACTTTATTTGAAGATTTTGACCATAAAAATATTCCGGCACATTCTCCTCAACAAATCCACACATTACACAATACATTTACACATGGAACATTATTAGATACTTGATTTTCCAACACACCAATTTACTCAACTACCACAATTATATCACAAATATTAAAATATTATTTTAACTAAAAAACTCATAATAATTTATACTTGTTTTTATTTTACTACTATTCACATGAACTAAATCTGACAGAATTGATTTTAAATGACACATTTAGCATTCGAATATTGTCTTCACCATCTACGTTCCGGGCGTCTGCATTTAAAGACAATTTTAACTAACCCTCCATGGCATGCCATTGAACTTTTTCTATTATTATTGAAATTCTAGCCCATCTGCACATATTGTTACTTGAACGGATACATTAATTTGACGCGGATGCTAGCAATGTCAACTTTATGTCACTAATAGAGGTGAAAGAAATGTATCCATATACTAATAATAATAAGTTTATTTATGACATGAAGTCATTTTTTTTTTACAATAATTGTAATTACAGAAAATTTTCAATTTTTTAACTTAAGCCTAACATGTTTCTTAAGGCTAGCCAAAGAGCAAGTAAATAGATCCATATCATTACAGTACAGGTTTCCAAACATGCACAGTCTGTAGATATGATTGTAATGACCATAATTGGTTCTATGGAATTGCTTCTCAGACTTCTACGTGGGACTTCAAGGCCAAATTTCGAAAGAAGTTCAGGGGATCTATTTTACAGTTTAGAATTTTATAAAGAAAACCCAAGTCCTGTAAGATCCGCCTGTTCAACAATGTATCAACATTAAGTAGTTCCATAAGATAATCATAATTAATATTTTCATAAAAAATATTAAGCTTAAATAATACGCAAAAAATTTGGTTGAACCCTTTCAATACTTGACTGATATGTAGTATATTGGCTTGACCATATCGGTGAAGCATACTCCAGAACTGCGAGCGCACATATGAAAAGTATAAATCTCTAAAGCAATAAATATTGTCAAAATCTCGAAGAGTTCTCGATATAAATCCCATCATGATCAGCAAAACTCAAATCAGATTGAATGTACACCCCCAAATCCCTGACAGAAGCGATCTGCGATAACATAATGTCCTGAATATGGTAACTAAATATGATAGGATTCTTAATACGGTAAAATCTAACGACATGACATTTCTCAACATTAAGCCGCATTAAATTATTGTCACACCATTTTTCAAGCTGGAATAGGTCATGCTGAAGTCTGAGAGAATTATCAATAGACTTAACTCTGCAATATAATTTGAGGTCATCAGCAAAAAGCAAACTCCGAGAATGGTCCATACAGGATGAAATATTATTCACTTACAGCAATGTAGCTAGGTGCGCTCCCTCAGGAACACCAGATGGTACATGAAACATGCGTGAAATGTGATTCTTGATAGTCACCACTTGTTGTCTATTCGTTAAATAATCAGAAAACCACCTCAAAAGCACACCACATACACCAATATTGGACAGCTTTGCAACGAGAATACTATGGTTGATCCTATCAAATGCCTTAGAAACATCGGTGTAAATGACATCCACCTGACAACCACTCTCCAAGGCGCTCGACAAGTCAGTCGTATATGTCATAAGATTAGTTAAAGTTGATCTACCCTGAGTGAAGCCATGCTGTTGTGGGATACTCTCTCATTCATTATGAGAGATGCAAGAAATGTAGCGATATATTCTTTCTTTCATTATTAGAGATACAAGAAATGTGTCGATATATTCCATTCAATCTTTATTTTTAAGGTTGAACTATTGTCTCGGGGATTGCAACTGAGTCTATTGGCCGCTGTAATAATATAAGATATTTATTAAAAGTAAAAGTGCTTATTTATTTATCATAATTTAATTACCTAATCTAATTATTTCTGCTGTGCATTTTGTGATATAAATTTTGATTGATATATAATTAGCATAAATCCGCTTCAGTGTTGCACACAGCATACGGCAATGTCGAGTCAGATGAAACGTGGTGTCGTGCCTACAAACTCCATATGCAAACATAATCCTTTGTGATTAGAGGTATTCACTGAGCGACAAATTTAGTACAATTATATCTCTATTTAATGTTATAGCAAAGATTAATCTTTGCCCGTACCTATGAATGTAAACGTAGCAACTTATGTGCAATAACATGGTTTTATAAATATATGAGATACTAAAGCTTATTTTATTTTACTTTGTTTTTGATTGCTTGCTGCAAGGTTTACTGGAAAACATCCATAGGAAAACAAGGCTAGTCTGAGCTAGTCAGAAATACGGTTTATCTTCTTATAATACAGTACATAGTAAATATGCAGTACTCTCAGTGATTAAATTGTTCGATCCGTTTCCGAGATAACCGTAGTAAACAGCATTAAAGACATCAAAAACAAGGTGTCATCTGGAACTGATGGAATCACTTTGAAAATGTTGTCTAATCTACCGGAATGTACATTAATCATTTTCACTACAAACATCTATAATTATTCCTCTGCACAAGGATCAAGCTTCAAACTATCGTCCAATTGCACTTCTATTTACACTATCCAAGATCATTGAAAGACTGGTTAAAAGGAGACTTCTATCATTTCTGCACAAATATGAAGTATTAACTATTCCATATTGGTGGCTACCAATATGGATTTTTAGCTAACAAATGCACTAATGGTACTACATTCTCCGTCTTCAACAATGTTTACTCCAACTTGACCAATCTCCACTTTACAGTATCAGTTTTCTGTGATTTCTCCAAAGCATTCGACTGTGTAAGTCATAACATCCTAATTAACAAGATACTTCTTCTTAGGACGCCTTCTCCCTACGAAGGTTGGCGATCCAAATGGCTATTGTTGTGCGGGAAACCACAGCTCTGAAAATTTCTATGGACGTCTGTCCGAACCATCTACGTAAGTCCCTCAGCTATGAATTTTGTCTACGGCCGACTGACCGTTTTCCTTCGATCTTTCCCTCTATTATCAGGCGGAGAATCTCATATCGTTCGCCTCTCATGATATGTCCTAGGTACTGCAGCTTTCTCTCCTTGATTGTCGTGAGGAGTTCTTTGTGTTTACCCATTTGCTGCATAACCTCTATGTTTGTCTTATGTGCCGTCCAAGAAACTCGCAGCATTCGTCTGTAGGCGTACATTTCGAACGCATCGATTCTCTTTTCTGTGGTTGCATCAATGGTCCAGCTCTCACATCCGTATAGAAGGACAGGGAACATGTAGCAGCGAAGTAATCTAATCCGGAGGTCCAGGCTGAGGTCTCGGTTTGCCAGAAGTGTCCTCATGTTATTCAGAATTTTCCGTGCTTGCGCAATTCTTGATCTAATTTCTGTCTTTGAGTCGCATTGCTAGCTGACGAGTACCCCCAAGTATTTTATAGATGACACTTGTGTAATGTGCTCTCCGTTGACCATTAGAGTAACGGGTCTTGGTGATTTTGAGAATACCATCATTAAAGAGATTTTCGGTATATTTTTTCCACCTTTTTAGTTTCTCATCTACTCCTATAAGAATTTCATTGTTGGAGCCCCTTAATATTCCACTATGACCTCTCCGCTGCCTGCCTGTAAGCTCTTTGATATTCCTGTGTAAGTTAAAGAGATCGTGCTTCTTCTGAAGTATTTCTATTTCCGTGCATTTGTTCGCCAACCATGATTCTTTGGCTTGTCTGCATTTCGCACGAATGAGCCTGTTAATTTCGTCATATTTATCTGTATTGTTGTGTTTTTGTTCTCTTCGTTCATTCATAAGTGTGAGGATTTCATCAGTCATCCACTCCTGTTTTTTGGTGCTATTTGTAAATCCAATATCAGTCTCCTGGGTCGTAGTTAACGCCTTCTTCAGAGCTTCCCATGAAGACTCAATGTCTTCATCTGATACGTTGTTTATAGATCTCTCAACTTCTTTCAACCTGTTCTCAAGTTTTTGACTGATTTGTGTTCTTTCTGCCAGATTCTCGAGTTTCCCTATATCAATACGCGATAACGATGACTTTCTATCAATATCACAGAAGGATACATTTATTACGTATATAATTTGTTAGATTTTACATCTCCGAATTGAAACACACGCAAAAAATGTGCATAAAAAAGTTAGGGTAGCATTTCACGCCTGTATGAGTCTGAGATTTATTTTTTCATAATGTTAACAAGTTGAATCTGCTGTTTGAGTTTGATCCTTAAAACTGAATCAGATAATAAGCGGAAGTCCTATCTATAACGCCAAATTTCGTTAATTTAAATATAACTTTTTGATGCATCCTTATATCCGAAATTTAAAATTAAATGACTAAAATAATATTATTTTAGTCATTTAAAATTATTGTCTAAAACATTTAATGAACCAGCCCTGTATATTTATACTATTATAGTAATTTCTTTTATTTTCGTCCATACACATTAATCTTTGCGTAGATAGGTGTACGTATACCATATAATTTTATATTAACCGACAAAAAACACTGCTGCACAGTAGTACATATATGATACCTATAATATAAAAACAAACTCCCACCTCGTAGGGGAAAGTATACTCGTCCTTGTCTAACATTGCCCATATGATTATTTTATTTCAACACAATACATATAACACCATCTACAATTTCCATAATTTCCATGGTTACATGTTTTTCTAATAGATGTAGCTCGTGTCGAGACAGTTTCAATTTTTGTTTTCTTTCCCATATACGCTGACTATCTATTGTGTAGATTAATCTTTGGTTATAGTTAGTAAGTTTAACTTGCCTTATTATAACAAACCGAACTAGAACAGTTTGTTTTCTTGAAATATAGCATTGTTGGTAGAAGAAACATATTCTGACACTGATAGTAATAGCATAGATTAAAGAGACCGTTTAAGCTATGGTAATAGCAATAATTGTTCTACAAAAACGATGTTCAAATTAACTCGCTGTCACCCGATTCGGGGATTGTTTTGTTTTCTGTGGTTGGTAACAGTGTCATTGCGATAATCAAATATTTTAGAAGCTACTTGTGTATGTCAAAGCTTATACCGTACTGAAGCAGTTGTTCAAGTTCACGTCGCGTCGGTACTTTGATGTTTTTGTCATTTCACAAGGTATTTCATTCATAAAGTCGGAATCAGATGACGACAGAGCCAAATTTAAAATGCATATCTGTAACAAAAAATACTGTAAAGTAGATAATACATATAACATAGGCATTTGCAGCGTTAGTTCTGACAGTATTTTAAATTTTATGTATAGTACAGTTCACGAAAAATGGTTTTGGCCTGTCAACTGCAATAAACTACCTGCTTTAATCCTAATGTGTAGAAAATCACCAGGTAAAAGATGCAAATGTGCTACAGGGTCGAACTTAATAAAATTTAATTTTATTTTGCATAATATAGGAGATATACAAGTAATTTATTTAAATGTACAATTCTATTCTATATTTAGTTCAGTTTAGTTCAGTGTCGCTATCGCTATCCTCATCTAAATTAATTATAAATGGTGCAATTGATTCTACAGGAAGATACAAGTTTTAAACATTTACAACATGACTAACAGGAATGTCATTCAAACAGTTCCTAATTAATTCTACCACAGTACCACTTAAAGTCGGAGAAGTATTTAATTATCACTAGTATCAGTATCAATTTGCTCAGCGGTTTTAGAACTAGTTCTGAAAAAGAATCAAGACAAGTCTATTATTTCCACCATTTACTGGTTTAACATTTGACGCATATTGAAGTATTTTTGACATTATCACTCAACGTGTTGTTACCTCCTTATTCGACGTCAATTAGCTGTGACATATTGTCGTCATTATTACGTCGTTATTACGGCGAAATATTGGTCACTTTGACGTAATTAGAGGCGTACATTTCACGTCAAAATCACGTGCCTTGCTAGCTGGGATAAGCTCTATAGGATTGAAATTCAGTAGTACGGAGGTAGTAGTAACACTGTATATCCCAATTCTTCAACAATTGTATCACAAACATACGTTTTATTTAAACAAAATGACTTCTGGACTTGTAAAAGTTCATTTTTTGCATAACTTTCCTCAACATATATCTCAATTGCAGCCATGAAGTTGTGAATCTACAATCTTGTATTATTTGAGCCAAAATTTTTTTGCAATTATTGTCGACTATGATAACTTGAGCTGTCCATTACTATAACGCTGTTTGGCGGAATGTTGTGTAACAGAAACTGTTTAAACCAATCTTCAAAATGCTCTGCTGTCGTATCTTCATGATAATCAACACAAGAGTCCTTAATGTTTTCGCCAGAAAGCCACAAAGCGTTTGGGATTCAACCATTTTCTGATCCTGCGTGTAATATTTTGTTTCTCGTTCCTTTATTTGCTGGTGCTTTTGTTTTACAGTATTCAGAGGAATCTGCTAATCCTTTGGAAGGAGTGTCATGCGTGTCAAACCACGTCTCATCAAGGTTGTGCGATTTTCAGACCGGTACTTTCTTATTGACTTTATATATTCATAACGCTAGGCTTTTAAACGTGTGGATTCCATTAGTACTTGTCTCTTTTGCGATATTTAAAGCCCATTGCAGACAGAGTAGTGACGCTACAGTTGATCTGAGTTTCGTCATTGATGAGCAGGTGTTTTAGAGTTTTGATTGTAGGGACACGCTGCTCATCGTACATAGTGTAGATTTTTCGCCTTATCAAATCTTTTTCCACCGCGTGTGGACTTTTTGTGACACTGGAATCTTTACGCTTTTTTCTTGATTCTATGGGATTTCCAACAATTCGTCTAACTGAAGTAAGATGGATGGATTGGCAAATTACTGGTTACACTTGCTGCAGCACTCGCATTATATATTTGCTGAAGTAAGGAACTATATACATTTTTAAGTAAGGAATTATATACATTTTTACAATGACTTTCGCGTCACAACCAACCGCTGGAAGAAGCACTATTACTTTTTATCCACGGACGCCATATCGTCACTTTAATATTACAAGTTCTATGTAACATTTTTTACGTTTTCTGGTTTTTGATGGTACAAAGTTCTCTATAAAAAATTCTGTAATATAAGTTTGGAATGAATCTTGTAGGCAACACAGAACCTTAGTTATCATGAGAAAATCAAGGGGTATGTAGAAAGATATGCGTTTCGGGTTTAACAAGGGTGTATGTTAAAACATAGAACTTTGTAATAAATAAATATTTATTATAAAAGTATTACATGGTTCTATGTTGCCAACATACAATCTTGTTATAATATTTTAAATTTGTGTTAATTTATGTATTCTGATGAAATAAGTAAGTAGTTTATGCACAGAGTACTGGCAGACCATCCAGAATTTACAAAAATAATTTTATGGAGCGATAGTTGTGTCCCACAAAATAGAAATAGTCTTTTGAGTTATGCTCTAATGTATCTAGTCCAAATGCACCAGAACTTACAAAAAATAACGATTAAATTTTCGGGTCCAGGTCACTCTTGCATTCAAGCTGTCGATGCTATACATAACGCTACAGAGAGGTCATTGAGCAAAATAGAATAACATTATCCGGTCTCACATCTCCGCTTTTTCAAAAGTAAATCGACAGAAACCTTACACAATAATTCAGAAGAAGAAAGAGGATTTCATAGACTTCTAATATTATCCAAGTCAGTTAAACTTTAACACTGTGCCATTTTCAAAAGTAGTATGTTTGTAGAAGTAGAAGGTTTTTTGAGCTGAAATATACAATCTTTCAAACCGATTAATGAATCTAACTCGTTCAAAGTCGTTAACTGGCATCAACGAAAACTCAGAAGAGCTTATGTTATTTCTGAGAGCGAATCGACAGGATTATTGCACTGCCTCAAACAAAAGTAGATGCCCTAAAATCCATGTACAAGTCCATTTTTAAACAAAAGTAATTACTAGTATAATATATGACTATGTTATTTTGTTAGAAAAGTTAAGTTCCAAAGTTCTGTGCTGTGATGTTTAGAAAAAAGTGTAAGTTCAAAAATACCAAAGTCCTATGTTTTTTTAAATAAATAAATGTTTCGAAATTGCTTTGTTGTTTTGAAAATGTATTCATCAAGAACTCTTAAATTGATGGCCATTAACATCCACAATAAAATGAAAATAGAGTTGATATTTAAATTAAGGATTAAAAGTCATGCAATTTTTTAGATCAATATATCTCAAAACTGGAATAATACCACATGCAACCTTGTAATATTAGGTTGACGATATACTGCCTATTTCGTACGTTGAGGTATAAAATATTTGCAATAAATGTCTGTAATAATATATTATAAATGTTTTAAAATTATTGCAAGCCGTAACCCAAGTGAGCACTTTCAATGAAATACGAAGACTAAAATAACTATTACCTCGCCGATGGACAAAATTACCTGCTTTAAGAAATTATAATAAATATACAATCCGGTCCTTTTACATTTATGGTACGCATTCTCAGGTTTTATGATGGGCAATACCGGAATACAACTTAGTCAATACCATTTATCCTGAACTCCACTATACCTAGCATTAAATAATTAAATATTTCATATTATGTATATTTTATTGTTGTGTAAAGCAAATTGAAATATTATAATTTTATTCCTTTAATGTACGAAATATAAAAATTCTCACATAAAATTATCCTAGCAACATCACTTTGAACACAGAAATCATTTTGTGCATAAAATCATTTATATTTCGCACACAATATTCCATAATGGATTTATAATGTAACGTATATCAAGAGTCCCATAAAACTTTTCACATTCATTTTCATCTCTGGTTTTACACTGCAAATTTATTTCTTTTATAATGGCTCTTGGGTGTTTAAGTATTTATATTTTATCGGGTTCATATTTTTAGCTCTCCATGCATAATATAGTAGGTACATGGTACAGGGTGTCTCATTAAAAAATGTCCATATAGTAATTATTGTAGATACCTTAGCACAAAATATAAATTTGAGGAAATAGTCCATACTGAAGTGAAATGAATTCGTTATATGAGAAATAAAAGTCTAAACTCCACGAAAAAATTTTAGAAAATCACTATTTGAGCTTTAAAAATTCTTAAAGCCAACCAGACATGTTTCGAAGCTACTGCTTCATCATGTGTGATTAAACGTGTACCGAAAAGTGAGTTGCATTGTGTAAATAATATTATAGTCTAAGTATACAAACTCTGAAATTAGTAATTTATTAAACTTTTTTCGTTGAGTTTCGAATTTTATTTTTCATATAACAAAATAATATGCAGATTTGACCCAAAACATCCCAAGCAACACAAAATCGTCTAATTGATGTTGAATATTTGTCTATACCACAAGTATATCTTTCGTTTATTGTGGAGCTCTTATATAGGTTAAAATGTCCGCCTAATATAAGATTATTAATATTAAAGCAATATCCATAATATTCTAAACGTGTAATGTATGCGTTAAAATTTGGTATACAATATACAAAAATTTAACGTTTATATAAAAAATATTTATGTAAAATACTCTCCCTTACCGTTTTATTACAGTGTAACGTTTTTCGTGGTTCGTTGTGTGAAATAATAACGCGCTTTAAATAAAACTAGTTTATTTACACTTAATAACTATTTATTTACTTATATGTCACAACACTGTTCTACACTATTGACTGTTAGAGACAATAGTTCAAACTCAAAAAGAAATTGAGAATCGAGAATGGAATATATCGATACATTTCTTGCATCTCTATGACCCAGTTCATTGAACTTTTTTTAATATTATTGAAATTTTAGCCCGTCTGCACATATTGTTACTCGAACGGGGTCATTGCACCTTTATTATTATTATTGAAATTGTAGCCCGTCTGGTGAGGACGGTAAAAAATCAATACTCGAATGCCAAATGAGTCAACTTGTGTCACGTAAAAACAATTCTAATATACAAATCAGATGCTAGAGAGGGACGAATGGGAAAAATTAAGCCCGCGCACAAGTCCTAAAAGATTTCAGCGGGATTTTTTTTCTTTTCTTCTTTTTCATTATTTTCCAAATGCCTTATAGAAATGAAGCATATTTTGTAAATATGTTTAGTGGAAAATAAATTATTATTATTATTATTGAGGCAAATTTGTTCGAATATGTTTATGGGGAAAATCTTCAAATAAAGTATGGTGTCACCGAATTTCTCATCTTTTCTTGATTGTTGCCAGATTTTGGATGAAATGAATTCAATGAAATATAAATAAAATGGAATTTTTCCAACAATCAAATTATTTTAGCAAAAATAAAATAAACTTGGTGAAATTAATTGTGTCTTTAATTAAGCATCTGCGCGTGTGTCGGGTGTAAATAGAGTTCGGATTAATTACGGTATTGCGCGAATAATGAGGATGAGGTGTAGAATAGCGATAATTTGCAAAACAGTCTGGCAGCCTTGCATTGTAAATAGGTATGTTGTTTAAGCGAGTAGATTCCATAAGAATAACACACAAATCTGTTTTATTTTCTAATCACTTTACTTTAATGAAAAATTGACGATTTGGAAACTATTTTAAAAATGTTTCCCTTCAAAGGAGCCTCCCAAAAATAACCTACCGCCTAACCTGAATATTTAACTGTCTGTAAAAACACGTGACATATTTTAAAATTGTTTGGCTACCGCACGAACGTTTTATAGTACTTAATGTCGCGATCTAAATGACGCGCGAACGTTCTCGACCTTTCCAGTTTCTCCCATTCTATTCTATGGCGGACTACGACACAACCAGCTCGAGTTTAACTAGACGCGTAACGGTGTTGCCAACAAGTGTCCATTTTAATATTCGTCAAATAGGTACATATACATAACTCAACCCAAAATTGTTTTGACACCTATTTGAAAATTTAGCGGTTGTGTCCATCTCTCTCACTGGGCTTAAGCGATTTCAACCAAAAACCAATGGGTGCATCCTTGGACTGCCCGAACTCATATGCCAATATTTAGCGTGGAAGACTTCCATCTGGAAATGGTCGTCCCAGGGAACTTCAAAATGGTTGTATCCATCTTTTTCTTAATTTTTTTTACCGCGTTCACAATACTTTCCCTGTGTAGGAAAGTAATATATGAGGACAGTAAAAACAACCATAACATATTTTGCGGTCTATCATGTGTCTCCATCTATATTGTTTCAATGTAGTTAGATGCCTGCATTTACGGACTGCTCAAATAGCACAGCAGATTACTAAAGTTTCGTCGAAAGGGAATGGGACTACCCTGTATAGTTAAAGTGAATCCGCTGAAAAGAAATAATCTTCTGAATTTCATTTGATGAAAGCAGCATATTTTTAATAAGATTTTGAAATAAGCTCAGTACAAGCATTTTTTTTGACTGTCCACTAACATTTTTAAATATAATTAAATAATACAAAGATATTGTGTTGCTTTCCCTAGGGACCCAGTACAATGTGCAATCTCAAGAAAGTTAATTTTTCCGTAACTAAAAGTAAATGGATATACGATTAAAGTTTAAATTAAATTGAGGTAGAATTGGATCTAATATGAAAGCCGAACAACGTAATATCTTGGATGAAGAGAGATTGTTATCCGCTTTTGAGAGAAGCTGAAAATAAAATATCGGTTTTAATCAAGGATGAAAGACGCGTATATAAGCATAAGCTGCTCGACATACATATTGTCAATGCAGCAATGTTGAGTACAAATTCAAAGTAGTTGGAAATAGTATAATCTGAATAATTTAGTATGAAAAATTCAATAACTATACCTACACATATGTTGAATATGTCTCCAAATAGAATGCAAATGGTCTCTGTTGTTTTTTCAATATTACTTAGCAGAGCGCACCCAGTTCGTATTACTTAATAACAACGTGTCTTCCTGTGAACCAGTTATTTCCGGTGTTTCCCAGGGCTCAGTTCTAGGCCCATTACTATTTTTAATTTGCACGTCTGATGCTGCATCCTCGGTGACTCATTCTCATTTACAATTCTACGCTGATGATACTCATCTTTTGTATTACTTTCATAATAAAAATGTTCATTTAGCTTCAGCCAAAATCAATCAAGATCTCAAAGGTATTTATAAATATTCTTTGGCCCTTAACTTGAAAATTAATCCAGGTCATTGTATTTTGGTCAAAAAACCATATACCTCATATTCCAAGTCGAACCAACCTAGATATCACATCACAAACATTCGAAGTGATTTGGGAAAGTTAAAGGAATGGTGCGATTCGAATTATCTCTCATTTAATTTATCAAAAACACATGTATTATCTTTTAATTTTAAATTTGAGGATTTGCTATTTGAAATTAACCATATTAATAGTCCTAATTGTGTTAAATTTTTGGGACACCAAATTGATTTAAAGCTTAAGTTTGATGCACATGTTAAACTATTGGGCAGGAAGGTTTCATCTGGCTGTTATGCTTTGAGAGTTGTGTCAGGGGCTCTTGGACTGAGAGTTGCACGAAATGTGTATTTTTCTTTAGTGGAGGCGTACCTTCGATATGGAATAGCGTTGTGGGGTACTTGTAGCCAAACTTAGTTTAAGAGTATATTTACACTGCAGAAGCCCGCTTCTGTTCGTTATATGTGTAAGAAGATTTTACTGCAAGCTGTAGAGAATTATTCAAAAAACATCGAATATTGACTCTTACATCACTTTTCATTTTAGAAACTGTATGTCTTATTCATAAAAATGTAAGAAACATTAACAGCTCAGCTCCATCTAGTCATCCTTATCCCTCGAGACTACTTCAGCGGATGCACTTGCCTATACCGAGGTCTGCCTTGGTAAAGAAATCACTCCTTTATGACAGTCGCAGAATGTACAATCATTTGCCGCCAAACTTGACGGCTGTAAAAAATCCCAAGCAATTTAGGGAGGCTGTTAAGCGCGTTCTTCTTGAGAAGGCCTATTACTCACTGGAGGACTACTTTGCTGATGCGTGGTAATGTTTGTTTTGATTTTGTTGTGTTGATCCGCTTTTGGCTTGGTTTGATGATTGTATTATAATGTATTATGTCTTTTCTGTTCTGTTCTCTATATATTATATATATTTATGTTGTGTTGTTATATACATATTTTACTTCATGAATGTTTGGGGGATTTGAGATTTTACACTTGCCTTCCTACTAACACTGACAACATAATGTAGTAGGTTTACGTATGTTTTTAAAATATTTTTGTTATATTGTGTTTCAAACGATTAATTAGATTAATCTTTTGTACTTGTATACGTCTTTGTTTTAATTATTTTAAGTATGACTTTGTCTACAAGAACTTTTGTGATTCTTTTATGACAATAAAGTTAAAGATATATCAAAATAAATGACACACAATTACCTTTCACAAATCAAGCTAAATATTTGGTCTTGATTTTTGATGTTAATTGAAGGTTTAAGGAACACTGTAGTAAGCTTTCTTTAGAGATCTTATATTCGAATGAAAATGCTTTATGCCAACAGAAATATTCTGAATTATAAAATGAGGAAAAAACTTTGCGCAACACTGATTATGCCGATATTTTTCTATTGCCATTTAGTATACTATCCTGGCCTCGATTATCGCACTAAGAATAGGTTGCAAATAGTTCAAAACACTTGCTGCCGATTAATAAATAATAATAATAATAATAATCTGTGTCTGCACACTTCATTCTATTTCTTTCTGGAAGCTGCAAACATAGGGAGAATTAACACCGCTGGAGACAGGCCGCTTCAGCAAATGGTTTCTTTTACCGCATGAAAATAATAATAATAATAATAATAATAAATTTATTTGTAGTTCAACATAACATAGAATTCAAATTCTACAATACCTACATACATTTATAATGCACAAACACAAAGGAACTACAAAATGGGTTAGATGGCAGTTAAAAACTGATATAGAAATCTAACCCCAAAAATAAATTACAAATTCTAAAAAATACCACTGTACACATAATTAGAGAAATAGAAAGGGTGTCTCGTGTAGCGCAATTAAAAATAACCAAAAATAACTAGAAATAATCACTATCAAATACCCATATTATATATATTTACGCTGACATCAGGTAAGCACAGTTATTATGAAAAATTATAGTTTATTTTTTAATTGTAACTAAAGTTAAGTTTTTTTAATCAATACTCCTTTTAAGAACAGAAAAATCTTGTTAAAAATATACAGACACACCTGTTCCAGATTTAAATAAATGTTTGATAAATATAAACAAAGACAAATGCATAAAAGCAGAGCTTTTAATAATACCTGAGACGTATTATGATTTGCTAACAGGTAGCATAAAAGTAATTGGATTGACAGGGTCATAAAATGTGTTTTATTTAGTATTATTATGAAGTAGGTAAATATATTCTAGATATTAATTACACTTTAATTAAGGTTTTTAAGAAAACAATACTTAGGTGAGGTACCTACTTATAAACATAACCTATATTTTATGCAGTTGACGAAGTATTAATTTTAGCTACCTATTAAGTATATGACTTTATTTTATGTTATGCTTCACTACATTAAACTGCCACAAGCCGCCACTGATATTAGCTGACAACGACGCAAAAATGAAATTAGGAGGAAGTTACACTAAGTATGACAAGTGACTTATATTGTAAATAAATTTGAATTGGGTTAAGCTAATTTACTATTTTAATAAAATAACGAACAATCCGCTGGAAATATTTTAGTAATAAAATAAAACGTTTGTAAGAAAGTATTACGTCTACATTCAATCACAAAGAGTTCCTAATGAACAAAACAAAACGCTACAGGTCTAATTTATAAAAAATGTAAACTTGAAAATATTTCACTAATATCACAATATAACATCAGCATGTCTGACATTTTACACTCATGTCCAAAATCAATATCCTTGCCAATGCATCCAACTAAAGCAACGGTTGTAAAAGTACGATGCACGAACGCGCGTGTAATTGCATGAGTGTATGGCATATTACGTGCGAGAACTTCGCCAAAGTTGGAGTTGCATTAATTCTTTTTACTTGGATTTTTCTAAACTGATGGGCGTATGCTTTTTGTTTTATGAGTTTTTCTGGGGTCAGATTGGAACAAAGAGTTTCCTGTTTACTTGTTGAATATGGAAATGTTTTCAGAAATACATATATTACCAGTATTTGTACTAGTAAAATTTCAACAGTATGTTGTATTTAGAGTGAAAGTAATTTAGAAAAGACTGGACTGCAATGACGTAGCTTTATAGGATTTATTTATAGTTTATAAAGTTATGTCGCGTTTTATAATCTACAAACTAATGATCCTGTATATTTAGAAGCAATGATAAGCAAATTTAAGATGAGGATTATACTGTGATAAAATGATAGTGATAATATACCTGGTGAGAGCAGCCGCTTAGCCTGATCTGACGGTTGGCAAAAGTTAAACTGTAGCGTGTTAACTCTAGAGTCACATAACAATAAAAAGAAGTTGACTAGGGATTTGTGGGTTTTAGGGCACATTGTTAGTAATACAGACAATTCAGAGTAAGCGACGTTTCGCAGAATTTATTTCTGAGTTTTCAAGCTAAAATAAATAAAACCCCTTTTTCTGCGGATGAAACTTTTACAGTAGAAGCATAAGTTTTCTCAAGGTGACATACAATTAACGTTCTATATAAATTATTCACTTGAAGAATAAATATTTTGATAAGTAACTGGAAAACTTGCTCTGCCTTGTTTAATTAGACTGCTGTATCACACGTAGTAACACTTCAAATGTCACAAATAAATGGATTACACTGATACCCGCGTTATCAAAGGGAAATGCGGGTGAATAAAAAATCACTGTAAATAATGCAGTATGCGAAAAAGAAGCTTGTGAAAAATTGCGAAAAAAACAAACAAGACAGGCTTCACCGATATCAACTAGAAAGGGATGTTTTTTTTTAAGGTTAAACATCCTTTATAATGATTTAAGCGTGTCAGACCCATGTCACTCAACTGTTAAGATAACGTAGACCCAACTTTTTGATATACGGAAATACGGATGCTTAGAAATACTAGTGGTTGATTGGAATTGGAATATCACATTATATCAACATTAACAACTACTGGTAGAGTATAAATCAGAACTATTTCCATTATAGCGTCATTCAGATGTTAACAAGGAAAATTTTGTTTAAATATTATTGAGCCTGATATAAAAAATATCCCTTTGGAAATTTGATATATATTCGCCAAATATATTGTTCAAACACGTACAATTATAAGCAGATACCTACCTACTTAGTATTTAAAATTTACTAAACAAGATATAAACAATGTGTACAATTTGTACTGGAGTGTTAAAAAACAAGTGAATAATAATTATGTCTATCATAATATTTTAAGTGCTTTGAAGACTTTGAGTCATACAACAATATGCGATATTTTTATTGCCGCTGTGCGCTCAGAAAAAAGGGTTTATTGCTGTTAGAAAAAGTACGCTTAAAAAAAAAGAGGTGTGGGCCACTCTGGATCAGTTAAATGTTTATAAGGAAAAACAGAAGAGAACTAGATATTGATATTTCACAAATTCCGTTGTGAGGCTAGCACCTCAAATTAATAATAAGCCTTTAAAATTATGTGGATGTCATATCGGGTAATGCTGGGTCAGGATCGAGAACGGCTGGATCTGATGAGATTAATCTTGATATGATAAAAATGCGTATTATGGTGACTTTTCGTCACAACGAAGGAAAGCAGTGGTGCGGCCTGGCCTCTTCGAGAAACCATTTGTTGTTAACGGTTTCTTCGGTCTCTAATAGGCCTGCTGCCGTTATTTTCAAAGATTTTCGAGAAAATGTTGAACAAACAAATTATAAGTTTTCTAAATAATTGGAGCTTTTTACCACCTTGTCAATCGGGCTTTCGAGTACTAAATACATCGACCTCTATAACCGTGCTCTTATAGATGATATTCTTCTGCCTGTTGATAAAAAAGAAACTGTGACTTTGCTGGACTTTGGAAAAGCCTTTGATATTATTGACCATGATTTTCCCTGTGCATAGCTCAAGTATTAAGGTTTTACTCATACCGCAGTTGATTTCTTCAAAAATTATTTAACAGGTCAATCGCAGGCTGTTGTTATCGATGGCAGACAGTCAGGGCCGCTGCCTATTGTCAAAGGAGTCTCGCAGGCTTCTATCCTGGGGCCACTATTTGTTGCGGTATTTACAATGAACATGGTGGACTGTCTTATAATGGGTTGTAGTATGCATCAGTAGCGGACGACACAAATATATGTCGCATATCAGCCGGAAGGTTCTGTCATTGCTGAGAATAATTTAAACTGAACATTAGGTATATAATATTAACCAATATTGTTTAAGGTCTATTTATTGGGAGTTGTGTTGGACAGCAGACTTCGATTCAACTCTCAAGCAAACAACGTCATCAAGCGAGCTTATGGCGCTTTTAGAAGCTTATATCGCAATAAACATACTTTTTAATGAGAGTGACCTGAGTGCTCGTAATCATCTGAGTACGTATATTAAACAACTAAATGGATTAAAAATGGAAAAACAGAATCTTACATGCGGCTTGCATGATTCATAAGATGCTTTCTGCGGGTAATCTAACTTACTTACGACAGACATTAGATACCTCTTGAATATTCCTCCACATCGGACGCCTCTGATTCATAGATTGCGTTTTTACATTGACGAGGTGCCGCTTAATATGCATGGGCTCAGGAAAGATGGTTTTAGAAGAAATAATTTTATTGCCATTTAAAAGTTTGGGAACTGTGAAAGTATCTGATGGCGCGGAGAGAGATTGGATGGGTGGATGGTGCATACGGCTGAGTCGGTAGACTGCCTATGCCAAGTAGTTATGGACTACAAGTTGTAGGGGCTGGCAGTAGATGACCATGATTCGGATTCCACAACTAAACTTACAAATAATTAATTCACTGGATGTTGCAGAAGACCAATAAAAAAATAAGACACAAGCCTACAGCAAAAAGGACTCGAGCAACTAAAAATGTTTATTTATCTTTTTTGGTGTAGATTCACTACTTTCACTTGAACTAGTATGTGGATAATAGTCCCGACTCTTTACCGAATGGTCAGAATCAAAATCCGAATCTGAACTACTGTCTTCTTCGTTCTAAAACAACTGTTTTCGCTTCAATGACATTCGATTACCTGTGAGCATCTTGATTTTGTTGTGGCTTACGACGTTCTTCCTTAAAAATTATTCACTAGGTTACAAGTCGGTAACAAGCTCCTTATAGCCTGATAGCAACATCTGTCGCCCAACAGCAGCACAACTGGCACACTGAACAAAAATCTAAAAATGAACCCTAATAAATAATTATTTGGCTTTTATTTGTGTAACTCAAACAAAATTTATTTGACTCAAATAAACAGTGTTTGTCCGGAATAAATAGAGTTATTTGATTTTTAAAAAATATTTATCTGGCCTGGGGTGCTTTGGCAGAAATAAATATTTATTTAATTTAAATAACAGATTAAAGTTAATTCCTGGTTATTTGAAACAAGTCCACCGTTATTTGAATCAAATAAATAATAATAAAATGAGCAGACGCGCATGGCTGTTGGGGATTCAACTCCATAGCGCACGCATTTTAGTTTAGAATTAGTCCAATGTAGAAGGTGTTTTTGATTGTGTTAGTTATGACTTATACCTATATATTTTATAATAAATAAAAAAATATTGTCCGTTGAATCGTTATTATAGTGGTGTGGAACCTAGGGCACTTATATGACCGCTTTTCGTATGTAAGTGGCTAAATGATGTAAGTTAATTATAATAATTAAAACGGTTACAAAAAAATCTTAAAATGCTTGCGTACTAATGCATGATTGTTTATTTCATGTAAGTATATGTATAGATACCTTAACCTAATATTATAATGAGATCCTTTTCTTATATGATCGTAGTGAATTGATAAAATAAGGGTAGTAGATACACGTGTGACGGCGCAGGTCATAAGTTATATAGAAATAATTATAAATAATTAAACAATTGGAATAGCACAAAACGATATAGCAGCGGGACTTACCAGCTTAGGGCTGCTGTTGCTAATGCGACGGTTGGGGGCCCCCGGAGTATCCTTCCTGCTCCACACACACTTTTACATCGGACATATATCACGTTGTAACATTTCTATGCATAAATGCATCACTAATATATAGTTCAATTACAATAATTAACAATAGGAATATAATGCGAAATTTAACTGTTTTTTAAAAATGGACAAAAATCAACGGTCTTTTCATCCAACGAACGACTTAATGGCGAAGGCGCGCATGACGAATGCGCAATCGGCGGCGCTGTTGCCCGCTGTTTTGTCTAAAGTTTTGTGCTAAAAATGATATGCAACCAAACAATCAAAATATACAAAACCTGCGTCAACATTCCGCCCACCAAAAGAAACAAAGATGTTTTTTTTTTTTTATTATTATACGAAAAGTGTTTTTAGAAAAATTTGATTAAATTTACTAAAACAAAAAGGCTCGAAAGCTATTACTTTTATGGAAGAAAACAGCAAGAAACAACAACAATAAACATAGACACAAACACACAACCAATTGCAATAGAAACTATGTTAATTAGGCAAGGGACAGAGTTTAACCACCGGTCGCCTTAACACTCCATGCGAGGTCCTCAGCGTAACCACACGCACAATACCGTCGGACCCCGGATGAAGCGTCACAACGCGAGCAAGTGGCCACTGCAATGGAGGTGCGTTTTCGGATTTTACTATGACCAAATCGTCAATTTTAAGGGTTTTGCTATGTTTGGTCCACTTATGTCTCTGCTGAAGGGTATGTAAATATTCGCAATGCCACCTTTTCCAGAAATCGGCATGCATTTTTTGCACTAGCTGCCAACGATTCAATTGATTTAATTGCAAATGGGACAAGTCTGGGTCGGGTAGGCTATTTAGAGGGGCTAACGTTAAGAAATGTCCTGGAGTTAAAGGACACAAATCGTTCGGGTCTGAACTTTGGGCACACAAAGGTCGAGAGTTCAACAGGGCCTCGATTTGGGTAAGTAAAGTGTTAAACTCCTCATAGGTAAGCGTTTGCATGCCAATCACTCGATGGATATGAGTCTTTACAGACTTTACTGCGGCTTCACTTAAGCCATTAAAATGTGGCGAACCGGGAGGACTATGATGCCACTTTATCTGTAATGATGCGGAAGCGTAATTAGCATACTCTAAAAGAAGAGAATTTGCCCCAACAAAATTTGTACCGCAATCAGAATACAAGTCTGAAACTACACCCCGCCGCGCAACGAAACGTCGAAATGCAGCCAAGAATGCGTCCGCTGACAAGGATGCAACTAATTCTAAGTGAACAGCCTTAACTGCGGCACACACGAAAACACAAATCCACGATTTAAAAGTGCGTGAACCACGATAGCGACAAATGGAGACTGCAAATGGACCAGCGAAATCTACAGTGGTGTGGGTAAAAGCTTTGACTTGGCCGATTCGAAAAGACGGTAAGTCAGCCATATAAGGAAAAACCGATTTGGGACGAGCTCGAAGGCATCGAATACAACGAGAAAGGCAATGGTCTATCGCACGACGAGAAGACAGTATCCAAAACTGTTGCGACAAAAGATATTGAAGCGTTTTAAACCCTGGATGCAAATTCAACAAATGAACCTCCTCGATAATAAGTTCGGTTAGGCGATGTGACCTAGGTAAAAGAAGTGGATGTTTAGCATCAAATGACAAGTTCGAGTTTCTAAGACGTCCGCCCACCCTAAGGGTTCCATCCGTATCAACGAAGAGGGCTAATTTACGAAGTGGTTTAGGCAGTATTCGATTTTTACGAATTTTATTGAGAATATCTGAAAATTGTTGCTTTTGAACAAAGATAACGAGAGCTTTAAGAGCACGAAATAGTTCAAGATTAGAAAAAGAACCAGTTACTCTAATACGTGACTGGCAATTTTGGCGAAAACGAAAACAACAAGCGATAATCGATTTGATCTTTCGAAGAGACGAGAATTTTGACAAGAGTAAGTCGACAAAATTTATTTCCATAGTGGACTCAAAGGATAAGAGCTTTTGTTCATTTAAAACTTCTGCCGAGTCAAACGAAGTTTCATTTGCACAAAATTCCAGCGGCAAGTTTTCCATGCACAGCCACGCGGGGCCTTTCCACCACAGTTCATGTTCCACGAGCTTCATAGGTGTTAGTCCGCGAGAAACGCAATCTGCTGGGTTTTCAGGCGAAGACACATGATGCCAATGGGAACTGGGTAAAAATTCTTGAATATGACTTACGCGATTAGTGACAAATGTTTTTAACAAATGAGGGGACATGGCCAACCAGCACAAAACTATTTGACTATCCGACCAAGCAAAAATACGACTACAAGTTAGCTGGTCTTGGTAAGCATTTCGAACAAAAATTAAGGCATCTGTCAAAAGTTTGGCAGCACACAACTCCAAACGAGGAAGCGAAAGAATTTTTAGTGGAGCGATTTTAGATTTTCCATATAAAAGGTAGGAATTAATGTTACCAAAAACATCCTTAGTGCGAAGGTATACGACAGCACCGTAGCCAACGGTAGAAGCGTCTGCAAACCCATGAAGTTCGCAATGTGTCAATTTCACAGGTATCAAACATCGCGGGATACGAATATTGCAAAGAAATTTTAATTCCTGGCGAAATTGCGTTCAACTGTCAATGATTGATTGACTGGGCGGATGGTCCCAGGGCATCTTTAACAACCACAGTTTTTGCATAAGGCCTTTAACAAAGGTAGAAATCGGAGAGACGAATCCCAAAGGATCATAAATACGAGCGATTTCTGACAATATATTCCTTTTAGTACAAGGACGGTCAATAAAATGGTAATTATATGTAAAATAATCAGCTTCGGGTGTCCATTGAAGTCCCCGAACCTTTATAAATTGCGGCTCATCGAGATCAAACGTTATAGGATGTTGGGCTTGTTCCGAGACCTTACGAAGAATTTCACAACTATTGCTAGCCCACTTACGTAACTCAAATCCACCACCACGCAACAACGCAATTAAATTCGATTGAAGCTGTAACGCTTCATTAAGAGTGGGCACACTGCAAATGGTATCGTCAATATAGGTATATTTGAGTAGAACCTCTGAAGCGTCAGGATAAGCTTTGCCATCAGTGTATGCCAATTCACGAAGTACTCGCAGAGCCAAATAGGGCGAAGATGATAAGCCATAGGTAACCGTATTTAAACGATATTCTTGTACCGGATCATCACGAGAAAATCTCCATAATATTCTCTGAAAATCGCGAAACTCCGGCTTTACCAATATCATTCGATACATAGCTTTGATATCGGCAACAAACGCAAACGGATGCAAACGAAAACATAGTAGAATCTTTTGAATGTCATTTTGAAGTTTTGGTCCCGCAAATAGAGTGTCATTCAACGAAATTCCCCTTGAACCCCTCGCACTACCGTCAAACACAACGCGAATTTTGGTAGTAATATTTAAAGGACGAAGTACTGCATGATGAGGGATATAATAGACGAAATTTGGTCTCGGTTCATCATTTTTGACAAGCGACATGTGACCCGACTTGAGATAATCTAGCATGAAATCCCTATATTGTTGATAGAAATCAGCATTTCTATGAAAACGAGATTCCAAAACAACCAATCGTCGAAGAGCTTGATTATAAGTATCACCTAAATCAGGTGGGCCAGTTCGAAAGGGAAGAGCAACAGTAAATCGACCATTAGCATCCCTTGCAATAGTGGAAGAAAATATCTCCTCACAAATGATATCATCGGAACTGGGAGGGATGTCTACAGCAACCTCCTCAACTTCCCAAAATTTTTGAACGACGTTCTCAAGAGAGGTGCTCAAGGTAGTGCAGCATGAAAATGAGACAGTAGGATCGATAGGAGGACACGAAACCTTTCCGAGTAAAATCCACCCAAAGCAAGTTTCTAGTGCAGAGGGCTGACCGAAAGAACCAATAATTTTTCCAGAACGGAGTATGAATGGGAATAACTCTGCACCTAGTAAGGCATCGATCGGTCCTGAAGTATGAAAGCTAGGATCGGCAAGGGTCAAATTTTTCAAATGTGACAACGTATTAATTGGAAATGAAGCAGCTGGCATATCTGCACTAATTTTTGGTAAAACGATGAAATCTATTGCAAAACTGGGTTCGGGACACGCCACTGGTTTAATAATGCAATGAGTTAAACCCCTTGCTGAATTGGAGGACATGTCATTAAGACCGAAAATTCCCGTGGCACATGACCTCCGAGGAATACCAAGACGACGAATACAATTTTCTGTCATGAAATTCGCTTGTGATGCACTATCAATTAAGACACGAACTTTCTGGTAATGACCAGCAATGTCTAAAATTTCGACAACGGCAGTTGATAACAATACAGTATTTGAAGAACTTGAGGTTGCCAATGAAGTTAACGACGGGCTATGAATCGCGGGCTGATTGTTGGTCGAGAATGAGTTTGATGTTGATGCTGAATTTTCTACCAATCCACCCGCGATACCAAGGGTTTCAATAGGATGTGCATTTACATTAATTGAATGATTTGTAGAAGTGGACTGTATAGGACGATTATTATTTGACGAACGATTTGTTTGATTTTGCGACGACGAAACTTTATTAAAGTGTAACAATGTATGGTGACGAGAATTACAAATACGACACGAAAAGGATGAGGTACACGAATTTAACGCGTGCGAAGGGCGAAGGCAATTCAGGCAAAGTTTATTTTGTTTGGCAAATGAAAATCTATCGAACGAAGACTTAGCCAAAAATTGAGAACATTTAGTAAGGATGTGATGACCTTTACAACAAGTACAATTGTCGGTAGCAGGAAGCGAGCTAGAAGTGATAAAACTAGAAGTCGATTTTCCATGTGGTGGAAACGAAATAGTAGTTCGAGAAGGCGAAGATTTGTTTGAACTTTGTGAGGGTCCAGGCAATATTTGAATCGAAGCGAGAGCCTTACAATGGTCCTGCAAGAAATTTATTAACTGGTCATAGGTGGGGATATCAGTAGAGCTATATTTCATCTCGAACGCAGTATGTGTATTGGTATCTAACTTTTGTAACAACAAATTAAATAAAATAAAACTCCACTGTTCGACCGGAAAATCCAATACCTTCAAGGCCGAAAGATTTTCAGTAAAAGTGTCAACTAACTGCCTGAGCAACTGTGGAGAATTGGACTTCACAGAAGAGGCTTCTAAAATTTCATTCAAATACCCCGTAGCAAGCAATCGATTATTTTGGTAACGATGTACCAAAGTTTCATAAGCAGTTTTGTAATTATTTTCAGTCAGCTTAATAGTTTTCACAAGATTTAACGGTTCTTTAATTACAGAAGTAATTAAATATTGAAATTTTTCGATATCGGACAAACTACCATTTTCATGAATCAATTTATTAAACAAATCTATAAACGAAGGCCATGATTTCAAATTTCCGTCGAACACGGGTAGACTGATTTTAGGCAATTTGACGTTTGTTACTTTAGGAACATCTAACGAGTCAGCAGAGACAGAAGCAGCATTCAGCTTATCATTAATTGCCTTAATTAAATAATAAGACTGGTCAACAGATTGGCGAACCCCCTCCTGTGCATCGAAAAACTCGTCGCTGTCATCTAAACCAATTATTTGATTGTGTATTTCATAAAATTGTTGCTTAAAATTCTCAAGATCATCGACACGATATTTTAAAATAATTCGCCGCTCAGGAGAGGTCTGCGCTTGTTTGGCCAAATCTAAAGTTTCCTTTATTCGATTAAACGAAATCTCCCGTTTTTTAATCAATCTTTTAATTTTATCATGAACTGTCGACATTTCGGCGATGTGGCAATCACGCTTGAATCAAACAAATTAATGAGATTTATCACAAAAATAGAAAAATGCTATTCTAAATCAACCATTAAACTGACCATTCCACTATAGCAGTATAGGGCGAAAAAATAGGTATATGTGTGTGTGCGTGTATCTATTATTTTCAATATTATAATAAACAAACAAGTAGGTACATACCTACCTACAAACAAACGTATGAACTTTTTTAATTAAAGAAAGCGAGAGAGATATATATACCTATATATTTTATTATTTATTTATAATTAAATAGACAAAAATGGCTGATACAAAGAATTTAAATTCTATCGAATTATCTATCCGGTGAGAAGGATCAGAATGACGGCGCAGGTCATAAGTTATATAGAAATAATTATAAATAATTAAACAATTGGAATAGCACAAAACGATATAGCAGCGGGACTTACCAGCTTAGGGCTGCTGTTGCTAATGCGACGGTTGGGGGCCCCCGGAGTATCCTTCCTGCTCCACACACACTTTTACATCGGACATATATCACGTTGTAACATTTCTATGCATAAATGCATCACTAATATATAGTTCAATTACAATAATTAACAATAGGAATATAATGCGAAATTTAACTGTTTTTTAAAAATGGACAAAAATCAACGGTCTTTTCATCCAACGAACGACTTAATGGCGAAGGCGCGCATGACGAATGCGCAATCGGCGGCGCTGTTGCCCGCTGTTTTGTCTAAAGTTTTGTGCTAAAAATGATATGCAACCAAACAATCAAAATATACAAAACCTGCGTCAACAACGTGGATAATGTGTAATTGATCTTGAATTGATATTTTATTTAACAGTATTTAATTCAAAGATGGCGGTTTGTCTATATTTAGGGACCAACAAGAAAGTCACCCAATGAAATATTTATTCAGTTCAAACAAATATTTGTTTGAAACATATTTACGGACGTTTATATCAAACGCAAAATTAACTAAGCGTAAAAGGTATACCTAAATAAATAAACATTTTTTTGTTTTAAGAATATGATTTGTTCTATCCAAATAAATAATATGATCCGGCAAAATCTGGTAGTTTGCTTCCAATAAATACTTTGTTTGTTACAGAGCAATGGTTATTTCTTCAAACATTCTTTTTCTATAGATATTAATTTGCAAATATTATTATTAATAAAACCAGAAACTGTTTGGATCAATTGTTCAAAAAACACCTATAGACAGGTAATATTTTTGGGGATTGTTTCATTTTGAACACCCTGTAGATCTGATTTAAGATATATATTATTATTTTTAAACAGCACATTATTTAGTTGTAGCCAAAATTGTTTGGGTAATAGGTTCATTCTTTATACAAGTCGATACAAAAATCTTAAATCAGATCTACAGGGTGTTCAAAATGAAACAATCCCCAAATTATTACGTGTGTAGGTGTTTTTTGAACAATTCATCCCAACCGTTCCTAGTTTTATTAACAAAAATATTGGTAAATTAATTTCTAGAAAAAAACATGTTCGAAGAAATAAATATTTATTTGTAACAAAGTATTTATTGGAAGCAAAATATCAGATTTTACGGAACAAATTATTTGTTTAGATAGAACCTATTATATATTTAATATAAAAAAATGTTTATTCAGAATAAACAAATATTTATTTATTCCAAGTAGCAGCACCTTTGGGCCAAGTACATGGAATCTTTATTCTAAAGAACTCTAGTTAGTTTAAGCAAACAAATATATCCTTACATTTTCGGGCCTTGTTAACAAGTAAGTATAAGTAGTAAGTCAAATAAATATTTATTTAAATCAAATAAATACTACTTGGGTATTTAAAATAAACCATATATTTGTGTGAAGTACATGGGTTGTTTGTCGTATACCGAAGAAATATTTGTTTTGATTCAAACAAATCTTTTTTTCAGTGCATGGTGGCATAAGGCCTTCCTTACAAATGCTGTTAAACTAAATGCGCCAAATGTGGTGTCTCTTGTTGCCCCGAGCTCTTCAATTATACCTATTCAAGTATGAAACAGGACACATTAC
This sequence comes from Apoderus coryli, assembly GCA_911728435.2. NCBI lineage: Eukaryota > Metazoa > Arthropoda > Insecta > Coleoptera > Attelabidae > Apoderus > Apoderus coryli. The sequence continues at coordinate 6,194,319 of OU452215.1, read as the reverse complement.
TCAAACATAATTTAAAAATATTTTTTTTAAATTTCCTTTTAACAATTCCTTGCCAACTCATATTCAACAGTTTAGTCACAATATTATATGTTGAATAACTCGTTATAACGTAGGTTTTCCCTTCCAACAATTAAAGCCTCAATTAGGCTTACCCTCGGGCTCTCCTTTATTCAGCTTCTGTTATAATATGAAAGATTTTATGTAGGTGTATTGCTGATGAAGCACTCTATGTAGTATTATCCCAATGGTCATACGCTGTATATTTTACTTAATTATGTGTCTGAAACTAATAAAAGCAAAACGCATTTCAAATAAAGTGGGTTATTTGTAAACGGTTTCTGGAAACAAACTTTTAATGGAAAAGTTTCACAGCAAGTAGTGTATGTAGCAATGTGTTGGAATAAACACTTATAGCAAATTGTATTGTATACGGAATAAACTTTGATTCTACATATATTCACAAATTGCTTACCACACCCTGAGTTATTATAGACTCTTTTGAGCTGAATTTTGCTAAATGCAGTAACAAACGCAACAATTTTGATTGAGATTGCAATAATCTTGAACGCAAAAAAAAAATAGGTTAGAGTTCTTAATTCATGAATTGAACTCCAACAGCATTTGATAATATAAATGTTAATTAGTTTAATTAGTTAAATACATTCTGAGGCAAAATTATTGAAAATCCAAATTTGAATAATTCCGGCCATTTCGACTTTGACCAGGAAAATCTCAAATGAATTGGGAATTCAAAAAAGCACAATTTTTTTGTTGTGATTATAAAACTAGATGTCCAAAGTTCTTAACATATTCTATAATTTGCGGAGCAGCATATAATAATAATATAGCCTTTATTTTTAAATGGGCGAAGCTTAGCCTAATGCCATTCTCACTCAACCCATTATAAAAAAAAAATATGCAATATACATACACACAAAAGAAAAACAAAACAAGTGTGGATAACTGAAAACTAAGCACAATAATTTACATAAACTAAACGAACATTTACATCGATAGGAAATTAATTATTTAAGTTGATACAGAGTAACTGTGGCCAGATCTAAATGCTGTTGATAACAATGAAACAAAGTAGCAGAATTGTATGTAAATGACCCTAAAAACATGGTCGTGCGATGGATAGGCAACGTGAGGGTAATATGATTACGTAAATCGAGGGTACGAGAGAGATCTAACAAAAGCATAAAACAAAAGCTTAACCGTGAAAACATCGTCGAATTGCCAACAATTCCTAATAATAAAACCCAAGATTCTATTTGCGCTCAATACTACACTGAGGGTCTGGATAAATGTAAATTCACTGTCGAAGACAACACCCAAATCTTTAATTTCGCTGAGCCTTTCCAGGGACTCATTGGTAAATTGATAATCAAAATTCAATGCGTTCTTTAGTCTGGAATAGCTAACGATCTGGCATTTAGATACATTAAGCTCTAAACGATTGTCCGTGCACCAGGTACACAGAGTGTTCAAATTACTCTGCAGATGATCGCAGTCATTCAGGGAAATAATGGACTGGAAGATCTTAAGATCGTCAGCATAAGCAAGCCTACCACACGTAAAAAACTCAATTAGGTTATTAATGAAAATATTGAACAACAAAAGACCAAGATTGGAGCCCTGTGGAACCCCCGAGCTGGAAGAAAAACAAAAGACTTAAAGCCTTCATATTCTACAAACTGTAATCGTTCGAATAGATATGATCGGAAAAAGTTGACCAAACGATAAGAGAAACCAAAAGTCTCTAATTTATACAACAATATGTAGTGATCTATACGGTCAAATGCTTTGCAAAATCGGTATAAATCACGTCCACCCGCTGGAGATCATCGATAGTTGAACATATGTTCTCAGAAAACACAGCCAAATTAGAAACACATGAACGACCACTCAAGAACCCATGTTGATGCTCAGAGAATCTATTCTGAAGCTGAGAATAAATTTTCGCATATATTACAATCTCAAGAACTTTAGCGAAGTTACAAAGAAGGGAAATTGGCCTGTAGTTGCTAATCACATCAGACTTCCCTGATTTTAGGATAGGCGTAACTCTTGCTGTTTTCCAGCAAACAGGAAACTTGGAAGAATTTGCTTAAAAATATGTTGCAATGGTGCAGAAAGCACACTGATGCAGTCTTTGACGAGGAATAATAAGGCCATACTTCTTTGACACGTCTTGTAATGCGAATAGTTACTTAGCAATGTTAAGCAATTTTCTCGACGGTAAATAAGACAGTTTTCCATTAGACTACCTTCGTACATTTTATGTCCAACAAGATGGATGCCCATCGTGGGTTTCCAGACTCCTGGGTTGGGAGACAAGGACCAGTTCAGTGGCCTCCTAGGAGTCGAGACCAAAACAAATTGTTTATCGCACACCACTAATAAATGCCACTACTGATCAATTAAATGATTCGATTAAAGCTGCCGGTGCTTCAATAACTTTGCTTTAAGTTAGAAAAAGTTTTGATGAATTGCTTGTTCGTTTAAAGCCATGTGCCTAATGGGGTGGTAATGTGTTTGAGTAAATAAACTTTGACAACCTGTCCATATCTCCTCAAATAAGTGCAATTTACTCTTGTACCATTTAAAGTTTTTTCAATTTTCTGATCACCCTGTCTAAAAAATGTCAAATTTTTCTATTCCGATCTTACTTTAGGATCCAGCAAAACTTTTTATCAAGAGTAACTTTTTTCGATAAACTGAAAAATAAGAAAGTTTTTCCTGTGGACATACTGTTATATCTTGTTGGTAGAATTGAAATAAGTTGTTTGTTTTTTTTTTTGTTTTATACAGACAAAAATGCATCTACAATATTTAACAACTACGCAATGTCGTTAAAATAAATGTGCCGCCATTAGGTATCTCTCGAAACATCTATTTCCTTTCATATAACACATGTAAACCGTTCTAAATTAGAAGACAAAACGTGAAGTTGGCGTGCAAGAAACTCATATAAGCTGCAAGCTGTATATAACTAAAATCAATATGGCATCCACGCCTCTGCTATTCGCTCTCGGTCGCTCATTGTCACCAGACTAATAACTATAGGGCATGAGATATACAGTGAATGACATTTACTACACAACATGCAGGCATAATAATAATTACTATCAAATCTATCCAATTGAGTAACATATTAATATTCACCTTGAAAACTTGGTGTTCACCACACAATGTCAGTTTTACACTAGAAATCATATTAATACGAGGGTGATTTATTGAATTTATTAACCTTAAACATATACATAGGAGGCACACAAAATAGTGTATTTATGTGATCTAATGTGATATTATTTATCTATTATAACGAGCAATTCGGCGTTTGTATCGACAATATGCATAAAAGGCCAAAGTTGCATGCACTAAAACTAAAATTGCGTCGCAAGAACTACACAAAATGCTACTAGTACAATCAATAACTTCACCTCTTTGCAACATGCAGACGTTCAGCGTACAATAAAAGCCTTTGATTTCTACTATGATCTTTCCTAAACATACTGGGTATATTTTTACGGCCCTTTCCATTCTGAACTAAAAATGTAGGAAAATGTGTAAAAACCCGTATGTCCAGCGCCGTTCATGGCACTCTTAATGTAAACAAACAAAATGTACGTCAACTACTATAAAACGCCAGCTATCTTATTCACTCTAATCTTCAACCAAAACGAGTTAAAGTTCGTGCAGATCTCCTCCGAAGTCAAAAAATTATAAAATATGTCATGTGTTTTTACATACAGTTAAATATTCAAGTTACGCGGTAGGTTATTTTTGGTGAGGCTACTTTGAAGGGAAACATTTTTAAAATAGTTCCCAAATCGTCATTTTTTTCACTAAAGTAAAGTATTTAGAATGCTCTGCTGCCAGGATTTCTTTGAAATTATCGTTATCCTACTTATTATTCACACAATAGCGTAATTAATCTGAAATATATTTACACCTAACACATGTGCAGATGCTTAATTAAACATAAAGTTAATTTCCCCTAGTTTATTTTATTTCTGCTAAAATAATTTGGTTATTGAAAAAATTCCATATTATTTATATTTCATGCAATTCAATTCATTCAAAATCTGTCAAGAACCAAGAGAAATTACGAGAAGCGCGGATGCCACACTTTATTTGAAAAATTTTTCTTTACACATTATTGGCGTAAAATCGAAATCAACTAATTGATCCGAATTCTTTTTATACACTCAACACAAGTGCAAAGACCGAGTTAACCACAAACTTAAATTATCCAAGCTTTATTTTCATTTTACTTTTACGAAAATATTATCCGATAAATATATTTCATGTTTTATATACTAGCCTAAATTAAATCTGACAACGATGCAACAATCAGCTCTAATTATGACAATTACGACAAGTGGCATTTTGAAAATAAAATATAAATTTTAATTATAAAATTTGTTTAAAATAGAAAAAATGTACTTTAATTCCAAACATTGGTAATTGTATGATATTCTATTATTACCTAATATGAATTATTTCTACCTACCCAACATCTTTACATTGTAAACATCATTAGTTGCTGCCGTTGCTGCCTATTATAAATATCTACATAAATTAGCATTCACCACATCAAATGTAAGTATTTTTTCATAGAAGCAACATAATATGTAATGTTTTAGGCTAATCAATTCGGTACCTGCACGAATTAGAAATACCTATATACGTACTTCCAACAAGACGGACATAAATGAAATTTATATAGACATGGGTACAAATATTTTCCAAAAGAAAATGAATATTTTGAACAATAACACACAATTTAAAATTTTCAGACGTAGAACACTCTAATCTTCAACCAAAACAAGTTCCAGGCCGTGTAGATTACCTCCAAGGCCAAAAAAGTTTAAAAGATGCCATGTGTTTTTACATACAGTTCAATACTCAGAACAGATCGTGGGCTACTTTTGGTGAGACTCCTTTGAAGGGGAAATATTTTTTAAAATTGTTTCCAAATAGTAATTTTTTTCATAAAAGTAAAGTCATTAGAAAATAAACAAGATGTGTGTGCTTTTCTTATGCTGCCATACTTTTTTTGAAAATTTTTATGTGTTTACTCTTCGTGATCGTGACGATGTGAGTTCAAAACTGGGCGATGAAACTTTTTTTATATTATCATAGAAATTGTAGCCGGTATGGACATATTGACATGTTTATTAAATTCTTTTTAGCATATACTTAATTAATTATACACTGCCATGATATGAATTTACGGGTCATATAGCGTGGAAAATTTTAAACATTTTGATGGTAAAACAATGCGTACTGCTTTTTGGAAACACTTTTGTTTGAGAATGCAAGTTTGGGTAATCATAATAGCGCGATACTCAAGGCTCGCCATAATGTTTTTTAAAAAATTCTTCACGAAAACCATAAGAATTGTGGGCAATGGTTTTGATATTCGCGTAAAATTTGCATTTTTGGTTATTTTAGATACCGGAGTTTTCGACGTCTCGTCGATTAAACATTAGTTGAAAGAAGGGATGCCCATATTTTACTTTGGCGTTCTGAAGTCATCCGGCCTCTGCCTCTCACAAACTACACACAGACTAAATAACAATTTGGTATTTAATGTCATGTCATGTTAGTTGCTAGGCAACTAGTGGAAAAAAGGCACGGGTAAATTTCCTGGTAATGACAAAAGTAGCATCGGTTATGAAAAATCACCATAGCAACTCCGACAATAAAATTAAACCAAATTGACAGTATATTATTATTACTAAATTATTTCCCTAATTTCGAAGGTTTAAAAGCTATTTCTGTAATGAAAAACAGTGAGAGTGATAGTAATAGTGAATATAGTTTAACACCACCTAATCAATTTAATACTTTTAACTCATCGTATTTAGGCTTACGCCAACAGGGCGAGTATAGGTAAGTTTCGAGAAACAAATATTTTCCTAAAAATTATGGAGTTTAATTTATTCAAAAGCATTGAAACAATCGCAGAAAAAGTATAGTGTGAAACCCACATGAAATGACCATTTCCTACTCGTATAATTTGCAGCACTCGCCTGCGGCTCATGCTGCAAACACTCATACTCGTAGGAAATATGTGTCGTTTCATGTTCGTTGCACACACTATTTCATTATTATATCCATATTGTTCATAGGACATATTATTAATGATTCGAATTTAATTCTACTTGGTACGGAGATGTTGTAGTCTAAACATATATACATACAACGATATATTTGCATCGAATCTGTTTCAATTATACTCCTTGTACTCCTATATGCCGAATTGTGAATGCAGTATGCATATTCATTTAATGCCAATTGCTCTATGGAATAACAGCGACCTGATTGCATTTGCAGAGTTTGAACCGCTTTCTCATTTTTCACTTTGAATTAAATAATAAAAATAAATAAACAATGCTTCTGAAGTAATCGTATGTCAGTTTATACCGAACCGAAGCAGTTGTTCAACTAGACGTAGACACTTGGATGTATTTGACTAAATAAATAACAAATAAAATACTTATAACATGCATAAATAACCCAAATACCCACCTAATTATTTTAGTCAAAAATTAGAAGTAAAAAAAAACTTAGGACATACACACCCAAAGCCACACCGAATACCACGGAGCTACGGCCGACGGTAAAGGAAATGAAACCAAATTGCATTAAAGTTAGCGGTCGGCGTACTACATATTTGTAACTTTTAAACGCAATTTTCTCGAGAATGATGGAGGTAAATTTGAAAAGTAACCTATTGGTGTAAAGCAGATAAAAATGCTTTCAAATGATGTATCACTCGACACCTACTACTATTTAAGAATTTGAGGTTGTGTCCGCCCCTATCACAGAGCTAAAGCGATTTCAACCAAAAACTTGGGGTTCATCCAGAGATATGGAGAAGGGAGAATAAGCCTGGACGAATGCGCATCCACTTTTCTGACGACACGATGCGGGCCGCCAAGTCAAAAAATCAAAACACTGTTAAAGTTGGTGTGGTTATGTTCTTATGTTTCATGTGAGTGCCTTTCACTAAAAACTTAATTGTGTGGACTTATTTTGGATATTCGGTTTTTTCTTATTGCCGTTAATGTTTAATTTATTGCGTAGTTTAAAGAAAAAAACATATCCGTTAATTAGTGTTAAGTGTAGGGGTAGTACCGAATTTAATATCTACGCAACCAAACGACACATTAATTCCATATTGATTGTATGGAAGAAATAGAAAAAAAACCAATCGGGCCATACACACAATTTTTGTTTATATTAACACCATTAATATGATGACAGTTGTTTGATTATTATTATACATTTTTATAGCATAAGGTATTCTGGAATTGACGAGAGTTTCTCTGCCGAGCTTTTTCTACTCATGAATTCCAGACTAACTTTCTTATTACTTATTATAAATAAATTATTAAGAATATTATAAATTTCGTGTTTTCTTTTATTAAGCCCCTCTAATTTCCCTAACTTTGTCTATGTCGAGTGTATTCTGGGTAGTAGTATTAAAAAAGGTGACAATGTTACACAACACACAACGTAGATGGAATTGGAAAAGAAGATACTTATGTAGTTTGTTGAACGAACCTGGGTAAGTATGTTATACTCTCAGAAAAATATTATTGTTTATTTTTCTGAGGTTATACTACAATATATGAACCAAATACCTATTTTATTACGTTCATTCAATAGATAATTCATGTAGTAAATAATGATGAATATCACATATTTCCAATATTAAATGATACCTGAAACAACACTAGTTTTCTTTAATACTTCTATCCTGTAAATAATTGCTATCGAATCGTAAAAAGAAATTTGACCACAGCCTGTAAGCCTAAGCTAGAAGATGGCGGCCCCCGTGAATTGAAAATTTGCGCATGTTGACGATCATTCTCCCCACTCTCCATATCTCTGGGTTCATTCTAGGACTCCCATAAACCAGCCGTTTTCGAAATATTTGAAATTTTATGTCAAAAATGACGTTTTCAGAATAAAGAATAATAACAATTTTTTATTATATGGAAGCTTTAAAAATCTAACTTGTTAGAATATCCTAGGAGATATAGACCTACTTTAGCCACCTACGTAAATTTTTTTAGTAAATATTAATACAGGATATTTGAAAAAAAATGGTAAAATATCAAATTGAAAAAAGTGTCATAATTCAAAATTCTTAAATTTTATATTTTTTTGCATCAAAAATAAGGGCAAGTTTATGAAAGGATGTCTATCCCAAAAACTGATAGTTTTCAAAATATTGGCAATTTTACATTTTTCTAGTACAATAGTGATATGAATTTGAAATTTAATTGATTTTAGTTGGCCATGATGGCTTTAGATAGCAAATAAATATGACACTTAACAAAAATAATCAACAACTATGACAAATTGTAGAAATTAATTAGTAGTAATAATCATGGCGGGCGTATAAATTATACTAACGAATACTATCTAAATTTATGTAAAAGGATGTGTTTGGCGACATCTAGTTTTTTTGTTGGTAGTACGCCGAGTGAACAACAGTTCCTATATCGGCTGCCTGGGAGGTCTCTGACCCCATAAAGCAACTACCAACACATAGACGCGCCGATACTCCCTTAAGCGGGATCTATCTATCTCTATCTTTTCTATCTAAATTTGTTTATTATTTATGGATAATGTGACAGAGTGATGTCACAAACGTGTGATCTGCCAGGTACCCAGAAAAACACAAGCCATCACCAAAAGTTGCTAAACGGATAATAGATAATGACCAAAAATTTCGGGTCCGTAAAGACAAAAATAAAACGAAGGAAACCTATTTGTGACGATAAAGCTGTACTGGGGTGCTTCACGGCATAGCTTCCATATAATAAAAAATTGTTATTATTCTCTATTCTGGAAACGTCATTTTTGACATAAAATTTCAAATATTTCGAAAACGGCTGGCGATAGGTGTAACATATTATGCATGAGATATGTTTAGAATTACAAAGAGAATCCAAAAAAAATATAATTTACATAGGGTCGCATTTGAAATAAGGAAGTTGACACCCATTTCCGGTATAACCGGATGTGCTAGATTCTTGAAAGCATTTTAGCCGAATTGGTTCCGTCGTCCTAAGTACTACATCAGATTTTCAGATTCTTCCACAGTGTAGTTTCTCCATAATCGATCGAATCCCTTCCCGGTGGGACACGTTTGCTCCACAAAATATTTTATATACCTAAATGTCCAAACTTAGCACATAGTATAAATTGACAATGAGCCAGACATGTTTCGGAACATCAACATTCCATCATCAGTGGCTTTACAAACAATAATAGTTAAAATTACCGTCATGTTACAATACATTCTACATCTACATTTGATTTCTGAATAAATCCCGATCCTTTTCATTATTGACTACTTAAAACAAATAAAATAAAGTAGATATTTAATTTTTCCAATAAATTGTATTATGTACTTTCAAAATATGATCTTTTTCATATGACTAGAGTTACTATTTTTTGTTGAGGTATTGAAATATATTCTGTAAATTATGCTTCAAAAGTATTAACAAAACAGCCGTCAGGAGAAAGTATACTGTTATGGTTGCTATTACATCTAGCAAGATAACATGTCCCGCGAGGGAATTCCGGCAAACGAAGTGCTGGAATTAAGATTAAATGAAGGTTTTCAACTTCTTGTCAGTGGAGCGTTTGTGAAATTTCTTTGTCTAGTAAAAATACAAGTAGCTCTCGGTTATTTATAAAATGAGATTGGGTTAAAAAAAAGATTTAGTATGCTTCTCGTATAAGCTTTTTTCAATTTTTAGTAAAACTTGTTCAAATATATACTTTATATTCGCGTCATTTGCTTCTTGACAAAAAGAAAATCAAAAATATATTATACGAGGAGCATATGCCTTGTGTGTACATCTTGGTAACTCTAAAGGAGAATCATTCTAATGTGGATAATATTGAAAGGAGCTCGGATTGTCACAGCTACGATACCCGAAATAGGAACGATTTGAGGCCATCCTATTATAGATTAACCAAGTCAATAAAAAAATACACTTAATTTACATTTATATAACTTGTTGCCTGCACAGGTCAGGGCGTTGCGTGCTAGACCTTTTAAATTTACAGTTTCAGCGTTTTTGCAAAGATACGGTTTCTATAACATTGATGAATATATGAAAACACCTTTTACCTAATGGATGCTTAGCGGATCCAGACTTCTATGTCCATTGTCATACTTGTTCATGTTATGTAGTGTTTGTTATTTAAGTTTGTTTTTTTACAATGTATTTGCTAAAAAATTTTTGTATATCATTTATTTCTACATGATGAAATGTACTTTTTTTGTTGACACAGCTTTGTAGAAAAATGTAAATTAATCTAAGGCTAAATAAATAAATATATTATCCCTTTTTCTGCCCAAATATATAAAATTTACGCATCCAATAAAATATTTTAATTGAATTATGTGGGAAATTCAATACGGTTGCTCTGCAAATATTTAACAATTTTATTTAATTCTTATACTACCGGTGTAGGGGAAAAACCAGAAGGGATGCATATCAGAGTCACAGATTTAATAGACCATTTGCGATAGTAAGCGCAAAACCAAAACAGTGGTTCAAACTCGATTTGACAGACTTATGTTGCCCAGACCAATGCATTTACAAATTTGGATTGTGTTATAAAAAAGATTGTAAGCACCAATAGATTTTTTAAATATTTAAGATTTAATTTATTTGTTTATTTATTAATACAAAACAGTGGAAGCTTAAAATTAATGTTATTATAAAAAATGAAATGAATTAAAATATAAAAACTTAGAACAATAAAAATGAAGAGAGCGTTTTATAAAAGAAAGCCGTTGTAAAATAATACAATTTTTATTACATTAGCTAACACAAAATATCAGGGATAGATTACAAATATTACTATACAAACTATACTATATTATATTGGCTGATGTTACAAATAGCTCAATATTTTTATTTTTCAATTAGTTTTTTCAGATTTTTTTGAACTCTTTAGATTGCGGTTTGCATATTTTAAAACCCATTAATCCCCAACGTTGCGTAAACGAAACATTTTTTAAATATTTTTTTTTTCAATGTGCCAGTAAAAAAAAATACTTTTTTGTTACTACAATTTTTTCAAAATAGAACAAGGACTTTACGTTTTAAGAAATAAGTCGACAGAGTCAAGATATTTATTTTGTGCGAATTTGTGAACTCGCAACATTTTGAGATTTATCATTTCATATATTCGTCAATCAATTCGTCTGACACAGAAACGGCTGAGATATTTCAAATTATGGATTTAGATTCCCATGACCTTTAGTAAAATGGGCGTTATATGATATTTTACAAAACATGTATAGTTTTTGCATATTGGATCATTTTTCCTAATGTTGCGTATACCCAACGTTGGGAATTCCGGTAAGAAGGCGCCATAATGTCGCGCCCTTCGCTGACCCACAATTAGGTAGCATTTATTTTGTTTCTTACATTATTTGTGTGTGATTCTTCTTAGTGAGTGTCAACAAAGATACTAAGTTATAATTATTGTGATTTAAAATTATATTATATATAAAATATAAAGTGAAGCTCTGGAAAATATTGACTTGAAGTAAGTTATAATTATGGTTCTGTTTGTTAATTTTTTTCTAAAATAATTTGTTTGGTTATAGTGATGTCTTGGAAAAACAGAATGCCTTTGTCATCTGCGGAGCTTTTAGCTACATTGGAGGAGGATGAGGATTTACTGCAGACTGATACCATTGATGCAGTATACTATATTCCGCCACCCGTAGATGCACTTACAGACGAAGAGGAGCTTGACGAAGATATATGTGAGAACGTTGAAGATTTACCAGATGTTGCGGGGACCTACGAAATACACGCAAATTTGTCTGATACTTCTGAAGCCTTAGATAATGAATCTTTACCGTCAAATTCCAAAAAAAGCAAAACTATGTGCAAAAAATATAAAAATGAAGTCGAAGAAAACTCTACCGAAGTGGAGAAAAGAGACCCCAATATATACAACAGGACCATATAATGAAGATAATAATAACTTGGAACAAATTGAAAACAGAGTTTGCGGTAAAAGCCCTTTGGAAGTTTTTTCCTTGTACTTCAGTGACGAAGTTTGGGAAAAAATAATATCTTATACAAGAAAATATGCTCACGACAATAATCGGCATTCATTTGATATTGATAAAACAAGCCTAAAGCGATTTTTCGGCATACCCATTTTTTCGGGATACCATACGTTACCAGCTACAAAACTCTATTGGTCAAAAGACAACAAAGCAAGAAGAAGATGCCGACAGTGTAAAAACAACACAATATACATGTGTGCTAAATGTAAGGTGCATCTTCACACAAACTGTTTTGAAATATTTCACACTAAGTAGTAGTAGTATCTGTTTACCGTAAATCCCAATGTTGCGTATACGCAACATTTTTTTGTAAGAAAACTAAAAACTTGTATTTTTTTTTAACTTGATAAACAGTTATTTGGACATAGGTTTAATAATAAAATTAACTAAAATCACCGAAATTGTTTGATTTTCCAAGCTTGGGAATTAATGGGTTAAAGTATAAAATATCCTTAATGTAACAAATAACTTATAGTATGCAATATTTTTTCTAAAAGATCTTCTCTTCCAGCGGCTTTAGTCTAGATCTCGGACCTAGATATCAAAACCTATATAAGTACTCGGGAATTTAGTGGAATAGGGATTTTGCATGCATGCTATAAAATTTCAAATTAATTTGTAAATAAAACATATAGGTATAGTCTCCATAACCACAAATGCGTTTTGCATGATGTAAAAATGCACCTGTAACAACAAACATTAACTGACACAATCTCAAAAGAAGAATGGTGAGATACACCTCAATTTCTATTATAAATAAATAAGAATAATTAGAATTAAGTAGTTATACAATGCTGACAAATCACTTATCATTTTGTGAAAAAAATGTTATTAGTAAAAAGGTCACGGTCTTGGAATCTTAAATTAACTTGTATTTTTATGTAGACAGCACAATTTTCGTGATACCTACTTAATGTGAAATTTTTCTTTTTGTAAATCATTTCAATAAAGGAAATTTTGCAAAAATTGCTTTTTGTTCACCGCTTCTGGTGGAACAATGCAGGTAAACGCATATATGACCAGGCATGCTTTACAATTTTAAAATAAGAATATAATCATAAACCACAATATAATATATAATAAACCAGACTACAGATACCTCTGCACGTACTATAGTCAATCGCTTTCTACTTAGCATGAACCAAACTATAGGAGCTGGCGCTTTCTCGGTAGGCGTTGTTTCAAAAAGAATTGAAACGGGCGCGCTCGCTTGCTTTCGCATCTAGTCTATTAAATCTGTGTCAGAGTTGTATAAAATTGAAGGTGAGAAGGTGATACAATATTGAAATGCAATGAAAGTGAGAAAGATAGGTAGGTAGATAACTGCGTGTACGCGTGATAGATAATAGAATAGGATTTGTAGAATGGTAGATGATTGTTGTGGATATAATGATATGTATAATTCGATATTATGCATTGAGCCACCTTTATGCATTGCTGAAGGAAGGGAGTTTTCTTTGTCTCGAAAGTTATTTACCTATTATTTGTAGTAAATAGTTGTGCTCGCTCTGACACTTTGAGGTTCTCATTTACCATATATAGGCATATATACCTACCTATACAATAATTTTGTTAAAATTCGTGTGGTGACAGACTGTACTAAGTTCGATCCTGATAAAAAAGGTGGAGAATGGATAAACAAGCAAGAGAATCGAGAGCATCACCCGCTACACCAGATTCCGCGTTTAAGCCTGAGCAGTGTAGGGTAAATAAACTCTTAAGGGAAACTTGCCGCAATTAATGCTACAATAAAAAATGTAATAATCGTAATAGAACTGCTGCTAACACCCAAACTGGTTTATCCGGAACCTGGATAGACGACAAAAAAAAACATAATTTATTACTTATACCTATTTGTTTTGTTTCAGGCCAAGCACTGGAGGAAGGCGTGTTCATGTTAGATATTCTACGTCAAGTAAACGACATTGCTTAAGACAAGATTAGCCCGAATAGAGTTCTACCGGTAAGAACCCATTTTAAGATATCTAAAATAATCAATGTTTTATAATTAGTCTTAAAGCGTCTGGAAAGCTTTAGTAGTTCACTATGCAATGGCCATTTAATGGCAGCTATTAAGGGACTAGTATAGGAATTACGGAAGCAGCGTAGCGAGTGCATTAATCAATACGAGTGCCATAATGGCAATTATATTAAAATAGAAAAAAAAGAGAAAACTGGAATCGTGACTCACTGCACAGACTAAGAGTCGACACTTGTATTTTCTGGATCTGCATTTCAGCAATGTTTCCTGATTCCCAAGATTAATGTGTTGATTCGAGGGCAGATATATTTATCGAAAAAGGATGTGATCCCATACATAAGGCTAATTGTGAGGAGGATAACGTAAACTATTAATTGAAATTAATCGAATGAAACACCGCAAAAGATTTAAATATGATATTGGTTTAACATATCATACATGTTTCAGGATACTAAGATCCCATCTGTAGCGTTACTCACTAGAAAAAATGGACTGTTGGTAAATCCTATGAAACTTTAACTATAGAAACAAAACAAAAAAAAACTTACCCAATCTAGCATATTAACGGATTTCCGGCTGGCCAGCCTGGTTCTTCTGTTTCCAAACCCAGCAATTATACGCAAGCCAATTCATATATCGTTCGAATACTCTCACACACACAAGAAAATTAATAATTTTGCTTAAATTAATGTTAATACGAGTACGGTTTAAGCGTTGACCGGAATAAATGTTTTTGATCGCATATAGATCAGAGCGGTAAATAGAAATCCTTAAGGCCTTTACACATGGGAATATATTAAAGTTTAATGAAAAGATGGCATTGACTTTAAGGATGAGAACAAACTCAAAGTGTATTAAATTAATTAAATAAATAAATTGTAATTATTGTAGTAAAAAATACAATATAATCCAACAATATTAAGTCGGTAAATTCCAAATTAAACAGAATACATTTAACAAATCGACGTTCGCAAATAAGAACATCGCAACTGGAATTTTAGCAAAAATGAGTTAAGTTCACTTTCTTGTATAAAAATATGTCTTCTGTCATTAAAAACCACATTTTACCAATTACTTTTGAAAAATATTAACAACAACAGTTACAATCGCACTTAACGAGATACAAAACAAATAATTTCATCGTATCTAAAGTTATAACAGGCCAGCATCAAATTTTAATATGTAAAAGCATCGTATATTTACATACGATAATATGAAATGAATAAAAATAGTAAACTGTTTTATCTTAAGTAGACTTACAATGTTAATAATATTCTAAGGATATGGACCCTCTTTATCCGAAGTAGATATACGATGTTATTACCAACAGGGTACAATAATTTGAATTTTATTTATGTCATACCTATACTCACTATTTATTTTACCCGTATCTTTAGATAAGAAATTACATTTTCGGGAATACTTAAAATAGTTAGATACCATCTCACCGACTTTAATATTAGCAATCGCAGTAACATCGTATCTTGATAAAGTTAAATTAAAAGAAAAATTAAAGATTTATATTTATATATTTATACATTTATATTTTTTGGAAAATATTTCTGAATCATACGCTTAGCCGCTATCAAAATTTCGTATTTTACTTTTTAAAAGTTGTGCTTTAGTTAAGACAAAACCATTAAAACTTTAACCCCTTTTACTGTAAAACTGTCGTGATGAGTTACGATGTTCTTATTTGCGAGCGTTGAAATATCAATTTACACGCAACACCATTTTCAGTGGCAACATATTAGAAATATACAAGAAAGCCTCACTACTTGATGGAAAAAGAAAAATATATTTTTGAAAAGTACATTATTAAGATATCATATTATTAATTAAATTCATGTTGATTTAGCATGTTCTGGGCGTTCAGAACAAGATAATAATGATAATTTGTGTCTTTTCCTCATTATTGCAAAGAAATTTAGTTAAAAAAAATTAAAGTTCTGGGACCCGTTTTTTCAATATCCGTATAAACGGTTTCCTAGAAGTTTCCCTTCAAATAATTTTGTATTATTTGCTGATGATCTGAAGTCCTATACTATGGCGACAGATACAATGTAGGCTTAACGAGGGTTCACTATCGAGCCTTTCTCTTTTTCTTTACTGGTACATTTTTAATGTGTATCATTGGTAAGTTTTGTTTTATTCTCTTTTTATTTGTATACTGTTACTAGTACATATATATTACGTACTATTTTGTTACAATTTCAGTTTTGTTTTGAACTACATATTGTACTTAATTTTGTTTAATTGTAATTCGACATTGCCTGTAAATAAAATAGTTCATCTGATGGAGTCGACGTGTTTATTCCAATAATTAATACCTACTTTACGCCAATATGGACTATTTCTGTAATATTATTGGAAGTTATATGTTTAGTGAGTCCTAAATCAAATTATTAATTGGATTATTGATTCTAAGTAATTTTCAGCAATACCAAGAAGCCTAAGTACCAATAATTACTTTTATATGTTTAATCATATATTCTTATACATGTAAGTACACTGAAAAATATTGTTATAAAATAACTTACGTAGGTACCTACACTTAATTTTTCTTTCATGGTTATAAATCTAGTAAAACTATTGGATTACCCAAACATTTTATGGACCTATAAAGTTGTGTATACAGCAACCTTATGCTTGTAGTATATACGTCACAGTAATGAGCTCTATCTACACCCGCCTCAACTCTCATTATTGTTCTTTATAGTCCTAGAATAATATTTCATTTTATCTTTATTACAAGTGAGCTGAAAAATGTTTAAATATTAAAAAATGAAAAATGTTCCTATGTTAGTTTGATCGATAAATCATTTTGTAGTATCATATGAGAACCAAAAAGATAAAAATAACATAATTTACTTCAGAAGATGTAGTTGAGATCCTAACACTTCATTTCTAAAAGTAGCCAAGTTAATTGGCATTTCTGCTGGTTCTGTACACAAGGTACTCAAGCAAAATAAGTTATTGCCGTACAAGCTACAATTCATCAACGACTCAGTGAAGACGATTATGACAGAAGAATACATTTCTGTGAAGAGAATAGCATTTTTCGAAGTCAAATTAATTAATTTGAATAATGTTCGAGTTAAGCACTAGTTCAAACATGGAATTATTTAGGGAAGTTTAAAAAAAAGCGGTACACAGGGTGTCCTATGGTGATGAGAGACTATCTTGAATTGTTTAGTATGGTCTACTCAAATAATATAATAGCAACTGCATAACACTTCCGTTTATACCGGAAGTTGATGGCAACTTTGTTAATTTAAATAGAATATCCTATATATTATATATATATATATGACTAAGTTCAGCAGTTTTTGACGTATATCAAGGTTTATGACAAAATTGACATTTTAGTGCTAAATAATAATTAATTTTTTTTTTCATAAGGAACTAACTATTTGTTAATTAATTTGCACCCGTTTTCTCAAAAAGCAAGGTCTCCTTTTTCCAATTCCATAAGATATTTTCAGATTTCTTCATACAGGGTGGCCAAAAAAGTATACTGAAAACGATGTTATAAAGGAGTCAATTTTTTCAAATGGAACAGGAATATTTTTACAATTTTATCTCACTCGTCATTAACAATTAGGGCAATTTGGTATAGGTTCTCGATTCCAAAAATGCATAGTTTTCGAAATATCGGCAATGTCAAATTTTTCTGCAGTACTGTTAACTATTCTTGAATATTACTTTTAGCTAATTTATTTTTAGTTAGCCTTGAAAATAATCGCATTTTTTGGCTGTAACATAAACGTCAAAACAAACATCAAAAGTTAATTATTGTTGTTTACCGGTTGTTGACCAGCGATGTCTCAGGATTTATAACCGCTAGATTTTGATGTTTGGGTTGCAATAAATCAAAAAGTGTATTCAACACCAGTTAATTTAAGGGACGATTTAATAAGAAAAATCAGAACATCCAAATTGCCCGAGATGTGCCGCATAACTTTATGGAAAGGATAAACAAGTGCTTAAGACCAAATGGGGGTATATTGAACAAATAAATTAGTAAGTATATTTATTATTTATCGCTTATTGGTTGTTTGTTATTCAGCTTAAATGTTAATTTTATTAATTATTATCTATATAGGGTAGAAAACGGCTTTTCTAAGTTTCAATTACAAATTCTAACACCAATGGCAGATGCACACAGGAGGGCTAGTCATCAATAACTGTTTCGTGAAAGTTCTAATCCGCAATCTACCGACCAATAACGTGCGATTTCTAACACTTTTACCGCCAAAAGTTGGCTTTATCCAATCATATCCTATGAAATAGACAGACACTCAAGACATGGCAACCAACGTTCGCTGTCGCTAGACCGAAAACAACCCAAAAGTTAGAAAACTCACTCTGTCAAATTGAGAGAGATCGCAGATGCACGGACAATGTAAGAAATACAGTTAGCGAAATTTTAGAAAGTCAATTCAAGATAGTCACTGAAATGTTGTAAGGGGTCATAACCATATAGGACACCTTGTATATACAGTATTATTATTCACCTTCCAAATTGCTTTAGACGTTTGCAGAAAACAAGATACAAGACTATTTTGATAATTTGGTTACTTAAATAATATAATCTAACTGTATGTTCAGACATTGCAACTACTTTCGATCATGTCGGAGATTGATAGCGTTTTTTCTGTTCGTTGTTTATCTTTTTTTTTTTTTTAATAGTGCAAATATTCACAATATGCACTGAAACATACTAACTCCTGTACTATCAACATATTATTCGTTGGTACCTACTACCTACTCACTTTGGAAATTATGGATTTTTGCTGAAATTTCTCCTACGTTTGACGAGTTATTATGGGTGGCAAATTTTAATATGAACGCACGGTATAAACTGTTAGATTTAGTTTAATCTATTTGAATTTGGGATTAAGCTAATTACAGTATACCGAGGCCTCAATGGTGTGAAACAATAATAAAGGCTTTAATGGTATTATGTTGACAATAGCATGAATTATAATTCAATTTGAATTAACAGCTATGGGAATATCATTAAACTTAAATATACCGGCTGAGTGAGGTTTTTGTAGCAGGATTTTAACAACTCCTCCTTTTACAAACCAGGGTGTTTCAGAAAGATATGGCCAAAATTTGTGAGCGAATTGGGGACATCTAATCATGAAAAGAACCTAAATTATAATTTTTCGAAAAGTCCTTATTTACAAACATACAGGGTGTTAAAGATGACTGTCTGAGGACGATTTTTTTGAAATACTTTCGAAACGAGTAAAAATGAATTAACCAAATGTAGCATATTTATTCACCTAGTTAAATGTCGTAAACTGACATAAAATTGAATAAAAAAGAATGAACATAGGCGGGTAAACGTGGGGAACCTTGCCTTAATTATAACCTAACTTTTTTCCTTGTGATTTTTATTAATTTTGTGTCAAAAATGTGATTAAATGAAGCTTTCTACATCAAAAAAGCATACTTCTTTTTTCTCGAAAAACTTCAAGGTTTTCGAGAAATTCGAGTTTGAAAATTTTAGGTACAAAACTGGTCCTTAGTACAAAGCATTAATAAAATTTTGGAAAATTTTTCGTTAGCAAACTGTATTTTAATAATTTTATTAATGCTGTTTACTAAGATCCAGTTTTGTCCTAAAATTTTCAAATTCGAATTTGTCGAAAAACTTTAAGTTTTTCGAGAAAAAAGAATTATGCCTTTTTTAAGTAGAAAACATTATTTTGACACAAAATGAATAAAAATCACAAGGAAAAAAAGTTAGGTTATAATTAAGGCAAGGGTCCCCCTGTTTACCCGCCTATGGTCATCCTTTTTTATTCAATTTCATATCAGTTTACGACATTTAACTAGTTGAATAAATATGCTACATTTGGTTAATTCTTCTTTACTTGTTTCGAAAACATTTCAAAAATCTTGTCCTCAGGCATTCATCTTTAACACCCTGTGTCTTTGTAAATAAGGACTTTTCGAAAAATTACAATTTAGGTTTTTTTCATGGTTAGATGTCCCCAATTCGCTCACAAATTTCGGCCACGGCTTTCTGAAACACTCTGTATATCCGTTGAAGCTTTGTTTCTGAGGAGATACAGGTTGACAAAGTTTCAGAATTCCAAAAGTTTTAGGAATTACAGGGTGGTACATTTTCGGGGTTCAATTTGAAGTTGTGCCTCTCGCCTCTGCTTTTTATCAAATAATAATTTAGAATCTTTGTTTATTTTTTTTTTTTTTTGGGTTCTTGTATGTTTTTCGAGAACTGTACTGGTTTGGAGAGAAATCCAATTTATTTCTAATAGGACGGTATTTTAAGAGAACACATTTTATTTACTAAAAGTAAAAAAGAAAGTAGGAAGTAGAAGAATTATTATATAACTGTAAAATAATTAAAATAAACTGTTGCTCTCGAGGCACGGATAGCTCTCCATATTTACGTGTAAAAGTACTAATATTGTTGTGTCGATTTTTGTCATTTACATTTCTCGTAAGACTCTTGAAGACAAGCTATATTTCAGAATAATTTTTGTGTTAATTTTTATTGTAAACATCAGCTATTTTTTCCAGATTAAATCAATCAATCTTCTCTTCTCAATATAAGAATTAATAATAATTAGAAATGTTGATGTTGGGAGAGCTTCGATAGTGGTACTCTTAGATATATATGTCCAAGGCTTTGCATTCAGTGAACCATGAGCTGCTGTGAGCAAAGTTGAAATATTATGGTGGTGCTGGTTCCGACTTAAACTTTTTTCTGTCCTATCTTTCGACACGTAAGCAGCTGGTTCGATTGAGCTCTAAAGTGTTGTCCATTGGTAGCATTGCATTGGGTGTTCCCCAGAGCTGCAATGCTTTTTCTCGTAAATATTTCCGATATTTTAAGGTGCGTTAAATATTCAGAATTGCAGTTCAATGCTGATGATGTTCAGTTAGTACATCTCTTTAAACCAATAGAGGGCAATGAACCTATTGTAATCACCTATTGTAATCACTATAATTTTCAGATAAATCCTAACAAAACTCACATCGTTCTCTTTTCTCAAATTGCTAAATATCAGTATGTGAAGGAAGTTCTTAACCTAGAAATTAATGACATAAACTTATACATATCTGATGAAGCCAAGAATATTGGACTAGCTTTTGACAAGTTTCTCAGATTTGACACACACATAATAAATATCAATAGAAAGGTGGTCTCTTATTTTAAGATACTGTACGCAAGTCGTCAGATCCTGAATTTTAAAACCAGTGCGAGTCGGTAATTATGCCTGTTTTTCATTATACACTGACCGTGTACTACCCTTGCTTGAACTATGGAAACAAGAAGAAAATACAGAGAATAATAAATTATTGCTGCCGCTTCACGTGGGGACTCAGGAAGTTTGATCATGTTTCCCTTAAAATAAAAGAGCTCCACTTTAATTATTTGTTCCTGACGTCCATTAAGATTGATCAAAAATTACGTTCCACAGTATTTGATCGGGAAACTTGTCTGGCGCCGGGATGTGCGTCAGAGGTCTTTATTAAGATAGATAGTGTGACATGTATTCATCAACTGAATAAAAACAGTTACTTAAGAGCAGTTCCTTTATTTTGCTTTTAAATTTATGTTGATTTAAAATTTTGAAGCTAGCAGGAAGCTTGTTGTATAGTTTTATATTTAGCGAGTTATTTTGACTTTGGTTAAGTCTAAAACGTGGCGCAATGGTCAGCCCAACTGAACGAGTATTGTGGTCATGAACCTGTCCGTGCCTAGGGAACTTATCCTTATGCTCATGAATTTCCATGAGCTGGTGATACACATAAACATAAGGCAAAGGCATTATCCTGTGACAGTGATCAATAGGCCCCGCACCAGCCAGCAGTCTAATAGCTTTTTTCTGTAGCCTAAAAACTTGTAACGCATTGGGTGAGTTGCCCCAAAGAATAACCCCTTTACAATACGCGAATGAAACAAGCCATAATAGACAGACTTAAGAACCCCAAAGGAAAGCGCCTTTCTGAGTTGCCTAATTACAAATAATAATAATAATACCAGACAGCTTACTACTCAGCTGACTCACGTGTTCGGCCCAATTCAAACCGCCATCAACAACAATCCCAAGTATTTTGCAAGAGTCATTACTAGCAAATTTAGGGTTACTAGAAAAACAAATTTGTTTAGTTTTGTTGCAATTTAATTGTAAATTATTTGTTGCGAACCAGATTTCGGCTGCTTCCAGGACATCCTTAGACAAAGTGTTGAGATTCTCAAACACACCCGATGTACTTAAAAAGGACGTGTCATCAGCAAACAATACATAGCGAAATTTGTCGTTCATGTAAGAACATATATCGTTTATATATATTATGAAAAACAGGGGATCCAGTACCGACCCCTGGGGCACACCGTGCTTGACGTCAACCCTGATGGACTCAATATTTCCCACTTTAACACACTGTTGTCTACCAGTGAGGTAGGACTTTATAAGATTCCAAGGAACACATCTCACACCGTAAAAATACAACTTTTCCAAAAGAATAGTATGCGAGACACAGTCTAACGCCTTGGCAAGGTCACACACCATCAACGATGCGTGCTCCCCCCGCTCAAAGGCATCAACTCATGCCTGCCACAATATCCGACACTGCTTTGACCGTGCTCCGTCCGGATCGAAAACCAAACTGAGCAGAGTCAAACAGGTCATGTTCTTTAAAACATTCTATTTGTATATTTTTCAGCAGTACCTCAATGACTTTAGAGAAGATTACAGTAATTGATATTGGCTGGAATTATCCAGAACCGAGCAATCGCCCTTCTTGAACACAGGCGTCATTCTACTTAGTTTAAATCTTTCGGGAAAAATACCGGTAGTAAAACATAAGTTTGCCAAATTGGTCATAGGCACAACAAAGATATCCACAGAATTTTTAATCAAAACAGAATTCAAGTCATACACGTCATTTGCAGATGACGATTTAATACTACTCGTATTTATAACTGAATAAACCTACGAAACGAAGACCTTCTTTCAATGCCCCACCTCCGCTCTGCCCTGTTCCAAAGAAGTTTCACATACAGTAAAGATCTATTACCAGATCGACCCCAATCGAGGATTAATTTGTCCAAGAAAAAATTAAAGAGGATTTGGAAGGTTTATTTGCATAAAAAAGTAAGAGAATGATTTAAGCTATAACTGTAACAGTTTTTATGCGCTTTCATTTCTAAAAAGACTGCAAGGCGATGCCTCTATTTTATATAAATTGATACTTTTCATCAAAAACAGTATTAATTTCTCTTCTTTTTTGTTAATTTGCAATTACTAAAAGCCCAATTTCAAAATGCTCCGATGATGACACTGCCCTCAAAATTTTAAAACTCGGTCAGGTTCACATATAAACTTCATATTCAACGTTGATGGTTTTTGAGATCGATGTTCGCTGGTATAAACTATTTAAAATACACTGTTATAAACTGGAAAGACTGCATATGCTTTTGACTACTATTGCGGTATAAAACTCCATCCATAAAAACCATGCAAGAAAAAGAACGTTGTAAAGTACTTCGCCTTCAACAATATCCATATAAATCTTTCCTATATGCATTTGAAATTTTCTCTAAAACTACCTCAGTAAATTGCAACGAAATCATGTCATATATTCCCATCCTATTACTTTAGAGCTTGTAGCGGCAGCTGTTCGGAAAAAGGTCGAATGATAAAAAAGTTGGTGAAAAGATTCTAATAGAAACTTACTAGCTTAGGGTATTTAGAAAAGCAATATACTGTGAAATTGTTAATAGGTTTTCGCAGAGAAGATAAAAACTGAAAAAAAAATTCAACCGGCCTCAAAAGATCATTATGAATTGAAAAATACCAATGTCCTGGCACCCATGTCAGAGTAATCTTTTTCCTCTGAGCTGCCAGTTGCTTTGGGTCTGTTTGCGTTCCCATGCTAGCTTTGACGTGAAGGTGTAAGACCTCAGTGCTTTTAACGCAGCTTGACTGTCTGACATAATATTGATCTGCCGTTCCGGGCTGCCTCTCTGCAGGCATTCTTGAGCACAACGATTAATAGCGTTGATCTCGGCTTGGAATATAGTGGGACTTTTCCCGAGAGATTCAGAGAGCCTGCAATTAGTCCCGTATACTCCCATGCCTGTGTTCCCTTCTATTCCTTTTGAACCGTCCGTATACAAGACGAATGTGTTTTCTGGGAATCGTGGTTCCCCATTTAGTCATTTTTGACGGTCTGCAATGACCACTTCAAATGGGATTTTAAAATCATGTTTGCGTGGCAAAGCGCCTGACGGTTTTCTTCCTGAATCCAAAGGTATTTGATTCAGGAAAAAAAATCACAGTATCATGGATTTAAGTAGTCCGAAGTCCGCTCCCGCCACATTACCATTTGATTCTTGATGCGTTATTATATTGTATTTTGTTATTAATTTAAAGTTGTTAAGGTTTATTTTGTTTCATGCTTGGGCTCGGCACCAACTTTAAACCGATCAGTACAGTTGTTACGGATCAATTTTGTCATTAGGTATGACTATTATAGTGATACTTACTTGTTTACATTTTTATTTCCATTACACAATTTGTATTAATAAATCCTGACAATCTTTTTATTAGAACACACTATCATACCATTAGTATTGCTCCGGTTAGTTGATGTTTTAGTTAAAGGTATTATTTAATACTATGCACTATTTTGATTTGCTATTTTAGAGCATTACTGATTAATATAACAATTAATTCCTTTAACAATATCTTACAAATTAAGACATATTAGCTATTCACGATTATAACATTAAATATATTAACCTGTTCGTGTTTGTTATTATTATTGAGATATTTAGGTTAGAGGAATCAGCGTATTATGCAATGTGTGTTACTTGTTAGCGTATTGTCGTTAAATCAGCTTCTAGATTGACAGGAGAGATTTACAGAATATCACGTTTGTTGCCGCAGCTGAAATCGGTGCAATTCTATAAGTTGCAGCTTGTTGCTAGTAAGCCTACACTGGTAGTTGTATTATGTTTGAATGTGTTTATTCTTCTCCCCTAATGGCGGGACTACACCAAATTGTGCTAGCCCGGCGTCCTGTGCCGCCGGGTTGAGTTGCTTGGTAGGTTGCGTAAAAAGTTTGCCGCTTGCGGCAACCGAAAGACCAAATGGAATTTTAAGCAAACTGCAACTTGTATGTGTTCAGTTCAGCTTTATACCTCGTAGAAGACAGTTGTGTCAATTTCCTTCAGTTTATTATTTGTGGTAAACAATGGAGGAAGAAAATAGTGAAAATATTGTACTCGAATGGACCGAGAATAAAGTGATTCAGTTAATTCAACTTCACAAAAACGAGAATTTATGGAACCCCAAAAATTTATGGTATAAAAACAGGAATAAGCGTCACGATTCACCAATGAATATATCAAGAGCGATGCAGATAGAAAAATCAGAAATTGAACGAAAAATTAAAAATATTACTAGTCAATTCAAGAGAAGAAAAAATTGGAAACGAAAAAATCTGGCTCTACACTGATTTTTATTTTCAATAATCGCGTACTATTTTACATTACATTTTGAAGAAAGAACACAAATATTATATTATATTGCTTATAAATATTACATAAATAGCTTAGGAATATTTATCTTGCCAATCTACTTTTCCTTCTTTAACAAAATAATCACAGAACTCGTCCCGAATTTCTTGGGGAACGCGAGCATATTGTTTTGGAATTCTAGCCCAAGGTACAAAACCAAGAGATTGTGCTTGCCTTCGTCATGCTCCCGGAATAACCGTACCTGAGTCTGGATCCTCTGTTCCTAAAGGATTGTAAAAGTTACGACTTCTTCTATTTCTTTAGGGTTGTTATGTATCAGACTCTCAGTCCCATTCATAAACTCTACATAATATACACATCAATTGAAGACTTTATAGTTCGCCTGAGTGACTTAAAGTCATTCAAAAAATCAACGTTGCCAGTTCACTTAGGTATATTTTATCCAAAAATTAGATTTTAAGTAATTTTGAGAACATCATTTGTAAATCAAGGCGGCTATGAACAATGCATTAAAGATGTTATGCAGCTTAGAATAAAATAAGTCACAAGCGTGATTCACACTGCTACAGTATTCCAGGCCCGAGAAATCCGTTGTTAAAATATAATTGTATAATGAGGGAAAATCGTCCTTTCTAAAGTTAAAGTATGGTTCAAAACTGTTCTGGTTCATTGTCTTCATGTAAGAATCAAATGAAAATACAATATCAAGCGGAGGACGATCAGAATGGCTCCTACTATCTAAAACTAATCGTTTACTAAATAATTACTTCCGTTTTCTAAAAGTGCGGGTTGATTTTCTCTGTGAGGTTTATAAAAGTTCATCAATTTTATATCTTTTTTTGAAGCGGCATATTATTACGGCTCATTGTCTGGGTATTTGGCTACGTTTTTAAATTAAAGATTATGAAGTATTACACTATCTGTACACCAAGTTAAAGCATAAAGGGTAGAATAAATAAATAAAAATGACAGGTTGACCCAGAAAGATGTCAAATCCATGATTTTAGACATATATTTTCTAATTTATGTTATTTGAAAGAGAGAGAGAGCACTCGAGGAAAAATTAAAGTACCTACACCACTGAGTTTCATGCCAAAATATCTATCGCGGTTGCCATGATAAGTGACATGGCTACCGTGATATAAAGGGGATCCAAAAAGTATTTTTTCTGAATTTCGCCCTGTATTTTCAAAACCGGCAGCTGTTATCTATATAAATATCCTATATATATATAAATTCACCAAAAGAACTTACAGACCTTCGACCAATTACCCTGCTACCTACGTTGTCTACGGTTTTGGAAAGAATTATTGAGCGACAAATAAGGATGCACGTTAAGAAATTCAATATACTTCCCGAAACTCAGTCAGGTTTTCGTGCTGAATATGGCTGTGGGACTGCATTGCTAAATATAACAGGTGACATTCTAACAAGCCTAGACAGAAAACTCTGTGGAGCTTTGATTCTGTTAGATTTCAGTAAGGCTTTTGACACGATTAATCACAGGATACTATTGTCCTTATTTCAGCATGTGGGTTTCGATTCGTCATCAGTGGCACTGCTAAATGCCTACTTGAGTGATAGATCACAAAAAGTAACCTATTCTGGACAATTGTCCTCCGCGACAGCTATAAATAGGGGTGTTCCACAAGGCTCAATCCTAGGTCCCCTGTTTTTTACCCTTTACAATTGTAATTGCTTTACCGTGTTAAAAGAGTGTAAAATGCATATGTGCGCGGATGACCCGCAGTTGTATTGTTTTTTTCCTAAGCATACACCTGGAATATTTGGACTTAATTAACATGGAACTCGATCGATTGGTGGATTTGTCTAATTCACATGATCTGTTGATGAATCATGAGAAGCCCAGCGTTGTTCTCTTTGGTGATTTGAGGAAAATACATTTTCCAATAAAAATACGAAACAACTGTTTAACTGTATAAACTAAATCAAAAAATTTTGGTATTTTCGTAGATGAGGAACTTAAATTTGTTGATCATGTCTCTAGTTGGCTCCAGAAAAGTTACTCTAGGCTTAAATTAATATACTCAAATCGACATATACTCAATTCTGATCTTAGAGCTTTGCTGTGCAAAACACTTGTTTTATCTCAATTTAAGTATTGTGATTTTGTTTATGGTCCATGTCTACTTCAAAAAGAGTGTTCCAGAATACAAAAAGTACAAAACTCATGTTTGAGACTAATTTATGGTATAAGGAAATATGAATGAATAAGCCATACGCTGAAAACTTCTAAATGGCTTAATATGATCAATAGAAGACGATTACATGAATTAGTCATATTACACAAAATAATTACAAAAAGGATTCTCCCTACCTCTTCAATAAAATTAGACTTAGAATCGATGTCAATAATTTTAATATAAGGCAAAAGGATATGATTGATATACCGCCACACAGAACCACACTATTTAAAAAATCATATTCCTACCGCATAGCCACAGAATATAATAAGCTACCACATAATTTCAAGTCTTTATCGATATCCAGGTTTCGGTCAGCAGTGTTCGACATGCTGTTCAATGCGCAGTGTTCTCTTTCTGGCGGTTGATCTTAATCTCTATTCTTCCCCGTTTCATCTCTTCTTTTTGTTTTTTTTTTATTGTTTTTTACTCTTCCTGCACCAATTTTGCAAATTTTGTAAATATTAATTTAATACTTATAAATATGCTATCTTTAAATAATTTTAATCGCTTGTAAATAATTAGTTTAGTCTCGGTATATTTTACTTTATACCTACCCAATTTGCCTTATATATAGAATATAATTTTAGGTTAGGTCCATGTAGAATATCAGCTATGCTGAACATGCGCCTTTAGCAATTTAGTATTATACCTATATTAAGTATTATAGAATGTATTTCTTTTTCTGTTAATTATAATTGCTAATAAAGATTATTATTATTATTATTATATATCCCACGATAACAACGAATTCTGGACAACCTGTAAATGTACAAGCAACAATGTCATTTTAGTGAACAAAAAAATCGGGTAATATATTTAAGTGGTACAATATACGCACACAGCTCGAGTAAAACCCCCAGGATATATATTTTTTCCCAGTAATACCCATAAATTCCAAATATATATCATATTTTCCTTGTTAAGTTCTACCTGCATCTGTGCGACCATCTTTATTAGTTAATTTAGAAAATGTGTCTCCGACAAGTCTCAACTAGATTAATATTAACGTTATAAATGATTCCAATTTCAGTAAGAACCTCGGCTAAATTGCCCAACACAATTAATCTTATAAACCTCATCGCTGGTGCCTTAATTTAACGAACTTTTTAATTAGAATGCCAAGCCATTGTTTTTCGCCCAAGACGCCTATCCAACTCTTAACTGAATTAAAATGTTGTTGTGTTAGATGTATTACTTTAGTATTACGGACGGAGTATTAGGTATTTGCAATTAATATTACTCTTAGTGATATTTTTCGAATTGTAATTTGTTACTTATACGATATTAATCATAGTATCTGTAATAACTTTAATGATTAATATTAGTCATCGAAAATCACTTTTTTTTTTCAAAATATTCCCCACATTTTTGCATGCGTTTAAACATTTTTTTCGAAGCACTTTTGCCACTGATTGAGGTATCTACAAAACATGCATTGTGAATGCAGCAACCGCTCCTTAGGTGTCGAAAAACGTTGACCTCTCAGTTTGTTGTTTACGTACGGGAATAAAAAGAAGTCATTCGGTGCCAAGTCAGGACTATACCGCGTATGCCTCATCAAATCCATGTATTGGGTGCTCAAAAATGCAGTTGTTTGAGCCGATGTGTGAGAGCTGGCATTGTCGTGGTGAAGAGTAATCCGTCTTCGGCGGTTGGTTTTTCGTGATTTCTTGGAAGACAAATGGCAAACACATGGTTGTGTACCACTCAGAATTGACTTTTTTGCGTTGTTCTAGTCGTACGCTTGCGACATGTCCAGTTTTTCCGAGAAAACAGGCGACCATTTGCTTGGAAGTGCTTCGTGCGCGAACTTTTGTTGGATTTGGCTCATCTTGAAACACTTATACAGTCGACTGCTGTTTACTTTCGGGCTCTTTTCGTCCCAAAATATATTATTTTCATTTTCATTAATTCTTCATATTTAATTAAATAAACCTTTTTTCTTAATAAAATCATTTTATTCTATTAATACATTAAATAAATAAACAAATAATTCATAACTAAAATTAAGCCTTCTTCTTTCATTTAATCCAAAATTCATATTTCGCGCTCTTAAGAATAGTGAAGTTTCTTCCGCACCGCAATAGGTACATTTACCTATTTTGAAGGAGAAGGACAAGACACTTCTAGTAAAACCGCTGAATAAGAAACACTCCCGCGAAATATATAGTGCTCAATTTTGTTCGAAATATAACCGCATAAATAACCCGTATTTTACGTTATTGTGAACGTTTTGTGGAAAGGTAGGAGTGCGAGAGCCGGCCGGCAAGTTGTGCAGCTGGAGTTAACCAGGTAAGAACTTCAATAGTTCACGTTTTCTTATTTTATTGTGTAACGGGAAATACGCTTCCTCCTGTAGAAGGTTTTAATTTTCTAAATTGTACTTTTGTACAAAACAGTAAATCCACGATTCATCACCTGTCACAATGTCATAGACGTGTTTCGAAGCACCGCGATCGTATTTTTTGAGCATTTCTTTCGACCAATCGACACGAGCCTTTTTTTGAGTGATTGACAAATTGTATGGGATCCAACGCGAACAAATTTTTTTGACAGTCAAATGTTTATGCAATATTGAATGTATGCTGGTCGCACTAATGCCTAATGTTGTCTCAATCTCTTGATAGGTGTCATGACGATCTTACAATATCAGTTCGCGCACAGCATCAATGGTTTTCGGAACAACAACTGATTTTGAACGACCTTCACGAAATTCGTCTTGGAGTGAACTACGACCACGATTGAATTCACAATACCATCGATAAACACTGGTCCTTGAAGGAGCGTCATCGCCAAAAATTGAATTAAGTTCATCCGGGCCCTGTTGCTGAGTTAATCCACGTCGAAAGTTGTAAAAAATAATCGCACGAAAATGTTCACGATTTAATTCCATTTTTGGGCCGAGATGAATCTTTTAAGTTACTGTAAACAACACAAATAGCGCTCGTTCTGAGTACGTATAACCTCAAAAATATCCAACTTTACGATAGAGTTGTCAGTTGCCAGATTTCAACACCAGAGTTGCCAAATCCCGAAATATAAAAGGCAACCCTCGTATTGGTGTTTTTGTCACGTTGAGTCTAAATTGAAATTTTAAAATACAAACGGAGTTTTCTACTAAAATTAATAAAACATTACTGGAGTTCCGGATAATACAAGGTGTTAGTAAACAAGTCCGACAAACTGCAGGGAGGATTTCTGAATGAAAAAATAATGACAGTTTGCTATATAAACATATCTCCGCAAGTGCTTCGTTTTCTGAGATACGGGGTCTTAAAGTTTTTCTTAAAAACTGAAGATTTATTGACTGCTCTGAAACCGGTGGAGATATGCAAATGAAATTTAGTGAGTTTTAAGAGGTAGTTATTGCGTATTTATATTTAAAATTCTGCAATGCAAAAGCAGTTGATTGGATGGAAATTGAACATTAAGACCGTAGATGATTATTATAATTCTCTTTTGTATTATATGTAAGGGCTTCAGTGTAGATGTATAAACCCCTCCCCAACCTACAAATCCGTAATTCAGAATTGACTTTACAAGTGGATGATATACCTTTTTTAAGTCATTTTCATTCAAAATTGGTTTAATTTTAGTAAACATAAATAAGAGAGATCTTAATTTTTTTGTAAGGTCAGCAATATGAAGGTTCCATTTGAGACATGAATCAATAGTAACTCCCAAATATTTCACCTTGTTTGTTGGTTCTAAAATCCATAAGTAGATTGTAGATTGTTTTTCGGAGTCGTTTAGGCGGTTTGGCCTCCCCTCACTTCGACCTGCAGAAGATCTTTTGTGAATGACTCTAATCTATGAATTGCCCAGCTGTCCCACACGTTTCATAAAGTTGATGATTTCTCTGGGGGCTAAATTCCTTGCCTCGTCGGGTGTTAGAGTCACCCCTCCAAGGTGTTTTAGCCTTTTGCAGAAAAGTGCCATGCATTCGCAGAGCACATGTTCTGTTGTCTCTGTTGCGTCTTCGCAAAACCAACAAGTGTCGTCCTCGGTTAGGCCCATCTTTTTGAGATGGTACTTCACTGGGTGGTGTCCCGTAAAAAGGCCTGTAATTAGCCTTAGGTCGCTTCTCTCCAGTTGGATAAGCTTCCCTGCTTTGGCCTCTGAAGGTTTGATAAACCTTTTTGATTGTCTTAGGCCTGGAGTGTTTCTCCAGTAGGACTTAAGTTGTTCCTTTTCCCATCTCCGAAGTTCTTCCTTCATATGGCTTTTTGGAAGGCCAAAGATGGGTTCCGGGCCGCAGAACGGAGGTTTGCGTCCTCTTTTGCAAGTTGGTCCGCCGCTTCGTTCCCCTCTATGCCTGCATGTCCTGGCACCCATGTCAGAGTAATCTTTTTCCCCTGAGCTGCCAGTTGCTTTAGGGTCTGTTTGCATTCCCATGCTAGCTTTGACGTGAAGATGTAAGACCTCAGTGCTTTTAACGCAGCTTGACTGTCTGACATAATATTCGTATTTAACAGAATGTTGACACTAGCCTACTAGCGTCGCCGCGAGATGTTTTATTTTTTTGCACAAATGCCCCCTAAGATAAAAAAGCAAGATAGATTTTTTATCACAAAT
The DNA here is from genome assembly GCA_911728435.2 of Apoderus coryli. Lineage (NCBI taxonomy): Eukaryota > Metazoa > Arthropoda > Insecta > Coleoptera > Attelabidae > Apoderus > Apoderus coryli. Next base: position 6,161,884 of record OU452215.1, on the reverse strand, counting down.
TGAACGAGGAATTCCAAAATGATTTTTGATTTGAAACATTCCAGTGATTGAGATCATTACCCGTATGCGCGGCACTGATGAACATGAAATTCTGAATTTCATGTCAAAAAATGCGCATGAACTACCTCTTAAAACCCACTAAATTTCATTTGCATATCTCCACCGGTTTCAGAGCAATGAATAAATCTTCAGTTTTTAAGAAAAACTTTAACTGTATCTCAGCAGAAAACGAAGCATTTGCGGACATGTGTCTATATAGCAAATTGTCATTATTTTTTCATGCAGAATTACCTCCTGAAGTTTGTCGCACTTATTTACTAACACCCTGTATATCGTCTGCCACGTAAAAGTATTTTACACGCTTTAGATAGTTTAGAAACTAACTTTTCCGACAAAAAAATTTTTACACATAGACAGTTGCAGACTGACAAAAGTTGATGTTCTAACTGTTTTAGTAGTAAATGTAAATAACGGTACCGATTTAGCAACATAAAATCGACCTGAATTATTTTTGAGCAGACTAATACGCAACTTTTCTTCTACTCGTACTTAACCGACTTTGTATCTCAACGGTTTCTAATATCCCAAAGTACATTATTTTATATTGGACTCCCTGTTTAATTTCAAAACTAAGAAATGTTAAACTGTATGAAATGTCCCCTACTTTATTGTAAATTGCATTTTCATGCTCGGTTAAGCAAACAGCTGATCTTCGCCAAGTTTAAAATATAGTCCATTTATTATTATTACACTAGTACATATTATATGAAAATGGGTAGAGCACAGGCCTGAATATTATATATTGGTCTGATAACTGTAATTATTAGATTTGTAAAGCCCAATTTATAAACTTTTCCGTTCCCGTTTGCTGTTAGTTGATATCTTTCCTGCTAGACTTGAATGGTACAAAATGCATTCTATTTAATTTGAACTGTTGTGACCGACGACCTTCCGCCGTTCACGAATCGACCAACAAGACAATTCTTTTCACGTAGGCACATGATTTGTTGAATGCTGTATATTTATACTGATTAAAGTGATTAAACTTTTGACATACTTGGTGGATTCAGTGGAAGTTTAGAAGAAATATTCTGTTTTACTATGTAAAGAAAATAATTATATATTTTTTTTGCCTATAGGAAGAGAAACCTCAATAGACACCCTGGGGGTTACTTTCCTGTCAACTAGATAGGGTAACTCCACTAAAATTCCCCATAATTTGTTCTTTGCCTCGGGAACCTTCCCTTTGCCATGCCCTCGCTTCCTTTGCCCTATATTGTAATCTTCTGTTGCCCTAGTCCTTTGATACATCGTAGTTGACTGCTTCACAGACCTTCTTAGCTCTTAACCTCATGACGGCCCTCAGAGAGTTGAGCTGATAGTCCCATTCTGATCTGTGCGTGCGTTTCCCACATGCCAATGTGCATGCAGTGTCATCCTTACTGTTTTATTCTCCGTTGCCTCCAATCGCTTCAGGTACGATGCCGCGTGACCCCATGCTAGACTGGCATATATCAAGGCAGATTCCACAACTGTCTTAATAATTTGGAGCTTAATCCTGCAAAGGCATCTTGCGCTTTCTGCAGTTCATAGCGTAGACCTTTGGAAAGTTACCCCACGGTACTTTTCAGTGTCCTGCCATTTCATGTCAGTACCTTCGATGTCGATGAAGTCGTCGGGACTCACTTGTCTTCTTCTTATGAGTAGCGCGAAGCTCTTCTGAGCAATAATCTCTTCCACCTGATACACCAGCCAGTAAAGTTGTCAGCTGCTCGTTGAAGGTACCTATTTACCAATTCCTCACAGCGACTGCGGGCAATCAGAGCGGTGTTGTCTGCGTAGTGCGGCAAGTTGGTCTGTTCCGCCCTTGGGATGTCGCTGACGAAGATAGAATGCTATAAACAGGAGCATAAATAGCAAGCAGTAAACCATACTTATTATTTTAGAATAAAGGTTCACTATAACCGCCGGACATAAGCCATCCAGCTTATTATTAAGAACAAACACCAAAACACAAATGCGTCTGGATTCCCTAGCGACGATATTCACCGCTGATGAGTCGTGTTTGTACGAAACGACCGACTGGTGTTTGACAGATAAAGTCTCTTATGTTGAGCTAGTTTTTATTTTATTTTTTAATTCAATACCACTCAAAAAAAAGCTTCAGGCCAGGGTCTTTACCACCATATAGCCTCAAATGGAATCGGTGTTTCCTAAATCAAAAATGAAACGGAGAGACATGCCCTTGAAGAAGAGCAATTCAAAGAATGTAGTCGTATGGATGTTAAAGTTAACCCAGAGTTATCTGTTGGTAAGCTTTTAAACAATGAGACCTTTTACTCATTTCAGTTTTTAGTTTTCCAATGGATGAAGTAATATAAAATTAAAGATCCAACCTGTTTCCTCTAATGAATTTAGTTTTACTAGGGATCGAATATCAACTGTGTACTTTATACAAACAGCTGTCATCAAATTCTCTTTTCCAAGCTTCTTTTGTGCTTTGGCTATCCGTCAACGATCCCAGGTTCTAGTTTCTAACTTAGGCTGATATTTCTAAATCCAATAGCTTTCTTTTATATTTAAAACTATGGAGTTTGTTTTGAGAGTTATTGGTCCTAGGAGAGGGAATAGGTACTTTGTTTCATGTATTAGGAGCAGTGTTGTTCCCAGGTGCTTTTTCGTATTTGTTTTAGTACGTTTTGAGAGACTTCATACGAAAATACGCCGGAACGATATTCTAGTAAAAAACGTATTAGATTCTAGTACGTTTTTAATCAAATCAATATTTATCCCCTAACTCAAGGAAAACCAAATATTCTGACGAAATGGCTAATAGATACGAAGAAGAAGTGAAACTTTACTGTCATCTGATCTAACCATCTTTGTCTGTCTGCTGTGTGCATCTGAATCAGCAAGGAAGAGGTCAAATAAGAGAACAAAGAAAGAAAGGTCTCATTGAACCTAACAAATAATTCATCAAACGGTTTTGGGTTTTTTTTTTCTTTTTTTTTAGAAAAAGTGATTCATTACATTAAACAAGCAAGGTTACAATTACTCGATTACTTAGATTTAAGGAAATTGTAAATCTAGTACGACAATTGTAAATCTAGTACGAAATTGACGCGCCATCTAGTACGAAAAAAAAAAGCATGCGAACAACACTGATTAGGAGCTATCATGTTATGTTTGTGAAGACGCATGGCCGCCTAGCTATCAGGGTGGATCGCAATATCGCACTACCGATAGTTCCTGTCCAGGGACAGTGCGTGTATTTCCACTTGGAATACGCTGGGGTATATTCCCGCTGATTCTGAGTATTTGGTGCCAGGACCGAATAGTCCTGCTGCTGTCCCTTTATTGGTTTTGGAGCCGTCTTTGATAGTTTCTTTAAGGTTGCTGGTATGTAAGTTCTTTTCCCAGTCCCTCTTCTTACTTAACCTGGTGAAGTTCTTGTGAAAAGAAATCATCTTAAATTGCATTTGATACTAAGAAAAAAAATAGATTCCATACCTAAGCACAAAATTAAATTTGCCCTAGAATCTAGAGATATAATTCTAAAGCAGAATATAACCTGGAAAATTGTTACTTCCAGCAATAATTCCGGTTTATTGCGAAGCGTATTTCCTATATAAAATTTTCTTTATCAAAGAAATAAAGCCAGACATAAAAATGCTGAAATACGTTTATTACATAAAACATTTGCCATTATCTGCATTGTACTAGATGAACGTATTAAAACATGGCCTTTTACCTCCATTTTTTAGACACACAAAAAAACAAATTTCTGTTGTTTAATTTACACGTATTTAACCGATGGTCATATTTGTTTCTAAATAGGGCCACTGTCCTTTAAAAAAAAAGGCCAAGTTGCACACATCTATGGAGAAATGTTTTAGCAATTTGTAAAATGTGGCAGCAAGTGTGTTATTTCAAAAAGGGCCACGTTCATAATATTTGTCTTACATAATTAAACGATTTACAGTGTTAAAAGACGAAATTTTCTGTGCATTAGTTGCAAATAGACTTTGGCGGGCCACATGGACATAGATATGTAAAATGTGTTCTTGGTTGTATATAAATTTGCATTTTGGAAGTTAAATGAGTTGTAAAAGACATAAATATACACCGTGTGTCCACGGATGGACGAAAGAATAGGTGAAAATGACAAAAATTTTTGATTCAGATATTAGCCTGCCCCTGCTTTGTCTAAAACTAAGAAGTGCTGAATATCAGTCAAATTTCTCGTGTTTTATCCTCCTGGGACCCAGACCCATTTTTTTCAGCGTAGGTAAATGAAAATTTACATGTGAGCTAAGAAGGGAATTTAAAACAACTTCTCTAAATACCTTTTGAATTTTTTATTGTAACTCCATGTCCATTTCATTGAACTTTATGTCCTAATGGGTACAAAAAAAAAACAAACATATTGGATTTATTAAAAATTAGAATTACAAAAAAGTTACTCTTATTATAAATTTTTTTGAAACTCTTTAAAACAATTTCTATATCCTGTTAAATATAGAAACTCTTCACATGTATCACACAAAATTTTTGTCTTTTTCGTGCAATTTTCGTTTTTACACCTAACAGAGTTTTTTAAATCAGACGCTACTTCTTGAAAATGATTTCTTTTTCGTTTACCACATACATTTGGCGATTCAACTGCTAATTTTCCATTATCATTGTCCATTATAATGTTCAAGTGGTCGCAATTCCTAATACTATTAATTTAAAAAACATAGAAACCCGGCGCCTATTTAAATGGACGTTGGGTCCCAGGAGGGTATAGATAAATTTTAATACCTGGGTTGAAATAAACTATATTTTTATTTTTGAAAATACATGAAAATTGTATTAAGAAAACTGAATATAGTGGAGGTTGACTTTCATTTCAAGAATAAACATCATTCTACTCCACTTCAAAATAGACTACTTCTTTACAATAAATATAAATACTCATCAGTTTTTATGAAAAACGAAACATTTGCGGACATACGTTTATACAGGGTTATTCACGCTTTATGGTGAGGAATATTGCGGCCAAACTACTTGACTTTCAAAAAGTTTCATTTGTTCGACATGTGGGCATCTACTATGGTTCTACGGTCTTCCCTAAAACTTCCACTGTGCCTTAGTCGCCTAGCCAAATTTCAAAAATACATTCGTTTTGGATGAATTCGATTAGCGAACTAACTCTAACTGGCGTTAGAGTAACATTTTCCTATTAAATAAACAAAAACACAATTTTACGGATTATAATCAATCAAATGTCTCTAAATCTAAATCATATCCGTCATTTCCGAAAAACATATAAAATTGTTTCGTCTACGATCCATTTTCTTTGTGTTTACTTATAAAATTATTGACAATTAAAAATATTAAATTTTAAACCTTAAACTACTGTCAAATTGTGACAACTAATTTGACAACAATAAAACATTGCTGAAGTAGGTATCCAAGGTAACACCAGAGTTGCTTGATGTTTCAACAAATGATTTTATTCAAATTTTATGAGAGTTAAAAAATAATCACAAATAAATAGTAACCTATGAAAACTTAGTTTAAAAGTGATTGGCGTCCGTAATAAAAACTTGGGGGGTCAATGTGTACTGAACATCCTGTATTTCGGCTATTAAGGAATTGTTTTTTGTGTCCTTTTTTGGAAAGAAAAAGCTTTTTTCTGAAGCACACACTAAATTTGAATCCAATATCTCAATAAATACTAGAATTATTTAAAAATATTGGTTTTAAAATTTCAACTTTGACGCTCTGTATATCGAACATGGAGGGCTAAAATGAAAAATGACATCTTAAAACTCATATTATTGTTGCTCAAGGGATCTGTGGTTAATGGATTGACCTCCTTTTTTCGGACACCCTGTATATAACTACATAGCAACCTAATACCGGCGGTGTTTGATACAGTGAGTGCAAAAAGTTTCATCCACGTGAGGTATTATTAAAAATTATTATGAAATTTGATAGATCTTCTTTCATTTTATTAATCTCAGAAAAACTATTGAACAAATCATGGTTACAACATTCTTGGTATCGTGTTTTACTGTCAGACACAAATTTTCTTGTTTAAATTCCACATTAAGTCTTCGCCATACCATATGATGTACATCCGATTATATTTAGATTAATCTGAGAAAATAACACGTTGCCAAAAATTATTTGTTTGATTTGCAAACTCTAACTCATTAACCCAACTTTTTCCAGTCACTGTAGTTATTTTTATTACTGTCGGTATCCTTTCGCAGGCATGATTTATTGTAGGTCTTATATACGAGGGAGAAATGTATAAAAAAAACGCTGCATTCGATGCCCATGTAAAGTGTGATGTAAATAGGCATGGGAACGGATAGCCCCGGTAGAATCGTTAAATTTATATATTTTAAATTAAGATTAGAAAGACTAGAACGATATTTAAAAGTACCGATACTTTTTATAATAATATCTCAGACCCCTATCAACACAAAATTAAAATTGTCATCTATAGTATACAAGATGTAATATGCATTTGGTAATTTTCCACTTAGTTACAATAATGACACCCTGTGTTATAATTATATTTATTTAAATAAACTTTAATTAATGAAATACGTTTCTTGTTGTATTTTTAATGTCTTTGTATAAATATTTTTTTAAATTTGTTGTTGCTTATTGCGATTCCTATGTTATTATATTTTAATTTACCTAATTATTATTTCTTTTGTTGTTTCTCATTGTTAAAAAAAAAAAAAACATTTAAATCGTATAATATATTAATATTTATTATTAGAATACAAAACAAAATATATATTTCTTTCACACTGAACTTATTTTGTCGTCTATTTTTCTTCTGAGAATGGATATTCTGGATGTTCCTTCATACTGAAATTAATGGAATCGATTAATTAATAATTTTACGTTTCGTATGGATATCAAATATGTCCCCTTCTTTAATTAAGTATTAAATTAAAGAGTCGTAGTTATTCCCTTTCATGAATCATGAATTCAAAATAGTTTTATTTGTCAAATTTGACAGATAAAGCAGGACCTAAATAGTACATTATATATAAATATATTATGGTGACCACGAGAAGGTTGGAACAAATTTAATAAAATCTGTTTGGCGCAAAGAACAGAAATCCGCTCGGACACTTCAACTTTGTGTTTGCGCAAGCACTAGATTTGACATGATGTGTCATGTGAATTCATCGGTGTCCCAAATTATGACGTCATTGTAATTTTTCTAAATTTTCTTTGATTACTTTTTGTTATTTGGCGTATTTAACTTTCCTTGCTAGAATTAAATAAATTTAGATAATTTTTGAGATCAAAAAAAATTATAGTAGGATAAAATCCATTGGAAAAGGTAGAGAATGTAACAAAAATGAAAAGAAAAATAAATTACGGGCGATCTGAGGGCGAGAAGGGGGAGGGGGTGAGTTTTTAAGGGTAAAAAATGGTTAGTCTCGATTTCCGGTAAAACTGCAAGTCCTATGAAAAAAAGGTAAATGGAAAAGTTGTAGGTAATAAAAAGATCTACAACTTTTCTTTTGACACTTTTTTCACATAACCTCAAAATTTATGTGAAAAATTCGAATAACCGAGTTTTTGGTTTTTTATTTTTATCTTTTGCAAAAAAAAATATTTTTACGATATTTGGTGAAAACTTACCTTTGTACGTCCCAAATATACAGTAATTTTTGTGATTTAAAATATTCATTTTTTCACCTTATTTTGACTTAATATCGAAAAAGCACCCTAATTTTCAATCGAAAATTCTCACGTCAAAATATCTGCTTTTTTAAAAAAGTTGGTGTGTTTTTTGTTCGCTGAAATCTCTACTTTCTGATGGTATAAAAAAAAAATATACACTACTATGATAAATGTTCTCAGAAAATGCAAATAGTGAAAAAAACTCGAATCCGAAATTTTTTTTTTCTAATTACTTCTCCATTAGTTTTTGTCTCTTTGATGGCATTTCTTCATCGTTAGATTCGACAAACCTTCCCGATTCTAGTGGATCTTCGAAATCTTCAAGACCATCACCGTCTTCGTCTCCAAGCTTCCAGCCCCAATCTGTTGTCAGTTCGTTACTCAGCCAAGTCTGAAGCTGATAATATGCCCTGTAACAGTGTTGTTCTGCTGCACCTTCTGTGGGTGGGAGATAGGTCAATATGAAAGAAGATTTAATTCTTGCCTATTGAAATTTTTGAAATCTTAAGTGGTTCAGTGTTATATCATTTTTACATTTATTAATAGATTTGATTAATTGTAATCCATTTTTTTTATATATTCTTTGTTCGCTTCTTTTTTATAAAAAATATTGCCCAAATTTGACACATTTTTATCGGCTAATAAAGAGTTGACGATACTTTTCTTTCCTTTTCCGGCAAATCCAGATGTTGTATCGCAACCAGAAAAACAATGGAGAAATGCAACGATATTTTTAAGGATTCATATTTGAAACTATTAGATCATTATTTGCATTTTCTGAGAACATAATAATAATAAATAAATAAACATTTACCATAGTAGTGTATATTTTTTTTATATCAGAAAGTAGAGATTTCAACGAACAAAAAACACATCAACTTTTTTAAAAAAGCAGATATTTTGACGTGAAAATTTCCGATTGAAAATTAGGGTGCTTTTTCGATATTAAGTCAAAATAAGGTGAAAAAATAAATATTTTAAATAAAAAAAAATTGCTGTATGTTTGGGACATACAAAGGTAAGTTTTCACCAAATTTCGTGAAAAAATAATTTTTTTTGCAAAAGATAAAAATAAAAAAACCAAAAACTCGGTTATTCAAATTTTTCACATAAATTTTGAGGTTATATGAAAAAACTGTCGATACAAAAGTTGTAGATCTTTTTATTACCTACAACTTTGCCATTTATTTTTTTTTTCATAAGACAGTTTTACCGGAAACCGAGATTTACCGTTTTTTACCCTTAAAAACTCACCCCCTCCCCCTTCCCGACCTCAGATCGCCCGTAATTTATTTTTCTTTTCATTTTTGTTATATTCTCTACCTTTTCCAATGGGTATCATCCTACTATAATTTTTTTTGGTCTTAACTTAACACTTTTTACCATTTTTAAAATTATCGACCCTGGTCTAATTGGCAAATATTGAAATAAGAAAAATTTAACAATAAATAATTATTTTCTCAAGAAATATGTTATGTACCTAACCTATACCAATAATGAGCTCTTTCAAATGGCGCTATTAAAAGTGGGGCTCACAATTTAAATAAAATACGATGACGTCGTGATTTGTGACAAACATATTTTTTTTTCTTTGTCCCAAACATATTTTATTGTTTTTGTTACAAATTTCTCATGCTCACTGTATATATATTAAGGGCTAGTTTGAAGGCAGAGGGTTTCAAAATCCTGCTGGCAATTCTATTTCTCTCCCGTGGTGTATATAGTATTTTTGCACGACCGGATTTTTGTTATACCAACACTTTTATTAGATCATAACTCATCATATTACATCAGTTTGGTTTTCATTATAATATCCAGTATACACACTGTAGAATGTCCACTTTGTTATCTTGACAAATACTGTCACAATTGTATACTAAATTTTAACTATTGACGAAAATACCTGCCAAAACTAGACGTCTTTGTCAAATATCTGATTGCTGGAGTCATTGTTCTCATAATACAAAACTCAATAGGGAGTTATATTGTTGATTATCTCCCTAGGGAATAAAATAGCACTTCTGTTTCCGTTTTGGAGTTATAGAAAATAGAGTTTGTACCCGGTCGTGGAAAAACTCCATTTATTAATTATCATTTAATATTTCGGTCCCTCAAAACTGGTAAATAAAAGTGGGAGTGCCCTAAATTGACATAAAAATGGATGTTTACCCTTTAAATACGTCCATTTTGAGTATCCTCATTCGCCGATCCAAAGCATTAAGTTGTTGCATTTCGTCATCTGTCAATGTGAAATCGAAAATATTGATGTTCTCCTTCAATCTGTTGACGTTCGTACTCTTGGGAATAGTCGCTATTCCTCGTTGCACGATATGCTTCAACAGAATTTGCGCTGGTGATTTATTAAGTTTTGAAGCGATTTTGTTCACTACCGGGTCTTTAAGGAGGTCGACGGTACTAAAATTATTTCAAGTATCGTATAACAATATCTTTAAACAAAGATCACCTACTTTGTTCCGAATCTTCCGCTTAAATTGGGATTACCGAGTGGTGAATATGCTGTTACCACAATGTTGTGCTTCTTACAGAAATCCACCAATTCATTTTGTTGAAGGTAGATGTGTAACTCGACTTGAAGGTTTGCTGGTTGGATTCGTGCATTTTTTAATACTCGTTCGATCTGAGACACATTGAAGTTTGACAAACCGATAGCTTTAGTTTTGCCAGCATCAACCATTTCTTCCATTGCCTTGAGAATTGTGATTGATTTAAAATTAGTTGGTTGATATAAATCTAGCACAATAACTCATACTTTCCAAATTGCTATGTGATCGGTGGTGTTGTCCACTACCATTTTCTTCACTTCACTGGAGTCTTGTTGATTTTCATCTTCATCATGAAATCCAATTGGTAAATGCACCAAATATAAATCAAGATAATCAACTTGAAGTGCAGTTAAAGACCTGAAATTATTGTTTTTAGGATATAAATGCATTAAAACAATCAATAAACGGTACTCCGGAATTATAAGTTGTGAGTCAGAAGTTTTTTATTCACTGATGGAAAAACTGTACCTACTTTTGTATATATTTTTTCACACCCTCCGGTCGCATTCCTCTTGGAGGTAGTTTTGTAACCAAAAATATATCCTCACCTGCATATTTAGACAATTATATTACTTTTAAACAACATTAAATTATCTTACGTTTAATTTTTCCTGAAGTAAACCATTTATTTAAGACTTCCCCAATAATAGTTTCGTTTTCATAAAGGTAAGCTGTATCAATATGTCTATAGCCCACTTCAAGGGCTTTTTCGAACGCCTCTTCAAGTTGCTTATCCTTGGCCTAAAATAAATTTAAAATAAACTTATAAGATAGGAATGTAATTTAAATGGGTTATTAGTATTTTATAAAAACTACAAGCGGCCAATGGACTCAATTGCAATCCTCGAGACAATAGTTCAACCTTAAAAAGAAATGGAGACCGATTGAAATATATCGATACATTTCTTGCATCTCTATTAGTGAGTAATATTGCAGACGGGCTACAATTTAAATAGTACTAAAAAAAAGTTCAATGACCCAGTTTTCAATAATAATAAAAACAGTTCCATGGCCCTGCCTTTTTACGATTACCAGAGTAAAAGTTTACACAATTGGATAACAGGTATGCCATGGTTGGTTTTTTAAAATAGTCTTTAAATGCAGATGCTCGGAACGTAGATTGAAAAAATCAATATTCGACTGCCAAATGTGTCAACTTGTGTCATTTAAAAACAAATCTGCCAGATTTAGTTCATGTGTATAGTATTAAAATAAAAACACGCATTCATTACGAGTTTTTTTATATATAATAAAGTTTTAATATTTGTTATATTATTGTGGTAGTTGAGTAAATTAAATTTGTTGGAAAATCAAGTATCCAATCATGTTCTATGTGTAAATATATTGCGTAATGTGTGTATTTGTTGAGAAAACTGTTCTGGAATATGTTTATGGTGAAAATGTTCAAATAAAGTGTGGCATCCGCGAATTTCTCATCTTTTCTTGATTGTTGCCAGAATTTGAATGAATTGAATGGAATGACATATAAATAATATAGATGTTTTTAACAATCAAATTATTTTAGCAAAAATAAAATAAAATAAACTTGGGGAGATGAAGTTTGTGTTTATATTAAGCATCTGGGGGTGTGTCGGGTGTAAGTAGATATCAGTTTAATTAATCTATTGCGCGAATAATAAGTACGAGTTGTAGGATAGCAATAATTTCAAGAACAGTCTGGCAGCCTTGCATTGTAAGTTGGTATGTTGTTTAAGCTAGTAGATTCCATAAGAATAACACACAAATCTGTTTTCTTTTCTAATGACATTACTTCAATCAAAAAAGTGACGATTTGGGAAATATTTTAAAAATGTTTCTCTTCAATGAAGCCTCAACAAAAATAAACGTTTCCCTGTTCTGATTATTTAAACGTACCTATGCTAAAACACATGGCATATTTTACACTTGTTTTGATTGTGAGAAATCCGTACCGAACTATATCCTGTTTTCTTTCAATATTAGAGTGCATAAGAGAAGAGCATTTTATTATAGTTAATGATAGTGTTTTTTTGGACATACCTACATATTAAGAAATTGTGTGTGGGTAATTTTTAGCACTACCTCTATCTTCCACTCCCAATATTATAATTAAACACAATTACCTATTATAATAGGCAACCCAAACTACTCGGTGGTATTTCTGGTACTGCCTGAATATTTTCAATTAAACAATTATTAACATTAAAAAATAGTGAACCTAAAACACACTCACAAAGTGTAATTATTTTGATTATCAACCCCTTCAACCCCAAGGCTGGTTTTCTAAAGTCGTGGTTATAGGTATCCCAGATTTTATGATTTTTTTAAGTGTTTTTATTAGTTTATAGACATCAAAAATACTTTTTGTTACAAAAGTTGTTCTGTGAAAATCTTATATTGCGTCCATTGGGGTAACGCTGGTGTATAAAAATCTTTTATATATAGGGTGTTTCAAAAAGACGCGACATGTTTAACGGGGTGATTTCTCAGGTCATTTTATGAAAAAAGTTCCCATAAAACCAACGTTTGCAAATGCGTGCAAGGTGTTAAGGTTCTTTTGTAAATAGCAGGTTCTTTAGGACAAATATCTCGCTACCGATTTCTTTGAAACTTGGCAGCGTTGTTGCTGGAAATAGAAGATTATATGACCCTAACTAGATCAAAATTATTAAGGGGCAACTTAATAAACATTATTGACAAAAAAAATGTACGCCACTGACTGTAATTTAATTTCGATATTGTCTTGAGATAAAGCAACCAAAACTACATCGTTTTTATCTCTTGTACTTTTTAAAACATTTTTCAACATACCAAGAATATTTGCGAATAATTCGACTGAATATATTCATATTGAAAGTGTAATTTAATTTTAATTTGCAGCATAGCGGACAAAATTACTGGCTTTAACTAAACACGGGATTTGGATAAAAAAGCAGAGCAACTTTGAAATGGTGTTTCAAACGTAAACTAACTTTAGCCGTTTTCGAGAATTTTTTTAGTTTTGAGTTATTTCAATGTACAATGGTACATGAAAGATGTAAGACCTTATATATCTAGTAAAAATTCGCCTTAGAAAAGGTAACAAATTTAGTTAAAAGTTACAGAAATTATTATACAGGGTTATTCACGCCGTACGACACGGAATAGTGTGTGTAAACTATTTAATTTCCTAAAAGATTTATTCATGTGTTCGATAAAAATGATTTATGGCTACATTTTAAAAATATTGTGAATCTATACAGGGTGTCCCAAATATAAGAAATTAAGCATAGTTGTGTTTTTTTAAATAGAATGCCCTGTATATAATTATATTTTTCGATTTCCCGTTCAAAATGAACCAAACTTTCATTAAAGTACATCTCACCTAAACCTGACAGTTTTTTAAAGATTTTAATGTTTATAAAAATATAGACATAATTTAAATGAAAAAATTAACACCTATTCGTCTATTCTTTTTAAGCAAGTCTAGGCTGATAAATATACACACTCATCACTTGTTACGCCAAATATAAAAAAACCCCCAATACTAAATACAGGCTGTCCAATAATATAAGTTAAATGAACGTAAAGTTTAATTCTAAATAACTTGCTTATTTCAAATAAAACACCCGGTATATGAGGTCAAAATTAGATGCATAAAGTAATTATCTGTCAAATATTATAATGATTTTTTAGGGATAACGCTTGACGTTTTCGTGGAAAATGCACATATTCATAATATTAGGCGAATTTGTAATTGAACCTGTTAATTTCATGTAGACCACCCTGTATTTGATGATGACAAAATTAATTATCTATTAATTACTATAAGGTTTTCCTATAGATATGTATATTTTTAATTTTGCATGGAACAAGCACATATTGGTAGTTACAAGAAGAATTTTTCAAAATTATAATATTTGTCAACTCAGGCATGATAATTTGACAAACCATATATTTAGACAATAACATAATACATAAATACATTTTTAACTTAAATTAAATAACAAGATATACATAAATACTGATAAATTTTATAATAAATGTTCAAAATGATTGGACTCTAGGCACATTTGAATCCTTTTCTTAAATCCTTCAACAAATTTAACCTGGTGTAACGCTTCTAAACGCTTCGTTTATTTGCTCCTTCATCTCCTCTATAAAAAGAGTTTTCATTTTCAATGATTTTGTTCCTGCCCATGTAAAAAATTCAACACGATTTAAAATGAATATTGAAGCGGGAGCGGACAAGTTTTACTAAAAAACTTTTGCTCCTTGCTCAGGGGGAGTATTATATATTTAAATCGTAGCATACTATTATTTTTCTTATATTTATTTCTGGCTTTATATGTATTATAAACAAGTTTATATTTTGTGGAAATTTTTTTGAATGGAAATAAATATATTATTATTATTAAAAGTTCTTGATGCAGTTGCACTGTGTTTGGGTGGCATCTTTCTTTAAATTGCCTTAACAGTCTCTCCGCTTTTTTGGGATAATTTTGCGCTGGGAACCTTTTAGCGTAAAGTCGCGATGCCATTAAAGCGTTTTTGGACCATTCTCCCAGAATAAAAATAATTTCTATTCTTTCCCCTTAGGAATGTGTTCGCATTTATGATTAATTGAATGAAATCAAATGTCACAGATAAAAACTGTTTTATTAAAAATTCTTAGGTAAGAATTTTCAACTTTACTTTTACTTTAATTTTTGCATCATCAAATACAGGGTGGTCTACATGAAACTAAGAGATTCAATTAACAATTCGCCTAATATTATGAATATGTGCATTTTCCACGGAAACGCTAAGAGTTATCTATAGGAGAGTGCATCTAATTTTAACCTCATATAGGGGGTGTTCTATTTAAAATAAACAAGTTATTTAGAATTAAACTTTACGTTCATATAACTTATATTATTGGACACCCTGTATTTAGTATTGGGGGTTTTTTATATTTGGCGTAACAAGTGATGAGTGGGTATATTTATCAGCCCAGACTGGCTTAAAAAGAATAAACGAATAGGTGTGAATTTTTTCATTCAAATTATGTCCATATTTTTATAAAAATTCAAATATTTAAAAAACTGTCAGGTTTAGGTGAGATGTACCTTAATGAAAGTTAGGTTTATTTTGAACGGGAAATCTAAAAATATATTCATATACAGTGCATTCTATTTAAAAACACCACTATGGTTCATTTCTTATATTTGGGACACCCTGTATAGATTCAAAATATTTTTAATTTTTATCGAACCCGTGAATAAATCTTTTAGGAAATTAAATAGTTTACCCACACTATTCCGTGTCGTATGGCGCGAACAACCCTGTTTATGTTAGATCCTCTATATTATATAATCTATTTTTTAATTATTGAGTTGCCATTAGTTGTCAATTAATTTAGTTAACTGTCTGAGATACAATTTTATTAGTTCAATATATTTTCTAACATTTTAAATAATATTTCTCATTGTGTGTCTTCTCATTGTGTTTTTAATAGTTTTACAGTATAAACTTTATCAGGTTATGGGCCCAGATACTGGAATTGAGAAGTTTTGTATGTAAGTTTGCAAAGCATAGACTTTATACAAAGTGTTTGCTGTTAGATTGAACTTTTAATATTGTTTGTGCTATTTTAATTTTATTTTGACATGTCTCAAAACGATACTCTGGCATTTGTAACTGTTCAACCAGTTTCTTCTTCAGTACCTAATATAGAAAAACTAGAAGGACATGTTAGTTGCGCGTCATGGAAATTCGCCATAAAGATGTGTTTAATGTTGGAAGGATTGTGGGACACTGT
Source organism: Apoderus coryli (assembly GCA_911728435.2). Lineage (NCBI taxonomy): Eukaryota > Metazoa > Arthropoda > Insecta > Coleoptera > Attelabidae > Apoderus > Apoderus coryli. The sequence continues at coordinate 6,145,855 of OU452215.1, read as the reverse complement.
TCAAAATGTTAATACTGCAACGTTAGATCCTGAAAAAGACATTAAAGCGCTCGCTAAAATATGCTTAAGTGTTAAGCCTTCATGTTATGTTCATGCTTGTAAAGCAAAAACATCAAAAGAGGCTTGGGACAAATTAATAAGTGCTTTTGAATCGCTTAAGATGAACAGACGTTTCGAATTACAAAGACATTTATTTCGTTCATCTCGTAACAATTTTAGCACAATGGAAGAATATATCGGTGATATAATGTCTACAGTGTACAAACTTGCTGATATTGGTGTTAATATTGATGATGATTTTGTAGCCTTTGTGATGTTAAATGGTTTAAATTCACAATATGAATCTCTAGTTATGGCTTTAACATATAATAATAAATCCTTAAGCTCGGACGAGGTCAAAACAAAATTGATTGAGGAAGACTCCCGGAAGAAATCTTATGCAGAGGGTGATGACGAAAATGCTGCATTGTATGCGAAAAATAAGAAGAAACCAGTAAAATGTTATTCTTGTTGTGCATTGGCTCATAAAAAGCCGGAATGTCCTAAATTAAAAGGTCAGACAAATTTTTCTAAATCTAAATTAAATAGGAATAAAGAAGGTACATTATTAACAACAGCGTGCTAAAAATCGCGGAGTCGAAATTTTCAGGTTATCAGATGTGGAGGCAATTGGGTCCAAACAGAATAATCCAGAAGTTCCACCAAAACCTGAAGATCTCTGTACGATATGCTATACTAGCGGCACCACGGGCAATCCGAAAGGAGTGATATTGACAGACGAAAATGTCATTGCATCCGTCAGTGCTGTGATTCTACAATTTGGTGATCATAAACTGTATCAATGTACTTACTTGCCAAGTTCCGTAACCTAAAGCTGGATACAGTTGACCAGTGAATAATTTGAAATATTCGTTAGGTGCTGCCATTCTATTTTATAAACAATATTCACTGCTCTGATTACTTTAAGAATGTGATTTTATTGATTATAAAAAAATAAAACAGTCGTTGTTGTATCTTATAAGTAACACTGCGTTATCTAATGGAAAACGTTCATTAAATTTCATTGGATTGTAGATTACGTATTTAATTTTATCTGATAAAGAACGAACATAAGTACCTAATTTGTCACCGATTCGGTAATAAATAATTAATACATGGTCTTCCAACGAATATTATTCAATAATTGTTGTCAATGGTCTTTTGGAATTTGCCAGTTTATTGGAGTTGAGAGAAAATTGAATTAAACGTTGAATACTTGAGTCTCTTGAGAGTTAGAAATTAAGGGTAGAGCCTCCCTTACGTCTTTTAGTATTTGAAGACTCAGGTAAGCATGCTCTACTGAGTTAAATCTTTATAAAATAGTTTATAGAAGGGTTTGAGTTTTATTATTTATGTTAATTAATTTAGTTACTCGCTTGGCTTGTTTAGCTACTCGAGAATCGCCCACTTACATCACGCTCACGAAAGAGGATCTTATTGATTCTCCCTCGTAAACGAGTGACGGTCTGTATTTGAGCGGCGTCTCTCAGTTACTAGTTATTTGATTAAATTGAAAGAAACTATATTAAAAATAAAAGGAAAGTCATATGAATATTACTAACTATTATTTATTTAATTATTTAGAAAATGTACAAGAAATCAATTTAATAAAAAATGGACAAGTTTAAAAATCAACAATTATAATAATTAAAAATTCGTACTTACATTACAATCATTCTGGCGACACAGCTGATACTTCGATCGCGTTAATAGAATTGTTAAAGTTTATAAATATTTAATAATAGTTACTGTTAAAATTAATTCGCGTTAAAATAAACTATAAATCTTAAGTCGCTATACCCAAAGGGGGGAATTAGCGCTTCTAGGACCCGAAGTTTACTTCGCCGAAGTTTGGAGAGAAGACCCCGTTTTTTCTGTTGCTTTAAAATTTATAACCTTTGATTATCTCCACTCGGTCGTACCGTTTTTTGCTGACTTTGCAATTTGTCTATTAGGTACAATACCGATGCTAAAGTCATGACTTGTATAAACTTTTATAAATTATTAAATCAGCGTAAAATAGCTAGTTTGACCGGATGCAATATTCTTATTACAATATACCGGGTGTGACAATATGATCACATGTCACAAACTTCACTTACGTATATTATTTGTAAAAGAAGCAAAAGACATCAACCATTTGTAGTTAAATGTTTTACTTAAAACTGTCAATTGATTTTGTAAAAGGAACAATATTCAGTACGCGACCTATCTTTTAGCGATATTCTACTATAAGGACTACTATATTGATATATAAACCTACTATACTAACAACTACTATAGTTCCTGTAGTATCCCTTCACAAGAAGTAAAAATAATCATCATAGCAGCCATTAAATCAATAAAAGGCGAAACAACAATGAATTTCCCAAGGTCCAGTCGTAGGAACCCAACCCAACCCAAAACGGAGTTTAAGAATTGATAGAATTGCTAAATAAGTACCTGCAAGTAAACCATTAGAGGTGTCCTATGTACCGGGTGTCCCAAACTCGGAGCCCCAGGCCTATTGTATGAAAACGAGATTAGATATTAAAAATCTAGAGTCTGTATCACGTAATTCAATTAACCGTCGCGAGATGAATTTCAATTTTGAATAATTTAATGTACCACTGATGATCGGAACAGCGAGTCCCGAAACATGTTTGGTTTAGTGTTTGAAGCATATTAAATTGATTTGTTTGTGGAGTTGACGAATAAATCAAATGCTCCATAAAAAACAATTATTCTGTCACATTACTATTGACAATTGTTGTCAAAACAATAAATACGATACAGAAAGTAATAACAGGTACTTATCTACAACGTGTTTATACACAAAAATGTTTTCGACAGACGAAATAAAAAATAATACAATAATTGTTTAATTTATTGCAAAAGATGCGTTTTGGTTTTATATAGTGCATCTTCGTCTCATCATCTTTGTTTCTTTCCATTCTCAGCCATATTTTTTCGACAAAAAATTAATAAAAATTAGATAATAAACCAAAAAGTGAGATACAATAATAAATTTAAAATTGCTTTCCATGCAGCATTTGATGATTTACATAGTTAAGTCAAATATTTTGAAAAACATGTTTTTGTTCATAAAATCATATATTTTCGTTTTGTCGAGAACATCTTTTTGGTATAGACTTTGTAAACAATTACCTTCCGTATATAATATTCATTATTTTGACAATTAAATAATAATTATTTTGACAACAGTTGTCACTAATAATGAAACAGAATAATTTTTTCCATAGAGCACTTGATTGGTAACATTGATAAATTAAATAATATTTAAGTATTTTTTTTATGTGGGCGCGCTACTTCTTAACGAAAAGAGATAGAACATTTTTTTTTTCGAAAAGTGTTTGGAAAAAAATAGATCTTTTTGATTGTAGCAAAATACAGGTATGTTCGTGGAAAAATAACATTGATGACGTCATTTTCTCCATTTTGTGGAATTGGAAAAAAATATTTTGCTTTCCCAAAATGAACCTTAGTGCAACTCAATTTAGCCCCTTAAAAAAGATGTTAATTATCTTGTCTGGTTTTCATACAATAAGCCTGGTGCGCCGAGTTTGGGACACCCTGTACCTATATATAGGTGTTATTAGTTTTACATAATCATGCAACATCGCGGCGTTGTATAATGGTCACCAGAAATATTGCGTTCAATCTTTGGAACGCATATTTTTCCAACAGTTCTAAGAAAGTTACAAAACATTAACAATTAGCACTATTTATAGCTCATTAGCGATAATTACAGAAATTATAATTAGTGTAAGAGTCGAAAGCTAATTTAAAACTATATTTTAATAATCTGATATTTAATTAAAAAATTAGTTCATTACAGTGCTCATATCTAATCATTTTTGCAGGAAAAACGAGACACATAAACTGTATTTCAAAATTAAGTTAATCCATTCATCCGAGTGTATCCATTGAGAAATCAATAATAATACCAAACATATTTCAAGTCTAGTTAATCAGTAGTTGTTGCTCTTTTCTCTAAATACTCGACCTGGTGATTCATACATAAACAATCTATATTCCCAGTAGTTTATCCTTTGACACATAATTGCTTTCATAGCGCTTAGCACCCAATTTGCTTTCACGAGCAGAAATAGCTGATTTCGAGTAAATAATTAACGAAATAATTTACACCTAAAACGGCATTCGAATAGACTGTAACAACCACCGCAAGAAAAAGGGATCCCCAAATGAGGCTGTATAACTCAAAGCCAATTTCGTATTTGGTTAAATAGAGACGGGAAGATAAATTGATATGATGAAAAGGTTTTAAACTTCAAATTATGATATTTACAGACAAATAGAGGTAAACTTAGGTATCGAAATGTTGGGTACTTTGATGTTTTATATTATGCAGTGCAAATAATATCATACTTTTCAATTACATATTAAAATTGTGTGACAAAAACTGGTTAGTTTCATTGAAGAATTTAAAAACAATGATTCGAAAAATTGGCAAAAAAATAATATAGGATAAAACTGGAATCTTAGAATTATTATGCGTTAATTTTGGTGCGCAGTGTATATAGAAAAAGATTTCAATATAAACAATTTTAATATAGTATTTACTTACTCAGCAGTTTTACGATTAAATCATAATCACATAATAATAAGTACATTTTCTTGTATACATACGCATTCATACGATAATCAATATTTGAATACAAAATGTACTTATGCTAGATTTAATTATAAAAGAGCGTTATAACTGAAGAGTAAGAAGTTAATATGTTTTAATTGCTTACAGCGAATGGAAAATTGTTTGTATAGTATCATCTGAGGATGAGGTAATTGCAGCGAAACCGTTCGCGAAGAAATAAAGACATAGCATGGCTGCATATTATTCAAAATATATCGGACATCTGTGTAAGAGACTCATGATAGAACTTCTACTAATTTTAATATAAATTCATTCGAACGCATCCTCTACCGTGGTTGTGATATCGAAAAACTTTAAATTCTGCTTGTGCTGGGAGGTGTAGTATTCCTTTCACCTATTAGTTTAAAGAAAGCTCACGCGGCAAACTAATAGACTTCATTAAAAAGGTTGAGTTGCTGGATAGAATGTATGAGACAAAATAAACCATCGATTGATCGTAATAGAGGATCCTGGCAGATGCACTCATTTTGAGCATACATGTACCTATTCTTCTGGTGTGTAGGGATACAGATACGCATTGGTGGCGTTTACTGATTGGCTCTTCATTTTAAGACAATATAGGAAAACACACTTAGCAAAATGGAAACTTAGTTTCGTTTCTGAGCTTGTTTAATATCCCTGTTGTCCAGATATTCACTGCTGGAGGTAGTATCATGTTGTAGAATAATCCAGCCTTTATGTTAAAGGTCTACATACATATTTTTTTTAAATATCAGATTGCCAGCACTTTTGCTTTCAGCAACGAACAAATGACGCAAATATTTCTGTACAACGTTCAATGCCTAACTAGCAGAATGAAGAATATATGTTCTGCCAAGTAGTAATAAGTTCTTGGTTAAGTAGATTATAGCCAACATCATAATTTAGAATTAGTGCTCCAATCTTCTGGGTACAGAAACAGAAAACAACATATATGCAAAGTTACCGCCCTATCAATGTAATCCGGACGTAAAAATAGTCGTTATTAAGTAGGAAGGAAAATGTTACACGCCACTGAACTTTCAAAGGCATAAGCACCAATCTAATCATTAGATACAATTTCCACGTCAGGCTAATAAAGAAACATTTTGCTGCAAGACACAGATACCCTTTTTAGTTCACACAATTATTACCTCATAAACATTTATTCGACTAGGATAGGGCTTGTTTTAGAAGCCACATTACTATTCGTTGAACTCATTTTCCAACTATCCCTGACTCCCCTTTCTCACTATGCAAATTTAAATTCTCATTACGATGGTGTGCAAGAAAGGGGTGGTGGCGAGAGTACAGCCTTCCCGAACTCATTCTCCTACAGTTATTGACTCGCCGGCGAAATATATGCGGTAAGGTATTTTTAGCATTTTTTCTTTTTGTGTTATTTTTTTAACTCTCTCTAGGTATTTTCAATGAAAAGTAGATAATTTTCTTCCGGAGAAGGGCAAGCTCTATTTATCTTGGTTCGAAATTCGCTTTTGCGAAATGTTTATGTGAAATATGAGTGCAATTAGATTTAATATTATGTAAAACGGTATCGTATGTGATTTATAGATGGATATATAACAAACAGTAGGCAATTATAAAAAGTAATCAAATAATTCTTTACCGAGAACTGGCTGTATTATAGAGAGTTATTCACGTCATACGACACGGAATGGTCATCCTGGATAAAAACAGATTCATGCGAAGAGAAAATCTGCATCCTTATCATCTAAAGCCGATTCAAGAATTGCATCCTGGGGATACTGAGTTGCGCTAATGATTTTGTAGATTTTTTTTTAAATTGCCTGGACGCAAATGAAGACATTTTTAAACAAGTACTGTTGTTGGATTTTCGAATAGTTTTATTTTTATTTTCAAGAAATAATTCATTTTTTTTTTTGTTTAATAATCATTTGGTTTCACATTTCATATAATTTTCGCGCTACCAACAATATAGAGTTGATATAAAACGGCGACAGTCAACGCGTCCGCGCATTGATTTATTTTTTGGCCAAAACGCGCGTGGTGTTTTTTAATTCACGACTAACCACCGCTACAATCGCAATGCAGAAAGTATATTATTGTTTTAGTAACGTTTTCCTCACGAAACTCCGGGAAACGGACACGCGAGCAGTGGAAAATTGGACACATTGTCAACAAAAAATCGGGTAAGCCGACTATTAACTCAACTCCTATTTTCGTTTATTATTATCGTTTTCGCCGTGATGAAGCCCATTTTAACTAGCAAGGAGTGTTCAATCAGCACAACTTACATTGTTGGAATTACGAAAATCAGCACCAAATTAGAGAATCACATAAGCAAGCACGCTGGAGCTTTAATGTGTGGCTTTGTCTGTTGGGAAATAGAATAATAGAACCACAGTTTCTACCTAGGATATCAAACGCCGAAAACTATGCCAATTTTTGCGATAACAGATTACCAACTCTTCTGGAAGAAGTTCGTTTAGTACAGCGGCCAAATATTGTATTTCAACATGGTGGTGCACCTGCCCGTTATTCTCGAAATGTTTGAGAGATATTAAATCGACGTTTTCTCAACCAATGGATTGATCGTGGAGGACCTATTTCTGGGCCGCCTAGGTCCCCAGTTCTCAACCCAATAGACTTTTGGCTTTGGGGTTATCTAAAAAATACGGTTTACCATGTCCTACTGTGAAGATGATGTTATTGTTCGCATTTATGGAGCTTTAGCACAAATTACAAACGAAGCAATAGGCCGTGTAGAAAACAATAATTATTGAATAAAATAGTGAGGATTTCGAACACTTGCCTTTGTAAATTGAAATGTTTTTGTTTTGTTATGGGTTTAGTTAATAAATAATTTGAATTTGAACATTTGATTTTATTTTCGAAAATTACTTCATTTTAATATTCAAAAGTGTCACAATTTCATAAGGAGACATTTTTCGAAATTTTGACATAAATGATTTTTCTCTTATTTTTGGTCATAGATTCTACCCTCAACGGATGGGGAATGTTTGTTGGGACAACCTGTATGCAATTTTTCTTCTTTTATAGATTGGAAACAAATCGGTTGCCCTTTTGTAAGGTAAATTATATATTTCCTTGACCCGTATAGCATTATTTGTAGTTTAAAATAAACGATAATTAAAAAATAAAGAAAAATGGAAAACTAAATTATTTGTTGGTGGTAAGGTAACACTGACTTTCCGATAGGCATTGCTATCTTTACGTCTTTACATTATCATCTGCTTAAGAATAAAATATACAGGGTGGTCCAACTTTTACCTGCATAAATTTCAGAATCGACAGATAATCGACAAATAATGTGAGTTTGGTTAATAAACTATGTGCGAAAAATGCTTCGTTACAAAGTTACAGGGTGTTGAAATTTAAGAAAAAAAATCGAATTTTATTAATATCTTTATAACCAATTGAGATATTACAATGAAATTTGGCACGTGTGGAGAGGTAATCTAGCTTCATTTTTTCATGTAATAATATTGTTTTTATTTCCACCAGTGGCGTGCGTACGGCTACCGATTGCGACATTTTTATAAAAAAAAACAGATACGCCACTGGTTTATCTCAAAACGAAAATTATATCCGCAATTGTTGTTCAATTTAAAAGAAAAAAGTACTCTTAGCTCTTTTTCGTATGACGCAACATTTTCGAGTAAAAAAATAAAAATCATCTAAATTAAATGTATTGAAAACCAACATAAAACTATCACATTATAATTACACGTTTTACACATATTTAACAGATTTTACAGGTTTTTTTTTGGCAAAAACTGTTCAAAATGACTACCGTCATTGTCAGTACATAATTGGTAAAAGGCGCATAATTATCACATTAGCTTTCATTAAAACAAAACACTTGGTTACAAAACAGAAATGTCAATCATTTTGTCACAACAAATTTGTGTTGCATTTAAGTGTTATTTTTAGTGTTAATAATAATGCCGCGGCTATTTAGTAACCAAGAATACGGTTTTTGCGAAGAAAATGCAGTAGCAGCCGCAATGGAATATGCACGCAGATGCCCTAATAGATGTCATCCAACGAGAGAAGTTTTCTCTCAAGTTCATAGGGCATTTCAAGAACGAGGTTTAAATACTACTTTTAACATAAAAAACAATACACAGCGCCCTAGAAGAAACAATTTGGCGGATGAAAGGCGTATTTTAAGAACGTTTGATCGCAATCCAAACCTAAGTTCACGAAGAGCTGCTGTCATGCTTAACATATCAAGGTTAGCCATTCTTAAGTCACTTCATAAAGATGGTAGAAAGGCTTACCATTTTAGGGCTGTGCAAGATTTATGGCATGAGGACTATATTAAAAGGCATAACTATTGCAAATGGTTATTGAATAAAGTTCAAGTAGATAGAGATTTCCTGCATAAGGTTTGCTGGACTGTGAAGCTTCATTTACAAAAACTGGTATAACGATTTACCACAACTTTCATATTTGGTCACAACACAATCCATACGAAGTGCAAGCGAGAAAATTTCAACACCAATTCAGTGTGAACGTGTGCCTAGGAGTAATATCCAATAATCTCCTCGGACCATTCTTTTTACCAGCTAGCCTCTCAGCACAATTATTTTTAGACTTTTTACAGAATAATTTAAATGATTTAATGGATGACGTTCCACTTCATTTACGTGCGAATAGTTGGTTTCAAATGGATGGAGCACCAGCACATTTCGGGCGGAATGTGAGAAACTAGATAACAGAGCATTACGGAAATCAATGGATTAGCCGTTTCCCGGTCAGAAAACGCGAAGAATTATTCTCAAAAATTCAAGAAGCTTGTGATGAGTTGCATCGTAACAATCACATTCTATCGGCAGCAATTAATAGCATCACCAGAAGATATTTGTCGATTATCTATCGATTCTAAAATTTATCCAGGTAAAAGTTGGGCTACCCTGTATAAGCATAATTTATCATTGACCAAGTCTTCAAAAGATAGTTTTGTGGGTACAATTATCTCTACAGGGTGTTCCAAAAAAAAAGTTTTTTTTTAATCAACACTTCTCTCAAGAACAGAAAAATATTGTTAAAAATATACAGACAGATCTGTTCCAGATTTAAATAAATGTTTGATAAATATATAATTCTCATCAATATGTCACATATTGATGAGAATTTACACCGTTACTCCTTTAAGAATATAATGAATCTATAAAACCAATCATATTCTTTAATTACTTATTTTCGATTTATATGAAAGTTGCTGATTCTAAATTAATTGTTACTAATTTTGATTTATTATGTCTATACTATTAAGAACATATTATAAGTTGGAGCCTGGAGACCAATCACTTATGACCTATATTCATACAATTCAGAAAACTTCAGTACATTTGTCAATGACGTCCATACCATTTCAACTGTGCCAATTCTAGCACAACATCGATAAAATCAAAAAACCGTTGAATAATTTTAAGAATTTTATTAAATTAAATTAACTATCTGATTATAGTTAAATAAATCAAAAAATATATTTTTTCCATAAAATGGTAAGTTGAAAGTTAAATTTGCATATCAATAAAACGAACTAAAAACTGGGGTGTTTTCCAGACTTCAATGGAATTTTTGAGCGGAATATTGTATGTCTTAGCGTTAAGTTTATTCGATGGTTGACTTGCCACTGGTGATGGGACTGGTCTAGTCCCGAAATATGGATGGCGGATAAATTCTGAATTCTGTTAAATTTATTTTGTGGAGATTTGATTTTCATTTAATTAAACTGCCACAAGCCGCCACTGATTTTAACCAGTGTTCAGGAAAGGGGTTCTTAAAATGTTAGTATTAAGTACCTACAAAATAAAACAGGCATTATATTCCGAAGATCGTTAGATCAATATTCTATCGTATTGTGTAAAGTATAAATTTTATTCGAATTGAAAAATCAACAATTCAATGGCGATAGAAAACAAATATTGCTGGCAAATAAGGCTTTTGTGTGTTTGCAAATACTCAAACTTTTGTTTGTATTGACGAGTTTCAGATCTATTGATTTCTGTGGTTTGAAAGTTTTCTCGTGACTACATATTACACATACATTATATTCTGATAGTATTTCAAAGTATTATATAAGTGGTTTCTATAGATAACATTTTAGAATAATAATTTGTAGGTAACTTTTATATTATATTATAGTACGAAATTTCTAATTTAATCAGGCAATGTAAAAATGTGTATATCTAACGAAAAAACAGCATAAACTTAACTAATAGGTTTATATTAAACATTTATTCAAATTAGAAATCAGAGTTGCCTTAAATTGCAGTAATGCATATTGCTCGACAATAAACTAGAATATATCACACACTGAAAAAAAGGTTTGTTTGGATCAAAAAAAAATCTAGTTGAACCAAATAAAATATTTCTTCGGTATAAGACAAACAACCCTGTACTTGAGACAAATATATGATTTATTTGAAATACTTAACTAATATTTATTTCTTCTGAAGTAATCCATTTATCGTCTACTCCACAAAATGATTTATATATATTTGTTGAAATCTTCTAAACTAGCCAGACATGTTTCGGATCATCTGTCCATCATCAGTGGCTTAAAGAACCTAGTTACAATATGAATGTGGTAATTGTGTTAATGTAGTATTCGTAGGATTTGAAAATTTATACACATCTGTAATAGATTACTTATTTTGAGATATGCTTAACTACATAATTGTGTAAAGTCTTACCATTTTGTTGAAATTAAATTATTTGTTAATCAGATAAATAAAATACATGAAATTTGATATAAAATGAAACTTAAATTAAATTAGATCATATTTGGATATTGGATTTGTTTTTGTTTTTCTTTTTACGCCTACTGTTGGTTTTCATAATTTTATTATATTTTGGAGATTAGGTGTCGTTCATAACGTATACCCCTCCTGAGATTTGGGAATTAAGTTGCAGTCGTAGAAAAAGTATAGTCTGTAACACGTGAGGAATGTGGTATATTCTGAACGAGTGGAAATTTATCACCCGAGCCGATAGGCGAGGGTGACGGTCCACGAGTTCAGAATAGCTGATTCCTCACGTGTTACAGACTATACTTTTTCTACGACTGCAACTTAATTCCCAAATCTCAGGAGGGGTACAAATTATAGCTCTTCTTCGTTTGACTATAATGTCAAACGAAAAAGAGCTATCGGCTCGGGTGACAAATTTCTACTCGTTCAGAATATGCCACATTCCTCACTTGTTGCAGAATATACTATTCTAGTTTGGAAATGTATTGTCCAAAATTGTCATGTTGCACCATTAAATTACCATACAAATTTCTATTTTCGTATGCTTTGAAGTAGCAAAACAGCGAAGACTCATCTAAGGATTCTACTGATTTAGCGTACTTTATACAATACGTCTACCGATTTTCAATTCAATTAAGTGTAATTGAGAATGTCATTATATATTACCTGTTTATGGCCGTCAGAAAAACAACGCAAGCACACATTTTGGGAATTTCGCATTATATACCTACAAAACAAAATCACCCCCAATAAAAGGGCAATAAAACCCGGGACGAGAATTTACTATCTGCTAATATCTATAATAGTTAAAATATGCAATTACAATTTAATAAACACTGTCAGAATTTAATATAATTTTTGCAATCATCCATTAAGATTTTTAAGCTCTCTTTTTAGAATGCCTAAGATGTATTGGACATTTATGGGCAAATAGACTGAACAAGTTATAAAAAATAAGGGCCACTGTGCTGCGCAATTAATCGAAGTTATTCATGTTTTTTAAAAAATGTGCGTGATTTTTTTGGCAAGTAAGCTCAATCTTTTAATCTGTTGTTGTAAACTGAATTATTTGTTTTTCAAAATAACAGATTATAATTTGATTTAATGTACCTATGTGATATTATTTTATTCTAATTTTGTATGTATCTAATTCAAATACTACATAAATATCTTACCTTTTACTATCCATCGGGAAACTAAAGAATGATAAATTGCAGATATAAGATTTATTCCTGCAATTCTTCGCAGCACAAACCATTCCGCCTCTGCTTTTTTGCATTTCAAAATAAACAATATCACTCTCAAAAGTTTATAAAACAAAAACGCACAATATAACTATATAACACAGAGAATCCTAAGGCACTGGAAAACAAATCACTTGAAATGCCAAAGCACAAATAAAATATCCCTACGACAATGAGTTAATAAGAAAACATGGCGATTTTGAGTGCGCAATAATATGCGCAGTGTCTTCCCTCACCAGCAAGATCACATTCTCTGTTTATTTATTCTCTGATATATCCCCATAACCATTGTGCAAAAAAACATAACAGTTGTTAAATCTCAATTCTACTACTACTATAGTTTATTTCAGAAATGTGTAGAGTAATAAAATAGGGAATTACGTCCAGTTTGCCTGTATTTTGTGGTTGTTTGGTGACCATAAAAAACATTTTCACCTGAGTTATCCCTCTTTGGGGCCATGCTTTTTAGTATAAGCACAGCCAGCGTTATTTACGCTGTCATACAGCTTACAATAACACTTCAGCTCTCACGTCGCGTCGGTCGGCAAATTTAATTCACGTATGTTTAGTACGAGTATTATAGTATTTGCTGTTACGCCATATTGTTACCACTATCAAAGATTTGTGTACATTAATCTTTACCCCTATTAAAAGAATATTTATAAAATGACATTTATTTCGACGAAAAGATGTTCTAATAATTCTCCACTACGAGTGTTTCAAAAAATTATTTGCACTATGCAAGAAATTGCAGTAAAATTTGCCGACAGGCCACCGTTTTCAAATTATTACGGTTAAGAAATGAGTCAAGTCAAGTGGAGGGACCTCCATGAAAATTCCTCGATGAAGACGCCAAATATACAATTCGAAGAAAAGTTCACTTTTGATTAGTAGAAAACTCTTATGGACAAATTTTAAAAAATATGGACTTTGGGAAAAGCATAGATTCCAAAATTGCTGTTACTGGAAAGCGCCGAAATTGTTTTTTTGGCGACAAAAATACTTGAGAAGTATAAAACAGTAACGCATGGAGCCAAATAGCATTTTTTATCTTGATGAGACTTGGAACTATGAAGGTTATATAGCCGTTTAGGCCCCCTTTTAGTCGAATTAAAGACCCGAACCCTAGAATTACTATCTCCTCTTTAGTTACCTGGTGTTCGTGGAGCATACCACGTAAAAAAAACTGGCGCCCGAGGAACAAGCCGCCGTGGAACCGGTTAATCGCCAGTCAGTAACGTCCCAACCCGAGCAAACGTCACAACACAAAATGTGGCAAGACAAAACCATAGCCAGTGCCCGCTAAGCTTTCATGGAAGGCCTGTCAACGGGCATTAAAGTGCCTTCCAGAAAAGGGAAGAGACTAATAGTTGCACACATTAGAAGCGAAGCTCAATTTTTAAAAGAAGGTTTATTGACCTTTGAGTTGTGCGGGAGGGACGATTACCATGAGGACATGAATTCGGATGTTTTCGAAGACTATTTTGGTGAAATGATAAAATGTCTTTCGGCTGACTCGATAGTGGTTATTGATAACGCAAACTATCATTCACGGCGCATAGAGAATTTATCAACTTCATCTTGGAGAAAACAAGAAATTATCGACGACTAACTAGTGTTTGGCAAATTGATCTGTAACAGCGCGGTGTCGGTAAGGGGAATGCAGTTTTAATAAAACATGGCTGATTTCATTCATAAAATTTACAGCGGCGTGCGTTGTAAAAGTTTAGTAATAATTAATAAACATTTATGTGTTACTGATATTAAGAAGTATTTTATTTATTTATTTAGTTATTTATTTTACTTTAAATATGTACTAAAGTTTGCATACCAAAAATGAAAATAAAACGTTCTTATAAAAAACAAAAACATTCTAATTCTTCTTCCAACTCCTTCACATGTCGGCAAAAACTATTGCAATCATTACTGGATATTCAGAACTTCTTTTAATGTAGTTAGGTTGAAATTTCGGGTTGTATGCGAGTTCTTATATATTTAATTTAAGTTTTGCAGAAGTTAACTCTATTGGGTTTACCTCGCACATATACGGAGGCGTTCTAAGAGATGTATTTTTAAATCGAACTACCCTGATTTTTTTAGCCAATAAAATTGCATATTTCTGTTCCTTTTAAATGATATACGACACATAATAGTTTTAGTTTTAGAAATATCAAAAATCGAGAGCGGAATTGAAAAATTTATTGTTACGAGGATTTTTGGACACTCTGTAATTTTGGTATAGTGTTAACTTCTGTCACGATTATTTTGTTGATCTTTAAAATACCAAAATTCTAAGTAGATTCAATACAAATTTCCAGTTTTGATGCCTTAATAAACAACACTAAAGTATCAGATCACTAAATATACAATAATAATTTGATATAATATTTGATAATATTGCAACTCATACACGACAAAAAAAGCATAAATAACACCACTCTGCCACTAGCTGATTCAATATTACTACGAGTGGCGGCAACAATTGCGGGGAAGAACTCAGTTTCCACCAATTGCGACTTGAACACCCGCATGGCGACGTAACGTGCGAGGGTCTACGCACCAATTAGGATCATTCAGGCGGCGTCTAATCACCTATTTCACGTGGTATTGCCAATTTTACAGAATATCGTAATTTCTTTTTCCTATTTTAATATTCTGTGGTAAAAATTTTAGTTATTAAATAAAAATAAAACAAACAACCACTTAAAAATGCTGAGCTTTTTTCATTATTATTATTTGTAATTGTAAAAAATCGATTTTCAAATTAATACGACCTCTTTGCTAGAACTAGTGATTTTTTTCTAGTTAAATTTGGCAATATGGGATTTTTTGTCCGCATTCCTTTCGTTGTCACAGATTCGTTTGCCAAGCAATACCAAATGTATTGAGTTTAAATCTAATTTCGTAAGAAACAACTAGTAGCCATAGCAAATTTTCACAAAAAAATGACTTCTGAAATATGCCGTGTAAGATATAGCAGAAAAACATAATTTAACTGTGCTGTGCTTACCGCCATATCATTGTGAACTAAATTCTATAGAACTTATATGGGCACAAGTCAAAAGATTTGTAGCAAGGCAAAACAATACGTTTAAAATCAAAGATCTACTGTTTTAGGTAGCCATTAGGTAAGTAACATCAGAGAACTGGCAAAAAGCAGTCCAGCATGTGATTAAAGCGGAGGGGTGGGATTTTGATAACCTGATCGATACACTGAAAAAAATATTGTACGTAAAACCAATGAATGGTTGTCATGAATATTTTAACATTAATATTATGAATTGGTCACTGTTACAATGAATTTTGATCATAAATTAATAATTTCATACATAGAAATAATGTACGATGAAACATTAATCAATAAATGCAAGACATCGAAAATTTATGTTTTTTTTCATCAATATAATGTCACTATTTATTGCTTCAATGTTTTAAATTTATTAATTTATGCTCTTCGCCTTTAACACAATAATTTGTAAATCATACACCTATGAACAGCGAACATAAAAACTAATAAACGATCATCGTTGATTCAATGGATGCTAAGCATTAATTTTACGAACCTAACCGTTAAATTCTGAATAACGCGCGCAAATCAATGCACCTGGACCATAGACTGAATACTCAAAACATTGACATTATGACATTCTCATAGACTTTTTGTTTGCGCGTCCTTTTTGTTTTGTTTAGTTAAATGTATACAGTTGAAAAGTGAAGTGTGTTCCTAAATCTATTTTTAAAATTTGTTCCCAAATAATACAACAAATGTAGAAATATAAGGTAAGTAGTAATCCTTTTACATAAGTACCATTTAGTAAAGTACAAAACAAAAGTCAGTTTAAAACGAAAAAAAAACACAGTGCGGTATTCCTTTGTAATGTTGAAAACCCGCCGATACGAGGGGAGAAATTTAATGGGCTCTTCATGGATATTTAGTGCTATCCGCTAAGCTATGTTCCAAAGGTGCCAGTGGAAAGATAAGCCATTTAAAGTACACAATAAAAGACTCTCAAGAATCTTTTTTATTTTGTGCTAAAACAGTTCAAGAAATAGAAGAACATATAATAAACCTTAAAGGAAGAAAATCTGCAATTCAACCACAAATATGATTTAATTTATTTACAACGCAGGTGCATCAAATCAATGGACGTACAGCAAGATAATTTTGAGTCTTATTTGGGCTTTTAAATTCTCTAACCATTGGTACTAGTATATTTGAACCATACTGCACTTTGCAGTACACATAATACATATGTACCTATATGCTCGCGAGTATTGATTGAATACAGAACAATAATCTCAATCTTTCGTAATAATAATTTCCGGCGAACACAATTACGTAAAACAATTATTATAACCCAATGTAATAATCAGCTAACATTGGTTTAACGTACAAAAGTCATAGATTCATGTTTATCGTTCGTAACATTAATAACCTTCAGACATCAGTTTAATGTACAAAAGTCATAGATTAATGTTCATCGTGCGTAACATTAATAACCAGCTAACATCGGTTTTACGTATTGGAGACATAAACTAATCTTCATCGTTCGTAACATTACCAACCTGGTAACATCGTTTTAACGTACAGGAGTTACAAATTAATGTCCATCATTCGTAAGATCAATAACCGGCGAGCATAAATTTATGTTCTTTATTTATTAATTCAACGTACAGAATTCGCTACCGAATTTATGTACGAACGTTCATTGTATTAATGTCACCCATCATCGGCTCAAATTTAATGTTGACGTTCATTGATTTGAAGCACTTTTTCATTAATATCACGTACCTTTTCGGTTCAGTGTAAGTCGGTCGATCCTTTGATTATAATTACAAGAGGTGATGACAGTTTCTCAGACGAACCTGAAGAAGATAAACTAATATAATTTAGTTGCTATATATAGCAATGTATAATAGTACCTAGATATAAGTGCCTGATGATGGGAGTTCCTCCCGAAACATGTCTTACACCTAAAAACATATTTTTTCAACCAAATCCCTGGTAGGTGACGTTTAGAGTTTTGCTGCAATATTTCTAAAGTTAAATTGTTAGTTCAGTTTACTCCATCCTCATTCATCTTATTTAGTCTTTAGGCAAATTAAAATAAAACAAAATGAATAAATTCACATTACAAATAAATTCAAAATATTAAAATTTATACAAATTATGAAAACTACTTCAAAGTTTTTTCAACTTTTGCATACCTATGCATTATTCATACTTATTTTTAGACTCAGTATAAAATCAACCTGCCACTTTCTTGTTAGGCACCAACTTATAAATGTAAACTGAAAACAGGCTAAAGTGCAAACTAAATGACTCGACAGCCATGATAGACAGCGAATGGAAACCATTTTACCTTAGCAACGCTTTTAATATTTATGAAATATTCAACCTGGAAATAAGAAACTTTGTTTACATTACCGCCTCAAGCCGTCCATGACTGAAGAGGTACTTGCCAAAGATGTATGTGATTTATACAGGGACACATCTTTGATATTCTGATGCCAATAATGTTACAGAATACTGTACAGGGTGGGCATCTTATTATGGGCTGGTCTCTTAGATTTAAAATTATTTTTCATAAACCGACTCATGAAATAGCACTGGATATTCTCGATAACCATTAAATTAAAATCATCGGTGTAAAGGATTAAAAATAAACTGTTGCCCTCGAGGCACGAATAGCTCTCCATATTTAAGTGTAAAAGTAATAATTTTCTGACCTTTTCCTCATTTTATGTATGTCATTTTATGCTGCATTTTTTAGGTTATCTTATATCAAAGGTTAGCCAATTTTTCTGGTATTTGGGGAACATTTTTTTTTTTCGTTTTTGACCCTTTTTTAGACTATTTTCGAACGCCCGTGTGAACCAATTCTTTTATGTAACATTTTTTAGGTTATATTCTATCACAACTATGAAAAATTATTCCATATTTCGAATAAGTTTAGGAAATATATATTTTTTATGTTTTGACCCCATTTCCTCTATTTACGAACGCCTATGAAAGTAAGTTATTTATGACACATTTTATAGGTTATATTCTATTAAAGCTATAAATAATTAGTTAATATTTCTGCTATGTTTAAAAAGTACGTTTTTTTAAAATATATTTTACCCCATTTAATTTATGTTCAATATTTTAGGTTATATTCAATTAAATGCGAAAAAATTATGCGGTATTTTGAATAAGTTTAAAAACTATGAATTTTTTTAATTTTTGAACCCTCTTTTAAACTCCTTGCCTACGCTCAATGTTTCCCAAAATCTAATCAGCTCCTTGCCATGTCCTATAGTATTTTTGTACCAAATTTGGTTAAATTGTGTTAAGTTGTTTTTGCGTTTTCGTGCATACAGACAGACTGACAGACAAACAGACATTTTTTTAAAACTACTTATTTATGTATAAAATGACCAACAACAAGTATTTCCGGTGAAATAAAAAAAATTTCATGAAACTAATAATAGCTATCATCCGTATAGTATATAGTAAATATAAATCATGCGCGAAACGAAGATGATCCAGATCATCTAAATAGTATATTCTCTACCCAAAAATAACAACAGAGACGATAAAACCTACATTTCTAATTTTAGAAATATAATAATAACATTATTTTTGAAAATATTGGTAAGTATATTCAATTGCAAAAAACTGACAAAAGGGTACTTAAAAACTATATTATAATGTTGCACAATATTATTTTTCAAAACAGAGACAAATGAAAAAATAATTATGTATAGATAGTTTCTGACAATATTTTTTTCTTGAGAAACATACTTTTCAAAAACTATTATTTTCTCCAAAACTATTCTATTTTTTAGTCACCACATCAACCACTTTGGTTATTGAGAGTGAGAATTATCCGATTGGTTCGAGGGTTGTTGCTAATAGCTGAGGAATATAGATACCTATTTAGCTCATTTATATAGTCTGTTGTACAATGAGGTTTTGTGTTGAAATGTTAGAAAAACTGTATTTGGTTGTCAGTATATGTCGAGATAGCTGCTGCGTATTTTTTGCTCACAGGCTTGTTGTTGTGCTAGTCAGATATGCTCTAATACTATTTTCAAGGATTTGTTGTTTAATATAGTATCAAGTTTTTTTTCTAACCAGCGCTTTTGGACATTGTTGATGACATAATTCCTGCGACGGACCAGGGCAAGAGCACGGTGCTTGTTCTGTTGGATTAGTCTAAGGCATTTGACACAATTGATCATGAGACGTTCTATCCGTTTTGAAATTTATTGGGTTTTCTGAACAGTCAATCAGATTCTTTCACAGCTATTTGCAAAACAGGTTTCAATTTGTTCAAACAAGTAATGGGGAATCTGCAAATAAAAGACTGATGTGTGGAGTTCCACAAGGCACAATACTTTCACCTTTATATTGTTTAACATTTACACATGCTACATAGTGTCAAGTCTAAAGCATTGCAAGGAGCATATATATGCGGATGACCAGCAAATTTACTGCAGCTTTACTTATGATGACTATTATCTAGCTACTCAAGATATTAACGAGGATATTAACATAATTGTGGAGCTCTCTCAAAAGCACGGTCTCATGATCAATGCCTCTAAGTCTGACGTACTTGTCTTTGGTAAAAAGAGGCGCCTGTTGGAGTTGCAACTGAATATCAAAGTAAATAACTCAAGTTTAAAGTTCTCAACTTCAACAAGAAATCTTGGCTTGGAATTGGATGTCGAATTGCGGTTTATGAAGCATTATTCTAAGGCATTTGACACAATTGATCATGAGACGTTCTATCCGTTTTGAAATTTATTGGGTTTTCTGAACAGTCAATCAGATTCTTTCACAGCTATTTGCAAAACAGGTTTCAATTTGTTCAAACAAGTAATGGGGAATCTGCAAAGAAAAGACTGATGTGTGGAGTTCCACAAGGCACAATACTTTCACCTTTATATTGTTTAACATTTACACATGCTACATAGTGTCAAGTCTAAAGCATTGCAAGGAGCATATATATGCGGATGACCAGCAAATTTACTGCAGCTTTACTTATGATGACTATTATCTAGCTACTCAAGATATTAACGAGGATATTAACATAATTGTGGAGCTCTCTCAAAAGCACGGTCTCATGATCAATGCCTCTAAGTCTGACGTACTTGTCTTTGGTAAAAAGAGGCGCCTGTTGGAGTTGCAACTGAATATCAAAGTAAATAACTCAAGTTTAAAGTTCTCAACTTCAACAAGAAATCTTGGCTTGGAATTGGATGTCGAATTGCGGTTTATGAAGCATTATTCTAAGGCATTTGACACAATTGATCATGAGACGTTCTATCCGTTTTGAAATTTATTGGGTTTTCTGAACAGTCAATCAGATTCTTTCACAGCTATTTGCAAAACAGGTTTCAATTTGTTCAAACAAGTAATGGGGAATCTGCAAAGAAAAGACTGATGTGTGGAGTTCCACAAGGCACAATACTTTCACCTTTATATTGTTTAACATTTACACATGCTACATAGTGTCAAGTCTAAAGCATTGCAAGGAGCATATATATGCGGATGACCAGCAAATTTACTGCAGCTTTACTTATGATGACTATTATCTAGCTACTCAAGATATTAACGAGGATATTAACATAATTGTGGAGCTCTCTCAAAAGCACGGTCTCATGATCAATGCCTCTAAGTCTGACGTACTTGTCTTTGGTAAAAAGAGGCGCCTGTTGGAGTTGCAACTGAATATCAAAGTAAATAACTCAAGTTTAAAGTTCTCAACTTCAACAAGAAATCTTGGCTTGGAATTGGATGTCGAATTGCGGTTTATGAAGCATTATTCTAAGGCATTTGACACAATTGATCATGAGACGTTCTATCCGTTTTGAAATTTATTGGGTTTTCTGAACAGTCAATCAGATTCTTTCACAGCTATTTGCAAAACAGGTTTCAATTTGTTCAAACAAGTAATGGGGAATCTGCAAAGAAAAGACTGATGTGTGGAGTTCCACAAGGCACAATACTTTCACCTTTATATTGTTTAACATTTACACATGCTACATAGTGTCAAGTCTAAAGCATTGCAAGGAGCATATATATGCGGATGACCAGCAAATTTACTGCAGCTTTACTTATGATGACTATTATCTAGCTACTCAAGATATTAACGAGGATATTAACATAATTGTGGAGCTCTCTCAAAAGCACGGTCTCATGATCAATGCCTCTAAGTCTGACGTACTTGTCTTTGGTAAAAAGAGGCGCCTGTTGGAGTTGCAACTGAATATCAAAGTAAATAACTCAAGTTTAAAGTTCTCAACTTCAACAAGAAATCTTGGCTTGGAATTGGATGTCGAATTGCGGTTTATGAAGCATTATTCTAAGGCATTTGACACAATTGATCATGAGACGTTCTATCCGTTTTGAAATTTATTGGGTTTTCTGAACAGTCAATCAGATTCTTTCACAGCTATTTGCAAAACAGGTTTCAATTTGTTCAAACAAGTAATGGGGAATCTTCAAAGAAAAGACTGTCGTGTGGAGTTCCACAAGGGTCAATACTTTCACCTTTATTGTTTAACATTGACACATGCTACATAGTTTCAAGTCTAAAGCATTGCAAGGAGCATATATATGCGGATGACCGGCAAATTTACAAGAGCTTTACTTATGACGACTATTATCTAGCTAATCGAGATATTAACGAGGATATTAACAGAATTGTGGAGCTCTCTCAAAAGCACAGTCTCATGATCAATGCCTCTAAGTCTGACGTTCTTGTCTTTGGTAAAAACAGGTGCCTGTTGGAGTTGCCACTGAATATCAAAGTAAATAACTCAACTTTAAAGTTCTCAACTTCAACAAGAAATCTTGGCTTGGAATTGGATGTCGAATTGCGGTTTATGAAGCATTATTCTAAGGCATTTGACACAATTGATCATGAGACGTTCTATCCGTTTTGAAATTTATTGGGTTTTCTGAACAGTCAATCAGATTCTTTCACAGCTATTTGCAAAACAAGTTTCAATTTGTTCAAACAAGTAATGGGGAATCTTCAAAGAAAAGACTGTCGTGTGGAGTTCCACAAGGGTCAATACTTTCACCTTTATTGTTTAACATTGACACATGCTACATAGTTTCAAGTCTAAAGCATTGCAAGGAGCATATATATGCGGATGACCGGCAAATTTACAAGAGCTTTACTTATGACGACTATTATCTAGCTAATCGAGATATTAACGAGGATATTAACAGAATTGTGGAGCTCTCTCAAAAGCACAGTCTCATGATCAATGCCTCTAAGTCTAACGTTCTTGTCTTTGGTAAAAACAGGTGCCTGTTGGAGTTGCCACTGAATATATAATATAATAAATAACCTTCGTCCTCCATACCTCTCTAATAAAATTAGAGAACTGATGTTCATACGTTGAACTTACGATTTCGCGGACTTATTTCGCCTCCGCCTCACAAAACTTCATTATTCAAGAGATCATTTATTTACCAAATTTATATACTGTACAATAACATACCAGAGGACTTCAAAAAGTTAGGGGTTACAGCATTTAAGTTTAAATACAGGAATCGACTTGGATTTCAAATAGATTTTTTGTTTAATTTTTCTTTTCAGATTTTTTTGTGGAATGTATTGAACTTTGATTGTAGTAAAAGGCATGACTAAGGAGTGGAGTTATTGGTCGGACATATTAGAAATTTGGTTCTAAAATTATGATTTTTGGGGTTGAACTTAGAACTTTTATGAATTGTTTTCAACTCCATTTGGCATATCAATTCATTATTTATGTTATGTATCTATGATATTCTTACTTAATCTGTATGTTGTTATGATTTGAATGCAAATATATGTATTATTATTATTATTATTCTTACCTGATGCCTAGAAGGTACTTCCATAGTCTAATTTTGACCAAATTAGACAGTGATTTAGTTTCAGTTAAAATAAAAACCGGTACTTTGTTCTCTGACACACTTTTTGGTGAACCCGGCAGTAATTTTTCTACAATAAACCGGTCGTGATTCACATTAATTGTATAATTAATTGTCAAGAATAACATCATTTAGTTTATGACTGCTTATAGATGATCTGAAAAACGTATCGAATATATTTTAATTGAAAGATATATGTGCCTATTGTAACAGCCTATGGTAACAGCGTTACATTCACAAACACCATTTCATAAGCATAATACAAGTGAAACTGAAGAATATCCCCATATGATATCAACTGATTATGTGACAATCCTAATAGATACGGTACTTACACTAATCGAACACATCTGACAGAAGATGATAAATGTATCATAATGTCCTCTTCTTGTACCCTCTATATTTGCAAAAGAGAACATTACGTATCGCCCACATCATAAGAACGACTTATTTTTAACCTTAATCTCCTTTTATATGCAATACAAAATCAGAATTTCAAAATCATTTATTTCTCTCTTTTACTGGAAAATTTTCTGAGGAACTACTCCATAATCATTTGTTATCAGCATACAATGTACGTATATTTTCCCAACAGCACGAACGACCATAGAAATGGCAACATTAACACGTCCAAAGGGTGTCTGTTGACATATATATTCGTGCGAAACATACGGCCAGCCTGGAGGGGAATAAGACTAACAATAGCTTTGGCGACAGGGTGTTATGCCAATATAGAATTTGGACACAATAAGCATACTGTAAGAAGTTGTAGCCGTCTAATTAATGTTGAAGCAAAACAGAAACATTAAAAGTTGCAAATTGTGGTGAGACATACTATATTACACATTTAAAACTATGCTATGTGTACGAGGTCTGCCCGATTAGCTCGCTTGTGAAAAGGTTTTGATATATTCAGAGATTTTTTATTGATATAAATAATGTATCCGGGAATTCGCACTAAACTTTGGTATAAGAATGGTGTAAACTGGATCAATATTCTAGAAATGATGAATAAGTCACTAAGCGTCGTCACGAAACTATACAATAATAAAATTATGAGAATTGAGAGCCTAACTATTAAATTGTTGGTTTGGATTGGTTGCAAAGGAGCCAAAAAAATTGTTAGTCATATATTTGTAGTTATTTTGGTATTATTCGCGATCAGATGTATGAAATCAAATTTGTCAAAGGTTGTCATCCAGAGTATAATCGCTATATCTTATCGGATATATAATATATAATCTAACTTTGCAAATTATACGTTCTAATTGACGGACAATAACACGAATAAGATAATAAACTATAGCATTTTAGAAAGTGTACGCTTACTTTCTAAAAATATTGAAACGTTTACATGTTTATATCGCATAAGAACGTAAACGTCTTTTTTATAAAGGAATTGTATACTAAAGCTTCCTTGGTGTTTACCAAACAGTTTGATGCATACTTTATTGCCCTAAAGTTATCATTGATATGGTTCCCTGATAGTCATATTTCTGGTTTTCCTTGGATCGACAATTTCTGGTAAAACACAGTCCATATAAAATGAAACAAGAAAATGTTCCATGTTATTTTTCCAAAAATCGTCGTCTCTAAAAATTGTTTCTGTTTTTAAACCATATTTCGTCCAGACCGCAAGAACACAATACGAGTTTTTTGTTATATGTAACTGGCCCTGTATTTACTTTATTCCAAAATGTTATTTTTTTTTGTTTATTCCATGTTGTGGTGTTATGTCTTTGGCAGAGTATGGACATTTAATTTCAACAATATCCTGATCAATAATTAATCCATCAGGTGTAGCAGCAAGATAAGGAAACTCTTCATCTATAAAGAGACCACATCGTCTAAGTTCTTGATGAATTGTTTTTTCTAACTGCATTTTAGCCTCTGCTTCATACACAGAAAAAAATCTTACTGTAATATCAATATTAGCGATATGTTTGATTGCCTCTATTTTGGTTTAATGACAGTAATACTTAATTCATTAGATTACAATTCGGCCAACATTAAATATATACTTAATCCGACAATCCAGATATTATTGAAATTCAATTTCATATATGTTAGGCACAAAACAGATATATTTTTTCTTTCAATGATTACAGTATAATTGGCAACTAATATTGCAATTGTATTATTTCAAATATTGTTATATTACGATAAGCAAGAAAAAGCATTGGAAGAATATTATTTCTCTACTCGGATTATTAGATATATATTATTGAATTAACAAAATCAAATTTTACTCGCTATCATATTCTACTATTTAAATAAACTAAATAATATTAAGTCAATACTTCTTATTGTTGGGACAACCTTAACTTATTATTGGGCCGGGCTAAATTCATCGATATATCGAAACACAAAACGTCGAGTATCCAACATTTTCCATTCATGCATGTATCGAATTTAAGTATATAAATTAAATAAAAACTGGATTTTTGTACTACCTACCCCACTTCGTAAATATTAGTTTTTGACTTAAAAAAAATGCTTTCGTACGCCGATATCATAATAAAACGAATTCAAAACCATTGATATAAAAACGTAGATTTCGGGCTGATGTATCGGGAAATTTCGGAACTCCCTAGTCACTAGCAAAGCTTAAAACAATAGGTTATGTTACATTTATATATTCTATTTGTGTGCCGGTAGCGCGTGTCAATATAGTTAAGTTCTATAATCTGCAATAATATATTATGGAGGACTTCTTAAACGCCTCAGAATTGGAAAAACTAATACCAATATTCTCCGGTAAGTTTTACTTCTAACTAAGTATATTTAATCATAAGTTTTTTACTATAAATTATTTTGTGTAAGCTTTTCGAACAATAATATTAAAGATCGGTCTAGCCAACAAATGATTTAAGAGGTACCTATATGCATAATAAAAACGTTTTAACAAAACTATTCAGGGTGTTCCATTCAAAAGTTATGAATATTAACCTTTTTATTTCACATTAACCAGCATAGCATGGCAGCATGGAATACATGTTTGCAACCTCAGATAACCTCAAAATTCAAAATATCCTGTTTTAACACGATGCAGGTATACAGTATACAAAGTACCGAGTGGGAGTGGGACACTATGAAGATATGGTAAAAAAGCATTAATACGATATTTGGTTTAATATTTCTTTAGTCGTACATGTTCAATGTTCATGTATTAGAATGACATACATAGTTTAATGTATTGTTTATTTTTTGTACTGTGATTATAGAGTAATATTTTTTTTATATATATAATGTATTATGGAATTAATAAAACTGCTTTTGAATAAAAACTTTCTTTTATTTCATACAATTATTTAACGTGATAGTTTTATTAGATTAAGTAATTAATTTCTCTCCAGCATTATATGTAAAATTGATTTAAAATGACAAAACAATTATTTCAATACCAATAAATGTTCTATCAACGATAGTGACACTTAGTCCAATCAAGACTTTTTATTTAATTTCAATATATTCTTATAATTAAGGCATTCGATTGGAAGTCAATTAGTTCTTATACTTAAAGCAATAAAGTCATATATTTCGCAATTAATCATATAAGTATAATTGAAAGAAATGTAGCTTTGATTGTGGAATACGGAATATATGCTATCATTGATTGAATGTGCATATGGTTCATGATATCATAGATTTTTCTCTGTGTACCTATTACCGTATTCACAGGCAGCAGAATTAAAAGATTTGGTATAAATAATGGTCTCAACTAGAGATTTACAGCTTGTCGTAGATCGCCTTTTACATACTCTTGAATGTTGTGATTCGTTTCCGTCTTTCCAAGAACCACAAATCGCTTGTATTTGATCTCTTGTTAAGGATTCCAACTTATTAATTTCTTCTTTGGTTTTTTTAATTTCTTTTAGAAAATCTTCTTTTGCAAGTTGAAATTCAATTTCTGGCATATCAGGTTTTTCACAATTGTCGCCATAGCTTTCATGACCATCACGCTTAAAGTCTTTCAATTTTCGTTTCACTGCCTTTCTGCCTATTTTCTGCTCATAGTTTTGGCAAATATGAGTCTCATATCTCCAGAAATCCGTTTTTTGATAATAGTTATCGGATTTCTGGTATTATAACTGACCACAGCAGCAGCACATCGTCCAGCCTAAGACCTTTTTTTGCAGTAATTAATTCTTTTCCCACCAATAAATTTTGAGACTATTGCATAAAATTGTTCTACGCTGTTGCTGTCGACATCATTAATAAGGCTAGATGCATTTTTTATTAAATATGCGTTAAAGACTTGAAGTTGGTCGTAAATATCTGAAAATAAAAAATATACTTGGAAAATAATGTTTTAAATATTAAAGACCTATTTATTTTTCAGTTAACTTTAGATCGTTTAACAGAGAGAATATCACATACTCTCGAAACATCTGAATCATGATCATCCATCTGCACGGAATTGGTAATGAATGACATCCTAACTAATAATATTAATATTAATTAATACCTAACATTCAAGAGCTTTAAGTCGAACGGTATTTATTGACAAACATATCACGTCAAAAAATATGGATAATTTTGGAAAAAAACGTTTAGAAATGTGAATAATGGTAATCCAATATCCGATCCAATTTCACTAGAGAAAAATGCAACGGAATCTAAATTCAATTTCTTGTCTAATTGCGATTGCGGCACGTACGAAGTAAATTCAACGCCCTACCGAATCCCAAAGGATTTGCCGAAGTTGTCTGCGAGAAGTCTCAGCTTACTAACACTTCACGCTAAATGTCGTCAATGTCTATAATGAAGACGTGAGAAACTAAATGGGTTTTATTCTCCTATTCATCCAAATCATTGCGTTAGGGTGGGAAATGTGTATATAAATCTATTTAGGAAATCGTTTAAGGAAAAAGTCCTACCTAATGCGGCAATTTTACATCTTTGATATTACGTAAACTCACATAGAGATAATATAGTTGAGATTAATGGAATGCCGAATTTTAAAACAGTCTATTTGGGCATTTTAGAAAAAAAAAATTTTAATAGAAAAGTTTTTTGGTTTTAAAAATATTTTTTAATTATATGAGTGATAATAATACAATCGGAATGAAGAATTACATTTTACTGTAATCTCCACAAAGTTTTACCTTGTATGCGGTCTATCCGAAACTGAAGAGTTGAAGCAAGTAGAAAGGACAAGTATCGTCTTAACCTAGTCTAATATTCGTTTATCAACGCTACAAAATCTTAAAGGTCAATATGTCCTTCAAGTCCCCAAAACCATATTTTAGATGAGACAAAAAAACTGTGAATTGAAGGACATATTGACCTTTAAGATTTTTTATTTTTTAGCGTTGATAAACGAATATTAGACTTATCTATAAGTTTGTGATATGATCATCCTTGGTCTTCTGAATTGGAATTAGACCAGGGTACAGTGGAGGCCAATCTTCAAATTTAGTTGGGCCTTGACTCGAATTTTGTTTATTTTATTTCTTGCATCGAACTGGAATGGGTGACCAGTCGTCATTGTGTTCGTGGTAAATTCTGCAATCGGCATAATATCTGAGGTGTCGTAGAGAGTTCACCGTCTCAGAAATTGTCGGATGGACGCAGAGTATTGCAGAGACGTAAGTCCTTACAGAACTGGCGGTCAAGTACTCAACTTTATATGGAAAAAGATTTTTACGAGCAGCTTGGACTGTACAATATACCTAATCTGCAAGAACATTTCTTATTGCTTTTCTGAAGTAATCCATCATCATGAATAAAAGGCGTCTGCTCCACATAATCCAAATATATCATTTTCAATTTTCCTTACATTAGGATACAATCACCAGACATGTTTCAGAACAACAATTGTTCCATCATCAGTGGTATTTAACAAATCTTAGTAGTTTAAATGGTCAAAACACATACATTTGCATTTTATGGAAAACAAATTTTAATTTACTTAATATGTTATTACATTATATACATTAAACTGGTTGTCTTTGGAAATTAAAAATTATACACCTCTCTATATTTTAAAGATTATGATATTTAAAAAGAAAAACTCACATAAATATTTAAGTATGTGTGTTTTTCAAAATACCATAACTAAACTATTTTTATTCGTCATAACATATTAAGTAAATTAAAAAAAAATCCATAAAATGCAAATGTATGTGTTTTGACCATTTAAACTAATAAGATTTGTTAAATACCACTGATGATGGAACAATTATTGTTCCGAAACATGTCTGGTGATTGTATTCTAATGTAAGAAAAATTGTAATTATATATTTGGATTATGTGCGTGCGTTGTAAAAGTCTAGTAATAATTAATAAACATTTATGTGTTACTAAAATTTTAAAATTAATGAAAAGTTCTTCACGTGTTTGGTAAAAGCACCTACTGATATTAAGCTATAACACCCCAGATGTATTTTATTTATTTATTTATTTTACTTTAAATATGTACTAATGTTTGCATACCAAAAATGAGAATAAAACGTTCTTATAAAAAACAAAAACATTCTAAAACAACTTAACGAAATAAATTAAATATTTTGGTAATCTTGCTTGAATTAAACAAAAAAATCTAAAACAACTATTAAAATATCTTGTATCTTTTTGTTGCTTTAAGTCACGTTTATAAACTATAATTAACTGTTTTCAATATTTCGATGAAATATAACGATCATAATTAGTATTACTTTATAGAAGAACTCAACTTGAGCATCATCATTATCATCAGTCTCGCTGTCGTCATCTTGTCCTAAAGTTATTATAAGTTGCTCAATTTCCTCCAAAATTCTTCTTCCAACTCCTTAACATGTCGGCAAAAACTATTCCAATCATTACTGGATATTAAGAACTTCTTTTAATGTAGTTAGGTTGAAATTTCGGGTAGTATGTGGGTTCTTATATATTTAATTTAAGTTTTGCGTAAGTTAACTCTATTGGGTTTAACTCGCACATATACGGAGGCGTTCCAAGAAGTTTTTTTTTAAATCGAACTACCCTGATTCTTTTTGCCAATAGAATTGCATATTTTTGTTCCTTTTAAATGATATACGACACGTAATAGTTTTAGTTTTAAAAATATCAAAAATCGAAAGCGGCATTGAAAAATTTATAATTACGAGGATTTTTAGGACACTCTGTAATTTTGGTATAGTGTTCACTTCTGTCACGATTATCTTGTTAATCTTTAAAATACCAAAATTCTAAGTAGATTCAATAAACATTTCCAGTTTTGATGCCTTAATAAACAACAAACAATGTGTAAACTTATATTTCTACAAGAACAAAGGAAAATTGTTATGAACCTAAAACACTAAAGTAACAGAACACTAAATATACAATAATAATTTGATATAATATTTGATAATATTGCAACTCATACACGACAACAAAAGTATAAATAACACCACTCTGCCACTGGCTGATTCAATATTACTACGAGGGGCGGCAACAATTGCGGGGAAGAACTCAGTTTCCACCAATTGCGACTTGTACACCCGCATGGCGACAAAACGTGCGAGGGTCTACGCACCAATTAGTATCATTCAGGCGGTGTCTAACCACCTATTTCGCGTGGTATTGCCGATTTTACAGACCATCGTAAATTCCTTTCCCTATTTTAATATTCTGTGTTAAAAATTTTAGTAAATAAAAATAAAACAAACAATCACTTAAAAATGCTGAGCTTTTTTCATTATTATTATTTGTAATTGTAAAAAATCGATTTTCACATTAATACGACTTCTTTTCTAGAACTAGTGATTTTTTGTAGTTAAATTTAGCAATATAGGATTTTTTTGTCCGCGTTCCTTTCGTTGTCACAGATTCGTTTGCCAAGCAATAGATAATGTGCTGTTCCTCTTCTGACTCGTGCATCCCTCACTATAGATAATATTGTATGGAACTTGATGTTTCGACACCTCCAAAAAATACGAGTATCGCAGTATAAAAGACACCACACCAAGAATATACAAATGTCGAGTGTTGAGCCATTTGAATGTATCTGGAATCCAAACAAAGCATGCTTTAAGTTGTTGATGCTATTAGGATTGGAAGTAGAAAGGAAAATAAAAAAAGAATCGCCAGACTTTTTTGTTATAGAAAGAAAAAGTTATCAAAGGTATAAAAAGCAAAATGGTTTGCCTCTAACATTTTTTTTCTTGTTGATTTGGAACACGGTAAGTATGTCGTTTTAGTAAAGGGTGACCGAAAGAGCAGACAGAGGGAACTTTAACCAAATATTTTTTTAAAATCCGGAAATTTATTTCCTTTTATCTTGATTTTAAAACTAAAGAGAATTTCTTCTTGCATTAATAACATCATTTAATACCGAAGCAATAATTTTTGTTTTATGGTGTAATGCGAAACAGCTTTAAAACCCTTTTTTTCTGGATATTCAAACCCATTTCATGATTAATTTTACTAAAATTCAAAATGTATGATTTAATTTTTTTTTATTTTCAAAATGATTGTGGAATATACATGGTTCATATAAATAAAATAAACATTTTAAAATAGTTTTCTTGAACCTTTTAACTTTTATTTTAATTTAATTTTATTTTTGGGTTTTTTTAGGTTCGATTGAAAAATGTTGTTTTTTAAAAATTATGTATTTCACCCTTCGTCAGTTTATTAAAAATAAATCTAATTAGCAAGCCTTATCTTCTTCATAACGCATTTCCTTTATTGAAAAGTACGTGAAAGATTTTTTAATTTTATAAAAAAATTATGGAATATTCGTATTGGATTTTTAATGTAACATTGTTGTATTTAATAGGTGTTCACAATAGTACCAAATATGACTCAGTACAAACTAATGAAGATTTATTAGTATTTGATACAGGTAAATAGCGAAACAAGTATAACAATTTAAAAAGCTGAACTAAAGTTAAAATATTTCAATAACGATCTGCAGTTTATTATATTTATATACTTACTTCCAGAAATTTCAAATGTTTTCATATTATACTTTAAAATTTGCGCAATCGGTGCAAATCAAAGCAAGAAATTCTAATAATAAAGTGGTAAAACTTCATGTAAAATTAAGAGTTTTGCAAAATCTTTAAAAAAATATGTGACAATAATAATACAATTTTAGATCTTGAAAATAAAAAACAAGGAACATTAATAACAATAATACTTAGTTAAGTAATTTTGTAGTTTTTCAATTTATTTTTCTTTTGTAAGTACCTATATCTTTGTTACATTTTTTTGTTAAAAATCAAACTTTGATAATTTTGTGTAAAATAAATAAAAAAAAGTTTTTATGTACCAATGGTTTTAATTTAAAAATTATCTACTTAATTTAAATAACATCGAATATATATTTTTTTCCGCCTTCGTAAGGATAATTTTTAAACATACATGGATATTATTACGATTTATCTGTTATCTTTTATTGCTGCATGTCTGGGTAGGAAAAATCTCTCTATAAATGCAAAACAAAGGGTTCCGAAAACAGTGCTTATACTATTCCTTATGTTGTCGATGACTATGTCTATACCCCCTGCTCCTTGATAAATATCAAATGTATTCATGTAGCCGCTGCTAACAGCTCAGACCGAAACTTTGACTCCTTATTTCCTCGTTTTTTTGGAAGATACAGTTTTATGCCTAGACTTCCTTTTAGCCGTATAACTTGTTCATCAACAGATTGATGTTCTTCTTTGTCAGGTGCTGCTGAGGCGATTACTCGCAACCTCTCTAGAAATGGTCCAATAATCTTCGTAAGTTTATCTGTATTATCTGATAATTCGTTGTTGTCCACGAAATGAAAATATCTCAGTAGTGTTTCATACCGATTTACTGACATTGAGTTCGCAATTTGGTTCATGCGAAACCCTTCATCACTTGACCAAAAAAGTCGAGTCCTTGGACATCTAATGTAGGACATAACTAAGTTTACACCTAGGAACAAGTAGGATTCGCTTTTTGTGAAGCCTAAATTTTGTTTGCTATTCTGGGCCGTACCTATATAAATTTGACTGGAAAACAATATTTTCAACAATGTAAATAAAATAAGCAAATAACGCTAAAAAATAGTCTATTGTACTATTATCATCCCCTTGAACATTTACATTTTCTGTTCGTAAAAATTGTGGAAGAATCCCAGGCCCGTATATATTATCTGAGTTATTCTATTTCCAATTTTACTTTTTTTTTTCTGAGTTTTAGTTTTATTTTGTGCTGATTTGTGATTGCCAAA
Organism: Apoderus coryli; assembly: GCA_911728435.2. Classification (NCBI taxonomy): domain Eukaryota; kingdom Metazoa; phylum Arthropoda; class Insecta; order Coleoptera; family Attelabidae; genus Apoderus; species Apoderus coryli. The sequence continues at coordinate 6,112,080 of OU452215.1, read as the reverse complement.
CAACTGAGTCAAAGGAATTTCATCTTCACTTTCAAATTCGTGTCTAAAGTTATGCGGAGTATCTTCAGCAGTTACATGGTGAGCCGTTGCATCTTCCCAATCAGACTAACCAGTGCGAATCGTCAGGAAGTTCATCAACAATATCAGCATCGTTATCTGCACCAACAGACTCATCATTTTTTGTTGCGGCTCCTGTTCGTTATCGGATTATGAATTTTGCAAATATGAATGACCTCGTTTTATTTTGAATGTGACACATACATTAGATGATATAATTGCGTGACGTCCACTCGAATGGACAGAAAAACTAAGTGATTTTATTAGAAAATCACACAGTTTTTTGTCAAAAAATATAAACTAGCCTATGTCTCTTCCTAACATATTATTTTAGCATAAAAAAACCTTTTTTTACGCCCATAGAAACAAGACGTCGTAAGTGTTGCGAACAAATTAACGTCTGTCGCCTCCATTGTTTACTGTTTTGACGTTTAGAACACACTAGAGTATGGCTGCCATTAACAAGATGGCACCACAGTATATTACCATGCAGTGTAATAAAAGCAAGGTACATCCTCAAATTTTGGACTTAAAACTTTAAAATTCATAATGTTTTTTGACCTGTCCACTTCAGTGCATGAAAGGTCCTTATTATCTCCAAGTTCCTTGTTAGTAAATAAATAAGACTTGCACCAAAAGAAATTGTGTTAGAACTCTTTAGTGATATTATGATACTCACCTGCTGTACGCTAAAAAATAGGTCTTTAAGGCAGATGTATCCTAGTAAATATTTCCTAAACATTTCGGCATAGATTAAATCACTTATGAAACTTACTAAACGTTTTCAGCATGTAATGAGATGATTTAAAACAGTTTGGCTGAAGTTGAGATTAAAACTTGTAAATGCGCGCAACCCATATTACATTCCTGCACGTTGGCATATATGCCTACCCTCATCAACATTTATATTGCATCACCCCAAATTTTCCACACTAAACGTGTTTAAGAAAAATAAGCTTTGGCAGCCTACCTCTAATTAATAGTTACCTACCTAACTAAAGCAGAACAAATTTAGCAAAGGTTTTTATTCTAGAATTTAAACATCGGTTGTGTCGCCCTAAAACTTTCCCGACATGATATTAATATAAATAAAAATATATGACCTGCGTAACGAAATAGAATTTGAATAATAATAATTATTATAATTGTATTATTGTCATTATTTCCAATAAACTAACGTCACAACCTAACCACTTTATTCAAATATTAGAAGAAAAAAAAGTATTACCAGAGCTGGGATTTGAACCCGTAACTTTCCGCATACGAAGCGAAAGCTCTATCAATGAGGCCAAAGTATCATCAGTGGTATAATAATATATTGTATTTTATTTGTTATATATAGGGTGAGTTATTAGTGCGTCGAAGTTCGATATTACCTCAAAAACCAAAAATTTCACGCAAAACTAAGCAGCAAATGTGTAGTACGTATTTTAAAATTATTGTTATTTGTACAGGGTGGCTCATCTCAACAGGGTGAACCAAACTTACGTTTTTTTAAATGGAAAGCCCTATTTAATATTCCACAATTTCATTGGTTTAGACTTGACATTAGTCATACTAAAATTAATTTTAGAAAATTATACAGAGAGGTTCAAAGTATTATATGCAAAACATGGCGAATTCTAAGGCTTCTGTACTGGAACTGAAATAATTTAAACGCTGCTTCTTACGGGCATAGCTTTTTGATAGTTTTCAACTTTTAGAAAAAGATAATTTTTAGTATATAGTGCAAATCCTGTATACAGGGTGAGTCCAAACTCAAATTTGCGTTTTACTCGAATTTTCCAAATGAGACATAAAATAAATTTGTGCTACGGGCGACTTTAAGGACAGTGGGTTCTTCTGGTTTTTCACACACATTTTAAAAACATTGGTAAATTAATAGGTATAACCTACACACACTGAAAATATTATAATAATCCGAACGAAATTACATAATTTCTAACACCAAATCATGATTTTGTCGATGTCGCCTGCATTCACTGTTCACAATCAAACACAGATCTTCGGTGAGCAGAGCTTCGTTGTTGGTCACACTATAGTCAACAAAATTTTAAACAAACGCCTGTATGTCCACATTGTATACGCCTCTATTTTGTTGATAGTGTCACTTTGGGTTATTAACAATTTCTCACTAAAATTACCGACTTCAAATACACAATGACACCTTCTAAATTTACTACAACTATATGGAATAACCATATTATAACAATACAATATACAACAGGTTGGTAGGAATTGATCTGAAACATGAAAATAATGCCGAAAACTGTTAGGCTATTAATGTAAACAAAGAAACTATTTGACACAAGCAATTTGTCTGTCGTGTTAGTAAAAACTTATTACCAAAACCAAATTATGACGTGAAACTAGAGGTGTCAACTAAACTAAAATAAGTGACACCAACGTTAGAAAAAAATATTATCAAATTATGACAAACCAACGAACCATAATAGAGAGATATGGTAGTCCTAAAAAATAACGTCCGCCGCTATTAACGTTAACGTTAATTTAACACCAACGAGTTTCAAATAGAGAGATATGGTAGTTCTAAAAAATAACGTCACCTATGATGATAATGATATTATAGGCAGCCATTTTTAGGCTAGCAGATTTAAAATACCTATCTAATATATTTATAGTAGGTATTTAGTATAAAATTTTATAAAGTTATTGAATTTGACAGGTGGATTTATTATTTAAATTAAGTATTTATCAGATTATAACAACATTAATAATTAATAAGCAGCACGTACAGGGTGATGCAAAAAAACATTAATTAGCCGACATTTAACAAATTTTCCAGATTGCAATCAAATAAATTTTAAATGTTTAGAAATTTTTAGCATACACTTTAAATTTATATACGGGGTGAGTCAAAAAAGTATTTGTTTATTTTTTTAAGGACAGAAAAGTAATATTTTCAGTATTTATTTGATTTTTTAAGATTTTAATTCAAGAATTTTTAGAGGTGGAACTATAAGCTCGTAGTTATATACGAGGTAACTCAAAAATGTTTCTATTTATTTCACAAGACTTTTAGACACGGCAGGACCTAATAAAAAAAATTGAATTTTTTTAGTTGGGTAGAATGGTCTCATACAGTTTTAGCATTATTACTTTAAATTTATATACGCGGTGAGTCAAAAATTTATTTATTTATTTTGTTAAGGACAAAAAAGTAATATTTTCAGTAATTTTTTGATTTCAATTCAAGATTTCTTCGAAAGTCAAACTATAAGCTCCTACAGGTGATCTACGGGGCACGGTAGGACGTAATAGATAGACAAATTTTCAGATTTTTTTAGTTTTTTTAGTTTTTTAAATTGGTTTATGAAATTATTGCACAGGCTGGTTAAACATGTGTTCTACGGGGTAACTCAAAAATGTTTTTTTTTTAATTTTTTTTTACAAACCTAAATGACTTTTGTAATAGATAAGACTACCACAAGACGACTAGGAAATCCCGCAAGGGATTTCTTGTACAAATAATAAAAAGTGAAAGTAAATATAGTCATATTAGTTCGTTTAAGTTATTAGTATGTTTAAGTGTTTATTCTAAGTGTAAATAAATTAGTTTTAATTCAAATCCGTTATTATTTCACACATCGAACTCTGAAAAACGTTAACGCTAATTCTTAGATTATAATCACATAACTATTTGGATTATAGTTTATAATCCATTGTAGAAATATTAGGAGGTAACAATAGATTGTAAAACTGCAACAATTTTATTTTTTATTATTCCAATCACAATTATTAAAACAATTTTCATACATTGTTTTAGATAGAATAATATATTATTATTGGGTAATAATGCAAATGTATTCCGCTTCCGCTAAAAAGTTATATTCATTTAGTTATAAAATATACATAGTCACTGTTCATTATATTGTTGGAATTGAAAATCAATCAAATAATTTGGAACAACGATGACTTTCAATAAAACGTTATTTTTTATTATAAAACCATCCAATGAATTGTATGCATTTTCCAGTACGAAAAATATATTATACAACTGAAAACTGCATCAAAATTTAATATTATATTCTGCGGTGTATATTGGTAAAAGAAAAATATCTACGGCTTGGCTTATAATGAATAGGATTGAAGAAACAGCTGCGCTTCGTGCCTTGGAGAGGATTTTATTATCTAATGAAAATATTGAATTCCATAAGAATCAAGTGGATAGATCCAGACTGGAAATGAAATCTCTGCTATACCTATTTACTTGAAAGAGAAAGCAATATTAGCTTTTGATATAAATATTTAAATCCCTATGAATACAATTTTATTTTTGCATGACGCACCGAGGGCTTCTTACATAATTTATCTTTTTCATATACCTATATTTTAAATAGTTAAAAAATAATAATATCAAAAAACCAATTTCAAGGAACTGCCTCTACTTCTGGATTTAATTATTCCAAAGCTTAGTTGCGATGTTAGTAGAAATCTTTGTCCCCTAGTCAAGAAGGATACACAACATCCTAGTCAATTTTTTAATGCAAATTGAACAAAAACCCAGCAAATTTATATCGAATACTAATCTCACATCTTTCAATTATAGAAAAGCTGACTTTCATGCTATGTACAACGTTGTCCTTGACACTGACTGGACTCAACTGCAATATATTATTACAGATGTAAGTTACTCCGTTTCTACTTTTTATGAGTTATTGTATTCAAGTATTAGAAGTCAGGTTCCGAGGTGTAAATTATTCAAACGTAGGTTTCCTTCCTGGCATTCATCAAAAACTATAACAGATATTAAGCAGAATGAGAAGATGCTCAGAAGATTTAAGAAATCGGGTGATCCTATATTCTTGGAGCATTTTAAATCTTTGAGGTCATTAATAAAGACTGATATTAGAAACAGTTACTCTTCTTACATTTCTAGAATTGACAATGGTATGAGTACTAATAATGTTAATGAATTTTGGAGGTATTTTCACTCCAAAACTAAAACTACTAGGCTCCCGAGTACAATGAGATTTAGTGACACTGATTATGATGAGCCACAGGATGTTGTTGACGTTTTTGGTAAATTTTTCGAGAGGGTTTTTGTGGATTCATCTGGAGTGGATGGCAGTGAGACAAAGTGGGTATCTATGGACAACGTTAATGTTGATACAATTACTGTGGATGATATCTATATCTGAGGTTTTGGATGGTGGTGGTCAGATGTGATTTATACTGACTTTTCAAAGGCGTTTCACAGAATGGACCACGGTGATTTGATGCGAAAGCTGGACCAATTTGGATTTGTTACGAATTTGAAAACATTTTTTATGACATATTTAAGAAATCGATCACAATATGTTTTCTATAATGGTTATTGTTCTCGAAAATATATAGCAACTTCTGGCGTTCCTCAGGTATTTTGGGCCTCTACTTTTTTTGATATTTATTAATGATCTTGAATGCAAGCTTGACTGTGGTCGATTAATATTTGCTGATGATCTTAAAATATTTTCTGTGGTTGCGAATTTGAATCACTGTATGATTCTGCAGCAATGTCTAAATAGCGTTCAGGAATGGTGTGTCGCAAACAGGCTTGCACTGAATCCATCTAAATGTAAATGTGTTAGTTATAGCCGGAAGAATATATTTATTGAGTATCGGTATTCGATAGATCACACTGAAATACCTCGATCTGCCTCTGTTAAAGATTTGGGAATTATATTTGAGTCTAAACTTACATTTGTAAAGCATATTAATACGAAAGCTTCTGAAGCAAGTAAAGCTTATGGATTCATATTCAGAAACTGTACAGGTTTTAAAAACACTGACTCCTTGAAAATTTTATATTTTTCCTATGTGCGTTCAAAACTGGAGTACGGATCTCTAATCTGGTATCCGTATTACAGAGTACCATTCAGAGAATCCAGAGACGATTTTTGAAATTACTATGATCAAAGTGGATGGACAGTATTCTTCAAGGGGAATAGACTATCAATTATCGTTTGTGAAATTTGTTGTTAACATGTTTAAGTTACTTCAAAAATATTTTTATTTAAACATACTTCCGATAGGCGAATGGTCACCAAACACCGAAGGGACGGGTCCCAATAAAAATATAACATATTGCTAATATAGACACACACACACAATCATGGGCCTTCAAAACGTTTATTTCCATTAAATTTTTGACCTGATCGAACTATCCTATATAGTGTGTGGGACGGAAAAACTCATCCAGCTGTCATAATATTTGTAAAATATTATGCTTATCAGGATCCCTTGAACAAATTTACTAAACCTATAGGATGATAAGCAAAATATTTTATTAAAAGCAAATACACACATGTACGATGGTGTACGCATAAAAGGAACTCCATGTCGGCTATAACCATGTGGAATTGAAAATAGGGCTACACCTTTTTCACATGTTTTCCCGGGTATGTAAATATTTTATAAGGGTTGAATACGGTTGCGTATAAGCCTCGCACAAACAGAAAATATACAGTGAAGACCACAAGTCACGCATATATTTGATAAATGTCGCTTTTGGTTTTTAGGCGGTTTTTCTATTTGAGACGTTATAAAATTTCCCAAGGTCAACGGTATAATCACTTAACAGGAATATATGTAAGAATAATATAAGTCTTTGCATAATGATAATCAATGTCAACTTGAATCTGAAACAATATTCAAGTCACTTTACTTAATATGGTCTACATTTTTTATTTTAAAAGCTAAAATCATTTTTCATTTACATAGAAAATTTCACATTTCGGTCATTAACCTATAGAAACGTTTCTTTTATGGTTTCATTATAATAAATAAATCTTTTAGACATCAGCTGTTATCCGTTCGTAAGCTCAGATCAGTCGGGCTAATGGGACATGATCACCTACCGCTAACTTCACTCACCAAAATTAACATATTATGGTATAAAGCATTGTGAGGCTAATTTATCTGTGTGTCTACAATGTTTAAAAGCGAAAAGTGAGAGAAAATTGCCGATATTTTCCGAAAAAGGATAACACCGAAAAATATATCAGCTGCAACAGCCTATAACAGGCTATTCTTGAAAACAGTCTACTAAATTAGCACAGCTTAGCCTCACTTCTTTGTTCAGTTGAACTGATGTCAGACGATCAACTGAAATTGTAGCCGGTCTACACATATTGTTACTCGAACGGATACATTTAATTTGACGCGGATGCTCAAAATGTCAACTTTCTGTCACTAATAGAGATGCAAGGAATATCTCGATATATTCATTCTTTCACTAATAAAGATGCAAAAAATGTATCGATATATTCTTCTTTCATTATTAGAGATGCAAGAAATGTATCGATATATTCCATTCGATCTCAATTTTTTTTAAGGTTGAACTAATGTCTCGAGGACTGCAACTGAGTCTATTGGCCGCTTGTTATTTATATAAACACTAAACATAATCAACATAAAGATGTTAACCCATATCATCAAACTAAGGAACCTGTATATAATGTAGGGATCTGTAAAGTATAATGTCAAATTAAAGTAATTCTAACATAGTAGATCACATCTACGGAACTGTTATTGATTCTGGAGCATAGATGTCACCAAAACATAATTAATGTTACAGTGACTATATATTATAACAGTGGCGACAATAGAGCATAGTTCAATGTAAAAAAAGGGGTCCTGTCTCACTGATATCACATCGTTTCCGGCTGCCATGAATCTGCACACTTTTCCTTTGTTGACTTTTTTTTACATTGTGTTCTTATGGAGGTATTCGGACGTTGAAAGTTTTTGTACAAATATAACCACTGATGATACGAAAAAAAAAAGTATTGCGTAGAGGTTGACTTTTATTTCAAGAATATATTATTCTACTCCAATTCACTATAGACTACTTCTTTAAAATGAATATCAAATATTATTTGAACTGAATGAAAGTTGAAACTCCACGAGATAAGTTTAATATATTGCTCAATGATTACTAAAATTAAAACCAAACATGTTTCGAAGCTACGAGCTTCATCATCAGTGGTCAACTGTTAATGTTAGAGCAAAGCTATATGCATATATTGTAAAAGTCTTTTAGTAGGTATACTAGGAGAAACGCATTGAAGTCACCTCGAGGAAAATGTATTAATTAAAAATTAAAATTAAATTTGAATAGACGTTTACATATTAAACAATGTAGGTATATTCTTTTTATTAATAATCTTAGTTTGAACATTTTCAAGATTTTTATTAAACGTGACAAACTACGTCTAATTATTCGGTAGCATTCAATTTATATAATACAATAACTCCACTTTATTATAAACTATTTCCTTAAAATATCAAATATTGTTCGATTCTTATCGATAACCAAACAAATTAATAACATACTGGAGGTTTCATAAGAAAAACATTTACAATCACGTTTATATATTATACGAACAACCTTGTATACTTTCCTCTCACGCCAAAAAACAGGTAAACTAAAAACCAAAAGTACGAGCGTTTCTTCTGAAACTTTTTCCTTTACATTTTATCGACTTTACGCGTAATTGTTGGTTGTCACTGTATATCAGGTAGCTTTTGTGAGCTTTCGGTAACTTCCTTGATGGAAACAATAAATATTGGATTATCTAATTCACTCTTGTGCAACAATAAAAAATATAAACAAGAAACAAGTACTTAGCTCGATGATCTACAACAAAAAATCGGTTGTGTCACCCAAAACTTTCCCGAAGTTTCGATATCGCCTCAATAATTTATAGTGGAGTTAACTGCGGATGCCGTCATTATAATCTAAAGGGTTATATCACCTGGTTAACAAAATGTTTTCATGAATGGTTTAAAAACTAAAAAATACACTAGTATTTATATATTATTATAAAAATAATAATAATAACATTATTTCTTGAAGTAATAATCCATATCGGAGAGGAATTGAATGTCGAATACGCAAATAAAACCACGTCTACTCACCAAAAATACTTATATATGTTCAAATAATATAAATTATAGTGCCAGACATGTTTCGGAATTCTGAATTTCCATCATCAGTGGATTAGTTTAACATAGTTACGCAATTACGCTGACAATGAATCAGAGACGCCTTGTGCTTGTACGTACTCATTATGATAAAATTATTCAATCAAGAACACTGGCATATTTGTTCGGCAAACTTAATTTTGGCGGCACGGCGCATTCGATTGATACTCCCAATAGTCGTATCATTACTCCACCGATACCATCGTAAATTCTCCCTTATATATACTGTGACCGATACACAAAACATCTTTATTTGAACCAGTACGTTGAGACTAACAACGGCATATCATCTTCCAGCAGAATTTTCTCAGGAGTACCTCAGGGCTCCATCTTAGGGCCCCTATTGTTCTCATTGTATACTATGACACTCCCTTCGAGTCTTCAATATTGTGACAGTTATATGTATGCTGATCATAGTCAGATAAGATACACTTTTCCAGATTATGACGTGGTCAATGCTAATTATAAAATTAATACTGACTAGAGGTCTTTAGCCTACTGGTCTGAAAAACATCAGTTATTAATTAATGCGTCCAAAACTCAAGTTTTACTTTGCGGCAAAGCCAGGCATTCTATTTTAAATCTTATGCAGATTGAGCTTAATGGTGTTATATTACCAATTACTGACCAAGCCAGAAATTTAGGTCTAGTGCTGGATTCCGAGTTGCGCTACTGTGCACACATTTCTAAATGTATATCCAAGTCAGCCTCTCTAAAAATGTTATATCCTCATCGACATGTACTTTCTACTGGGCTGAAAACTACACTTACTAATGCTCTGGTTCTTAGTACTTTTAATTTTTGCGATGTTGTTTACAGCCCCTGTTTGTTGAGTGCGGAATAAAAATCGCATACAGCGAGTCCAGAAGTCATGTTTGCGTTATATTTTTGGCATCAGGAAATACGAACCTATAAGTCATAAACTTGCCGATACCAAATGGCTTGCGATGCAGCATAGAAGGCTCCCACACTCAGCTACACTATATCATTCCGTTCTGACCAATCTCACCTTCCATATCTCTACAACAAGATTAGCTTCCGATCAGACGTTCATAACCTTAATATCAGATTTAGAAATCTTCTTTCCCCTCACTCCCACAGAACTGCAATATTTGAACGATCCTTTTCATTTCAGATCTATAATATCTATAATAACCTACCGCATAACCTAAACCATCTGAATATTGGCTCGTTCAAAAAAAAAAAATTAATGAACGTTTGTTGAATCCACTTTAGCAGATTTACTCTAAATGTAGTTTCTTAGTTTTATGTTAATCGTTATAAACATGGGTATTTGATAGTGATTATTTCTAGTTATTTTTGATTGCACTACACGAGACACCCTTTCTATTTCTCTAGTTATGTTTACAGTGGTATTTTTTAGTATTTGTAATTTATTTTTGGGGTTAGATTTCTATATCAGTTTTTAACTGCCATCTAACCCATTTTGTAGTTCCTTTGTGTTTATGCATTATAAATGTATGTATTGTAGAATTTTAACTTTATGTTATGTTGAACTGCAAATAAGTTTATTATTATTATTATTATTATATTAAAGGTCATTTAGTTATGCCATAGCTAAATTATATAATGCACTGCCTAACGATGTGGCATGCCTGTCGGGACATAGGTTCAAGACTATCGCTAAAAAATTTGTAATTAATAACTACTTTATATAAGTTATCTGCACAAATAAAATTCGTTCGCTATATAACACTTTTTGCACACTATACTTCAGTAATAGTTTGTGCTAATAACATTAACGGGTTGAGTGTTAAAGGAAACGAATGTCTGGAGGATATGCGCAGATATTGTAGTGACAATGGTTTGGTACTGAACCTTTGGAAGACAATTCATATCCACTTTTCTGCTAAGGAAGAAACACTGAATCAACTCCAACTTATATAGTAATATATAGTATGAACAGCAATGGTCCCAGTGTACTACCCTGAGGAAGGCCAACGTTGACGACTCAAATATGGCACAATCACGATTGAGACTCACTCCACCTAATAATTCACTATAATAAAACTATGAATCTATCAACATACACTTTGACAGGCATTTTAGGTCATTAAAGAAGTAGATTTTAGTGTGATTCTTAACACAGCTTAGCTTCCAAAATTGCAGCAATAGTTTTTCGATTATGAAAACAACTAAAATTTTAAAAATTAGGTCAACCCCTCTAAAATAAAGTTATTGATCTATCGACACACGTTGACGGGCATGTTAGATCACTAAACGCGTGGTTGTTTCAAATCACAAAAATCACATTTAGTTTACCGAACAAAGCTTGTATAATATACAAAATGACAGCCATTTGTTTCTTCCGTTATACAGACAGTTAAAAGACTTATAATTTCCGGGGCAATTAAATATCACCTTGATGTTATTTTTTTGTTTTTCTTTTTTATTTGACCTCACGCAAAATGAGCATTATAGTCGACAGGAGTTTGGAGCACGCGAATAGGAAAAGCGTCTGCTAGTATTGATCAAACAATGTTACAAAAAAAAACGACTAAATAAAAATGTTACTGCCTACTTCAGCTCAACTGATAATTAAGTTCGTTCGTAGAAAAGTATAAGTTCGAAGTTTGTAGAATGGATGATACTATTTTAGTATTCTCTTTGGTTTTATAAGCGAACATTGGAGTTATATACAGTTTAACATTATATTTCATGTATATCTTTAAAAATATAGGTGATATTTAAATTGAAGCCAGCCAAATTTATTGTTCACGCGGCGCAACGAATTGTAGTTTTGGAACGTGTTGATTGGAATGATTAAAGCTGAGAGGGAGACGGTATATTGAATTTACCTTTTCTTTTATAGATTACTGAAAATGTATATAAGGCGCGCTGTCTGGGCCAGTTTTTCTTCAGTTGTTATTGAGCTTTGACACATCAATGTCTACATAATGCAAATTGACAGAATTGTCTCGACGTTCAGATTTTGGGTGAATTTCATGTAGAACTTATATTGCTCAATATCCAGTATGATATCGTAAGTTCGACTTCAATGAATATCTCATGACTCATTATCAGCATTCATTCGCTTACGAGTATGAATTATTCCAACTCAGGGAGTTCTGTTGTGAACTCAAAGATGGCTAAACAGAATGATCATCGAGCCACAAACCTTGTCACAGAATTGACACCATTTACCGGCTGTTGGTGCGCTGCTCCATCGATGCGTTCTCTCTCCTTTCGAGGCTGTCTCTTTGCATCCTCATGTCGTCGACGCTGCTCTTCAAAAACTTGATGACCCTCGTAAATGGTACTCCTCCATCTCGGTCAGTCGTTCGCGATCTGCTCCCAGTTGCTCTTCACATCAAAGCCACATTTCTTCATGTTGGTCCGTGATCCTCTTTTGCTGCCCTCCCTGATTTCGTGAGCCGACCTTAAGCTGTGAATATCTGATTCTCTTTGGAGGCCGTTACGTAGGCATGCCGATTAGGTGGCCAGTAGATCGCAGCTCGTGCCTCATAATCATCGCATCAATGCTACTTGATTCAGCTTCCCCCAGAACGCTGATGTTTGTTCGTCGGTTCTGCCATTTGATTCCAAGAATTCTTCTAAGACATCGTTGATGGTACTTCTCTAGGGCTTTTAAATGCCTGCGACAAGTGGTCCAAGACTCACAGCTATACGTAAAGGTAGGAACTACAATAGCATTGTACACTCGCAACTTGGTTCGAACGTCGATAATATGATTATCAAAGACTCTCGGCGTCATTGCGCTTGACCATCTTATACGACACTGAAGTTCGCCGCGAGAATGCTGCCGAGGTAAGACAACCTCTCGATGTTCTGAAGCCTCCGTTTACTCGAATATGTGGTGGGACAGCTGCAGTGTTTGATGCTGGCTGATAGAGAATGTGTGTTTTCTCTATATTTAATTCAAGCCCGATACTCTTGTATGCCTTGTGAAATGCATTTAGTATACATTGAAGATCCTGTTCTGTATCAGCAAGATAATGTTGTCCTCCGCCTATTGAAGCTCAATGACTGATCGTCCCAGCTTGCAGTCTACGATTGTTGAAGAGTCAGTCGCCATCAAATCTGTAGACGATAAAGAATCTGTGGTGGACGGCTAAATCGATCGAAATGCAACAACTAGCCGACAGCAACAACACCAGAGCCTTCTTCCAAGCCACTAAGACCATTTACGGCCCCTCTGCACAGAATCTTAACCCACTGCAAACCAGGGATAGCTCTCGATTTCTAAGGGATTGCACGTCAATTGGTTCCGGGTGGAAGGGACATTTTCAGGAACTACTAAACAGGCACACGAAATCAGGGCGGGCAGCAAAAGAGGTACAAGGATGTTCTTAAGACCAACATGAAGAAGTATGGCTTAGATGTGAAGAACAGCTGGGAGCAGATCGCGAACGACCGATCGGGATGGAGGCTTACCATTTACAGGTGTCATCATGTTTTTGAAGAGCAGTGTCGACGACATGAGGATCCAAAGAGACAGCATCGAAGGGAGAGAGAACGCATCGATGGGGCAGCGCACCTACAACAATCGGTAAAAGGTGGTGGTTGGGTGTGTCAATTTTGTGACAGGGTTTGCGGCTCGAGGATCGGTCTGTCTAGCCATCTTAGAGTTCACAACAGAAATCCATGAGTTGGAATAAATCCTAATCGTTAGTGAGGGAATGCTGATGAAGATGATGATTGATGCTGGCTGGTAGAGAATCTGTGTTTTCTTCATATTTAGTTCAAGCCCAATAATCCTGTATGCGTTGTTAAATGCCTCTAGTATATATTGAAGATCCTCTTTTGTATCAGCTAGGACAACGTTGTCATCCGCGTATTAAAGCGCAATGACTGATGTGGATACGATCTTCATCCCAGCTGGCTGGCAGCCGATTGTTGAAGAGTCCGCCGCCATCAAATCTGTAGAGGATATCTATTCCCCCCGGTAGTTCATCCTTAACAAGTTGAATGACGGTCTCATAACCATCGAAAACAAAATCGGTGCAATGACACAACTCTGACTTTTCCTGTATTTTCCTGGCACTGAATATCATGTCGGCTGTACCCCTGTTGGGTCTAAAACCATATTGTGTTTCCGGCAAGCACAATTGACCAAGTTCTTGCAGAAACCTTTTCGGTGATGGAGAGGAGTGAGGTGCCAAGACAGTTTCCTCATACGGAGCTATGTACTTTCTTAAATATAGTGACAATTGAGGAATCTCGCATCTCAGCAGGCACGGTTTCGGTGTTCCATATTTTAGTTATTAGAACATGAGAATGTTCCACTATCACAGGTCCTCCTTCTTTAAAAAGCTCATTAGATATGCCATCAGAGCCAGCTGCTTTGTTGTTTTTAAGCTGTCAAATGGCCTTATCAACTTCTGTACTAGCTAGCTGGATAAGCAATGCTTATAACGCAACCGGCTGGACGTCAAAAATGTTGTCATTGTCAGAATAGGTTAGTCTAGGAATGGTTTAACAAACAAAAGTCAAAGAATTTGATAATGACGTTTAAAACGTTGCTAGTCAAAAAAAATCTTTGAATGATGGTGTGAAGGAAAAAAAAACTGAATGTTTTAAGTGATGGTTGGACATAATCCAAGATTATTGAGAATTATTTACCGAGGAAACAGTAGTAATCAATGAAATGGGAATCCGAACGAAAACTAAAAAGACTGATTTTACTGTACTTATGTAACTGAAGACCATGAAAATTTTTTATTCTGGCCCAAACCAAACATTATTCAAAGAACCCTTCTTTGCAATGCAAAAATTCTGTCACTGTGAGCAGAGTGACCTCACAGCAAAAGCCCATAATGACAATGCGATAAAAATAACGAGTGGTAGGCCATCATAATTGCACCCTCTGGAACCAGTTTAGCTATACTTCTAATTAAGTATATGTTTGTTGTGAATTTTTTGATAGCTTTTCAATATGGTGTTGCCACGTAAGCCTCCGGTCCAGGTGGAAACCCAGAAAATCACCAGAACTGCCCTCAGCAATACCAGACAAGTTCTTAAATGTAAAAATGCATGTTTTTGTTTTGTTTTCTTTTAGTTTAAGTTTGTTTATTTTAAACCATTCGTTTGCGCTATCCTTTGCCAAACGCAGACTTTGCTCTAGAATGGCAAGATTTTGATTTGAAACTGTTAGTGAAGTGTCATCGGCAAAAAGCAGAAGTTGTGCCCCAGGAATTTGAATGAAGTAGTTTTTTTAGGTTAGTTTATTGCAAATAATACAAATATAATTATTTAATGATAAATAAATAAATACGCAACTTTTCAAATTTCAAATATAATGATTACATCAAAATATAAACCAAAATAAAACCAAAACGTTGGAATGTTACAACAAACGTAAATTTATTGATACAGTTAATCAATAATAAATAGGATGATTATAGTGTTATAAATCGATATAAAATTCCTAAAAATTAATATAAAAAAAAAAAAATTCTACAAATGAATCAAAAAACCCCCCATTGACAATTAAATAACTTCTGTATTCAACAAAAATTTTACCCCCCTAATGTTAACCACTGAAGATGAGAATATTATGTCTCGAAACATGTATGGTTGAATAATTTAATGACACAATTTTTAACAAAATAAAGAGATTTATTTGTGGAGAAGACGAAGTTTGATTTATCATTAAATGATAAACTCCACGTACAATGGACTATTTCTAAAATATAATTATTATTATTATTTCGTTACGCAGATCATATATCTGTCGGGAAAGTTTTGGGGCGACACAACCGATTTTTTCATAGTTTTGAATGAATATTATTCAACAAAATATATTAAATTAATGTTAATAGCGGCAGTGGGTTAAATTCAACATTATATCTGGTTTTATAATTTTTAGACATTTACTAAATTTCACAACATATGCAATTTTAACACTACCATAATATTTAACCAACAATTTTCGAAACTAATGAAACAACATGAGGAGAATAAAACTTTTTTGCACGTGCTATACATGCTGAACTCTATGAGTTCAACTTTTCTATCTATTATAACGTTAATAACGCTGTTAGATATAGTGAAAAACAAGCTCAAAGTTTTCAGGAACAGCCGTTTCCAACTCCATAGCCATTCAAGTGTGTTACATGGTAAATTTATCTCATAAAAGGAGTTGGCCAATATATAATTATACGAAATTCTTAGCAGCTATATAATATTAACTTTGATATAAAGTTAAGGAAGTAGGTATAGAAAGAGTCGGTAATAATGTTATTTTAATTGTATTTCTTTTAGCATATTTATAGTGTTAGTGTTATTCTGTTAAAAAAAGTCATGTTAAGAAATATTTAGCTAATTTTCTTAACATTTTGGTATCTCAATAGAATAGTCAAACTAAAAATTTTGGACATGGATAAATTAATCATAAAAATTTGGAGATCCAAATATAAGAACGTACTAGTGGATAATTAATTAATTTTCAAATTACTATAATTTATAGTCGGGGCGGGAGATGCCCACATGTGCAAGCGCGTGTCGATGCGATCATGGTATTAAAGTACCTGGTCGTGTTGATAGTGGTTGGATGAGTGGACGGCGCTCCCGGCCGAGTCAATAGACTTGCCAATGCCATGTAGTTCTGGACTACATAGTCGTAGGAGCTGGCATCTGGCAGTCGATGACCGTGGTTGGGATTCACGCTAAAATGTAGGTCCAAGAATTCTCACAATATATATAACTAACGAAATGGCTAAATTACCTAGTTGTAGAGGCCATTAATATAGAGAGAGATAATTTATAGTCAAACGCAGATTTGTTGTAGATCATGATTAAGAAAGGTTCAACCTATGAACTCCAGGTCCAATTATCGCAGTAACGGTAAATATGAGAACAATTAGGAGACAAATACAAGTTAACTGAAGTTTAAACACATCAAATAATATTGAATTGTCGCTAGGTCTAGTTGGACTTAGCGATATCAATAAAATATCTGTGTCTTTCTGCAAATATTGACTGGGATGTAGCCAGCAATATCAGTGTTACTATCAAAAATTAAGCACTAGAATTGTGGGTCTTATTCTCAAATAAAAAAGTATTCGATTTAATAAACTATACAATCAATTTGTGTCCGTAAATAAAATAAAATGAAAAATAATCTCGTTGCATAGCGGACAACATTACTGGTGTTACCTACACAAGGGATTTTGTTTAATTTAGCAGAGCCTCAGTCTAATTCAGTAGAACCAGACCAAAGCATGGGTCGACAAATACTGTCGAATTGATTTCGCTCTTATTATAAGCTCGTCAGAGTACCACAGTCGTTGCCGATCTACAATTTCGGCCTGCATTTAAGCACAGCAAGATATACAATAGTAGATATATGTAAACACGTACCATCTACATCATAGTAATGCATATCCCAGCATACAAAGGCATCGACAACCGAACGCTAGGAGACCACCGTCCGAAGCGTTGCTGATACCAAAATATTTTGGGTGATGCTAGGAGAAGGATAAATGGTCTCATGCTAGCGTTTTGTGTATATCTACACCATTTTCATTTCATTTGTATTTCTATTTTTACGGCTGGTGTTACCTATACATTGGATTTGTTCGGCCTCCGTTTGGTGGGATATGCATTACTATGTGTATGTAGATGATACGTGTTTACATATATCTACTGTTGTATATCTCGCTGAAATTGTAGATGGCCAACGACCCATGCCTTGGTCTGGTTCTACTGAAAACACTTTACGGATAGCGGAATATATGTGGAGCTGTGTACCAAGATATTATCAGCGTGTTTCTCCACGTGGCGAGAATACGGTTTTGTTGAAACAAAACGGGCTACCTTGGAGAGTCCCACCGGTCTGCTGTCTCACGTGACTTGAATCAGCAGTTCAGGGAAAGGTGGACGGGCACCGAATGTTATTTGAATCCATCACCGTGGCGTTGGCAAACTCAAACAAACCCGGGGAAAAGTCGAAACGCACCGAACAGCCGATCCGCGGCACCTCGAGCTAGTCCTGTTCAGGGAAAGCTGGACACGCGCAGGATGTTATTTGAATCCGCCGCGTGGTGTTGGCGGTAGGCCCTTGTGCCTACAACCGTAGCTTTGACAGACACAAGCAGCCTCCAGGGAAAGGTCCACAACATGCACTCGGGACGTCCAGACACCCCAACATTCTATGTATTTGCTTTGCATTGAGTGAAAAAGTGTTAAACTCTTTCTTCATTTTCTATTACAGTCGGATGATTCCTAAGCCAACAGTGGCTACTAAAAATGCTGCAAGCATGGCTACGGCCCAAAAATTGCGACTCAAAAGTTTTATTCTCTTCAAGGGATCTGGCGCTACTATGAAATGTTTAGCTTGCCTATATACCCATTGATTTCTTCCCATGGCTTGTTTGGAGATTTTACAGAACATAAATTGAAAATGCGTATGCTTGAAAGAAAAATGTTAGACAAAGCTCATGCTTACTACTCACCTTTCCACATAGAATCCTGCTCTAGAAGCCTGCCTCGCCATACGTCATCCGTTTATATTAAAGACACAGCCGTAATTCTATTCTCCCTATTTGACAACCGAGTAGCAAAATTTTACCTCAACTTTATCAGGTCTCTTGCCTTTCTATTCAGTATGCGATCCGATTTAACTCCAGTTCATGAAACCCGTAACTTAGGGTTAATTATGGACACGGATCTGCGTTTTGAATCCCATGTTGGTTTTTGTCTACAAAAATCTTACAGAGCATTAAAGATGCTGTACCCCCATCGAAGCCTCTTGTCACGTTCATTGAAGTTGCAACTTACTGACTCATTGGTACTCAGTCACTTCAGCTTTTGTGATGTGACTTACGGATCTTGTATTAGTCAGCGTGACAGTGACCGAATCGAGAAGATGCAGAAATCGTGCTTGCGTTTTGTTTATGGTATCAGGAAATTTGATCCGGTGTCTTATAAGCTCGGGGAGGCAGGCTGGCTGCGTATGAATGAAAGACGAAAACTTCATTCTTTGGTTCTCTTTCACAGAATCCTGACAGAACTGAAACCGGAATATTTGGCTCGGAAAATTAGATACAGGACGGACGTGCATAATTTGAACTTGAGGCATAGGGGATTGTTAGCCTTGCCGCCGCATAAAACGACTCTGTTTAGACGAAGTTTTTCCTACAATATATGCGTGTTGTATAATGAAGTTCCGAAGAGTTTTAAATCATTGCCTTTAATGAAATTCAAGGTGCAAGTAAAAAAGAGACTTCTCACCATCAGAAATGTATAGGTACCTATATAGGAAAAAAATGGTAAATTTTGTTGCAGCCTTCGGAAATAGATTTACTTGGGTTTCTGATTGTTGGGTGACTGTTTTTATGAGTATTTGTGTGATAACTACTCTATTACGACAGTGATTTGATTGTTAATTACATTTATTTTATTCTTGTCCATTTATTTTAGGGACCAGACTAGAACTTTCATAGATTGATTCTGGTTCCTTTTTGCGAGAACAGTAGATAAGTTATGTTATATATATGTAATTTATTACCTAATTGATAATGTAATATTATGTTGTTATTTTGTAAGATGTGTTGATTTTCGCAAATAAAATTATTATTATTATTATTATTATTATTACTAGTAAAGCACTTAGTGTGGTACTGACCGCACTCGCTAGCAAACGCAGAGACACATCACGCAATTTGTCAATAGTCCTCATCTTTGCTAAGCTCACCAGTAGCTGAATTTTAGCCAACCTTAAGTTTATTAGGTTTTGTTAAAACTAAAACAATAACAGATAACGCGCCTTTATCCATCAATCCACATTTTCTAAATTAAATTTAACAATTACTTACTCACCTCTGATTTAATGACCTGATTCACTAGCATGATACATGAATACCCTATATCTAAAACAACTTTCGGATTCAATGTTTGTAGAACATTAATCAATAAATATACCTCGGTGTAGAGATACATTTATTACCTATCTGAAAGTGCAATAGGTCAACATAGGTATATACCAAAACCTCTTGGCCGTACTCCAAAAAACTGCAATCAAATACTGCTTATACACTACCTTGGAGTTATTTTTATGGTATGATTATTATGTATTTTGGATAACGGCCAAGCCAGATTTTCAAAGGGTGTATGTGAAGAGAAAAAATATTCAGACGCTACTTGTTGATCGGATACCGAATTAGGTAATTGAATTGCAAAAATAGTATCAAGGTCCAGAAGGTCAAAAATGAAAGCGCTTATGGTTTTTTTGCTGTAATACAGGGTGTTTCATAATATATGCGCAGGACTTTAGGATGTGAGAGTTCATCCAAAAATATGAACAAAGTTTCTAGCAACAACAACCCTCTAAAATGCACCATTGGCGAGATATTGAAGTTGAAAAAAGAATTACTTTTTTGCGTTTATACTACAGAAAACAGCTTTTGTAAGTATTTTCTACTCATACCTAATAAGCTACTATGTTTCGTGGAAGAATGTTTTTTTTTAATTCATAATTGGTGAAGATTTTGAAGGGCAAGTGGCTATTTTTCTCCCCAATTTCTACGCCACTAGAAAAAGTACGGTTTTAATATATCCATTTGAATCGCCAATGTTTTCTACACAAAAAAGGTACACTTGGTCAAAAGCTCTAAAAGTTACCGTTTTCGAGGAAAATCGACTTGTTGAAAAACATGGTCAATTTTTTGAAATAAATTTAATTTCTTCTATTAAAACCTTCCTGTAGTTGCGTGCACAAATCTAACGTTACTAGTGGCGTCGGTCTCACAGACCGACAATTTGTTTTATGGTAAATACTTATGACTTATAGTTTACTTGGGAACAATAAAAAGCATGAAGTAGAAAGATGACAATGCATTTATTTATTTACTATCAAAATATTTGTAAACAAAAACGGTATTTATCTCGAACCAAACATTTAATTAAGTCGGTGTAGCAGCCTCCACATGATCCAAGCAAAGAAAATTTTTGACACTTTCTGCAACTAAATCGTATTTTCCGATATTTTTTTGAGTCGCATACGAGTACCTATAGCACAACGACCAGTAACCGCTACCCTAGGAGCATGTTCTTGGGAAGGGTTCAGACCAGCCACTTCTGCTATTCGACTTCTTAGAGTTCTTGGAATGTATATTCTGACATAGCACGAATTTTTATTTCATGAGATATACGAATATTATATATATTTCCCCATCACTTTCTATGTCTTGCTCACTTTCGCTATCTTCTTTCCTTGTTTCTAAAATGTCATGACTTTCTTCCCGTTCGTCCTCGTATTCTGAAACCGTTTCATCTTCTTCCAGTAATTTTAGCAATCGTACTTGTTCCCGCTCGTAATCTCCCATAGCCATAACTAATGAATACTATACTATAGCAACCAAAATGTTTGAAAACATGTGAAATAACTTACCAAGCACAGTTTGCCTTAACCCTTAAGTACTGTCATCGCATTTTTGTTGCAGTACTACTATAAGTGGGTCCGTAGGACCCATAATTTATTTTACTAAAAAAAAATGTTTTCACTATCAAACTTGGTTTTATTTTTTTTAAGTGGTTAACATAATATTATTATTTTTAACCATTTACAATTTGAGCAAATTTGAATGGAACATTGCAGACATAATGCTATTTTACATACTGAACAGACATAATTGGTTTTTCTGTCTTTTTTTGGGGGACACATTCCACATCGCTTCCTTTTCTTTTGCACTTCATTTTGTAGAGGTTCTGCCTGATTAGTGACTTTAATTGCAATCATTTCTGCTGCAAGATTTCAAATCTGCCGAGGATTATTATTATTGTAAATTCTTAGCTTCATATGTGGTAAATATAGCTCTCTTCCCAATTGTTTCAAAAATAAACCACAGGACACTTCTCCTCTCCATTTTTGGCAAATTGATAAATTATTCTGCTATTGACACCGGCTACATTTAAAACAGCAAAAAACAAGGTCATTGGCCATCTACGAGTACGTCGCGAAGTTGAATAATTTGCGCACTTCTAATCCAAAGAGTCGACACCAGATTTTGTGGAATTATAAAACAAATTTATGTCGGGTTTCTTTGTCTCATTTATAGCAACTTGATTATCTTGGTGCATACTGGAGATCAAAATAACACTCTTTGCCTTTTTAGGAACATCCAATACAATTGTGATTTCAGAATTAAATCCAAAAATGGACGAATCCACAGGTGTTTGTCTACTGGGTAAAAATTCTGTTGGAATTTGCCTCTGATTCTTTTTGACTGTTCCTACATATGTAAGACCTTTCTTCTTTAGTTCACGAACAAGTTCAATGGATGTATACCAATTGTCACCTGTGACATTCCAAGAAGAGTGATAAATCGGTTCTGTCATACGCAATACAATATCAGTCGGGTGTAAGAAATTTGATTTTTTCTGTTGTCTCATTTTTCCCCGTATAAACTTGCGTTACACAAATATAATGTTTTTGAGTCTGCTAGAATTTGAAATTTTATGCCATACTTACCTATTTTATATTTTAGTCAAAAATCGCACTACTACTATCACTATCTCACCAGCATCTAAAGGTAGACTAACTGTCCTGCACATTCACGGGACCAAGCGGTTAAACAACGCTTCAGTTAGAAGAGGTGGGGCTAACGGCTATGCCATGGGTCTCTCTGACCCGGCTTATAGTAGTAAAGGGTTAAAGAAAATAAACAATACGTAAATTATGGAGTCGGTTTCTCAGACCGTTCACTAAAATATCTAAGCACCAAATTTCACGTTCTGATTCTGAGTAATACTGGAAAGGAGTATAGTTCACGGAACAAACAGCAGCTTTTGACACGCTGGACGCTCCTCTCATTCCATACTCCAAATAATACTCAGTTACAACTATAGCCGGTCTGTGAGACCGCACGCAACTACAGAAAGGTTAAACGTTAACTTCATAATTGCAAAATAAAAAAAAAAAAATAAGAAATGATAGAAAAGTTGTATTTTCAAAATTCTGCAAACTTTAAAAATAGTCGAAGAATTGCTGCGTGCATTTAAGGTAACGACGGACATTTCCAACACTTAATTTAACTGGTTTCTTATTGTTTTTTTTTTAATTTTGCAACTATGAAGTTATCGTTTGGTTTTGTTACTTGTTCTAACGTTTACATAAATTTCGTTTGATTAGTAGCAAAAATTAAAATTATTTAAAAAAATTGACGATGTGATGTTTTTCAACATGTTGATTTTCCTCGAAAATGGTCAACTTTAGAGCTTATGACCAAGAGTATCTTTTTTGTGTAGAAAATATTGGCGGTTCAAATGGATATCTTAAAACCATACTTTTCCCAGTGGTGTAGAAATTGAGGAGAACAACACCCACTACCCCTTCAAAATCTTCAATAATATTATGAATTAAAAAAAAAATTCTTGCACAAAACATAGCTTATTATAAGTAGAAAATGCTTACAAAAGCTGTTTCCTGTACGATAAATGGTTCCGGAGATATTCGCAAAAAAACTGATTTTTTTTCTGTATATTTCAGTTCTTCTGTTATTTCCTTATATACTATTATCTGAATCTAATTCAATAATTGGCGTCATACTGTTCTTTTATTGGTAAAGTTGTGTTTGTTATGCTACAATAATGTTATGATTCTATCGAATTGTTATACACACTATGCGAATAAAATAATAGGATTCGCGTGCTATTTTTCTCGAAAAGTCTGCGAATTATTTTTATTCATATCCTATATAGACTAAAAAAAAGAAAAACTTCACAAAAGTCGAGCCTTATTGGCCTGTCTTTTGGTATTAAATGTTGTACTTGCCTGAAGTGGTACGGGTGTAGCAGCTACTCTTTTCAGACCCTAAATACGCTTGCATGGGAAACATTCGTTCGTGTTGCTAATTTACCTGTACTTATTGTAGGTTCATGGGAGACAATTTCCAAAATTTCTTCCTCAATTTTTATGGTTCGTGTGCTTCTAGGCCGTCCGGCATTTACATTTTTAGTTCAGAGATTGCGTGAAAGTGGTTCACTTCAAATAAAAAATGTAAATGCCGGACGGCCTAGAAGGCATTTACATTTTTTATTTGAAGTGAATCACTTTCACGCAATCTCTGAACTATTGCCAGAAATGTTTTGTATCCGGAACAATTCTAGTAGGAAATTATGAAATAATGATTTTTTCAAAGCACACGTCAACATTATATTGCAAATTACACTGAAACCTTTAACTCTACAACGTTTTCAGAAGAATACCTTTTCTCTGTAGAATAAGTGGGTCTTTTAGATTTTCTATATATTTATTCGAAAAAAGTAGCCGTATAAAAACTGGGATAAAAAGACTATTACAGCCCCTCACAAGTTACGCCTCTGAGTAAACTGCGACGAATGGAAGATAGGGTAATATGTATGTAAAAAGTCTTCTTGATTATTATTATTTTATTTAATAAAAGTCTCAAAACCACACCCAAAATCATTTATTATTTATTTATTTTATTTATTGTCATTACATGTTATTACCAAAAAAGGTTGACACAAGTCATATTAAATATTAAAATATTACATAACACAACATAAAAACATAGAAATAGTGCTGAGGAATTCATCAATGGAGTAAAAAGCCTGGTCAATTAAGTAGTTTTTCAATCTATTTTTGAACACTGCAAGGCTCAGTGTTTTCAAACTATCTGGCAAATGATTATAGCATGTGGGACCATAATAATTCACAGAATATCTGCTTCTACCCAACCTCATATATTCAGGAAGAATGTCATTTTTGTTTCTGGTATTGTGGTTGTGAACTTCATCATGCCTTATGTACAGATTGTAATTATTTTTCACATACATAATTGAATTGTAGATATAGAGATACGGGAGTGAAATTATTTTACATTCTTTAAATTTAGGTCTGACATCCTCTTTAAACTTTAAATCTGTCATTATTCGCACCACTCGTCTTTGGATTGCGAATACCCGACTAGCATGACAAGAGTGTCCCCAAATTGACAAAGCATATGAAGCCACACTGTGAAAAAGGCCATAATATGCTGATTTCAAAACATTAAAAGAGACTTCACCCTTCAAGCTTCGCAACATGAACACAACGTTAGACAACTTGGCAATGGTAACCTCGACATGACCCGCCCAGGTTAGCTTTTGGTCCAAAGTGACACACAAAAACTTTACCAGACCATCAGAAACAGCAACATTCTCACGTAATGTAAATATTTTAGTAGCTGTTTTATTGGCATTGATACAGAGTTTGTTAGCTGCAAACCAGTCCGCAGCCCTCGACTGTGAATTAATCATACTTGAGGCCAGAACATCACTCGACAGTTCAACATCGACAATAGTTGAATCGTCTGCAAACAATGTCAGGTCAGAGCATGGCAGATGTAGCGGTAAATCATTAATGAAAATCAAAAACAATAGAGGTCCGAGCACCGAGCCCTGTGGGACTCCACAAGAGCTCAACAAGCGCTGAGAAGACTTTGACTCAAACATCGTTACGACATTCCTACCAGTGAGATAGGCACTCAGCAAACGAATCGAATTCTCACTGTTGTTTCGGAGAAAATAAATTATTTCTTTCAAAATAGTTGGCTAATTGTTTAAAGAGTATCTTTTCAAAAATTTTGCCTAGAACAGGCACTATAGAAATAGGGTATTATTTGTCATCACATAAAACAACGTATTTCTCACAGCTCTTATTAACAACATCTGTCTTCTATTACATTTTCTTATCTTATTCTAGTATTTCTCTGGTTCGGCCGCCCTTATTTTATCGAAAACCAAAACCTTTTTGTCTGGTGTGACGTAGGCGAACCACGTCGGAATGTACTTTACAGGGGATGATTGCTAACATGTATCATAAAAAACCGAGCCATTTCGCCAAATTTTATTAAAATATATTTTATAGTTTAAAAGAAAATATCAAAAAACGATTTTTTTCATTCGGACATAGTTTTATGAAGCAAACAATACTTATTTTAAATGTACTATACACCGTAGAAATATTGCCGTACAATTTTAAGACACCTTGTAGATGATCCCAAACAATTCAAAAATCAGATATGTCAAGATATCATAATGTATCGCGCAGTGGTTCTCACTTTTGATTGAACTCTTAGCAGCTAAGGTAACTTTGCACTACTACTGCATAAAGTTAAATTAAATTTCTATTCCTATGAGCAACTTGCATGTTCTTGGTTGTAAAAAATACGCGATTTGTCCCTGTAATACTGTCAAAAATTACTTAGTGTTTAGGCCATTTTTATTAAATAGGTAGAAGCAACGAAACTAATAAAGGCTTGTGTTTTAGGATACCTATGAACGGTATTTAATTTTTACGTTTTTTCTTTCTAAAACCTATCTGGTACTGTTTAGTGATAGGTAAAGTTTCAGTTGATAGTAGTAGTCGCATCATTAGAGACCGAAGAAGAAAATTAATTAATTAAAATTAAGTGTTATCCTCTCCTTTCCTTTTAATCCACTGCGTAATACACCATAGCGACATCGGATCTCAATGCAGGTAGGAAGTTTTACAATTTAGTTTATTCGTGAGTAATTTATATCTAGTAGTTTTATAAAATTTGCATTTAATCATCAACACTTAGTTAAACTCATTTCATAATGTAGTTCTTTAAAATACAATCTATAATACAAAAATCAAAGTTTGTATTTATGAAAATATATATTTTTCTAAACACTACTTAGTTTCAGGAGATCAAATTTGTGATATTGCGGATCGTCTTTTCCTATTTTATTCCCTATGCCAAATGTGCATTTCGTAAAATCTTTATTAAAGTAACTTTGCTTGTTCCATTTCAGTAGATATAACCAAACTGAAAAGTATTCTTGCTTGATGTAACAGACGAATAAAATTAGATTTGCTTCGCAAAATGCTGCAAATATTATATTATTCCGGTAGACGGATATTGGTCCCAAAAGTTCACCGAATCTATGCTGAAATATAGTCACTACACAAATAGAGAAAATAATTTGAAAGCATCAATATATCGGATGTCAAATCACAAGATGCTTCCGATTAAACTTTATAAATAGCTGCGTTTTCATGCTATAGATTGAACATTGTTGAAGGCAATTTATTAAAAGTGATGTATGCTTCCTGTATTCGGTGAAATCTGAAAGTCCTAGATAAAATCTGACAAATCGCGCCTAAGAAGATTTGTAGGCAATAACGGTTTATCCAGTGAACCATAATTCTTTAATACCGTAACAATTGAAATTGAAGGACTATTAAACGCCAGGCTGATTTTAGCATTAAATCATAAAATAGTCAATTCTGAGTATTTGACGACTGGCCACTTATTAATTATAGGGTGCAAGTTATCAGTTATCCTGAGACATATCTTACTAACGTACCTGAAAATCGGTTAAAGTTCTGGAAATCCTGTACACAAAACAATAGCATTTTTGGCCTCAATGGCAGATAGTATTTAGTTAGAAGCGGACAATTATTTGGCTACTTGGCATATATCAAAATGTATCAAATTTTATGTATATGATTACCGTAAATTCATATCATGCCAGTGTATAATTAATATAATATAATATAATATAATATAATATAATATAATATAATATAATATAATATAATATAATATAATATAATATAATATAATATAATATAATATAATATAATATAATATAATATAATATAATATAATATAATATAATATAATATAATATAATATAATATAATATAATATAATATAATATAATATAATATAATATAATATAATATAATATAATATAATATAATATAATATAATATAATATAATATAATATAATATAATATAATATAATATAATAAATAATAATAATAAATTTACAAAAGTAATAATAACGTTTAAATGTGCACTTCTCGCATTGAACTGCGGAATAATAAACCGCAACATCTCTAACAACTGCGAACAGTCTATAAGACCATTAATCAGACCAAATATCAAACACTGAGAGGAAAAATGCCCACGCATCTCCAGGGATTGAAAATCAAATCTCTCCAATAGCAAACCATGTACAGGTTGAGCAAAACTCGATGTCCCAGCTGTGTTATGAGAAAATGAAAATCGATAGAAAAATTCTGAAAAAAAGTTCTTAAATGAGATTAACTAAGCTCCATTTTAACCCACATTTGAATTTATTTCCAAATTTGGAAACTAAAGTAAATGACGTCAACAACTTTTGTTCTTCAGAAACAGACCTATATTTTTACATAGTTCAAAAGAGCTAATTTTTGTAAGCAACTTTTGTAAAGAAAAAAAATGTGCTATCTTCATTCGTTAGAAAAGTATAAGCAAATTTGTAGAAAGAACAACAAGTAGGCTTTGGAAACAAACTGCAATTATATCTGTCAATACTTAAACTAATGGTTGACAAATAGTTTTAGCATCATTTGATGTGTGCATTTTAAGTTAAAAAAAAATGTTTACGCATAACGAATTGTTATTTGTCAATCCGATTGAAAACGATTGGTGTGGTATTATTAACGGGCATTTAATTAGTCCATACTTTTACGAAGGTGTTTTATGCAGTGAAGAATATTTGCAATTTCTTCAAGAGAAACTTTCTGTGCTTCTCGAAAATGTGCCATTGCAGCATAATTTCTCCATTCTCGATAATATTTTCAAAACTATTTAGTTCCACGTTACTACTTAAAAGGTTCTTGTTAGTCATATCTGAAAAGCAAACAAATAAATCATAACATACTTAATTCTCTAATTATTTTCAAAATAAACAACCCTCAGAATTAATATTGTTATTTTTTAGAACTTCAAGCGCCATTGTTTGATCAATACATTCTACAGCAGATGACTTTACTGGCAGTTCTTTGTTTTCAAAACGAAATTTTTATATAACAAATCAGTTTTAAAACTATTATTATGATAAATATTATAGCATGAACCATAGAATAACAGTTTTACATTATTAATACTTTCGGTTACACGACGAACAAACATATTTATAAGTTCAAAATTTACCTCAAAAATTTCAATATTCAACGACCACTAACACCAAAACACTCACTTGTTAACATGTTTTCTGGGAGATACGAGGTATTTCACAAAAATCCCTCAATCATATGACTTGGTTGAGCCAATAGCAGCCCAGAATGTGTTTTCATCAGTGTCAATGCGCCTGTCTTTTGCACAAATTACATTAAGCTCATTTTCGCTAAATTTGTAGATACGAGGTATTGCATTGACATCGTCGATATATTGCGTATCTATGTATATTGAGCCACTGATGATGGAATGATGAATATTTCGAAACATGTCTGGCAACAAACTTTTACTTTGGTTTGAACATATATATTAATAATTTGTGGAGTAGACGTCGTTTGATTTAAAATTACACTCAACTCCTCTCCGTAATGGATTACTTCAAAAAATAATCCAATTCAGGTGATAAAAGGCAAGTTATTCTTGGAGTTTCCATGTATTCTACAAATCTCAATTGAAAATATACTACTTCACCATGTTTGTCACATTTTAACATGCGAATATTCAAAACCTAATAATTAATCGAGTAATGAATATACATAAATATTATACATGCGTTTACACATAGGCTGAAACTTAATTAAATTGTGTAATATTTGAACTCGCTTCAATAAAGGCACGTAAAGTAAATTAGATTTAATCCAAATTGATGGTTTTTTTTTGCACAAGATTTCAGGAAATAGCTTATACATATCTGCCACAAAGCCTAATACGATAAGGGTATATTGTTATATACTTGAAATCAATAACTAATAAAGCATAAACTGATGTTGTTTGAGATTAAAACAATTAATATCCTTCCATTCCTAGTTCAATTTATCTGCAGTCCAAAAAGCACTGAGCACTGCTGAAAATAAAAATTTAATTGAAAGTGATGATTAATTGAGTATTTGTTGGAATGGCTACATGAGGGAAATACCTGTTTGTCAATTTAAAATCGTAATTGAATAATTTTTTACCCACTAGTATTGGAAGTAATTTTCATATTGAGTCAAATATTTTTTAATAAGCCTGTCATAAACATTTTGAATAATAAATGAAAAATAATTTAGTGACAAAGCGGACAAAATTACTGGCTTTTGTCCGCTTTGCCACGAAATTATTTTTGGTTTATTATATTTACCGACATGAAATCCTTTTAATTTTGAATCATACAGAGAGTGCATAACAGCTAAACTAAATATTATTTCTTTTAACATATAATACCTATGGATTTATAATACTTATAAAAACCTACCACTTACAAATTCTCATCATTATCCGCTGCTGCTCAAATATCGTTAAACCCAGATTTGGAGAACAAATATTTTACATTAAATTTACAGCAATCAAAATATTCTGTTATTTTATTTACCTATACATTGAGCCAAAAAGCTCCATAAATATAATAAACACGATTGTCACATTATTAGATTTTTGAATGAAGTAGTCTTAGAGTGGAGTATACCATAATATTAAGAATATTAAGAAATAAAAGTCAAATCTCCACAAAACGAGTTTAATAGATCACTCTACGAGTGTCGCAATTCATTAAAGACGATACATGTTTCGAAGCTTATGCTTCTTCTTCCAACCACTGAAGAAGCATAAGCTATATAGAAAAGGTCAATGGCACATTGTGAAATTTTTGATACGGTTTCTATACAGGGTGTTTCATAATTTATGTATGCGCAGGACTTTAAGATATGAAAGCTCGTTCAAAAATATGAAAAAAGTTTCTATTAACTTACCCTCTAAAATGCACCATTTTCGAGATACAGGGTGTTGAAATTGAAAAAAAAATCCGTTTATTGCGAATATCTCCGAAACCGTTTATCGTACAGAAAACAGCTTTTGTGAGCATTGTGTAATACATCATTTTAAAGCATTTTTTATCTGCATTACAGCGCTATGTCACTTTTGATATTTGCCCATAATTCTCGAGAAAATAGCGTTTAAAATGTCAGCAGTCAGTTAGTTGGAACGTATATATTTAACAAATAAAATACACTACTTATTAACAGGTCTCTGTTGGGTCATTGGTAGTGCGTTCGCTTCGCATGCGGAAGGTTACGGGATCGGGTCCTAGCTCTGGCAATAATATCTATTCTAATTTTTGAATAAAGTAGTTAGTTTGTTACGTTAGTTTATCGGAAATAATGAAAATAATACAATTAGAATAATAATGATTATTAAAATTCTCCTTCGTTACGCAGGTCATATATTTTAAATTATATTATAACTTGTTGGGAAAGTTTTTGGGTGACACAACCGATTTTTTTAGACAGCAACACTAAATAAAATAATTATTACAGGACAATAATTATTACGGTATGTAATGTTGATGGCGTTCTTGGATGAACTATTTTCAGCATATTCTGGCAACGGCATAAGGTTAAATAAATTCTTGGATCAGCTGATTTAAAAAATGAACTATTATTTACTATATGCACAATACAGGAACTTATCGTCATAACAGTTTATTTTATGATCCATCTAAAAAATGCTTTCAGTTTTCTGCTTTGGTTTCCAACGAAATGATCTGTATCTAGCTATAGGTACATATAATATACTTACATTATTATATAGAGACAAAGAAAATAACAATTTGCCTGAAATATTGCCAAAAATGCAATTTTTAAATTAAATAGAAATATTATTGATTCATGGGTTTCCTAGATAGATGCGCGACGGCCGTCGACTTGCACGTGTACAGTGTACGTTATTGTCATAATATCGTGAAATAAGATTTATGAAATAAACACTGTATGTCATACAGGCTCCTTGAAATTCCCGCGAATACCTCGATAAGTCCTGAATTACCTTGAAATTCCTTAGCCTTGTACACTAAAATACACGCTAAAAAGAGTTTGGTTAATTTAACAAAAATATTGTGAATCCAACAAAAGCATTTGTTTCTATATCCACGATTGAATATCTGTTTGCACTAACAAAATCATTTAGTTAGATGCCAACTGAGTCCTAATTACCATAAATAAAGCTAAGGTTGAGAGAAATAAATATTTGGTGAATTCAACAAAATATTTTTTGAAGGCAACTTACATCTGCATTAACTTGTTTAATAAGCTACTTAATATAACAAAAATCTTTTGTTAAATCAAAGTAACCAATATTTCTCTTAATTAATATATTCTGTTAGGATAAACACTATACTGACGTTGATTTGAAAATCCGTTTTTTTTATTCTAATACAATTTATGTTTAATCAAAATAAGTATTTTTAGTATATTTGATTCTAGATTTACTTACTTGAATTTACACACTTTATCACTCTAACTAAATAATCACTTTTTTTTTCGTATTTAAAGTTTGAAATAAGAATCCAATATTTATTAGATAAAAACATTTATTTGTACTTTGGCTTTATTCTCTAACAATAAAATTAAAAGTAAAAGAAATTTAAGACATTGTAGGGTTTAAAAAAACTAACGAAATAGACATTTAGCTTAATCAAATGTGCATAAAATGAGAACAAACTTAAAATCAGAAGAAAATTAGATAATTCTATAAACTAAACATAAGTAGTATATTAAAAAACTCAAAATTAATACACAAATTTCATAAGTAGAAACAAAGTCTAAATATTTGTTAAATAGCATTATTGCCCTAACCTAAAAAATGTGGGTAAAGAAAATTACTAAATTATTTACCTGAATTATAACTGTAAGGTACTTAATTATTTTAGTATATTAAAAACACCCCACAACCAATCCATAAATTTCGCACGACTCTCTTGTTGAAAAGTTGAAAACTTCGAGTGCTTATTTTTGCCACTTTTCACTCTTCTCAAACTGTAAATCAATCTATAACAAAAATGCTCAATGTAGGGAAATAGTAAAAACATATTAACTGTTTGCAAAAAAATACATGGAGCACACTTATTAGAATTTTAAAAGTCTTGATGAAAGAAACTGGTATATTTTATTAAAAGCGTTATCGATTTTATCAAAATTGGGAGAATTAGGTAGGTATACCTACTAATGTTTACCAAACTAGTTTTCAGTGGCTAGCGGTACATCAAAATTGTTCTACTACCTACCTAATTACCTATATAATAATAAATATATTATATTTTATTTTATTATTTATTATTATTATAATATTTATTGTTGTTACTACATATTACGTATAATAATTAATAACATAAACAAAATGGTACTTACCAACTCAACAATATTCATAGATATCACTAACTGACACAACAAACAAACACCCATCAGTTCTTGGTAATTTATAATTATAATAGTAACTAAAACCACAGTTTTTACCACTAAAACTAACTCTAACTTAAATAAAATGCAAGGACAGAAGCAAATGCAACAAAAAGCGTCCAAACATCACTGCCATAGAATGATATTGGAAATCCCCGCTTTCAAGGTTGCTGTCGGCTTTTGGATTTTGAGACAATCAAAAATCAAAGCTACTTAGAACCAAAACACAGCCAGCAGACGTTGTTGCCAGAGATTCCAGCAATTGCCATTCATAGGAAATAAATAATGTTGAAGTTTTAGGGAAATTAAAGTACCTAATCTAAAATATCAATAATATCTAAATATCTCAGATCGTACATTTACATTTTGACAATAAATTTAAGTACAAGGAGATGTCTATTATAAGTATAGGGAGATACCGATAAACCAAACTTAACGAATTAAGTAATATTAATATAATATTTATTGGCAAATGATTGTGTAAAGATTTATATTTTATTATATGCATTTATAGTGTAGCAGTAAAATACACAGGAATATACCTAGGTGTCTATCATATTGCTATTTTGCAGATTAGGTAGCTAGGCCCTATAGGAAGTGACAACACTGCGCGTAATTACCTTGCAGGTACGACAAAATATTTATTTGCCGGAAAAATCTGATTTCTTGACAAGTTTATAATTTTACAAATATATATTTTGTCAAATAAACAAAAATGATATTATTCAGATGATTAGTTTCTATTAATTTTAACCCAGATCTTTGTTTAATTTAACTAAATATCTCTTGTTTATTTCAATT
Organism: Apoderus coryli; assembly: GCA_911728435.2. Taxonomy (NCBI): domain Eukaryota; kingdom Metazoa; phylum Arthropoda; class Insecta; order Coleoptera; family Attelabidae; genus Apoderus; species Apoderus coryli. The sequence goes on along the minus strand of OU452215.1, from coordinate 6,078,064 downwards.
CATTAAAATGACTAATGTAAGTACATATATCTTATTTTTAACAAAAAAATTACTTCAATCTGCAAAATAAAGGACGAAATATTTTGATTGAAATAAAAAAGCCTGTTTATTACTTTAAAATCCATATTGCTATTACAAGTATATATAGTGTTACCTTAAACAAAATTTTGGAAATAAATATATTCTGTAAATTTAACCAAACAGTTTTTAGTGTGTACCCCGCCGATTGTCCCCCTCGGCATTTCCAACAGTTTGGAAGGAGAGGAGCCCAAGAGTGGCCTCTAAGATATCCAGATTTAACGCTACTGCAGTTCTTTCTTTACTGGTACTTAAAAACTGAAGTTTCTAACCCTCAGCCAGAAGACATTGATGACTTAAAACTTAAAATAACTCGAGCCTGTAGACACATGATATCTCGCGAAGCATTACGAAAATGGAAATAGCCTGTATTATTCTTATATTAGTAAATAATTGAGCTCACTTTGAGCAGTTAATACAATCATTTTTCGACATTTTGTCTACTACGTCTCGCTTAAATAAACTATAAACTACCTGACTGACGATAATCTTTAATCTTTTCTAGGCATTCTTCCCGCAATTCTACTATCCTTCTTGATTCCTTTACAGCCATTACAATTTTTCATATATATATCTATATAATAATGAAGTCCCTACCTTCGTCATAAATTTGTTTAAATTTTTGTGGAATACGTTTTCTTTTTACACTAAGTCAATTAAGTTTCCCTTTCTAATCATTCGATAAATTCTTGGCACTGATAATTTCTTCTTCATGTTCGTTGTTCAGGCACTCATACATATTTAAAATTATTTGTTGACTCTGCACATGTAAATTCAAAATGTTTAAATGACAACCCCCCATTTTATATTTTTTTATTTTTGTCAAAACTGATAGTTTTCAAAATATTGGCAATTTTACATTTTTCTATTACAATAGTGATTTGAAATTTAATTGATTTTAGTTGGCCATGATGGCTTTAGATAGGAAATAAACATGACACTTGCCAAAACTAATCAACAATTATGACAAATTCTTGACATTAATTAGTAGTAATAATCATGGCGGGCATATAAATTATACCAACGAATACTATTTAAATTTGTTTATTATTTATGGATAATGTGACAGAGTGATAACAAGAACGTGTGATAACATTTGCTACCAAATACACACAAAAACATAAACCATCACCAAAAGTTGTTAAACTAATAGTACATATTTCGAAAGTTTCGAGTCTGTGAAGAATTTGATTAACTAATAACGTGAACGAACGGAATTTTAAACATTTGTTAAAGTAATTTTTTTATGCGTTGACCATAGATATCATACGTTCACGTTATTAGTTAATCAAAAACTATATAATAGAACCCGTTTCTTTTTCTATATTTAATGTTTGTTGATTCTAACAACTTAAAACTGACGCATTTCTGGCACTTGATTTCCAAAATGCATGTTTTGGAGATACCTTAATCAGAGTGACCAAAGTGCTTCGACAATTGGTTAAAACGCATGCAAAAGTGTAGAAATGGGGAATATTTTGAAAAACAATAAAGTGATTTTCGATGACAAAATATTTGTTTTTATCTCTAATCCCGAAATATAAAGGGCAACCCTCGTAGCATATATGGTATTGATGGATATAATATTAAAGTTATTTCGTGGAGGTACGACATTGATTTCCCACAATTATTGATTACTTTATATTGTTATAGGATTCTATGTGTACTTCCAACGTTTGCAATGTATAGTTTTAGTGTTTGAAATAGTTACTACTTCAATAGTTAGAAAAAAGTTGATTACATACTCGAAAACCTCCATTGTATTTCAATTTGCTTTGGTGCATATTTTTCATCGTATTGATAGATTTTGAAAACACTACATTGTTGGAATCATATACGAATACGTTGGATGAAATTGTGTAACTTACAGAATAAACAAAAAACCTTTCAATAACACGGGACATCAAAGCAAACCTCGTTATATTGCGTATAATACAGGGTGTTTCATAATATGTAAAACGAGTTTACAGAGGCAGCATCTCAAAAAATTATCTCCAAAACTCCTTTCTGTTCGAGATTTTAGTCAACAATTTGTAAATCTGTTAATTGAAATTTGGTACACTTACACGTCAAAACACAATATTTAGCAATTTAATGTTAATTGACACATTTTCAGTGGTTGAATAAAATGTATTCAAATAAAAGAAAACAAACAAAAACTTTCAAAGTCAACTCCACAAAAAACTTTTAATTTAGTTATGTAAAGGAAACTAGTTTCGGCTCAACAAGCCATCATCAGTCCTACAATAAAGATAAAAACGAACGCATAAGAGAAAAAATAAATAAAAAACATACAACGGGCAACAAATCTATACATAAGTTTATAAGGTAAAAAACTTACCATTCTTACAGAAACATCTGTGTAGAAAAAATATCAAACATGAATATGAATAACATTACACGAAAACAAACACCTGTGTTGAGTAAATAAAATAAGAATTTTAATGCATCCAAGACCAGATTCAAATATGTCAAAAGAAAAAAAACGAAAAACGTTTAACCTTTTTCTATAAGTACAGTATGTCCAAAAAGAATTGAATTGAACTGGACTGAAATTCTAAAGAATCGTAAAAATAGTAAATTTAAATGAGGCAAGCAAAAAAAAAACATTAAAGAGGGGCACAAAAATTGAACACGTTACAAATTAAAGAATGAATTAATAATAGGGGACTCAATGAAAGATGTTTGGTCATTCAAGCAAGTGACACTATTATTTGACTTAGCCTTCATGATCTCCAAAATCTCCAAATAATTTAAACGGGATTATTCAAAACATCGAAGTTGTGATTTGTCGCGATTAGATGGTTTGCAAAAGTAGATGGAGTATTAAAAATATCGGTATTCTTATAACGGTTGTAATAATACAAATATTCCTTGAAGGTTTGATTTAAATACTGACGAACAGGAAGGATGTACCTATAGTTGACTTGACGTCAAAACTATTTTGACATAGATAATCAAGGTCAAATTCAAGGTCACTTGGTAATCGAACATAAAATGTGCTGAGATTAAAACAATTAGGGCAATACCTCTATTTTCTAGGTCAAACATTAAAAAAACATTCCTGACCTGAAAAAGAGGTTTACAGGTCACCGTCAAGCAAATAAAATGTCACAGACTAGTAGTTCGAAAGAATCCTACAATTTTTGTCTAAAACTATTGCTCGTTAGTCTTCGGTTTCAATCACACGGCGTATATAAATCTATATCACAGAATTTATCGACCGTACTCGTAATAAAATGACTAACTTTGTCGGGCTAATCGGTCTGTTATGAATCAATTAAAACTCATTTATCTTGACACCTCTATATTTCGCCAATACATTCGTGGCTTCTTCAGGAGGAAAAGCTAACAGTGAATTCAATAGATCACATGACTTAACAAATAACAACGTTGATAAAAATACTGTAAAAACAAACACATTAAAATCTGGTAGAAACTGGCAATTTCATTCATTGCCTAATTATATAGCTTTGATATAAGATATCCTAAAACATGTAGCATAACCATTTTGTTTACATAGGCGTTTGTAAATAGTAGAAAAGGGAACAACATTAATTTTATGATAAAACTAAAAAGAATCAACTATTTTGCGTACAAGAACTTGGCCTAGAAGATCTGAAATATAAAATATGTACGTATAAATAGTGCCTCCAAAGAGAACAAAAAGGAACCAAACCCGATACTTAAAAATAATAAATATAAATAAAATAAATAAAAAGAGGTAAATTTTAGATAAATGACAGGTCATAAAATTATTACTTTTACACTTAAATATGAAGAGCTATTCGTGCCTCGAGGGCAACAGTTTATTTTATAATTATTTCCCATCAACTACTTGGCGATATTGTTCACGTTTGTTTAGTCGAATGGTAAACATGAAAATGCACTATACCTACTAGTAAAACTCAGAGTAGCGTAAGCTTTATTATATTTTCGCTTGTTATATAATTCTGTTGACTGAAAATTTGAACTATTAACAAACAACATAGTTTTTGAATTATTACACCCACCTAAATGTCTCCGTTAACCTTATAACTCATCCTGGCTCTATAAAAGCGTGCCACTATGGATGGTGAATGAATATTCGATTACCCACCGATAATGGCATAGCATTCCCGGTTATGGCCAATTTTCATTATTGTGACAAATTTCTGGACTTTAAATTTGAATTCATGTTGACGTTTCTAGTTACATGGTTTTCCGCTTAGGGCCCTGGAAGAAGGAAAACGAGTCGTTGATTTGTGGTCTATATACTATAGGAAAATTAAAGTTAACATTTTATTTGAAAGTGTTCCATCGTGTCATGGATAACTTTCCGTAATATAATTGAGTTGGCATATTAACTTCAATTTTGGTACAGATTAAAATATAAGTTACGTTTAGGCCCCCAAATCTCTCTTACTTCAAGAACACGTTCCAGACTTTTATTTACCAACAAAATCTGAGGCAATTCCACCTGGGCTGGGTTAGGTTGTTTAGGCCCCCAAATCTCTCTTACTTCAAGAACAGGTTCCAGACTTTTTTTTACCAACAAAATCTGAGGCAATTCCACCTGGGTTGGGTTAGGTTGTTTAGGCCCTCAAATCTCTGTTACTTCAAGAACACGTTCCAGACTTGTTTTACCAACAAAATCTGAGGCAATTCCCCGTGGGTACATTTTAAATTTCAACCGAAGTTATCTTTGATTTGAATAAAACGACGTCTACTCCACAAAATGATCTATATATATATATACGTTAAAACCTTGTTTTAAATGCCAGACATGTTTCGGACTACACGTCCATCATCAGTGGCTTAAGCAACCTTATACAGTATTGTCAGATGTGAGGGTCGTACTTCACACAAATGTTAAGAGAGAGTTTTACATTGATTTAAACGTTTATACACATCTCCTTGTTGCAAATAAATTGAGTTTGTTAAATTAATAAATTATAGTTAAATGGTTGGAAATTTGTCAATTATTTTTGTTTTTCTTTCGTGTTTTCTTCTTTTTCTCATTTTTTAAAAATAATTAAATTAAAGTTTTACGATCTGGTAAGAGCCCACAACAATAGTATGGTTATACTGTTAAACGGTTAACCTTAAGCTCATGAGATATGATATTAATAAAAAGTATGGGAAAGGAACTTCTCGAATTTAGGCCTATTGCTTCGTTTGTAATTTGTGCTAAAGCTCCATAAATGCGAACAATAACATCATCTTCACGGTTGGGTAGGAGATGGTAAACCGTATTTTTCAGATAACCCCAAAGCCAAAAGTCTATTGGGTTGAGATCCGGGGACCTAGGAGGCCAAGAAATAGGTCCTCCATGATCGATCCATTGGTTGAGAAAACGTCGATTTAATATATCTCAAACATTTCCACAATAACGGGCAGGTGCACCATCATGTTGAAATACAATATTTGGCCGCTGTACTAAAGGAATTTCTTCCAGAAGAGTTGGTAATCTGTTATCGCAAAAATTGGCATAGTTTTCGACGTTTGGTATCCTAGGTAGAAGCTGTGGTTCTATTATCCTATTTCCCAACAGACAAATCCACACATTTAAGCTCGAGCGTGCTTGCTTATGTGATTCTCGAATTTGTGCTGATTTTCGTAATTCCAACAATGCAAGTTGTGCTGATTGAACACTCCTTGCTGGTCAAAATGGGCTTCATCTACAAAATCATAAGCGCAACTCAGTATCCCCAGGATGCAATTCTTGAATCGGCTTTATATGATAAGGATGCAGATTTTCTCTTTGCATGAATCTGTTTTTATCAAGGATGACCAGATTTAAATTATTAATTCCAAGTAAAAGATTTGTCTAATTTCAATATTCAAAATGGTCATAAATAAATAAATAAATAAGCATTTATTTTCAACAGGATAAACCCATTTACAGAAAAATCACTTACAGAAAAATCACTTACATTGAGATGTAAATTAAAAATAAAATAAGCAATAAAATTACAATCAAACAATAGCTAATATGTTACCACTAACAGTACACATAGCAACAACAATACAATAAATAAATCTAAACATCACCTAAGTTAGCCGAGACAGCACTAATCAGTGCAGAAAGCGGGGTAACATTGATATCCAATTCTCCACAGAACCTATTAAAAATACTACACATATAGAATACAGGACTCTGCAGAGATATATTAGTTCTCGCTGTACCAAGAGCGAAGGGAACACCTCGCCTAGCCCCGAGACGCGGTACACGGAGTCTGACTCTACTCAGTAAATGAGGACAGTCGATAATATTGTGTAACAGTTTATATAAGAAACTCACAGCTAACACGTTTCTTCTAAGCGCAAGAGACGGCTCCCCAAATCGCGACAATAAAATTCCGTGATCAACACCCCTAGGAGGATAAACACCGTCACCCCTGTACGCCAAATACTTGAGGAAGCGCCTCTGAACAGACTCCACAGAACATACATGAACATTGTACAAAGGATTCCAGATAAATGAGACAAACTCCAACCTTGACCTGACAAAGGCGTAGTATAGCAATTTCATGGTATAAATATCATTGAACTGTTGACAGTTTCTAATGATAAACCCCAACACCCTACTAGCACTCGCGACAATTGTGTCAACATGACGAACAAAGGTGAGTCTGGAATCAAATAATACACCCAAATCCCTGATCTCACCCACCCTCTCCAGATATGTCTCATTCAGGCGATAGTCAAACAAAAACACATTTCTCAGTCTTGCATATGACACAACTTTACATTTAGAAACATTAAGTTGCAATCTATTAACGCTACACCAATCAGACAAGCTGATCAAGTCACGCTGAAGAGATGTGCAATCATCCTCATCAATAATCGTTTTGAAGATCTTTAAATCATCTGCATAGGCAAGCCCACTACAGGTGAACAATTGTAGAAGGTCATTAATGAAAATGTTGAACAATAGTGGACCAAGGTTAGAGCCCTGCGGAACTCCAGAAGTTGCCAAAAATGTCGAGGACTTGAAGCCCTCATGTTCAACAAACTGAGCACGATGAAAAAGGTACGATCGAAAAAGTTTAACCAGCCCTTCCGAGAAACCAAAATTGTCAAGTTTTCTGAGTAAGATACAATGATCAATGCGATCAAACGCCTTTTGAAAATCAGTGTAGATCACGTCCAGCTGGCGGCAACCATCAATAGCGGAACAGATCTGTTCAGAGAGCACAGCCAGATTGGATGCACATGAGCGACCACTCATGAAACCATGCTGGTCAGCCGACAAGAAACCTCTCACAGTAGGATATATTTTATCGTAGAGAACAATCTCAAAGACATCATAATTTCATTAGGAGACATTTTTCGAAATTTTGACATAAGTGATTTTCGTCTTATGTTGGGTCGTAGATTTTTCCTCCAAAGGGTGGGGAATGTTTTGTGGGACACCCTGTATAAATAGAATTGATACCTGGAAGATAGATGTCACTAAACCATAGTTACCAATGTCGAATATTCATTCCCCCACTTTGGAAATATTCTTGAAAAACATTTAATTTTTTTATCACTTAATACATATCAAAGACAAATGTAGAAATAAAGAATGTACTAATATAAAGGACTTTCCAAAACAAGGATACATAACATCATTTTCACTCAACATCTAATAAATCTGCTACCAAAAAGTAATTTCGGTTTTGCCTTTTAGCCGGCCACTTGTAAGATTTCGTTCGCTTTGGACCATATATGAGGTGCTTTGTTACTGAAGTCAATTACTTACTAACATTTCGCGTCCCGAAATATACAGGCGATTTGATAAAGAAATAAATGGTTTGTGAAATTTATCATCACGTCCTTGGAGCACGTATAAATGAATGGCAATTATTGGTGGAGCTGGACGCGAAACTTTATCACGTTATATCTTACTATAATACAAGGGAATAAACTGTCAGGAAATTATAAATTAATTTACAGGATCGTACATAATTCCAATGTATTATAAATGGTGACTCACAACGGACGGAGTTTTATGAAAATTTTATATATTTTTGTTGCATGTCCATTAAGGCTATATTTTTCATATAATTGCAGATATACAGGGTATTTGAAAAAAGAATGGCATATTAAAGTTTTATTTGGTAAATTTAATGCCCTATATTTTATTATATTTTTGACGTATGCATGAAAAAGAAGTTACACTTTTATCAGGGTTCCCTATTCCCTATACCTAAATCCACAGCGTATTGGTTTATGCAGATGTTTCTCAAATTGGAAAGCTTTGGAAATAAAAATTTATTGTTACCGAACGAAACTCAAAAATGTGCAATAACTGCCTCTTAAAACTCACTAAATTTCATTTGCATATCTCCACCGGTTTCAGAGCAATCAATAAATCTGCAGTTTTGAAGAAAAACTTTAACACCCCGTATCTCAGAAAACGAAGCATTTGCGGACATATGTTTATATAGCAAACTGTCATTGCAGAATTACCCCCTCAAGTTTGTCGCACTTATTTACTAACACCCTGTATATTACGAGTATATATAAAAAATCATCCTAAATAATTTGTATGTGTATGTAATTTCAGAAAAATGTGTTCAACCTGAAGGAGTTACTAATTAGTGACGAAACCTCGTCATTTTATTTAATTTATTTTACGAAAATAAAGATAATAATAATAATAATAATATACATTTGTTGTTGCAAAACTTATTACCTATACACATTATCTCATACACACAATTCAGGACAATAAATGTAGAAGAACACAATACACAAAACAGATAATAGCGTCACGCCCTGTTTCTGCTTAAGCATCAAGCTTGTCTGCATGAATCAGATGGATGTTGTCTTTATTTCGAAAAGTTTTGTAAAGAAATTTTTTATAAGAACCGAACACCCCAAGGAAAATAAACTGAAAAAAATTAGAATAATAAATAAATAAATATGTTTTTCAGATTTATTCGAAATCCTTTTAACTTTATCGAATTTTGCGTACGTTTTGGTTATGGCTGTTTATATTGAAAGACAAAACAATGTAAAAATAATTCTAAATATCTGGAATTATTAGTAACAAACAAATAATAATAAAAGATAATTATTAGAACGTACACAAAACCCAATCCATACAAATTCCGAATGCATGTTTTGAATTGAAGTGACAGCTCAAAATCTTAAAGAATCATTAGCCTGCAGGTGCCGCGATAAACCCAATAAGTAGGCGGACGTGAAGACTAGCAAGTTTAAGAGCTTGCTAGCCTTCACATCAAATAGGTTTATATTATTGATGCTCAAAAAATTGCAATAGCTGCAGGCTCGCGACTCCCAATTAGTCCGAATCTGTAAAACCTTAAAAAGTTTGGCATCTCTGGAGTAAAACCTCGGAACGTAAAAATTTATGTGTTGTAATACATAATGTCGGCAATCAAGATTCCTATTAGTTAGCTTCAACAAGAACATTTGCGAAGTAAAAATTCGACGATTCGAAAGTGACCGCAAGTCAAGTCGATACAACAGCAAGTCGTGATCGAAAGCACACGGCGGAAGTTGACCATCAATCACGTTTAAATTTATTAATATAAATATATGAGTGACCAAGTTATAGATGCATATTCTATCTTAGATCTAACGAAAGAGTTATAAAAAAGGGGGTATTGATAAACTTGTTAGTAGACCTGGATATAAAACCCAACATTCTAATGCCCTCTGGGGATTTCGGAAATATGATAGTCAAAGTTTAAGTGATTGTCTACAAAAACCCCGAGATCCCTGATCACAGAACACCTTTCCAAGATTGGGCCATCAATACGATAATCGAAAACAATTGAACGAGCACGCCTCGTGAAGGTCAGGGTTTTAAGTTTTTTAATATTTACTGAAAGTCTAATCTAAATACCCCAACAATGCAAAATATCAACCCCTGCAACCATAGACAGTCCCAAAACTGTACACACACCTGTAAAGTTTTAAAATCATCCGCAAAAAGCAGATGATTGCTAGATATATCATATCCTACCTATATTATTAGTACAAATGGAAAAGATCAGAGGAGCAACGTTGCTTGAAAGGTCCCACCTATCAAAAGCCTTTGTGAAGTCATAATAAATCGCGTCGACCTGCACACCTTCCCCAACAGCTGGCGAAACACCCCGTAGAAAAGATGCAACGTTTGTTACAGTCGACTGATTTTGGAAAAATCCATGCTGTTGAGGAGTAATGCGATGTTTTACTTGGTTGAACAACTGTCCATGTATGAGAGTTTCAAAACCCTTCGCGAAATTGCAGTGAATAGAATAGAAATTTATCGTCCCATATAAATTTCTAAATGCGCTGCATTTCAATATCATCATAATGTGTTTTAAAGCAGAGAATTTTACGAATCAATAAGATTTCAATCGAAAGTTTTTAGATTAATACCTATTTGATAATATCGAGTAGATATTGGTATATATTAATATATATTAATATAAAGAACTATTATAGACTCTAACATCCAAAGTCTTTCAGCTTGAAAAGAACAATAAACTGGAGAACTATAAAAAAATGTAGTTAGGTGAGGGTGGTTTGATAAGTCCGTGACTTTTTGTATTTCCCGCGCATTAACTTTAATGGCAACGCTGTCCCGACAACTGCCATCTATCGGTAGACAACCGTCTACTGTTAAAAGTCATGAACCATCCTCGTAAGACTATTGCAAAAAATGATAACGAATCAGAATACTTTATGTATTACTTGACCACCAGTGTATCCAACAAGTTTAACCCTTCAACTTAATGCAAAACACTATGCATAAAATCTACCCTGTTTACCATATGAACTCTATTTCACAAACATAAATATAAGCCCCAAAAACAATTAACCATATTATCACATGTTCTCTGCCCGTGCGGCGGCGGTGTATTCGCTTATCTTGAGATATTGCCGAATAACATTTGCATTTATTTTGTTTCAGATAGCGGCTAACTTCATCAACATGAAACGGAGTGTATTCTTAGACCAAATGAATCTACCGCATAGACCAAGGCACATATTATTACGTTAGAACCAACTACACGTTACAATCAATTATTCAGTAAGTATATAACTGAAACTTACACAACTTCAACCTCAAAACGTTTTAGGATAACACCAACTAAACTCCAATTTAATAGGTCTGTTTCGAATTTTGTTTCTAAACCAGCTTCTGTTAGCTGGTTTAGAATTCATATGCATCATATTATTATAACTTACAAGAAATCCCTTGAGGGATTTCCCAGTTGTTTTGTGGTAGTTTTATCTATGACAAAAGTCATTGAGGGTTTCATAAAAAAAATTAAAATATGGGTTGAAAACCTATTCAAATAAATAGAATTACATTTGAGACACCCTGTATATAAATAAATTTTATAAGCCCATTCTAACCAACTAAAAAAACTCAAAAGTTTTACTATTATTTAGGTTTTTTACTTCCTACTTCGATAAATTTATTAAGGGCATTAATAAATGAGTGGGAAATGTTTTGAGTTACCCGTAGATAACCTCTAGGAGCTTATAGTTCAACTTTCAAAGAAATCTTGAATTGAAATCTAAAGAAATCAAAAAATTATTCAAAATATTACCTTTTTGTTCTTAAAAAAATACATAAATACATTTTTGACCCACCCCGTATATAAATTTAATGTGTATGCTAAAAATTTCTAAATATTTTCATTCCATTAAATATTTAAAAGTTGTTCGGAAAATTTGTAATAACACACAATAAAAGTAAACATTGCAGTGCGTTGACTATTTAAACGTATGTTAAAACCCATGGCATATTTTACACTTGTTTTGATTGTCAGAAATCCTGGCCTAGGCATTACCATGTTTTCGTTGAAGATTAGAGTGAATAAGGGCGCTCACGTTTTATATTAGTTGACTGTTGCTTTACACAAGGTGTCCGATAAGTGTGTGACTTAAATCCGGGAGCGAGTAGGCGAGCTTAAATTAGCCATAGTTTGTCATATAGAATACATTTCTAAAGTGCCTTCTTACGGAGATACAGGGTGTGAAAGGTGTACTCAGCAACTTAAGTATATATTCGACTGTAACTTTTGAACTGACCCGTATAATTTAATGAAATTTCCCTGTTTACTATTAAGCCATAAAAACTAATAAAACCATAATACATTTGATGTTCTACATCAGCAGGGATGTCAGGAACGGACTTGTCACCACATTTTTTGAGCCAAAGTTTTAACAGGTGTCATTTTACGGAGTTAAAATCTATTCTTTTAATACTGTTATTACTCACTCCTCTACTCATAAAACTGTTTCGTTGCCAATATTTCGAAAACTATGCATTCTCGGAATCGGGAACCTATTACAAAATTGCTTTCATTTTAATGATAAGTAAGATATAATTACAAAAATATACCTAAAAAAAACCTGACTTTCAACATCGTTTTCAGTATAGTCATTCTTGTTATTGCCAGATGATTTTAAGTTGTATCGGGTGATACGAGATTAATCTCACTGTCTGCAATTACAGGACTTAGCGGAACTGCAGAATTGATGTCGAATCAACAAATTGCCTCTTAACGTTATCAAATGCCGGGTGATGACTTTTTCTAATCGGCAGTTCCCTGTTGCTTTTGAGTATATATTGGCACACGACTAGGGATCTTGGTGTATTGGTTGACAGTAGGTTAGCTTTTGAGCAGCACATAGAGGAATTAGCGCAGAGTGCACTTCGTTCTTTGGGTTTTCTCCTAAGAACCACATCTAAATTTCAGAACATTAATTGCCTGAAGTCACTATTGTATTTCTCTTTGATTACATCTAAGTTAGAATATGCCTCGATTATATGGTCCCCAATTTACTAGGTCCACGCGAATAGAATCGAACACTTTCAAAGAAAATTCGTAAAATATCTATTTTTCAAGGATCAGGGCTATTTTCCGGTACGAGGATATTGTAACCATTTTGAATTAGCAGGTGCTGTTTACATTTAGAAAAAATACTAATTTTATAGCACAATCCAAATGAATGCCAATATGCTATTCAAATTGTTACTGGTTCGATTCAAGTTTTACGAGCGGCTTGTAATTCCAGTTTTAATTAAAGAAGAACAACCAAAGAATATCAACTTTATTAATCTGAATTAAAATAATTTTAAATTTACTAACCTTTTATAATTCTGGATCTCTGCTGGTAACACACAATTTACATTTACATAACGAAAGCTTTATTTGAAATAAAACTCAAAGGTTTGGGCTCAAATCAACTAAATTTCATTATTAAAATTAATAATAAAAATGAATAACAACCAAAGAAATAAATAGCCATAAATCAAAAAAGAATAAAACAATTAAAAGACAATGAAAATCTAAAAGAAAATCTCAGTCATTACTTGTACAACTTAAAATAGGTAAATTAATATAACTACGAATAATTATATTAATTCCCATACGAAACTTTAAGTACAATTGAAAACTGAATTTATAACAGAGATTAAATTCTACTATTCGAAATATAACTCCTTTACGTTAAGAACAAACTTTAATCTTAATTAAAACTTATTAGAAAACAAAAAGGCCTTCAATTAAAAAGAATAAACAAAGAACTTACGGGAGCTTTTACGTCGATAAACTATTAAAACAAATTCAGAATGAAAATGAAAATGAAATGGACTTGATCTTTATACAAATATACTTGAAAACAAAAACTAGAACATAATTCTTAAACTGTGAAAAATCTAAGTTCAAATACAAATTAAAATATTTAATTAACTTTATAAAATTGGTACCTCTAGACCATACCAAAGCCAAAACGAATCTAACTTGAAAATCCCAATTGCATTTCCAAAATTGCTTCATAAAAATGAGAAGTAGGTACTATAGACTGAACATAGCCTATAAGAAAAGAGCATTGAACATACACCCCTACAAAATACAACTACAGTAGTAGCAGTAGTTTACGTCTTAGAAATAAAATATATTTTTATGTCGACTGTGATGATTGTTGATTACTAAGATGTCTTATGTTGGAGTTTTTTCAGAAGATCAACAAGACACTACCGGTTGTAAAGTCAGGAACAATACGATTATATAATTACTCCTTAATCTCTAGAAAAGCTAGCTGCATGAAAACCCATATTATAATAGCCCTTTAATACGAGTATATATTCTTTGATATGGGAAACCTTGTTAACCCCCCGAACTATCTATGTATATATAAGAATAGTCTGACATTTAATCGGCAGGTATTTCAATAATGTTGAAAGTGACCCCCCTGTAAGTAAATAATTCATTGTTAAAGTAATCCACTGCAGAGAGGAGTATCAAGTTTAGTAGGAAAATAAAATCACGTCTACTCCACAAAAAGTTATATATATGTTCAAATCATTACCATAATGTCAAACATGTTACGAGATTCATCTCATCGTCAGTGACAAAAAATCACGGAAGTCCTCATAATAAGCTTAATTCAAACATCCATACATCAATCAGTGAAAAAAATGTTTTGTTAAAAAACATTATATAACCCAAATAAAAATTAATTAAAACTTAGATCATGAATTTTGAATTGCATTGAAGCAGAATTTCTTTTTATATATCATATATAATAATTATTAGAAAAATTGAAGAACAAAAGCAAAACTAATTACTTGTCTACAACGTGGAAATTAGTTGACAATTGTCAACGTTATTATGAGGACTTCTGTGATTTTTTGTCACTGACGATGAGATGAATCTCGAAACATGTTTTACATTATGGTAATGATTTGAACATATATGTAACTTTTTGTGGAGTAGACGTGATTTTATTTTCCTACTAAATAATTCATTCTTATAACAAAACATAGCCATCTGTTTCTAGTCCACTTTATCTTTGTAGAGTGTTTATTGCTTTTCGAAAAAATAATACCAACAAACTATAGGATAAAAACAGACCTTTTGCTAGGTACTAGATTTTATTATCTGAGAAAAAGAGCCCATTTTGAATATTATTTACAACAACTTTCAGAAATATTTGGTAACAATCTATTTAAATTAGTCACAAAATATTATATTTCCCAAATACATGTACAGGGTAAGACAAAAGTATATTCGATTGCCAGTGTGTCTTTGTTTTGTTACAGTATGACCAAACTATATTGTTACAGAATTATGAATTCCAATCACTCTCACAGCGTAGGATATTCGCGTATCAGTTGTTTATCTTTAAAATCCACAAGTATTTTATTGACAGTCCTCAACTACTGGATCAGAAAAATTATTAGCGGCCCCCAGTACAACTAGCGCCTCATTAGCATTTACTGTTCCACATCACAGAACCAATTATGAGACTAGAGCTCCAGTGTCAAGAGCTTGCACATTGACTAACAAATACAACGTTCAAAGGGAAATAGACTTCTTCAGTAATAATGTTCCTCAATTTGTTGATAATCTGCATAAATGTATGAGCGATCTAAATAGTACCTTAGTTGTGTATGTTGATCCTAATTTATTGAAGGATGGGTATTCTGGTGTGAATATGTTTAGTTTTAGTTAGTAGTGTATTATTTATTAACTATAGTAATTTAAATTAGTGTTATTTTCTATCATCTGTTTGTCTTGTAATTGGGCGTAAACCTGTAAAGGATTATTATTATTATTATAGTTTTTTGACCATGAATGAATGAATAAATCTGAAAATATCTTATGGAATCGGATGAAGGACACATTAATTTATAAGAAAACGGGTGCAAAATAATTAACAAAGACTTCCGTATGAAAAAAAAAAAAATATTATTCAAATTATTCGCACTCGAACTGAATTTTTTGTCATAATTTATCATGACCATTAATTAATAAATTACCTAATAACGAAACCGATTTGTAAATTATTTCATTTAATACATTATCATTAATAACTTGGTGTTTAAAATGTTGGATAGCAATAATCAGACGGTCGATTTATCATTTTTTTTTGTTTTATCCGACGCATTTTAATCGGAAATTGATGCCAAAGCCTAATTAATCAAAACTCCTATAATATATCACTTTAAATAATAAACAGAATACTATGTCAATTGCAGAAATAATAACTGAAACAAAAATATTAATATAGCTTTTATGATTATCGACTTTATGAGGTTTGTTAATTCAGGATAGTAGTAAGTTTTAACTTCAAAAATTGTCTTGGGAGCCCTACCTAAGAGCCGTCCTAATAAAAAAAGGCGAAAGTTACAGTTACATAACGGGTGGGCAAATTTGAGGTTAGGGAGAGTATTGGCGACAAAACACACTTTTTTTTGACAAATTCAGTTTTATTGACAGCAATATAAAGTAGAAAATATGGGAATTAATAATGGAATATAATCAGTGGCGGCTTGTCCTATGAAGCAAGTGAAGCCACGCTTCACCTAAATAATCAATAAAATTAATAATATTTAAGTATTTTCTTTTATTGTGTAATTATTTTTCTCCATATAAAATTTAAACTATAAATTCATGTATACTTAATTTTCAACCTGCTTTACCATAAAACTAATTTTGTCTTCATCTGAAGCAGGCTTTATCCTATACACCTATTTCACATACTTAATTTACATACCTATAGGTATGTCCCTCTCTTTTTATTCGTCTAATAATAGTAAAACATTATTTATTTCGGTCTCTCTCTTCCCTGTGTGCGGCAGTTGACACACTTGCCAGTGCTTGTGTCCTCTGACACTAGCCTATTTATTTATCATACACGTTCTTATGCAGATGAAGCGTGCTTCAAAGCATTTTCATCTATAATTCAGCAACAATGGCAACACTGCCATTTGGCATATACCCTCTCTCAGAGCCGGGCACGAGTACTGAAAAAGGTAATCGTACAAAGTACGAGTAGTCACAAAATTTATATATAAGTCTTTTACTCGTAAGTAAATTGCTAAAAGTAGTTTACGAGTACGGGTAGTAATTGTGAAAATACGAGTAAAGAGTACGAGTATCTCAATAAAATTAGCATAATAATAAAAATATAATTAGGGGAGTAGTAAAAAGTAATATTTTTTAAATAAAAACAATCCCTTTATTGGTGTAAGTTCTAAATAATACTACTACTACTACTACTAATAGGTATTTTTTAAATAATATAAGTACCTAATTTTATGAAATTAACCGAATAATTATTTAAAAAGTCATAAAAACTGAGTCTTTTGTTAAATAAAAATAATTTCTATAGTAATATAAAACGTAAACAATACCCTTACATTTTGTCATATAAAATAGGTACCTACAAAATATTAAGTAAGAATATTTGGAAAATCAAAATAAAATTGGGTTTATTAAAAAAAAATCTTTGGGAAATGAAGAAAGTAAGATATTAAATACTTTTCATTAAAACTACAAGTTTCTCAAGAGTACTATCCGATAAACCATTGTAGCAAAGGAAAATAGTCTCTAGACGGGTGCAGATGTGGTGAGAGGCGTATTATATCTAATAAAAAAAATTTTTAATAGTTGGGTCATCCCCAAGCATATTTTAACTAGTCCGCTAATCACTAATATACCTCAAATACTCTAATTCTGCTTTATTTTTTATTAAATTTGCCTTCTCGCTTAAAATTCATCGTCATCCCCAAAGCAGCAGCAGCAGCAATGAGCGATCATAGCGCACCGCCAAGCGGCAAAGGTTTTCTGTTTAAAAAAAACATGTGACTACTCGTAGAATAGTACTCGTATAATACGGTTAATATTCCACGAATCAAGATGCATTTGCTATTCAGTATGAGTATTAAGTATTGCAAATTAAAAGTACTCGTAAGTAAAAAATTACGAGTAATATTTTTACCCGTAATCAAAATACGAGTAAAAGTATTCGAGTATTTGCCCAGCTCTGCCCACTATACAACCATATATCGCGCTTCGTACAAACATCGTTGCCAGCGTTTAATTGTACTAAGCATAGCATACGAATCTTGCCATTAAAAAAACACTATAAGAAGCAGCGGAGATTTAATGTAAAATAAGGTTATATGACAACGCTTGGCGAGTGTTTTGTACCTATATGTCGATTATTATTTTGATTATATCTATCTCTATCACACAGTCGCAAATTTCTACTGCTATGCTAAATGCTAATATTATTTTTATTTATTTTTCGGGAAGCTTAAAGTTTTGATTTTCTATTTAGTTACCTACATATTTAATTTAAGTTTTAAATTCTAAAAAAGTAGTGAACAAATTAAAAAAAAAAATCCTATACGGTTATTAATTAGTAGGTACCTACCTATTTTTATCAAAAATAAATGGGTAGGTACCGTAAAATATAATTTTTTTAATAATATATTATAATATCTCATACTTTAATATGGAAGAAGCAAGTGGAAGTACTACACATCAGCAGCGTAAATTATATTTAAGCTGACATCAGGTAAGCGCAGTTATTATGAAAAATGATTTTATATTTTAATTTTAACTACAGTTTAGTTTTTTTAATCAACACTCCTTTTAAGAACAGAAAAATCTTGTTGAAAATATACAGACACACCTGTTCCAGATTTAAATAAATGTTTGATAAATATAAATAAAGGCAAATGCACAAAAGCAGAGCTTTTAATAATACCTGGTATGAGACGTATTATGATTTGCTAACAGCGGCTATGTTTGCATCACTACGGCGAGTACGAAAATATTGTTTTGGTCTATTGTCAGCAACAGTACCGTGACCTTAAATTACGCACAGCGGTCTCAGAAGGAGCCTGATTACGAGGAACAGCTGCTCGAATTTCACGAAGTGATACAGTAAAATTTTCACAATTTTGATAATAAATTACCACAATTAAAATTCTTTGTTCAAGAGTGTAGCGTACCATGGTTAATATTTCTCAACTTTTTACTAAATAAATGCCAAAGGATGACAGCTCAATTCTTTACATTTCATCATCTGACAGCCAATTTACTTCCTAGCCTCAAATTTGCCCACCCGTTAGTATTGGGATTTGTCTCTTTTAAGACTTTTTGCGAGTTGTGTTTTGACATTTTGATGTTTCTAACAGGTTTACTAGGGCATAATCTTTATTTTGTAAAAGAAAAGCGAATGTGCTGGCCCAATAAAAATAATAGGACCATACCAAAGAAAAAAAAATAGCGAATGTAACAAATTTGGGATATTCGCTGTTTTTAATGACGCTGAAACGTTTAGACCAAGATGCTAGTAAAAAAAGCGAATGTTACAAGACTGCAGTTACGAAAAAATAGAAAATACTAAGAAATAATGGCGAATGTGTATATTAAACTCAAAGAGAAGCGAATGTGGTCATAATCCTCATAAAGAATAGCGAATGTGGATTCTCACGAAACATTCGCTTTTTAGGCTAGTAATATGCACGTTTGATTGACAGATTCGTCGTTTTTTGTAACATTCGCTATTTTTCCTAAGTTTTTGGGGGGGTAATTCGCTATTTTAAAAATTATTATAATTATTGTTTTTTGCAGGTGTCCGCGACTCTGTTAGTACAATAGTCAATTCTTAATCAAGACAATACAATGCCTTCTAATCTAAGACCCCTTAATATACCAGCGATGACCGATGATAAGGGGAATTAGAGTATTCCTTCAAACTTCTTATGTAAAGTCAATGGAGGAACGAAATTAAAAGTAAAAAAATATACCTATATAAATACCTAATTAATTCTGTTACGTATCTGCTGGAAATCTGACATTTGAAATTGAAAAACTTTGTATTAGTAAAAAGAATCTTCAAAAGGGCATTATTAATAAAAAACGGAATAAAACTTTTCTAAAGATTGCGCGAAATATCCAAATGAAATAAGCTAGTTTTGTGATATTTCCTCCAATGACTGTTATCGATTATAAAAGCTTTTCCATTTGTGTGTCACATTTAATGTGGATGTTTTATTGAAGTTTTAACATTTCAGTACTTTATTGGAAAAGTTTTAAGGAATATGATTCTTTGTACTGATGCTGTGCAAAATTAATTTCTGCGAAATAAATAACAGTGGGTGTTTTTGCAATAAATTAGAGAAAATGCTTTTATATAGGTTAGTCGAGAAATCAGTGCAAATTTTAATCTTCTGTCTGCCCATGCGTTATTGTTGAACCCTCAGAAGTCATCGGTTGTCGTATTTGGGCGGAAAAATGATATCGATTTTCTGAGGGCAAACTTTACTGTCGGGATTGGTTATTGACAGCACATTGCGATTTCACGCTCATATTGCAAGGAACATCCAGAGGGTTTATTTGTCTTTGCCTCTCCGTTACCCTCATCGATCTTTTCCGAACGAGATCACAAAGAGGGTGCTAAGTAAATCGTTGGTACTTTCTCCTTTACCGACTGTTCACCGGTGTATAGCCCTTGTCTGGATGCTGACTTCATGCGTCGAATCCAGAGGGTACAGAATTCGTGTCTCAGGTTTATTTCTGGAATCAGAAAATAAGAATGAGTTTCCTACAAATTGTCGGAGCTCAGGTGCGGACACCATCTTATCCGTATAATAAGATCACGTTGCGCAGTGACGTCCACCACATTAATGTCCGGTACAGGGGATTAATTACACCACCGTCGCACGATACTGTTCTGTTTGAGGGCGGTTTTTCGTATTGCATTGATAAACTTTATATCGCTGTTCCAAATGAATTTAAAATTAGGTCAATTTCTGGTTTTAGATGGGTTATGTGAAACTATTTATTTGAGGTTTAGCGGGCTGACGTCTGACATTGGAATTCCTTTTGCCTGTTTTATAATTTTTGGGTACTGTTGCGGGAATATAAATTTGTATATTTTGAAATAAAAACGTATTTCTGTATCACATTGTTAATGATTCTTCCTCTTTTTTTTTCTTAAAATTGTATTGCATTTCAGTTTGTTAAATTATATACAGGGTTAAGTGGTAGAGCACCTTTGGTGAATTTCCCCTGATTTCTCAATCTCTATTTATATTTCTTTTTGAATTTGTAATTTTCCACCTATTGTAAATTGAATGAGAAAAAAAAACGAAAAATATTATTATTATTATATCCATGAGATTGGCTTTATTTAGAAGAAACGGTTATTGCATTAATCTCTGAAAATGATTTCGTCGTAATTTAGAATTCACAAGTTCGTCGCAGCAAATCAGCCTGCATTTCTAAATAACTGATTTTTAAGTATCTACTGAATCGCACGAACAAGATGGCCCATTAACCCCCCAATTAACCCCCCAATTCATGTAATAAATCTATCTACAAATGTTTCTTTCAGTGAATTAATTGTATCACACGCTGTGTGGTATAAGACTTAGTCCTGCTGAAAACACAGGCGTTCACTGTTTACTGTAAAGTTCTGTCCATCATCAAATATGCAGAGCAGACGATTATTTCCATCATGCGCGTTCCATATACCAGTAATACTTTGATGGGCACTACATCCTGCGTGCAGAAGTCGTAAAGCATGAAGTAATAATTAATGATTTTCCTGAGAAGTAGGTATACACGCCCTGGTTTTACGCCTGGGGTTGAAATCACCTTACCTGTATTACCACCAAGACCGGTTACCCGGCCAGTGTTCCCTGTCCAGGGTTCTTGTAACGTCGATCATTTCGTCTTTGAATCTCCTGCTAATGACGTAAGAGGCCTGAGCATGTTGTACATTTACTTAGAGGCACCTAGGCAACTCCAAGTGGGTACGTCAGTCTTTGTCCCCAAAGCCCCCAGCTTGGAGCCAATATCATCTTAATTCCCCGAGATTTCGGAAGACGCAGTCTTTTTGAGTACAAGAGAGGAAGAACTCTTGCCCTTCCATCCGGGTCCCTATTTGTTCCCACATTTCTTGCTTTTTCCTCTTGGCGGCAGCTTTCCCACTGATTTTGGGAGAAAGTTTATTTCCTAATTTCAGTGAGGCACCCTCCCATGGCCGAAGGCGACCAGCTGGGTCCACCAACTATGCCGCGCTTTCCTGATCTACGCATATTTGCAACCATCCACGCCGATGAGTACCTGAATTCAAATTATCGGCCCTCCATCAGCAATCTTTTCTACAGCCTCCATGATTGCGGACTGCAGGACTCTCATCTGTTGGGATGTAAGTGTTGTCTTCTGGGGATCAGCGTGGATCAAGCCCACTCTGATGCCCGAAGCAACTTGACCATAAAAGGCCTTTACCCCAGAAGACACACCCGCACGAGGCCTCTTAGTGTCGCGCTAAAAAAAAGTTACCTGGCTCATCGTGGAAAAAAGCTAATATTATTGGTTGGTTACAATTATTCTGGCGCATCCTATTGAGCTTATATGGGCTCAAATGAAAAGTTATAGACTTTAGTGGTTTTCATAACATTTTATGTTTGTACATGAATTATGATTGTATCACTCTCAAGATGATCTAGCATACATAGAAATATCAGTGAAATTTTAAACTCAGTGTTGTTGTTTGTGATCATATTATAAATGAAATATAAGTATTGAAAGGCAGCTTGAAGAAAAAATAAATTGCTATGATAAGTTGAAGATCTATTAATCGGAAGGGTGTGCTCTAATATGCTTTTGACCTTGACAATGCCCTCCGTTTTCTTGTAATGCAGGTCTTTCCTCTGTGATGTAGTGAACGGCAATCTTCAAAACGGCAATCTTTAAAGTGATTCTCGGAGAGACTATGAGTTTCTTTGGTCTTGAAACTCTAAGGTCGTGTTATAACAGATTTCTTTGGTTGTCTGGTGATGTTAAGGTAATGTGGTAATGTGTTTTTTCAGATATGAACTTACTGAACATGGACGCCGAGAACCGCGTTGTTCTCAACGTTGGCGGCATACGGCACGAAACCTACAAAGCAACATTAAAGAAAATTCCAGCCACTCGATTGTCGAGGTTGACTGAAGCCTTGGCCAATTATGATCCAATTTTAAACGAATACTTTTTTGATAGGCATCCTGGAGTGTTTGCACAAGTCCTTAATTACTACAGGTAAATACAGTTTTGTAGGATAAAATAAAAGCTTTTGTTTAACTGAAAAGGCACAAGCAAACTTGCTTTGATGAAAAAAGTTAATGAATTCTCTGTGTCCCGGGTGACATTGTATTAAAGGTAGAAAATAAAAATCTAATTATTAAGGATTTTAATATTTTAAGTTTGCGTCCAATTTATTGGCATAAGTTATAGGATACTGTCATGTTATATAGGGTCTCACGCGCTAGCTGTTTGTTAAAAAAAATCTGGATTTTGGGACTTCAAAGTGGAGCCACTTTCATTTTAAAATATTCATACTACTTTGGTTTGGTTTTGCTGTCACGTTTCTCGATATATCTTCATTCTTTGAAAACCTTTTAAAGATGTCTAATTTTAAACTCACATTTTGGACTGTTTTTGAGTACCTGTACGGTATATGGAAGCACAAGAGCACATTCTGCATCGATGGGGTAAGACCTTCCCTATGTCTATTTCTAACAATATTCTTGTTATGCCATTTTTTTTAATGGAATTGTGTCCGTAAATATAATAAAACGAAAATAATTTTGTGGCATGGATGGGCAAAGACGATGGTACTCCTGCGAAACGAATTCGTCAGTATCTGTCGACTCATGCCTCGGTCTGGTTCTACTGAATTAGACTGAGGCCTTGCGAAATTAAACAAAATCCCTTGTGTAGGTAAAACCAGCAATCTTGTGCGCTATGCCATAAAATTATTTTCGTTTTATTATATTAATAATTATTCGATATGACTGCTGTTTTAGTTAAAGCACTGAATAGCCTTGTCATATACTCCTCGCGAAACAGACTTTCGAAGTTCACCTGGAGTTGGATTTTTTTTTAGCATCCTTCTGGTCTTCCACTCGCACACCTCGGTACGCACTTAAGCCCCCGGCGTGTACGAATGGCGTACTTCAGCCTTGAAGGCTTATTGTGCCTTTTCAGGACCATACTGCACTCACTATCATTCTACTGCCACGCAAGATTCATTCTTCGCCTAGATGGGCCACTGTCAGGTACCGTCTATAATGAACCCCCTAAACGGTCACCCACCACGCGACATTCATCCTACAACCTAGATGGGCCACCGCCAGGTACGTTTTTGGAGTTGGATTAGTTTCCGATCGGTGAGCACAGTTCTATAATTCCTCCCTAGGAACGAAAGTGCAAGGTCATCAAATGGGGTGGCCCAATCCAGGGTTCTTGTGTGGAAATCTGCTAAACCTCGAAAATCAAGAAATTTTTTGTGGAACAAGCTTATACCAACTGTATGCTCTGTAACGTCAAGGTGAAGCATTTAGGAACTCACAAACAAACCTCTGTACATCTCGTGATATCTAGGTCGAATTAAATTTTCATTGCTCTGGCACTTAAAACTGAAGTGGTCCCTATGATTAGGTTGGATTACGATTTGGCTAGAAGTGATTATTTCGGAAATGTATAATTCCTAGGCTGTGGAATTTAGATTAATCAGTCTATGTAGTCTTGCAAAGAAATCTCGGATAATCGGTTGCCTCATCATCAAGACGTAATCCGTGCAGAGTTATCTCAGAAAAGAATGCTTTTCATATATTCATAAAATTCTGCGGAGGTTCTTGAATTTTCCTGGAAATATCCAAATTCATGAAGAAGATTTTAATTGTTTGAATAAAACTATCCATAACATAATAATTATTTAATTATGCTGGAATTATGTGGATTTCAGAACTGGAAAACTACACTATCCCTCAGATGTTTGCGGTCCATTGTTTGAGGAGGAGTTGGAATTTTGGGGCCTAGACGCAAATCAAGTAGAACCGTGTTGTTGGATGACGTATACACAGGTAAAAACTTGACTTTTAAAAATAGGAATCCGGGTGTTAAATTTAGGCAAACATATATTCAGTAATTTACATGGACATGGAAAAAGATAGAAACTTCCGATTTTCACTGTTTTTTTTTTATTTTTACATGCTCTTTTCAACTAGAGAATCCTAATAGTACCATTCCATTTGATTTTTCTAACAAAATTGCCAAAATCAGAAACATTGTTGTATAGCTCCATTTAGCGGCGATATATATATTAAAATCAAACAATATAATAATTTACAAAGATATCCAAAAATTGAATGAGGGAGTGGAACAACGAATTATGTCAAATGCGGGATCAACTTAAATTCTTATACGATCTAAAAATAAACAGACCTGATTGTCTAGGGATAAAAAATTAATCTACGCGTTTTCGAAATTCGTAACGTAGAAAAATCAAAGAAAACAAAAAAAAGAGCAACAATTCATATCTCAGTCGCAGTTCAAACATGTCCAAGGGTGCTTGGAATATAATAAATAACAAAAGGAAAAAGATTAAAAATCAGGCAGGGCCCTGACTTTGTCATCGGATAAATTTAATGAATATTTTTCAGATATAGCATAAAATAAAATCACCACTGGACCCTGTCCTCCTCATGGAACCCCTGATAAATCTCTATCTTTTAATTTTAGACAGATTTCCTTGATCGAGATGAGAGAAGTTTTGGGTTCACTAAAACCGAATCCTAGTCGGGATTTATATGATATAAGTTGAAACATACTCTTATCGATCAAGGAGATTATTTTGTCTCCTCTAACTAGGCTTATCAATAAATGTATTTCGTGCAGTGTATTTCCGGATTGCCTGAAGATCTGCAGGGTAGTGCCGGTCTTTAAAAAAGGTGACTTGGAGGACTTGAAAAACTACAGGCCCATTTCTATCATACCAACTTTGGGGAAGATAATGGAAAAAGAGTTGTGTGCTCAATAAACGAACTACTTCGAGACAAACAATTTATTTTCAGCTTCGCAGTTTGGATTTAGCGAGTGCTTTTGAGGAGGGACAGTTTGCTGGAGGTATTTTCTGCGACCTGTCGAAGGCTTTCGACTGTGTCAATCATGATATTTTGCTTGGAAAACTTGCCAAATATGGCGTACAAAATTCATCTGTTAAACTACTGGCAAGCTATTTGGATCGACGTCAACAGCGAACATTTTATAACAACGTTTTGTCTGATATGTCCTTGATTAAACATGGTGTCCCACAGGACTCTGTGTCAGGCCTTTGCTATTTCTTATATACGGTAATGATCTTCCAGGTTATGTCAGGGACACTCATTTTACACTGTTCGCGGATGACACGACGATGCTGGGAGCGTCCAGTAGCCTCGAAAGTCTTCAAAATCAGTTGCGGGAGGTGTGGTTGAGGGCTTCCGACTAGTTTGAGGCTAATAAGCTGTGTTTGAATCAAAATAAAACAGAAACAATTATATTTTCGCTTCGCGATATTCGGGACATTTACAACCCTTCAGGAGTTAAGTTTTTGGGCACTGTGCTTGATGCGAGATTGTGTTGGGATCAGCATGTTGAGAGCGTTTCCGGCAAGCTGTTGGGCAGCCTGAGGGACGAGGTGTCTATTAGCGTTCTACGAACAACATATTTTGCCTTATTTCAGAGCGCTATGTCATATGCAATTCTGAACTGGGGGCACTCTAGCCATGCCAGTAGCGTTTTTAAAATAGAGGCTATGCTTGGCCTAAATTATCGCGATGATGTTAAGGAACATTTTAAAATGCTAAACATTTCAACCCTGCCTAGTCTATACATATGGGTATCTCTGTTACACGTGAAAATTCACATACATGAGTATGTATTTGCCAACGATTTACATCCTTATAATAGTCGGCATCGAAATAATATCTTTGTTGATTTCACGCGTTTGTCAGAAATGCCTTCAATTACTATGGCCCAGTGTTCTATAACAAAATGCCGAATGAATTAAGAACATTATCAACATCAAGTTTTTCAAACAGTGTTAAGGAGTTTCTACTGAACGAAGCCTTTTATAGTGTTCATGAAATTTTAAACTGTACAAATATATTTTAATGTGTAATGTTTGTTATGTATGTCACAAATTTTTGTCTTTACGTTGTCTACTGTACTTATTGTATTGTAGTTTATTTACTAAGTATATGTTTTTTCTTGTTTGTTTCACTTGTGTAAAACCATGTTGGTTTGAAAGCACCAATAAACGATTTATTTATTATTTATTTATATATAAAAAATAAATAATGATACTCCCAAACAATATAACTTTTTAGAAACTAACATTCTCTGGCTCCTCCACCATTTATTTACGAAGGTAGCGAAAAAATGTTTGTATAAAAAAGTTTTAGAATTGTAGTTAGATCACGCTCATTAAGTTTAACATTTACGTATTATAGGTATATTTTTAAGTAAACAGTGTTGTCATTTTAGGAAACTAAAACTATTTTCAGCGATTTCCCCTGTAAGCTTTTACTAAACAAAAAATATTCCTTAAACCGTAACATGACTATTGTGAATTTTTAGTCTTTCATTGACTGAGAATTATTTACAGCGTGCATATGACTTATTTAGGTAGTCGTCTGCCATTCCGCTAAACTCATTTAATTATTTAAAATTGTCCATTAGTAATCACTTTTTAATTATTATTGTAGTACCGAAATATATCTAAGACTCTAAAATCAAATTTCTATAGCGTACACGCTCAGATAATCATTTGACAGTTTCTTTCTACATGTAGAATACTCAACACTGACATGTGAGACTGTCACATAAGTTTATCTGGTCTGAGTTTGTCAAGTGATAACGCCTATTATCATGTACGTCAAAAAATACTCCCATTAATTCCTGTCAAAAACTGTTAGTTCATAACAGTAATAATTAATTATTAAAATAAAGTTATTTTGGTTTAATATTGTAGTTCCAATTTATGAAGAGGCAGGCGAAAACCAGTTGTAAGCACCACTGGCGGTAAAGCCGCAGCAGCCCTTCGCTGTGTAGCTGCCCTCGCTCGCTTTGCTCACTCGTGCATTTATACAGCGGCGGGCTGCAATGAATGCTTTACCGCCTTTGATACTTAATATACTATTGGAATTCCATTGCATTCTACGTAAAAAAAAATCAATTTCGGCTAATAGCCACAAAATAATAGAAAGGACAAAAAAGGGCCAAACACAAACATTATCCTGTACAGTAGTAAACTAATCAACTTATCCATAATTCAATTGTGGCATTAAACTAAACTCCTAAAAATAGAACCAGGCATGTTCCTTCTGCTTAATCTATAATTGTTGTGAATGTACCTTATAAAACCATCGACATTTTCCCACCCTCTGCATGAAAGACAGTAATAATACGGAGATAAGTCTAAAGAAGGAACTAAATCATTAATTATAACAAATACCCGTTCAGTTTTAGACGTTGAGAGTAGAAATGTCCTCAGAAATTGTTATTCATGCTCCAGAAAGGCATGAATAATAATTTCGTTTCAACATAATTGGTCTTTTAGAGTGTTTAACTAATTATATTCTAATCTAATTATTCAATTTTGAAGCACATAAAAGCTGAAGGCGGGAGATAGAGTAACACCTGATAGGTTTTCCAATACATACCTAAATGTTTATTATTGTGTGATTGACGGCTAATAGTTATACAGTACAGAGTGAGTCATAATGTGTGGAAACCCCTGGATAATTTCGAAAATAATCGTTATTTTGAAAAAATGTTTAAAGAAAAGTTGTTTGGTATAATTTCTGGCACAACCTACCGATGTTATAATAATAATAAAGTCTTTATTGCAAAATAATAAAATATTTTACAATGGGCGAAGTGGAAGTATAGACCTCCTCACTTAACCCCTTTGTTAACAGTTACAACCATATAAAAATAATAAATAACAAGATGAAATAGCATGCTCTCCACAATACCGAAATTGAAAGAACAAATCAAACAACTATTACAATCAGCAATATTAAATGAAATGAAAAAAAATTTGGTATATTATTATTGGACAATGCCAAATTGAAAAAAAAAACAAATCCTTGGCATATCAACAAATAAATAGCACTGTCAATATAAATCAAACAAACTCAGCTATAGAATCATACATAGCATTCTTAAATCTAATACCTTTCAAAAACTTATAATTATCCGGTACCCTATTATAGATATTACATACATTGTAAGAGAATGATCTTTCAAACATAGCTGTGCAGTGATTTGGAGGTGATATAGTAAGCTTGCGACGATATTCACATCATGAATAGAACCCCGAAATTTAATTTTGTTATACAAATAATCTGGAGTTTTTGTAAGTACAAGTTTATAAGTATAATTTTATTAAAGAAGACTAAGGAATGAAGAGCACGTCGTTCGTTCATCCTCAGCCATCCAAGTTCACGAAGCTTAGCACTCACGCCACGCTCATCCCTCCTAATTCCTCGTATTTTGCATTAACTGGATTCTTTTTTGGTCAATATCAGTCAGGCATGGGCTATATATAGTATCGGCAAAATTAAAATGTGAAAGTACCAGTGAAGCACACAAAAGTTTCTTAGTGCATTCACTAAGCAACCTTCTTTTGCTATACAGTAATTTTAAGTTCATGAAAGCACGCCTAATACATTGGATTACATGTTGACTAAATCTTAAATGCGTGTCCAATATCAAACCCAAATTTCTCGCGAACTTTGCACATTTAAGTTGCACGTTATCCACGCTCAACTTAAACGAATCCGTATAGCGATTCCTGTGTGAACTTCTACCAAAAAGTAATAGTTCCGACTTAGTAGGATTTATTTGAAGGCAATGGGCATTAGATGTTTCCACAAGCGAAGCCAAGTCAAGATTCATATTATCGATGCTTTCTTCTAACTTCTCTGGCATAAAAGAGCAGTACAGTTGAGTGTCATCTGCATAAATATGCGCGTCACAGTGCTTTAGTCGTTTTGTCAACTGGGAAGTATAGAGACAAAACAAGATTGGGCCCAAGATTGAACCTTGAGATACACCTTTATTAATATTTTTGGGGGAAGAAAGTTTGCCGTCGAGCTTAACCATTTGGATTCTGTCACTTAAGTAACTACTTACAAGAGCTGTAGCAGTAACGGGAAATTCAAGATAATTTAATATTCCCAGAAGCAAATCATGATTGATCCTGTCAAATGCTTTGGTGTAATCCAAAAGCACTAGTGCGGTCAGTCCACCGTAAGGAATATCATCTGTTACCTTGGACAAAGCAGTTGTGCAACTATAGTTCGTTCTAAAACCTGACTGTACATTGGGCACCAAGTTAGATTCGGCCACGTAGTTTTTAATATGGTTATCAAGGATCTTCTCAAGTATTTTGCTAAGAGTGGGTAAAATGCTTATTGGACGAAGATCCTTCAATTCACTCGGACACTGTGTCTTTGGAAAAGGGATAACATTGCTTACCTTCCATTGTGTGGGGAAATCACTTATCTCTATGCAGTAGTTGACCAAATGCAATAATATTGGCAACATATATGGACAGCTATGACGCAGCATATCCACACTGATCCTGTCATCACCCACCGCTTTGGATTTAATAGAATGGAGTGCATGCTGTATATCCTTAACAGTCGCCATTCGAAACTCGAATTTCTGGATACTATCCTTAAGCTGGTCACCCTTGTAAAAATTCAATAACTCTAGATCGGGATAATTGGGTCGGGATATTGACGATTCTGATGACACAAAGTTCCTCATTCGTTTATGTGCCTCCCAGTTGTCAATGGTTTTATATTTTTTATATTTCTGAAGCAATTTATTTCTGGTTTTCTGCAGATTTTTAAATTGTTCAGTTATCAATGGAGCCCTATTTTTCGTTATTCTAACAGTTCTCAAAGGGGCATGATGATTAAAAATATCTACCAAATAAGTATTAAACAAAGCAACTTTTTTATTCAATTCATATTCGTAAAATATATTGTCAAAAGGAATATTTAACAATACCTGATTAAATAAATCCTGATCAAAATTTCGGAAGTCCGTGTATGTATAAATATCTAACGAAAAAATAATTGCCAACAAAAATAGCAAAACCACTGAGTGATCTAAAGTAAAAAATTTAAAAAAAAATCAATTCCATATGAAGAGCACATGGGAAAAACGATGAATGTCCAAAAATTTCCCATTATTAGCAAGTGGATTATGTATTTTCGCGATCAAGTAAAACATAAATCTACCTTTATGTTCGGTTATTCATGCAAATACATTACTTACATATTCCATAATTATTATTACGCTCGATTGATCGAAAATATTCACTTTATATTATATTCCTATCATTTTTATTGAAAAATGAGATTGTAAAGCAAACATTCTGTTGATTTTCCATTATAGAAAAAAAGAACAAACAAATCAAACATTAGTGGCTAATACAGTTTGAGCCATCAATCACATTGTCTGGATCATACAGCAAATAAAAAAGTAAAATAAACAGCAGTTAGATGAAATTACTGGGGCTGGTTTTATTGTAAGGGAAACGTGATCTTGTCAATAAAATAAACCATTTTTATGTGTTTCTCTTGGATATTTTATATTTCTCCGTTCTGTTTGTGTAGTCTTCCTTACCTACGTGCTACACATAACTCCACTTTTCATTTTCTGATGTTAGCATAATATGGCAGAGACTGACATAGATCTGATTGAGTGGTTAAAAGAGTAGACAAATTTAATAAAAATGAAACATCGAAAAATAATGAAAACTCGGTTTGTAAAAAGTTCTTCTCTTTTTCTGTTATGTAGAACGGGTATAAATAAAAAAAAATCGGTTATGTCACCCCAAAACTTTGCTGAACGTTGAACTATGGATATCGCTTCAAGAATTTATAATGGAGTTCATTGGATAATGTGTGTTTTCGCGAAAGATTTAAAATCTAATTACACTATTTTTTAATAATAATAATAACTACTTTGTTCAAAAATTACGAATAAAAAAAACTGTAAGGCCAAACAACCCAGAACCACCCGCACGCAATGCCACGTCGTATACCACTGAGCTTATATCAATCTTAAAATGCGAGAAACCCAAATTTTGTTCTATGGCTGCGAACAGCAAAATTTTGTACTAAGTCTTAATCTTTTTTTTTAGTTTTTAACCTCTTTTTCGAACGCCAATGTGATCTAATTTAAAACTATAAATAACTAGTCAATATTGCTGCCATGTTTCGTGAGTTGATAACCTCTTTCTACACTCTTTTCGAACGCCTATGTGGTCTATTTTTCATGCTAAATGTTTTAGGTTATATTCTATTAAATCAATGAAAAATCGTTCAATATACCCGATAAGTTTAAGAACTACAAATTTTGAACCCTAATTTTATTATTTTAAGAGTAGCTATGAAATTAACCACTTTGAGAAAAAAGTTTATTAGTGTTTTTTGCACAATTGGTGTAATAAATCACGGTTTTGAAAATATTTTCATAAAATTAAAAAAAAACAAAAAAATTAAAATCATTAAAAAGTTATTTTTGATATACCCTGTATAGTAATCGTAAATTTGGCATTTGAAATTGTAGTTTCGACACAAGCAGCCGTTTTTATAAAGAATGACTTTTTCATCTAAATCGACAAATAAAAAAGTTTTGCCTCTTCCGTTTTGTGAATAAAAATTTTTCACAAAACGGAAATTCAACACGATGTTGAAGGCCTGAAGGCAACATATTTTAGAAAATAATAAAATATGATCCGTGAAGAAGACAATAACCATTGTCGAAACGCCGAATGGTAGAATTGAAAAGAGGAACAAAAAAATAAATGACAAATTAAACCAATTGTATACAAAAATGAATTAAGGAATCTTCATTTCAAAATTCGAACCTTATTACCCAAAAAAAAAAGTAATTGAAATTGAAAACGAAGGTTCAAGAAAACAAAACGAAAAATTTACATTAATTGTCATATTTGTTGATTATTTGTAAAACGTGTCATATTTATTTGGTTTCTAAAGTCATCATGGCCCTTATTTTTGGTACAAAAAAAATTAAAATTGGGGTTGCCATTTAAAATGTTTGAATTTTGGCACTTTTTTCAATTCGATATTATACCTTTTTGTTCAAATACCCTGGTCCAAATACTATTTTTATAGCATTTTGTCAAATTGTGTTATAAGTCAACTAACTTTCTTCCTTTGTTTAGCACAGGGACACACAAGAAACGTTAGCAGTTTTAGATAGATTAGACCTAGATACAGAAAAACCAACTGATGAGGAGATAGCGAAAAAATTTGGATTTGAAGAGGATTATTACAGTGGAACATTATCGTGGTGGCAGCTCATGAAACCGAAGCTTTGGTCACTTTTTGATGAACCGTATTCATCAACAGCGGCAAAGGTGAGATTTTGTAAAATTAAGAATAATTTTATCGTGAAACTGGATGCATGAGCATATAGATACTATATTTATTATCCAGGGTTTTTCAAAAGGACGCGGCAATATTTAAGAGGGTGGTTTTTCAGGTCATTTTGTAAATACGGTTTTTTTTTAATTTATAATATATCCTTACCGATTTCTTTAAAATTTGGCAGCGTTGTTGCTATAATTAGGACGCTTATATGGCCCTAACTAGATCATAATTATTAGGTCCAGTGGCGTTAGGAGGGCAACTTAATAAAAATTGTTGACAAAAAAATCATTAAAATGTTGACAAAAAAAATCCAATTGTTCAAGATATCGCTATCAACTTTGTTTGCTTAAATAAGACACCCCATATATTAAAGCGTCAGTAGATTCCAAATTTCATTCCCTTTGCAACCATGTATGACAAGTAGCTACATATTTAGAAAAACTTAAAAAAAATAAATAAAAACCATATTATATTTCAAATAAAATAAATTTGAAGTTGGCTTGTGTCTTATTGAAAACAATTAATGTCAAATAACAGGTTATTGATACTGTCATTTATTAATGTATTTGCAAATGATAATAATTGTCAGCATTCATTAATTAAAGCATTCGTAAATTAACAGTTTTTACGGAACTGAAATGTTGTGTAGAACCCAGCATTTACAACCAAATGATCCGGTCCGTGGAATTTTGCAATTGGTATCGAGCCAAGGTGAGAGAAAATTCAAATTTTTTTGCAAATGTTATTTGGACAGATGAGGCTCACATAAGTAGTGCTGGGATATTTAATCGACATAGCGAACACTGGTGGTCTGATAGCAATCCTCGTCGTGTTGCTACTGTCCAACATCAAGGTCGATTTGGTTTTAAGTTGGTTTTAAGGTTTGGTGCGCAATAAATTCTAGCGGAATTTTAGACTACAGGGTATTTGAAGAAAATCTTACGAGCAATCGTTATAACGAGATTGTTAGTGAACAAATAATTTCGAATTATTTAGACAATATTCCACTGGCAGAACGAAGAAATGTGTTGTTCCAGCAACATGGCGCACCACCGCATAACAATATAATAAAAATATTGTTTACAAATTTTGGTAATAATTGGATACTTAAGCACTAACGGTCCATGGCCCGCTCGTTCTCCAGATATAACACCATGTGATTTTTTTTGGGGACATCTAAAAGATAAAGTTTACAAAACTAAAAGTCATACTATTGAATTGTCAGCCTACCTTTAGAACGAAGACATGTATGACTGAGTATGTTCAGTACGTGCATAATCTTACCCGTGGGCATGTTCTGGATGGGGCATCGAGTATAAATGTTGTAATATGCTGTCTTTCAAAAATCTCTCGATTTTTCACGATGTAACTTTCGAATCCACATTTCAAAAATGGCCGCACCTTTAAATATTTTCTTATAGCCAAGTTAGTTTTGCTATTCAAAGGGCTTAATTTTTGCATAGATTAGGTATTATATATATAGCATTATTGCCTGGGTGGACTGAATTCCTAGCCTCGCTTGATTTGTTGGAACTATCAGCCTCCGGCAGTCAATCTACTACTTTACTGCCTAGTTAAACAAAATACTATTGTTGATTCTATTAATATAATAATCTGCCATGCTTTAACTGTTATAGATACCTATATTTTGCAAAATATAGCAGATTTTTACTTAGAGTTCTAGTTCTACCGTTATCCGTTGTCCAACGAATAATAATATTTGCTGATGTGCAAAAATTCACTTTTTTATTTAGCTATATATAAAAAAGAACAAAAATAATAACGCTTTTGGACTTTTTTAATATAGAGAATTTCATTTATTGCACTGTATACCAAAAGTTGTATATATATTTCTGCTCAAGTTTCCATTTCTCACATTGTCTTCTAAAAGCTCAGCTTTAAATTCTATATTTACAGCAAACAATGTTGACACTAATTATCAAATTCTTTGTGTAGTTGCTGCTACTTGTATTTTGTACGAAATAGAGAAAAGCGAGCAATACTATACCGACTAATATAATCTTCCAACAAACATAAGTTCATCAAGAAAAAAATATGAGGGAAAATATTGGCCTTCCATGTTTTGGAGCGCAGTAAAATTTTGGTATATGGATAATAATAATAATAATCTATTTATTCGCAAACAAATTACAATGCCATATAATATGAACATTGAAAGACAAGGTACATAAGTGACTACGAAAAGGGTAATTTGAATTAAAAAAAAAATCCTCCATATTACGCACTATGTACTAATTATCGGGTAAGATCCTATAGTTCAGAATTAAAATACTAAAATAAGCAAATAATACAAAATACAAAGCACCGACAGATAAAATCCAAAACAAACACCTCATATATTATCCAAAAGGAGATTTGGATAGGAGTTCCTGAAACGAGCACAGCTTAAATCCTTCAATCGTGCAGGCAGGTTATTGTACATAGCATATAATAGAAAATGAGAGAGATCTGAGAAATAGCGCAGTCCTGTGAGGTGGAGGAGACAAAAGACCCTTAAACCGAAGATTGAGCGTGTGGACATCGGATCTGAAGCAAATTTTATTGTGTAAGTAAGTACGATTCTTTAGTGTCACCACCGAATGAAACCAACAGGTAGAGTGAAATCTCCTCCGGATCTCCATATCTAACCAACCAATTTGACGGCTTCAGCATATGTGAGACTGGATCAAACTTGTGGATGTCATAGATGTAAGCAAATCTCAAATCTCACGTGCCTTCTCAGAAATAAAAGTTGTGTATGTTTAGGGTAAATTAGTTCGACATGCGACGCATCTGAGGACGAGAGTCTTCGATAATCATAACATCGACGTTCGGACTAAGTTGCGAGTGTATAATGCTATTGTTGGTTCTACCTTTACGTAAAGCTGTGAGTCTTGGACCACTTTTCGGAGGTATTTAAAAACCCTAGAGAAGTACCATCAACGATGTCTTGGGAGGACCGACGAAGAAACATCAGCGTTCTGGAGGATGAGTGTCAGGCTCTAACTGCAATGGCCTGGCCACGTAATCCGCATGCCAACGGAACGCCTTCCAAAGAAAATCCTTTATCACGTCAGTGAACTTGGCTTTATATAAAATAAATTGAATTTTCCACACCAGATTAAAAGATAAAACTTATAAAAGAGTTATAGATAGATAGGATAATGAATGCAGAGAGTATTAATCCGTCTAAACCCTAATAAGAAAATTAATTTAGCCACTAGGTTCGAATTCAATGATTAATATTTAACGAGCGGTAATCTAGATGTTGCACAATTCTTAAAGACTCAGAACAAAACTAAGTAAAGGAAGTAATCTCCTTCAAGTCTGCGAATTATGCACAATAATGAGCAAAGAAGAAAAATAAAGATAATCAAAAGAATAATAATAATCAAATTATTATGTGAAAGAAACAAACAACTAATAGCTAATCAAACCTTTTTTAGAGGACACAGCAATCTTTGGCCTCGTTCACAACACTTCAACCTTGTTTAACACTAGTGTTTCAAGATATATTCATTTCGTATATATTTAATCGTGTATATTTAATTAAAATTAATAATAAAAAAAGAAAAGAAATGATTATTAAAAAGAAAATCTAACTATAAATTAAAACTAAACATCGAAAAATAAATAAACTAAAACTTATAAGTTATATTCAATCTTAATAAGCATTTAGTATAATGGAAATCGATGTAATTTGCAAATAATTACATTGATTTAAACTCAAATACCTTCAGTTACTGTATAATAATAATAATAATAATAATAATAATAAAAATCAAATCAGGAAACTAAAATAAAAATTGAAGCAATTATATCAATAATTCAACTTTAATAAAGTTCTGAATTAAAAACTCAAAGAGTAAAATAAAAATAACTTTTAACTTTTAGTAATAATCAAGAAAATGAACTCAAAAGAGGGATGATAGGCAATGGGAATTCGAAAAACGCTGGGTTCAAAACGCGCCCCTTGCGCAGCGTTAGAATAAAGCACTAATTATTGATTTTTACTCTTTAGTCGTACTTCTATCTTCTGTTGTACGATGTGGTTTAAGCGTATCTCCAGAGATGGCGATACGAGGTTTCATTTCGTGAAAATATTAATAATATTTCTATATGATTCAATTCACTTGGTATAATTGCTTACAGATACTTAATTTATACTAACTATGATTCGACGTGATGTACATATTTCCTTCGCGGTAGATCCGAGTATATTCTGCCGCCATATAGCAAAACTATATTAGTGGTAAAATATGATCTCGTAAATGTAACGAAAGCCTTTAACTCGGTTAAATGCCCAAGATTCATACCCCAGAATGAATCAGATATGGGAAGCAAAAAAAACTTCGTCATTAATATCAACATTCCATCGATTATTAGTACTTATTCCTTAATTTAAACAATTTATAAACGTATCGACAATGTTAAGGAAAGCAATTCTTGAGCAAATTGGCAACACTGTTATCCAATAAATATTTGTAACTTTTGTCACTCATAAAAGGTTGCACAAAGAACATGAATAATTTTAAAAGCTTTTAATTTTTATGACGCAGATAACTTTTCTGCCCTTTTAGACCCCATATGTTTGTCGTAAAACATAATATAAGGGTACGTTTGTATTTATTTTTCATAGATAGAAAAAAATAAGAGCGTTTGCATATGGATAAATCTATGGGAATATCGTAAAACTAAATTATACAATAACTTGTTAGAAATTGGAGATTTTCAGAAAAAAGTGACCTGCCACCCATGTATTCTAAATAATCTGTAAGTTTACCAGTGGCGGGTTCTATTTTATTACAGCCGGTTAATGGTGGTGATTTGGTGTGTCAATTTTGTGACTGGATTTGCGGCTCAAGGATGGGTCTGTTTAGCCATCTTAGTATTCACAACATAAATCCTTGGGTTGGAGAAATTCATACTCGTTAACGAGTGAATGCTGATGTCTATACGCACATTCCGCCGTCGTTTAATATGTTGAAATACTCTAACGATATTACAGGGGTCATCTGTGTAAACAATATCCAGTGAATTTGAGTTTGTGTTGTTCAGTTTAGTTCAAAATAAAATAACTATAACTATTGCATGTTTGTTGTTGATAAATTTTTTGTAAAACCATGATTTGTTATAAAAAACTGTTATTTTTCAGTTGCTTATGCATAAAAATCGATTCACAAGTACGACTTTTGTGTTGTCCCTCCAATCTTTCTGGTTTCAAATGGTTGCAAACAACAAAGCTGCTTGCCCATGAAATTAAAGTATACACCTAGTCATAAACATCAATTTCCACACGGGCTATAAAATTTTTAATTTATCCTGTACGCTGTATTTATTCATTTATATTGGTGACATCCATATAACTGACAAGTCTGATGCGTCTATTTTAATGAAACCATAAATTTCCATGAGGGATTTTATACAAAATTCCCTGAGGTTATGTTGACTAAAACATATTGGGCTAGATTCCAATATTTTATATCAACCTTGATTAGTTACGTACTGCGGTTGAAAATTTCTGCAGAGACGTAATAATATTTAATGTATGATGATAATATATAATTTTTCACAACATCTATTATATGAGAAAAAATGCGATATATTTATGTTTAATTATACCTATTTTCTCATTGAACTATGAATTGGTGGTTTGAGCTAAGTTAAATATTATCAGTATTCACAGATAATTTGGTGTTCAATATCAAAACAATAAACACATAAATTTAATTATAGGTATAACTATTCACAAAACAGAAATTTGTTTAACATTTAAAGCTATCGGCAAGTGGCTAATAGAGTAATCTGAGGACATCCCCCCCCCCCCCCCCCCCAAAAAAAACGCAGTTTCTTATGTACATAGACTTATTGCTCTTTTCCCTAAACCGTCATTTATACGCGTAGGCCTCTGAGGCGAATCTGAGCCATCTCCAATGAATGCAGATAGAGCCATAATATTTTAATTAGAGATTATTTAGTTGGATATGAGCTAAATGTTGAAAAAAAAAACACTCTAATTTTGTTGGCAACTTTTCGATGTATTGTACGTCATCTTCAAGGCTCGGAAACAATTAGAAATGACATTAATTTTGTCTTTCTTGTATTTGATTTAAAATAAAAAAAAAACTCTCTTTGATTAAAAAAAAAACATATTAGGGATACACCTACCATTAAGGCAAAATAATAGACAAACTGGAATGATATATTATGCTACAATAATTATATTACAATACAAATTTGGTACAGGTCACAAAAAAAAGGGAAACATGTAAAAGATTTGAATGAAAACAAAGAAAAACAAATCTTTTTTCTAACTCCAATTCACCGAAAATTTCTATTTTCCTTGTGTTGTTCATAATAATTAAACAACGAGAGCAAACACAGCACTCAACAGCCCTATTAATTAATAATATATTATAATATAATATTTAAATCGTTCTCCTACAAAATGTTAAAAGGTAATTGAAATAGAAAAATTAATTACATTTTATTGTTACATACCATTGAAGTTCTCGTTATAAAAATGTAGTTTAAATATTCTATTATTTCTAGCTTAGCACCATTTTTAGCTCTCCATATCATATATGTAATATATGTATACATATATGGAGACTATTAGTTTCATGAAAAAAAATTTTTTTTTAACTTCACCGGAAATACTTCTTTTTGGTCATTTTATACATAAATAAGTAGTTTTAAAAAAATGTCTGTCTGTCTGTCTGTCTGTATCCACGAAAACGCAAAAACCGCTTAACAGATTTTAACCAAATTTGGTACAAAAATAGTGTAAAATGGGGTAAAAAAGATTAAAAAAAAACGTATTTCTTAAAAATAGCAGAAATATTAACTAGTTATTGATAGTTTTGATAGAATATAACCTATAAAATGTGTCATGAATAACTTACTTTCATAGGCGTTCGTAAATAGTGGAAAAGGGGTCAAAACATAAAAAATATATATTTCCTAAACTTATTCGAAATATGGAATAATTTTTCATAGTTGTGATACAATATAAGCTAAAAAATATTCCATAAAAGAATTGGTTCACACAGGCGTTCGAAAATAGTTTAAAAAAAGGGTCAAAAACGAAAAAAAAAACGTTTCCCAAATATACCAGAAAAATTGGCTAATTATATATAGCTTTGATATAAGATAACCTAAAAAATGCAGCATAAAATTTTTATTCACATAGGCGTTCGTAAATAGTAGAAAAAGGGGTAAAATAAAAAAAAATTAAATTGTAAAAATTTTTATATTTAACTAGATGAATTGGTGTTAAAAATACACGACAAAAATTAATGTACCATAGGCGTCCGTGAAAATTCTATAAAAGGGTCAGAAAAAATTTGTATCTGTGATAACTCAAAAACCACTTAACGGATTTTAACCACATTTGGTACGAAAATACTACAGGATATATATATATAGGTGGTGATTAACATTGAGCGTAGGCAAGGGGTTTAAAAGAGGGTTCAAAAATTTAAAAAATCATAGTTCTTAAACTTATCCGAAATATTGAATAATTTTTTTATAGTTGTGATAGAATATAACCTAAAAAATGTTACATTAAAGAATTAGTTCACACAGGCGTTCGAAAATAGTCTTAAAAAAGGGTCAAAAACGAAAAAAAAATGTTTTCCAAATATACCAGAAAAATTGGCTTTCATATAAGATAACCTAAAAAATGCAGCATAAAATTTTTATTTACATAGACGTTCGTAAATAGAAAAAAAAGGGGTAAAATAAAAAAAAATTAAAATGTAAAAAAATTTATATTTAACTAGTTGAATTGGTGTTAAAAATACACGACAAAAATTAATGTTCCATAGGCGTCCGTGAAAATTCTATAAAAGGGTGAGAAAAAAAATGTATCCGTGATAACTCAAAAACCACTTAACGGATAACCTACAACATGCAGCATAACAATTTTGTTTACATAGGCGTTCCTAAATAGTAGAAAAGAGGGCAAAATAAATTTTATAATAAAACTAAAAAAAATCAATTAATTTGCGTTCAAGAACTTGGCCTAGATCTGAAATATAAAATATCTGCGTATAAATAGTGCCTCCAAAGAGAAGAGAAAGGCACAAAACCCAATACTTAAAAAAAAATAGCTGATGTCTAAAACAAAACAAAAATTTATTAAATTTAGATAAATGACAAAAAGGTCATAAAATTATTACTTTTACACTTAAATATGGAGAGCTATTCGTGCCTCGAGGGCAACAGCTAGTTTTTTAATGTTACGGCATGAGGATTCGTTTCACTGCAAAGATGGCAATTGTGTGAGTTAAAAAGACCATTGTTTGTAAATCGAGTCTGAGAAAATTTTAAATTGATTGTTTTTTAACGTCGTCATGGCAGCTGTCATCGCTAACTAACTAAATTTGAAAAACAGCATTTTCGTAATAAAAAAATATTTCGAAAACTAAACATTTTTCTAATAGAAAAATTACACAAAGTTACCCATATTTATGATATGTTGTGTATGGACTTATAGTATGTTATATCAAATATTATTGTGTACATTAATCTTTGGTTATATTATCCAAAATAAATAAGTCATATTAGATACAAACATTGTATTTTGAGCATTTGTTGAATTTCTTGTAATTGGGTGAAAATCTGTTAGGCTAGTAAAAAAATAAAATAAATAAATAACTGGAAGCGCCACACTGCTAAATTTCCAACATTTTCCATGGCGTACTTTTAGAGAAATCGATGGCGTCGATTCGCCGTGCGGACACCCGGTACATAAATATGGATAATCAAAATAAACAATAAATATATTTCAATCAAATCGTTAAAATACTATTTTACGCTACTAAAGAGAACTACATACTTAAGAACTATCTATCAAATTTTATTGCAGTAGGATTATATGCCATAACTAATTTACCCCAACTGTAAAAGTTTTAACAAGAAGGAAGAAATTTTAGATTGTTATCTGCTTTTCAATGTTGGATATACCAATTAGCCTCTAGCGTTAGACAAGCTTGTTTGCAGACATTCTAAAAGTTGCGATAAAACACCAATTTATCGGCTGACTAAATCCACGTACGGCTCCAAAATTGAATGTGCACTTTTTCTGAAGCCATTAAATCTAATAAGGCTTATATTGTATAGTTTTTTTTTCTGAACAATGTGTGATTATATTTAAATTCATAATATGCAATATAAAGAATATTATGTTGAAATAAAAACTCTTCAGAAATTGAATAAAGTGTTGAATTTCCAAGTTTAATATATTATTGCTTCGGTTTTGGTTGTTTTTGTTCTATTTTTGTGGTTGGGACTTTTTATGATTAATAATGATTTTTAGTATCAGGCTATTTCGACATAAAGATTTTTAAAATTGAACTGAAACGAATGGTTGAATTATTTAATATTATTGAATAAATAAAGTAAGCAAGTACAAACCATATAATATATTGTAAGCTTAACAACTATAACAAGGCTCAAAACTATCACAATAACTAACAATCTACAAAAGTGGTTACAAATAAACATAGGTAGTTCTAAGGCTATCAAATTGGGGATTCTTGTGAATAACACTTGCACACACAGTCAATATAGATTGAAGTTGAACACGACAACTGTTTATATTATGTATTATTATACATATAAACAAATGAAAGGATAAATATACGATATACTGGCCTCGAGTTGTCCAGCGGTGATTAACAGTTTGTCCCTATACCAATAATAATTGTAAGTATACTTACAGCGTAATCTTTATTTATTTGTCTGATGCGTAATATAGTGTCCCGTTGATATTTTATATAATATTTTGTATCTTCGCTCAAGCTTAATGAATTTGCCAAATGGATAAAAATGTATAGACAATTTTGACATATTTTTTCCGGAGATGATATGAGTCTCGAAAAATTCACTTAATTCGGGTTATAAAACTGTACGTAGCACTACTCGCACCCCACACGTCAACGTGAAGTGTAAATAATAAACAAATCCCTCCGCGGGGTTGCCACACATTTATATCTGTAGAACTGTATTTTTGTGAATCATATTATATTTGATTGATTTCTTGACGTTAAATAGTATATGAACATATGATGGAAGCCGAATACAAAAATAAATATTGTATAGTTCTGCAATGTAAGAACACTGTGACCAACCCTAATAAAAATTTACACTGGGATGTGAAATAAGAGTTCTAATTCTATGAATAAAACGAACAATTTGCAACAGTGTTAGATTTTATTAGTAAAAAAGTAAAGGTTATGTCGGCTACAAACATTTTTGTGATTATTTTCTTGTTATGCCACTTCTATGTTTGTTTATCTTTCTGAGGTTTATCTATGCTATAACTATAAGCGCGGCGAATTGCTTTGAACCCACGTACA
This sequence comes from Apoderus coryli, assembly GCA_911728435.2. NCBI lineage: Eukaryota > Metazoa > Arthropoda > Insecta > Coleoptera > Attelabidae > Apoderus > Apoderus coryli. Next base: position 6,034,579 of record OU452215.1, on the reverse strand, counting down.
TCAGACGTACCGACACGAGGTGAAGTAACTGTCGATTATTGTAACTGTGGTAGTACATAGACTTTGCTATTACCTATTTGATACACTTATAGATATTAGCACAGTAAAAATAGTACCTCATTAATGGTAAAATACAAGGTTTAGTACAGTTAAAATCGTTATTACGATAATCGATGTCGGTTTCAAGAACAAAATGGTTACCTAGCGCACTGTCAACTTAATGTTTTAAACGAGATTTGAATAGATGCCTGCCTCTGTAAAATAAAATTGAACTGTCACGTATTAATTCATAATAATTATAAATTTCTGACTTATTTTAGCCTATCGTAAATTGCAACATGAAATCTTTGACGTGATTTAATTTATTGGTTTTGAATGTGCTATTATGAGGTATAATATACTAATTTAAATTTTTCTCTTTTGACAGGTTATAGGAGTAGTATCAGTGTTTTTTATCTGTGTATCCATCCTGTCGTTCTGCCTCAAAACGCATCCAGACATGAAAGTTCCAGTGATAAAAACAGTATACGTTCGAACAACAGGCAACGACACCGATTTCTTCATAGAAAAAGAAGACACAGACGCCCACATAGCATTTTTCTACATCGAATGCATATGCAACGCATGGTTTACGTTCGAAATCTTAATAAGATTCATCGCCAGCCCGAGTAAATTTTTATTTGTACGATCCTCTGTAAATATCATCGATTACATAGCTACAGCGAGCTTCTACATCGACTTGTTGTTAAGAAGATTCGCTTCCCATTTGGAAAATGCAGATATCATGGAGTTTTTTTCCATTATACGAATAATGCGTTTATTTAAGCTGACACGACATTCGTCAGGCTTGAAAATTCTAATACAAACTTTTCGTGCGTCAGCAAAAGAATTAACGTTGTTAGTGTTTTTTCTCGTGCTGGGAATCGTGATATTTGCTAGTTTAGTTTATTACGCTGAAAGGATTCAAACAAATCCGAATAACGATTTCATCAGTATACCGTTGGGGTTGTGGTGGGCATTGGTCACAATGACCACAGTGGGGTATGGGGATATGGTGCCTAAGACTTATATTGGAATGTTTGTTGGTGCGCTGTGCGCGTTAGCCGGTGTATTGACGATAGCACTGCCTGTGCCTGTTATAGTTTCTAATTTTGCAATGTACTATAGTCATACTCAGGTAAGCAATTAGGTTAAGTTTCTGATATAATCTAATGCCCAATAAATACCGGGTTATTCATTATCGTTGCAACAAACGAAAACTGGAGATTCCTTACAGTAATTTAAGCTTTTTTTGCCATTGAACTCATGTCCGCAAATGCTTCGTTATCGAGATACAGGGTGTCCAAATTTAGTGGTTAAATTGACGTTTTTGTTAATTTCTCAAACACTAGCTAACCGATTTTGACAAAATTGTACATACATTTGGGGACCGATAACCTAAAATAATCAGAATTATTGTGGCTTTCATAGCTCTTCATTGGCGTAGATATAGGGGACATTTGGGTAAACTTTACACATAAATTAATCAAAGAGCGCTTTGACAAGCTTCACTATTTTAAATTATTACTTTTTGTAAAAAGAGCAACTTATAAGCTACAAAAAATTGTCGACGCGTTTGCTACCTTTTTCCATAATGTTTTCTCTTAAATCATCTAGTTATTTTGCGCCGAATGTTCCTGGAAGCTCTAATACTGTCAATATCGAGCAGATTGAGCTGTCAGACATATTTGCAGCTTCTAAACGCCTTAAAAATAAATTTACCTCTGGAAATGATCATATTCCCTCTTTTTTTGTCCGAGATTGCATTTCTGACTTAGCTCTTTCATTACAGTCAATTTTCAATCTAATTTTGAAGTCGGGAATGTATCCGGATCTATAGAAGGTAACTAAAGTTGTTCCAGTCTTTAAATCCAGCGAAAAGTCTAATGTTAATAATTATCAACCAATTTCTCTATTGTGCAATTTTTCTAAATTATTTGAATCAATTTTATATGATTAGATCTATACAGCTGTATCTCTGAAACTCTTGATCACGGCGGTCAACTGGATGTAAACTATACTGATTTAACCAGATCCTTCTATAGGCTAGACCATGGCATATAGCTGAGTAAACTGCATATGTATGATGGATTTCCTTCCGGCTTGATATACTCGTATTTATGCAACTCATACTTGCATGATCGGAAACAATATGTCTTTTACAACGGCTTTAAATCTTGTGGGTTCTAACTTAGGTCCATTGTTGTTCCTTCTTTTCATCAATGACCTGGACCCGTGTTTACTTGAGCGTACTCTATTTTTCGCAGATGACTAGCAAATCTTCGCCTCCATAGATTCAGTAGCAGATTGCAAAACCTGCAGCATGATTTGTGTGCTCTAGAAAGGTGGTGCGACAGTAACAAATTGTCTCTTAACATTCGTAAATGCACGTGTCTGAACTTTACACGTAAAACAACGTTTATTGACTATCCGTATGCAATCTGCACAAATAAACTTGAACGATGTCGGGTATTCACGGATTTTGGTGTTACCTTCGATCAGAGGTTCCAGTTTTTGGAGCATATAGAAAGAATGGTTGGTGAGGCATCTCGCATGTATGGCTTTAGGATGCGTAACTGCAAAGGCTTCAATGATACCTCTGCCTTTATCACCTTGTTGAATGCCTATGTGAAGTCGAAATTGGAGTATTCTTCCATCATCTGGTATCGTCAGTATAATATTCATAATCTAGAGGTCGAGCAAATTCATCGTAGATTTTTGAAATATAAAGTTTTTAGAACCGATGGTGCTTATCCAGTAAGAGGTTTCGATCATGAATTGTTACTATCACGTTTTGACGTTCAGAGTGTGGAGTACCGAAGAATTCAGTGCTCATTAACCATCTTATATAAATTGCTTAGAGAAAAAAATCGACTGCTCTGTTCTGCTATCATGCTTGAATTTGTTAGTTCCTAGGTTAAATACCAGATCGAATGCAACATTTCACTTACACAGAGCTAGAACCAATGTACTGTTATGATCGCCTGTTCATGTCATGTGTTCTAATTTTAATAGAGTTTCTGATAGGTGTGACATTTTTGCAACTACAGTCAATCACTTGAAAATGGTAGCTGCAGAGACATTTGTGGTTTAGGTGTGTGTATGTGTGCGGAATTAATTAGGATTTATAAATTAGTATTCATGAGTTTATTTAAGCATTTAATTTTTTAGTTTGTAATATTGTCCTTTAAATGGGAAACTGTTGCGCAATAAACGCTTTATTTATTTCAAAAAATTAATTACGTCGATATTGTGGTTTCTATCATTTTTATAGAAAACCATAAATTGCCAGTTAATGGTAGATTTAAATCAAACTAACGCTAACCAGAAATCCAAATGAAAAATCAAAGTTGCCATGGAAAACGAATGTCGCAACAATAAAAAAACTTTGACTGCAACAAAATAAAATTGGTTTATTATATTGCGAATGTTTTTTTTTTTAATTAAAATGAGATTTTCAATCGAAGAATATGCAGATATGGTGTTTTGGTATGGTTTGTGTAATGCAAATGCAAGATCAGCGGCCCAAGAATACCAAATTAGGTATCCTAATCGACGTCATCCATATCCCAAAACATTTACGGCTACATTTCACAGGCTTAGATCGACAGGCAGCATTCTACCTAGAGTTAACGAACGACCGCATCGTCTAAATATTCAAACTGAAGAAAACATAGTGGATTTACTTTTAGACGCTCCGAAAATAAGCACTAGAAGAATATCAACTCAACTGGCATTACCTCAAACAACTATTTGGAGAGTATTAGATCGAGAAATGCTGTATCCCTATTTTGTAATTGGGTTCTTGGTAAGCATCAAGAAGATGAAATATTTTTAGAGAAAGTGCTCTGATCAGATAAAGCAACTTTTACTAGAGATGGTAAATACAAACCATAATGAACATGTTTGTTCTTTAAACAACCCTCGTGCTATTAGGCCGCGAAATTTTCAAGAACGTTTTAGTATAAAAAAAAAAAGTTTGGGGTGGCATATTTAACAATCAATTATTGCCGTTGTTCGTAATTAGTGGGAATTCAAACTCAAATCAATACAGTCATTTTCTACAAAACCGCCAACTCGAATTTATTGAGAATGTACCTCTGAATATTGTTCAAAACATGTGGTATCAACATGACAGAACCCCAGCGACAAGTAACAGAAGTTTTAAATCAACTGTTTGGAAACAATTGGATGATTTGAGAGGTCCAATTGAGTAGCCTTCACGGCAACTTTGATTTTTTATCTTGATTTCTGGTAAACGTTATTTTGATTTAAATCTACCGTTAACTTGCAATTTATGGGGTTCCATAAAAATGGCAGGAACAACAACATCGATGTAATTATTTTTTTTGTAGCTTATAAGTCGCTCTTTGTCAAAAAATAATAATTTAAAATAATTAAGCTTTTCAAAGCTGTCTTTAATTAATTTATGTGTAAAATTGACCGAAATGCCCCATATATCTACGCCACTGAACAGTTCATTAAAGTCCAAATAATGCAGATTTTTTTAAGTTATCGGTGCCCAACTGCATGTATAATTTTGTCAAAATCGGTTAACTAGTTTTTGAGAAATGAACAAAAAAGCTAATTTGACCAATAAATTTGGACACCCTGTATCTCGCTAACGAAGCATTTGCGGACATGGTTCAACGGCAAAAAATGCTTAAATTGTTTTCAGGAATCTCCAGTTTTCGTTTGTTGCCACCATAATGAATCACCCTGTATACAAATATACAAGGCATATACTTCTATATGAATATACAGTTTATTAAGTATGTTTGCAAACTTTAAATAGAGAAAAAAATTCATACAAGCCTGGGTTCCCAACGGCCCTGTTTTTCAAACAAAGTATATTGTACTGTGTGTGCTATTTTCGACACGTTTACAGGGTATCTCCATAATTTTCTGAAGTAATCCATTACGGAGAGGAGCGATGAGTTCTAGCAAATGAAACGACGTCAGCTCCACAAAATAATCGTATATATTAATTATATTTAAACCATGAAACTAATGTCAGACATGTTTCAAGACTACAAGTCTCATCATAACCACCCTGCCGAATTCTATGTTAGAGTAGGTCAGGGCTGAGATGATTAAAATCACGTTTCAAATAAGATTTTAATCAGCATGATTTTTTTTTGTTATGATTAATTTAAACAAGAGCTTTAATTTGTTTTTACTTAAAATGTATTTGTTCATGTGTGTTTGCATTTTTTTATTAGAAAAGGCTAGGAAATAATGCTGAGTTTTTGCCATTTTCCCAACATTTTACTAAAATGGATTCTGCCCGGATCTGGATGCTACTAACATATCGAATGCGATACAAGAAGACCATAAAAATATTTACATTAAATTGACTTTTATTTTCTACCTCATATAAAATGCGCAGCATTTTACATCCCTGAAGTATTGGTTTTGTTGGTTGTAATTTTCCTGCTGACAGGATTTCATCAGTCCAAATTATATTTTCTAACATACTATTCACATCACCCGGATGTAACCTTTGAAACCTGATGCATGAATATTGATGTAGCCGGTGGAGCGAAAACATTCTTGAGTAGCGAAGTATGAAAATCTTTATTCTATATAGGCACATATTAATTTTCTGGTAGGTATGAAAATATCCCCCAATACTTTACTAGGTACCGATATGCGTTATTGGTTTTAGTGTAATAATTGTTATTCAAGCTACTTATCACAATATTAGTCTTGTGAAATTTTTGCCAATGTCGTCTTTGGTTAATTGAGATATTTCAAATCGAATGCATGACCAGTAAATTTAATAATAAGTAATTATTAAGATGACTTTCCTTAAAGTTTCATAAAATAACTAAAAAATTTCTTCACTACGTAGATTTTCAACTCTAACATATTTGTACAACAAACAAAACAGTATCGAAACATCAAACTATTATTATTATTATTATAAAAACAATAAATGTACCTTTAATAATAATAATAAAACGGCCATTGACCGAAGTCCTTGAGCCTATACAAAGTTTAAATTAATACTATATACCTATTTATTACATATTGACTGAATATTGCAAAATTCTGAAGTTGAATTTTCAATTTTGGACGTGACTTATGATATCATACTGCCGTACACTGGCTTAGTTGCGGAAAAGTTCTTAAGCGCTTTTTTGAACTTCGAGCAGAGTTCGAATGAGCAGCAATCGCTCTGCCAAAGATTTCTTAACGTTCCTAACATTTTAATGACAATTATAGAGCTCAATTTAAAAAAAGAAAACTTGTTTGTGCAAGTCGTCAATATTATCACTACAAAAATTCGTAAACGAAAAGTATCAGAGCACGAATGCGCATGAGCTCTAAATTTGATTGAAAACAACGAAGTAAATGTTTTCGTCCTATGTAAGCGGAAGTACGATACAAATAAAATTATTACTGTTGTTCAGGACCATCTTTATGTTAGCGAAGTTTCAGAAAGACTCCCATAATGGTACTTTACCACAATTTTTAATAGATTCGTAAGGTACCTACTTACGAGATGAACCCTGAATGGAATTATTAAAATATTCGTATTATAAACAATAAGAAACTACTGGTATTATAATCAATACGAAACTACTGGGGTATATAAAAAGTCAATATCTTTCTTCAATATTACTCGGGAAATTGATAATATTCCTATTTCACAATAACGATAGAAGTTTTCATTTCCCTTAAGATTGCCAGAGTTTAGCTAATGAAATTGGTGTTTGATTTCCGTTTATTTTCATTCTTGATTTCCGGAGGTAGTCCATAGCGTTATTAAATATTTTATTATTTGCTCTTTCATGCTAAATGGAGAAAGAACATCTAATACGATGTTCATCTTCCGATAAATGTATAGCAAAAGTTGCGAGAAATGTAATTTATTATTACTTTCTATAATATTTGCGTTTTTTTTAGCATATTTAAAGTTTAAACCTGTCCTACAAAAATAGGGATTTGAAATATGCTAATAGCGCGGACCTATACAGGATGAGTTACGAGGAACTGTACATACTTCTACCATAAGGAGAGGCACATTAGGGGATCCTCAAATGACCATTAACAATTGTCTCCTTGTTTTCATTATTAATATACAGGGTGAATGGATCTTCACCAAAACAATGTTTCGTCATATATTTTCAATGATTAAGTCGATTTATCTCATTTTTTTATAAAAGTGTGTATTGGTGCCTGGCAACTAACTGACGTATTCAAAATTGAGAAAATCCAGGTCCGTCTTGGAAAAAATTTGTGGAACTTCTTCATATTCAACACTTTACCTTGTATATGATTTTTCAAAAATCTGATATAACTTTTTCCAGAGGGCATAAATAGACAGTTAGACCTGGTATTTGAATTTTTGGTTACCCTCACCTCACATTTCCAATTAAAGATTCATTTTAGAGCCAAATTGAATACTGGCAATAATGAAGTATCTTACTGTCTAATAATGTTTAGTTATTAATTTTATTATTTTCATGGCACACTAAATTAATTAGTCAAAGTAATATACGAAAATAGTGAAAATGCTTAAAAATGTTACACTGCCGATATTTCAAAAACTACGCATTTTCGAAATCAGTAACCTATTAGAAAGTTTCTTTAATTTTTAATGATACGTTATAACATCGTTTTCGGTATAATTTTTTGACCACCCTGTATGAATAAATCAGAAATTCTCGTACGTATCGGAAAAAGGAGACTTTATTTAATAAGAAAACGCCTGCAAAATGATTCCTAAAAATTTCTTTATAAGAAAAAAATGTTATTATTATTGAGCCCTAAAATGTCAGTTTTGACATAAATCTTGATATACGTCAAAAACGGTTGGATTTAGGTATATAACCTGATACATGAAACATATCTAGAATCTTATGTGGAATCCAAAAATATCATAATACATAGGGTGTTCCATTTAAAATAACAAAGTCACTATCAACTTTCGGTATAACCGGAAGTGCTCAGCGGTTGGTATTATGATATTTGAATAGACCATATTCGGTAATACATATAACAAAATTTTCCATATTTAATTTAAAGTAGTCTCCGAAATATTTTAATGGGCCGTCACCATAGGACACCCTGTATATATGATGTCCTGCGAAATATATGTATTTTTATATAAAAAAATAATATATTTAATACAATGTAATTTGAATACAAACTGTAAAAAAAATAATAGAATGGCCTGAAGAAGGCGATAAACCATCGCCGAAACGTCGTAATAAAGTTGGACAAGCGAAATGTAACTTTCCGCTAAAAATTAAAAAAAAAAGAAAATTTAAAACCCAAAGAAAAAATTAATAACAGCATTGAATTGTAATATTTAAATTATTTTAGGCTCGCGCCAAATTACCTAAGAAACGTAGAAGAGTATTGCCAGTGGAACCAACAAGAGGTCCACGAGTGCCTGGTCAAACGCCGCAGGGAGCTCCTCCAGGAGGACCACCAACGGGCCCTGCAGCAGCTCAAAATCGAAGAATGAACGCCATTAAGTCCAATCATCCGAAAGACATGATGGGTGCCCCTATGCCTAAATTAGGTATGCAAAATACAATTTGTTTTAATATACACAGAAATACAGTTATTCCCTAAATGGTAAATAATTTATGCAGTACCTTAATTTTATATCAATACAAACAGATACCTATTTAAATCATTTTATTTATTACAGTAGATTTGTTCTCACGCACTACCAAGTTTAAAATATAATGGGAAATGTGTACATAAAGTCTCACACAAAAAAAATATGCATCAATAAAAATGCTTCAAATATCTTAGAAATAATAATAATAATACGTTTATTAGTTCTAAGAAAAACATTACACAAATCAATTCTGGGATATACATGATAAAATTATTATTATTAGAACTAAAAGACGTTAATTGTCAGCCTCTCAAATAAGTTGTGTGCTGTTGAAGCCTTAGAAACAAAAAACTTATTACAACTATATTAAAGGTACTTAATAGTTGATAACCAACACCAAACTACACATTACAATAATGAGGCTGAACTATAAAATAATGATTAATAAATTAAGACAAAGAATCAAAATATTCAAAGAGACTAAATACTATCTAGCAATTTATCCTTTAGTTCAAATTTAAACATCTTTAAACTTTGGGAGAGATAAGTCCTTATTCACAAATCGGTTAACCAGCGTGGCCGCATTATAGGAAAACGATCTCTTAAATAGTTGTTTTTTATGAGTTGGAACTGTTATTAGACTTTTGCGTCTAATGTTCAAATTATGGATATCAGTCCGATAAACAATGTTTTCTTCAAGATACATTTAATGAAATCCCTCAAGTTACCAACTAATGACAAATCTAAAGGCCATTCTGTGTAAACTGCCAATGTTAATTATATAGTGTGTCCACGAAAAAGAGATCAATCTGTTTGTGTATATGCCAATGACTTCTTGGAATGACGAAAATTGATTTCAAAATAACATAAATTTCGGTAATTTGATTCGTTTTAGAGATAATTTGAAAAATACAAAATTTTGTCAGATTTTATTTTTTCATAAATAAAATATTTATTACCAGGTTAATACATAATTTGATATGTCCATTAATTTCTTAATTTTTTTATGATTTAAGTTTAAGTGAAAATCATGTAAAATAAATAATAATTTAGTCAGAATTCAAAATGTCTCACTGATTTAATTAAACTAAGTTTTTTATAATTTTTTCCTTGAAAATATGTTTATAAATGTACCAGATTTCATATGAACGTGGAAAAATATTTTTTTATAATAAATTCTAACATCCTGTTTATTGAACATCAAGCTTTGAATTGAAAATTGCAATAATAGAAGTTCCATTAACTAAATATAGTTAATGGATTGGCCTCTTATTCACGGCGCCCTATGTATTCAATTATTATAAATCCGTTAGTGCAATCCACAAAATAACTGCCTATCTATAGAAATTTAACCCTTATGGCGCTTTTGAATTCACTGTTACAAAGGTCCAGGCACATTGTCGTTAGTAGCACCGAATATATACGGTATACGGTAACCTGGTCCATAAATTAGATTATTTGTTAAACCCTCGTATTTTTATTGCGTGACGTACAATATTTTTTGATGTAAACATAATTATCATTTATTTTATACAGAGTGTCCCGAAATTAACTTAAACTAATTTAAGGGGACATTCTACAAGCGAAAATAAGATTTTTTTTCATATGAACATATATCGAAAAATGCTACATTTTTCAGATAGGTACAGGGTGTTATTTGTAAATTTCTGACGATGGGTTTTTAGTAATATTTCCGAAACGCCTCTCGATATCAAAATGGAATTTAGCACACTTACGTATCTTTGTAGGATTATTAAAAAATACGACATCCCATGGGTAGGAAAATGTCAGGGGTGGGTTAGGTTGGGGAGGTCAGAACAAATTTTGTCCCAACTTTTTTTCTGTGCGCTTTTTTTAACTTTTTTTTTATAAACAATAATAAATTTGAGACTTTTGTACATAAAAAATGTTTACTTGTTTCAACGCTAGAAGAAGCCGTTTTCAAGATAAATGTCTTTGAATATTTTTATGCAACGTCTCCAATATTATTATACGGCTACGATAATATTACTAAGAACCCATTGTCAGGAATTTACAAATAACACCCTGTATCTGAAAAACGAAGCATTTTTCGATATATATGTTGAAATAATCTTACTTTCGCTTGTAGAACGTCCCCTTAAATTATTTTAAGTTAATTTCGGGACACCCTGTATAATAAAGTTAATAAGAAATACTAGAAATAGACAAGGGATACAGTTATTGCAAATTTGCGAATTCACAAAACAAATAAAGTAAAAATCAACGAACTGTTACTTGACAATAAATCGCAAAATTGTTACCATAGTAACGAGATCAAGGCGTCAACACTATATTATCAAACAGCGATTGGAAAAATGAAAAATTAGTGACCGGAAAAAGCTTTTGCCGGTCCCTAATGTCCATTTTCCGGTCTTGATCGCCCAAACGCTACGCTACGAAAAATTTTCTAGATAGTGTCTAGTTTCTTGTCGGTTTTAAAAAAATATATTTTTGAAATTATATAATATTTGAACCTGATCGGAAATACACAGCAGTATTCCCAAGCAAGAGAACGAAACTTTTTCAAATGCAACTCATGTAAAAGTAATAAGTAAGTAAGTTTTCATAAATTCCTTTTCAGTACCTAATTATATACATTATATATTACAATAACAAAAAAAAAATCTACGAAACGACCGTCTGGTGAAAGTACAGTGTGACAGACAAACTCTCGAATTTCAAGCCATAAACGAGCCCGATTTAAAAAAATATATACAATTTTAAATGCTTACGCCCATAAGAATATAATGCTGGACCAGGCAATTCCGGCGCCTGTTTTTATACCTAAACTTCATGTTGTAGAATAACGTTCTACGGGTAGTTGTTGTGTGGTACAAACACAAATTTATTTCTCCTCCAAAATAGCAATCACTTTTGAATAGACCACTTAAACAGAATATCAAATTTCGATGGACGTGTAGAGTAATAGAGTAAAAATAAGTGATACACGTCCTATTTTTTGAGTTTAGTTTAATGTCGCAATTACATCAAGGCTAACTTGATAAGTTTCATGTTTATTGGGCGATTTTCTTTTTTGCCATTTTTTCCGTTCCGAAAAATTTGTAACTCCCTGTATCTCGAAAAGGACGGCTCCTTTGGCAAAAATTTATATATTAAGCTACATTTATTTTAAGCAGTTCTATCATCTATAGCAATTTGGCCATGTCTTTCTGAAACACTCTGTATATTATATAATATAATGATTTGTGCAAGTTATCACCACTGGTTTTTTAGACGGGACACCTTCTATATTATGTCATTACTTGATTACAATTTTTTGTCTCTTTATAAATCCATATGTAATATGAATTTTCTCGGTTTTTTGGTAGATATTTATCGGTTTCTGTTTATAAAAACCATTAAATTTGTATATTTATAACGTCGCATTTTTTTATTCATTTTATAATAACGACATAGAACGTTTCGTGCTAATATTCAGCACATCCTGTTGTATATATGTATTGAATTATCCCTCGTATATATTGTTTAGTTTAAATACCTTATCTCCTTTTGTTCAGGCTTTTAATATACCGAAATGTGATTTAGTTTTCAGTTGTATTTAGAATAGAAATGAATAAATGTTGAGTTTAACAGATATATAAATTTCGTATTTATTTACAAGTATATTAAATTAAATATTTAAATCAAATATATAACAAGCTACAACAATTATGAAATAAAATCATTAAAACATAGATATACATAATAAATCCTGATAGAAATTATTCTTTTATACAATAATAATTAACTGTTTTGAAAGTATAACCAAACAATACTCTTATTTTTGTTGATGTCAACGGATATAATAAAATGATACAGATGCACATATAACTCACCTTTAGGAAATGAAACAATCTACAAAACACCAAACATACAAAGAAATAAATATCATTCAATCTCATGTCGTTTTTAACATTTGTTTTTGTATTCACTTAGCAGATCTCTTCGATTTGACTTAAGCGTAGCAAAACTAAGATTTTCCCAGAGACGAGTCGATTGTTATAACCAAACATTTCTTGAATTTGCTTGGCCCAATTACACCTAGTATCGCAGCAGTCACACAGACGCAACAGTCTCAAAAAACAATTTAGGATATCGAGCATCAGCCATGGCTAGAACCTTGCATAACCAGTCCAAGGCCATTTTAAATAGGAGGTAAGATAAGATATTCCGACCTCAAGCCGCAACATAGAACCTGAAGTATTCTTAGGCAAGACTAAAAGGCGCTTGAAATATCCACTCTGTGCTTTCTCCATGTCTGTGTTTACACAATTTACTATCCACTTTGGTACACTTCAAGCATCGTTAGAAATGTCAAACGGAAAACTATTATCACAAGAAGTTTAAAAGTACAAATATGGAATATTATTCTGAAAAATTTAGCGAGATTTGACGTGTTCTAAAGGCGTATATGTCCGACCGAGTGAAGATAACATAAATACGGATCCTAAAATGTTTTCGTCATATATTAACGCAAACAATCGTGACTCTCGAATACCTGGTGTAATGAACGATGGCAATCGGATGACCCTCAACAAATTGTTGAAGCATTTGCCAGCTATTTTGGGAGCGTTTTGTCGGATCGGAGGACAATTGTGCTGCGAGATCTGACTTGGTGGCAGATCGCGAGTATCTTTTAGATGACATTTCTGAAGAGGAGATTTTTTGGGCTGCCCGAAAATTGAAAAATAAGTTTACTTCTGGTCCGGATGAAATACCCTCTTTTTTGTAAAGGATACAATAACTGTCCTTTCCAGTCCCCTATCTAAAATTTTTTATTTGATTTTCAGGACTTATTTTTGTTTTTCCGCAGGATTGGAAAGTTGCGAAGGTGTGTCCGATTTTTAAGAGCGATGACAGGGCTTGTATTTGTAATTATAGACCTATATTTATATTATCAAATTTCTCAAAGCTGTTTGAAATTATTTTATATCAGAGGATTTATAGCCTAATTTATCAATAAATCAACACGGTTTTATCGGTGGCAGGTCCACGCTTACTGATCTGTCTGTGTTTACACAATTTAGTTTAGAAACTGTTGATGGAGGAGGGCAGGTCGCCGTGATTTACACGGACTTTGCCAAAGCATTTGACGGGATAAATCACGTGTTTCTGTTGAACAAGCTTACTGTGTTTGGGCTTGGAGCTGGAACTGTTTCGCTAATCCATTCCTATATCACTAGAGAGAGAATGCTCTTTGCGGACGATATGAAAATATTTACTTCCGTTAATAATTAAACAAGATGTCAACTACAAAGTTTAGAATTAAGACGAAAAATTCATGCAGTAAATTTCCTTTTTAATATATTGCATAGTAAGATTGATTGCGCTGAACTCTTGCAAAAGTTGTGTTTTTTGGTACCAAGGCAAAATTCGAGATCTTCTAATTTATTTTATAACGACCGACCTAGGACCAATTTATTGATGAAGGCGCCTGTCTACACAATGTGTCAGACATATAACTTAATAAGCGATGAGAGTAATATTTAAAATTCCCGGTTTTTTGGCCCACCCGGTCTAGACAATTTGCATCTGCATTTGTAAAGAGAAAAAAAAATGGAAACAAACGATGATATAATATACAGGGTTTCGCTTTGAAAAAAACAAAGTTAGTAGTGGTAATATGCAAAATTAAACATATAAAATTTTTGGCGAACACCCCTGTATATTACGTAAATACCTGTTAAAACTAGCTTTAGCTAACTATAATAACGGATATGTCAAAGAAAAAAGGCATTGGTAAAAAATGAAGATCAATAACTCAAATAATCATGTGAGCCTTGATTTGATTCAACTGAACTCAAAAAAAAAACAATAGAAAGTCATCTGTCACAATTAGTTCCAATTAATTGAGCTTTCAGCTTAATACATATTTTTTATTAGCTACCTATTTTTCCCAAAAGGTGATGCATAAATTATTTACAAATTTTAAATAAAAATTAATTAAATTACTCACACCTGTTTGAAACAATAATTCATGCTTAATGTTCGGCTTAATTAAATGGATTTTTACAAATATACATTTACATGCTATTTTTAAGCTGTATAGAGAGCCAAAACAATTTAGCTGTAGTTCACATAAATGTAATCCTCATTTTATACTTTGTAAAAACTGTTGTATTTTTAAAAATTGTATCTGCAACAATGCTGCATTTAATTTTGCTGCGACACGTAACATGTCATACTCATAGCTAAAAAAATTCACGTGCAAAACTCGCAGATAGTGAAGATTACACGCAATCCCACGTAGTAATGGCAACGAACAATTTGAAAGGATACAATCAGAGGCAACTTTGAAATGGAACAAAAAAGGTTGGAAAATGTGTGGATTTATCACATTCATTTTGCTGTTTACATATATTATGGATTTTTACTTTTTTTTGGGAATATTGCTTGCGCATGTGCTTTGAAGGATTGTGAGTGTTTCCCTTATACACTGAGAGGCCGTTGTACAAAAAAATACGTCATAAGATAATCGAAAGGACCGCGTTTGTGATTAATGTATGTAATAAAGTTATAGTAGGTGTACCAAATGTAAAAATAGCCGATCATATACCGGGTGAAAATAAAAACAGTGAACAAACCGCTACGCTAAATCCCTCTATAAGGGTCTTCATTTGTCACCATACATCTGAAATAGATCATTGTTAAACGGCAACCGGTACAATCATAACCGTACCAATGATAACAAAAGAAAAATAAGTACGATATCAATAATTTTATCAAATATGACTTAGTTTTGTTTTTGTGTTTACATAATTTTTATGAAATGTCGTTGTGTTTTTTTCTCGTGTATGTCCAATTGATCAACTAGCTTTTCGATAAACCCACCACTGATGATGAGGCCGGGTGCCTCGAAACATGTATGGTGACGAATGAAGACTCTTAGAGGGATTTATTAAACTTATTTTGTGGAGATTGACTTTTATTTCCCCATATCGAATATCGCACTCGACTTTTCCAACTTTTTTATTTATTGTATTTTTTCAATTCTTCCTTCGTTTACGAGATAACAATTCAAACCTTACGCCTGGTCATACCTCACTGTGCTGATGTAATTTGCAACATTTTCAATGAGTCTGTTCTTACAGTCACATGCCATAGGTCCCTGACAATTGGAAAATGGCGAATGTTACACCGTTACCCAAAGTTCAGTGTCCTTCAAGTTATAACGATCTGCGCCCAATTAGCATACTTCCCGCAGTGTCCAAGATATTTGAGCGCATCATTGGTAGTCAAATTATTAATTACGTACGGGACCATAATATTTTGACATCTATACAGTCGGGTTCTCGCGCTAAGCATATTACTGCAACTGCACTTTTGAGTGCCACCAATGACCTTGCTACAGCTCTGGATGACTCGAGATTGACAGTACTTGTTTTGCTGGATCAGAGTAAGGCGTTTGATCTAGTCAATTTTGAGTTGTTAATCGCCAAGCTTAGGTACCTCGGGTTTGATGAATCGTCGCTGAGCTGTTTTACAGGATACTTATATGGTCGAAAGCAGAGAGTAAAGTTACATCGAGAGTTCTCGGGATGGTTACAAACCAGAAGTGGTGTCCCACAGGGAAGCATTCTTGGACCGCTTTTGTTCTCTCTTTACATTTTTGACATTTTAAAATCATTTCAGCACTCCAATATACATATGTATGCAGATGATATACAAGTATATTATCTAGTAGTAGTATTATCTCTTGGGTTCAAAAAGTTCGCGATTTAGGTGTTGTGATTGACTCTCATTTGAATTTCAACGAGCATTGCAGCAGTGTATGCAAGAATTCCCTTTTTAAATCTCTAAGTCTAATAAGCTCAAATTGATTAAAGCTCTAATTTACCCACAACTTGATTATTGTTCTTCTGTTTATTTTTATTTTTTGTTCGAGTACAATAGGTTGAAGTTGCAGAGAGTGCAGAACTCATGTGTTCGATTTGTGTGCACAGTTCCTTTTGCGGCACTCTTTTTTATGAGAGATTGGGCGTACCGAGGTTGAATGCTAGATTCGAGTACCTATACACTTCATTACTGCATAAAATGATGTTAATATAGGGGTTAATACATTTACAATCCCTAAGCATCACACATCACAATTTCAGGGTTCATTTTCATATATGGCCTCATTGTTTTTAAATAAAGTGATTGATCTAATTCACTTTTCATTAAACTTATTTCAGAGAGAAGTGAAACTGAGAATTTACCCATAGGCTCAATGTTTTGTTAATTGTGGATGGGTTCTGTTTTTTTTTTTTTTTAATTGTAACATTTTTTATTATTTTTTGTACATTAGCCAAACCTCTAACCTTTTGTGTGATTGTAATTTTTTTGCATTTTCACAATAAATCATTTATTATTATTATTATAAAACATTTTTCAACATACCAAGAATATTTGCGAATAATTCCACCAAAAATCGGTAACGTTGATGTTATTTGACTGCGACAATCATGTTGAATATGTTATTATGAAATTTGTTGAGGTCCCTTAATATGAACGCTTAACAAATGCCGAGATGACCGACATGCACTTCATTTATGGACTCACTGATGGATACCGCTAGGCAGTTGTGCACTGAAAGATTTCCTTAGAACGGTTTTAGTTATAAATTTCATACAATCCTTGGACATGTATTGGATACTAATTATATTAAATTTTAGTAAAGCTTTGGTTTAGGCGCCAGTCTTATGACGTAGTCTTTCGTGCAGCGGCCTTCCGTACCTACTATTACTTTCAGCTACATAATATACGAGTATTATAACATTTTTGTTACATTTTTTAATTTAAGATCTGCTCGTATGCCTTATAATATACACAAGGAAATGCACTCACAGAAGAAGAAAATTTAATTTCCATGGTATCCTATAAAAAAGTAAGAGTAAAATTTTCTACTGATTTTACAACGACGCTTTCAGTTAAAGGTTTGGCAAAAGAAGCAGGTGAAGGGGTTACTTTCTTGAGTGTTTTCAAAACTGTGCAGAATATTTGGATATTAATCACAAAGAATTATCTAATAACGTTTATTTTAGACAGGTTAAATCACCATAGAGGTCAAGGAGTTTTACGGCGAAACGAAAATATTGGTCCATTGTGTAATGCGGAGGTCTGTCAAGACAAAAACGTCTAAACAGTATAAATATTAAGATAGAATTTCATGTTTCAATACAACGCGTATTCCTTTATTTATTTCAACTTTGTTTATTATTTAAAAGCTGTTTTGCAAAGTGGCCTCATTAGGCGCGAATGGGTTTAGAAAAAACTTATGAAGTTATGAAATCAACCTGATCCTGACAAAGTTCATTTGTAATTTAAATATCAAGCCAGTGCGTTTATTTTTTTTTACCAAACTATTAATATAAAATACCTAGGTACTATCATCAACTTGTTTTTTTTTAATACGGCTTTGGATTTTTTATTGTTAAATTTAAAGCCATTTTCAATTAAAAAATAGGTGGTATATTCACATATAATGGTTGAAACAAGTTTTCAGTGTTTTTAGTTGTTATTTAAAATTATTCATGAAAAAGCGTGGTAGTTTGGCTAAATGCAAGGTTAAATATGTTATATGTAGTAGGTTTTGCAAAAACATTCTATCGTCGATACTCACAATTATTTATTATTATTTGACAATTTATTTCTGTCTCAGTACAACCTTTTCTTCTAGACGCGGTCTTTTAAACGCCCCTCAGATGAATATTTTATGCAAAATAACTATGGCGTTTTTTCTTGAATAAATTTAAATAAGACCTGAAAACAATGAAACCTTGTTTAAACCAATACGCGTGATATACCACCTATTTTTGAATTGAATATTTCTTTAAATTTAACAATAACAAATTCAGGGCCGTATTTAAAAAATCCAAGTTGACGATAGTTTTTAAAAAAAACTTCATAATGAAATTTTGTAAAGGGTATCTTATTGTCTTCAAAAAGTAACAATGACAGAGTGCTTTTAATTTTTTTTTATATCTCTGCAAAATAATGTCATAAATAAATAAAAACTACAATCGCAAAAAATCGTTTTTTTTGGAAAATTCTCGAAAACGGCTGAAGTTAGTTTACTTTTCAAAACACCATTAAAAAGGTGTTCAAATTGTCTTTAATTTAACTGACATTGTAACTCCTACCGTTTCCAAGATTCCAATGCTATCCCATTCTTATCTGGAACACAGTGTAAATACTAATATTTTTTGATGGCTTATTGTTGTGGAGGATTTTGTTTCAACACATCCCTATACTTCTATATATTATATATATAATAATTTTTACTGATCTTGAGACCTTCTTGTTAAAAAATATAACACTGTTGATTTTGAGGTGATAGGTCGTATGTTTTATTCAGAAAAACTCTTTTCCGCTAGCCAAGCTTTCGAAATTTTATTAATTCCTTCTTCAGGGATACAATAGAAAAAACAAA
Organism: Apoderus coryli; assembly: GCA_911728435.2. Classification (NCBI taxonomy): domain Eukaryota; kingdom Metazoa; phylum Arthropoda; class Insecta; order Coleoptera; family Attelabidae; genus Apoderus; species Apoderus coryli. Next base: position 6,015,527 of record OU452215.1, on the reverse strand, counting down.
ATATGCAGAATTTTCCAAAATAATTGTTGCATCGTATAAAAACAGTACAAACAAATAAGAATCAATAACAATTTTTCTTCTTATTATAAAAATGAACATTGCAAAACTCTTCTGAACATACATGTAGCTGCGAGGTGAGTTAATGTAAAAAGATCTTATTCTTCATGACTAGGTACAATCGTAATGGCTTTGCAGTTATTATTGAAAACACACAACACTCAATAAACATAAAAATCTTTTTTTATTTACACACAACCATCTTAAATATGTAGGTACTGGACAAAACGACATCAAACAATAGTATGACTATTATTTTCAATATTTAGGTAAAAAACGAGAATTTAAACGAATTTTTTAACATTCAGGCACACATAATAGATATACACAGCAGGTGTGTACTCAGAAGGTTTTTGATTTTCTGTATATTTTAATTTCTTCTCCTTTGTATAATATGCAAGTAAATACTAATTTTAAATGTTCCAATGATTTCGAAAACATAGTCAAAATAATACAAAATTGCTCGAAACAAATCTGAAGTTTGTGTTTTACCCAGTGGAGAGAGAGAGAGAGTGTGTGACCTTGCTGTTGCCACTCTTATGTCCCGAATAACCAAAACAACAACTCCGCAGAACTCACCACTCTTTTTTCCCTCTGTTTTACTTGGTGAAGACACAACCCTGCGCGCACCAACTGTCACTTGGATGACACAAAAGTTGAGCTTGTTGCGATGGTGTATTAGAATTTCTGTGTCAGTAGACAACATTGTGTAACTTCTTTCACTCTGTATTTTTGTTTCAAGACGACCTGCCACATCGTCTTGCATTAGTAATATAATTCGCTGAACAGAGTTTATTCGGAATTTCATGATGAGTTATTCAACCCACTGTTAGTTCCATTATTGTTGGACGTCAGTAAGAGAGAGTAAATTATACTTGCCTCATCAATGTCCTTGCGTTTGTTCATTGTTCCATTAGTTGTATTAGTTTCTACCATTTCAAGAAATAGTCTCTTAGATATGTTTTTTTCTGTATAAGGTAGATATATGGCTGTAGTCCGGCATGTGTCTATATATTATATTATACTTGGCTAAATATTATATATATTATATATACATATGATATATACCTGGTTGCATCCTAATTCCTGATAATTGGTAAGTCAAACTTCACATTTTATACTTTCATTGCATAATACAGTGCACTTTACGCCAATTACGGCACATAATTTATTTAAAAACAGTTAAAGGTAGGTATTTAGAAGTGTTAATACAAAATCCTCCAAAATAGGTAAGAAATCCAAAAAATATAATTATATACACAATGTTTCATTTGAAGTAATTAAAGGGCAAAATATCACAACAATCGCCCGTCTAGCTTTTTAATAATAACTAAAAGCTTATGTAATATGTTATATTCCGATATATAACACTGACGTTCATTGCGCAATAAAAGAATTAAGTTTCATACTCAGACATTAAATTTATTAGAGCACATTTTGTATTAATTTACTTTCTTTTTAGTTTTAGATGTAATTAAACCCGACGACTAATACCTGCTAACCCAAGTAAACAACGCGACCATAGATCAACTAGTATTACCTCCATATATATATTTTTTTTACAATTTTGAATAAGCTACTCGTTTTATTAAATGTCCGCATTAGCATTTAATTGCATTTACGTAAGCGCAGCTGAGTGTAAAATTTATATTACATTAATCCAGCGAAGTTTCTTGTGTAATCCATTATTTTAAAATTAAAAAACCTGCAGAATATTAATTATAGTTTGCAGGACGGATAAAATTGAATAATATGTATATTTTAGATCTAGAGTCGTTTACCAAAGTAAATATTACAATAGTACATGGTGTGCCACGAAGAACGGCACCTTTTGATTTCAAAGAAAATATACCTATGGCAAAAATTAAAAATATACAGGGTGGCCCATTAGTGTGTGGGCGAAAGACACTCAAGATCTACAAGGTGTTTCTAAAATAGGCGGTCAAAATTTGTGAGTGAATTGGGGACGTCTAATCATGAAAAAAACCTAAATTGCTATTTTTGAAATTGAATAAAACAGGATGACCATAGGCGGGACCCTTGCCTTAATTATAACCTAACTTTTTTTTCTCGTGACTTTTATTCCACATGCGTCAAAAATTTGATAAAATAGAGTTTTCTACATAAAAAATGCATAATTGTTTTTTCTTGAAAAACTTAAAGGTTTTCGAGAAATTCGAGTTTGAAATTTTAGAACAAAACTGGTCCTTATTACACAGCATTAATAAAATTTTGGAAAACTTTTTGTTAGCAAACTGTATTTCAATATCAAAATAAACTGTTGTGTACTAAGGACCAGTTTTGTCCTAAAACTTTCAAACTCGAAGTTCTCGCAAACCTTTAAGTTTTTCGAGAAAAAACAAGTATGCCTTTTTATGTAGAAAACTTTATTTTATCACATTTTTGATACAAATGGAATAAAAGTCACAAGAAAAAACAGTTAGGTTATAATTAAGGTAAGGGTGCCCCTCGTTTACCCGCCTATGGTCATCCTTTTTTATTAAATTTCATGTCAGTTTACGACATTTAACTAGATGCTACATCTAGCTCTTGAGATATCTTTCGCCCACATACTAATGGGCCACACATTACAATATACAAAATAAAGAAAAAAGTTGGTCTCCACAAAAACTAATCTTGAACGAAACCCAATAAGGTTGGAAAATAAATTTTAACAAAAGTAACCCCCTTTTGTTAAAATTTATTTTCCAACCTTATTGGGTTTCGTTCAACATTAGTTTTTGTGGAGAAATTTTTCGAGACTTCTATTCTCATCATCAGTAGGTAATATATGAGAAAAATAGGAAGAGGCCTTATTATAGAAGTTCGTTGAAGACTAAACAAAATATTGAAACCAGTGATAAAACGAACAGCAACGAGCAGCGTTCCATCAGTTATAAAAATGGATGACATGCCCTTCAACTACACCTTTTTATTAAGGATTATAATCTGACTTAAAAAGGTTTGTTCAAAATCAATTATCTTTATTATCAAGAAAATTATTAGCCATCAAATAACATCAATAAAGTCAAGCAGCGACGGAACGGTTAGAGATATCTAAATTCTGTTTGACCCGATGTTTTTCGCACAAAAATTTTGTTCTGGGGTCGGAGCAGGGGCGTAGTGACCAGTGTTCCGCGTGTTCCACGGATCACGAGCCCGGTATCCTCAAGGGGCCCGGTATTGTATCGGATGGGTCAGGAATTGTATGTCAAATATTCCAATGACATTTCCGATACGATATCGTCTCAACTAGTTTCATTTAGGAATTATTTTAAGGGTGATTTATGTAAGATAAAATCAATTAATGACCTAATGGAATTTATATTAATTGAAAATTTCAGTTCCTGTAGTAGCTTAAGTGAAATTTTCACGGCTTGCTACATTTTCCTGCGTCTCCCTGATCTGTAGCAACAGGCAAACGTTCATTTTCCATGTTGAAATTTATAAAAAGTTTTCTTAGAAACGCCATGGGACAGGACAGGCTGTCGGGGTTGTCAATTCTGTCAATTGAGAACCGGATTGCGCGAAAAATAGACATGTCGTCCATAGTATCGACTTTTGCGAATATTAAGGCGAGAATTTTTTTTTTAATTAGAGCAGTTATTTTATTATACTTAGGTACCTAATAATTCTATGTGCAGGGCAGCTACTGTTTAATAATGCAAGACTATTTAACATCTAACCGTGCAAGATAGAGAGTTGGTTAAATTAGACAAAAGTTGCGGTTCTTGATGCCTATTTAAAATCTCTTTACTGTCTACACAAATTCTTTTTTGCTTTTGAAATACAGGGCGATTTGTGAAAAATGCCAAATCCTATTTTATTAACTATTTCGAAAACTGTTGATTTTCGAGAGAAAGTTTTAAATCAAAAGTTTAATGGTTTTAACTTCTAATATGTAATGTAATATAAACATGGCACATTCAAAATCAACGCGTTTTAGCGTTTCGTTTTGCAGCTGCCACCATCAACTTTGTTTTTTCAAATACCAATACCTTTAAAATAAAGTCTAACTCAGGTACGGGTTCTGACGATTCGATAGTAGTCATCATCAATGATTTTTCCTTAATACAGACCTGCATTATTTTTTCTTAGCTAAAATACGAAATATGTTACTACATAATGCCCATTAACATACTTTATTTTCGCTCAGCAAAAAATAATGCAGGTCTGTATGATGGAAAAATCACTGATGATGACTACTATCGAATCGAAACGTCGAGATCATACTTGAGTTATACCTTATTTGAAAGGTACTGTAACTACTTTCTCAAAATCTGTTTTTTTAAATTACAATTTACTTGATTTAAGTGAGTTTTGACTGTAACTGACTACAATACATAATAAAAACACTTTTTATAACCTGAAGCAAAGATTAATCTACACAATAGATAGTCAGCGTATATGGGAAAGAAAACAAAAATTGAAACTGTCTCGACACGAGCTACATCTATTAGAAAAACATGTAACCATGGAAATTATGGAAATTGTAGATGGTGTTATATGTATTGTGTTGAAATAAAATAATCATATGGGCAATGTTAGACAAGGACGAGTATACTTTCCCCTACGAGGTGGGAGTTTGTTTTTATATTATAGGTATCATATATGTACTACTGTGCAGCAGTGTTTTTTGTCGGTTAATATAAAATTATATGGTATACGTACACCTATCTACGCAAAGATTAATGTGTATGGACGAAAATAAAAGAAATTACTATAATAGTATAAATATACAGGGCTGGTTCATTAAATGTTTTAGACAATAATTTTAAATGACTAAAATAATATTATTTTAGTCATTTAATTTTAAATTTCGGATATAAGGATGCATCAAAAAGTTATATTTAAATTAACGAAATTTGGCGTTATAGATAGGACTTCCGCTTATTATCTGATTCAGTTTTAAGGATCAAACTCAAACAGCAGATTCAACTTGTTAACATTATGAAAAAATAAATCTCAGACTCATACAGGCGTGAAATGCTACCCTAACTTTTTTATGCACATTTTTTGCGTGTGTTTCAATTCGGAGATGTAAAATCTAACAAATTATATACGTAATAAATGTATCCTTCTGTGATATTGATAGAAAGTCATCGTTATCGCGTATTATCGATTTTAAGAAATGTTAATATTAAAAAGGCTGTGCTTTTTACAAGTTGCTGAAGTAAATAAGGTTTGAAATTTCCAGCATGACAATAATTATTTAAAAAAATACGGTTTCGAAATGCAGGATGTAAAAAATTAGAATTTTTAATCTGTTTTTAATGAAAATTTAAATCTATTGAGAAACATGGTTCAGGGTTTTTGTGAAATGTATTTTACTCCAAAGATTCTACTCATCGATTATAACCGAATTAATTTACTCAAAAATATCTATACTAGTAAAATAACACAATTATCACAATTAGGTTCAAATTCTGCAACGCCGAATTGAAAAAAAACTTACAGTCTCCCTAATATTGGTTTTTGTGCAATGATCATAAAACTTTAAAAAAATAACGATTTATGTAGATTGTATTGTTAACACGTTTCGTAAAAAGCTTTAAAAACCCACCAACAGGGTGTTAAAAGTATCACGACAATAACTTTTTTCATGTTTTAACAAGTACAATCGTCTGCTTCAGATTGATCCTTAAAAACTGAATAACAGTTTCTCTATATAAAAAAATAAAACTCGTAAATATCATCCCCAAACATTTAATTTGAATACAATTACATAACACCATATTTGAAAGTAAATAAAAAAAACAGCATTACCTAGTTTAACAGATTTGCAAATTGCAAATCAAAGTATCTATGTATACAGGGTGTTGCATAAGTACTTGTACAAACTTTAAAGGGTGATTCTTTGACTAATTTTAAGATACAAATTTCATATGTACATTCAAAGTTCAAAAATAATATTATATTTAGGATTATATGCTTGTTCAATAGCATCGCAATTTGGTGCAATTCGGGATACAGGTGTATTGATGACACCAGAGCTGTCAAAAGAACTAATAAAAAATACGAAAAATAACAAAATACAAATATCATTCAAAAGACAACAATGCACATAATAGTCGGTACCAAGCCAAATAGGTAGTAGGTAAATATAGATTTATTTTGTTTCGAGCTTGGGCTTGGCACCGACTTATTGTAATCAAAACTACCCACCAAACGGATACATTTAATTTTACGCAGACATCTAGTGTGAGCAGGCAATATGCCCGGTGAGAGAAAGTTGATAGACGATGGCCGGACGAGAAGTAACAACTGATTATATCCTATTGCCAACACAAGATATTCCCTGACGGGAAGCTTTATTAATGAATGACTTTTTAAGTTATGTTGGAAATTTGTTTCACACTACCACACTTTCATCAGGCGGGCAGTTTCGTTGATCCACAACCCAGTGTGACCGAAATTTCCAACATTTACAAAGAGCTTACACTACCTGTAATTATGATATGTCATTCATCTCTCATGCTAGTATAAGCTCTTCGTAAATGTTGAATATTTGGGTCACACTGCCTGCCGATCACCACTGATGAATTGTGAATCAACGAAACTGCCCGTCTGGTGAAAGCATGGTAGTGTGAAACAAATTTCCAACATAACTTATTGTCTTGTTACATTATGTAGCAAGCAATTCATTACTATTAATCATGTTTATTTAAAGTATATTTTAGAGGCGGCTATAAAAATTCTTATAGAATGCGGATTAAAAATGGTTGCTATTATATGCGATCAATGAAAAACCAATCAGCCTTAAAAACTTGGGTGTATCAGTGGAAAAGCCATGTTTTCATGTTAACTCTTCAAAAATATATTGTACAAAGAGCATATCAATGGATTTAAATTACATATTATACATGTTATACAAGTTCAAATAAAAGATGTTTGCTATTGTGGGGGAAAAACAATGGTGGCACCCATTGGCGAGTTTGTCAACCGTTTCAAGGTTATCTCAAGGTCAACTCGTTTTTTTCTTAATGGAAACATATATTTTTCATTACCGAATAACATAAAAAACATATAAATTTTGTTAATAAATTTTTTTGACTCCGATAATAATTTCGATATTTCTCAAAGATCTGTGGTGAAATTATTAAAAACAGAATAGGTATAAAGTTATTGGAGAATCTAGAAGAATATTACCTGTCATGTCAGTAAAAGTAAGAAATTCATTTGAAAGGAGACTCCAATTGTGCGCAAATATCAACGGACAACATTTTCAACATATGTTGGACTAGTTTTTAATATTAGGTTGTTGGATTCCATTTTCTTTCTAATGGTTTTTTGAATTAAATTTTTATTTGTTCGTATTTTATTTTACAAGTATTTTCAATTGACAGCTACAATGTTTTCCATGGCAAGTCTTATAAAAATTTAGTTTTAATGAACTGTAAACGAAGAACATGATTGTTTTATAAAACAGTTTTCCTCAATTATTTTCCAATGTAACCCTATAAAAATTTAAGATCGTCGTATCCAGAAATAAATTGTCTACCTAAAAATGAAAAGAAAAATATACCATGTCATTTAAAAAAACAAAGTTGGTTGCCATAGCAACAAAGCTGTTAACGCTATAAAAAATTGAACATCAGGAGGTTGTGCCAGAAATTATACCCAATAACTTTTCTTTAAACATTTTTTCAAAATAACGATTATTTTCGGATATACAGGGGTTTCCACACTTTATACTCAGAGTTCGAATCGGAAACTGCATCAGACACAGCAAATTACGTGGAATTTATCAATAATTTATTTGATACCCTAAATAGTAAAGAATTATATAGCAAAAATCCTTTCGTATGTTCTATTCCCTGTAAATTTTTTCCTTATAAAAGTAATATCATTTTATGGGTCTAAAGTGAACACTTTCGCAGAAAGTTGCCTCTAAATAAAACTCGGCAAGTAACGGTTCCTACTTTAAGCTGTGTGTACCTTATTATTATTATTATTATTATTAGGCACCGTCATGGGTTCGAGTCCCAGTTCTGCCAATATTTTGTTTTCTAATTTTTTAATAAAGTAGTTAGTTTGTTACATTAGTTTATTGGAAATAATTAATATAATACAATTATAATAATAATAATTATTAAAATTCTGTTTCGTTACGCAGGTCATGCCTATATTTTTGATTACATTATATCTTGTCGAGAAAGTTTTGGGGCGACACAACTGATTTTTTTGAATATTTCCCTCATGTGTAAAAAATCCTATGAGAGCAGTGCAATTATCGATTGATTACAGCGGTAACTGCACTGTAGAAACCGAAAGAGCACTGCGATAATTGCATCAAAGATTAATCTTTGATTGCATTGTTTACGTATCCACGGTAATCTCATTGTGAATCCATGATAATTAATAATAAAATCAGTTTGACAAGTAAAGTCAAAAAATATTTTTAAAAATGTCTCGATTCGGATGTGATTCATTGGGAATTATAGAAAATAAAGTGATGGAAAGCGAACCAAAGAACACCAAACACAACAGACAATACGTGTGGCGACAGTATTCGGGAAATATTCCCCCGACTTACACTCGTGCATCAAAATAACCAGATAATTTTGCATTCGAGCGTGTTGTCTTGGAAAAACTACATTCAAACGCTGTCATGTAAAATTATCGGTAATTTTGATGCACTTGTGCAATTACTTCGAAAATCTACTAAAAAAAATGGAAGATGGAATCAATTTTGTGTTTGTATGAGGATTAAGAAAAATTGGGCTACAAATTTTAATGACTTAACCAATATCCAATCGAAAATAAGTTTACATATATTATATATATTAGAGATGGATACAATGGTAATCCAACTGCTATACATTTCAGATCACCATTTCGAATATCTTGAAGAGTAGCAAATCTTTTAAAACCACTATCATCTTCCAATTGTGAAGCAGCAATGACCTCATAACACTCAGATCAATTATTGCAACCTCAAATTCAACTCCTACTGCAGTAGTAGTTTTAGTGCGAAACATTTAGAGATTCAACCTCATTCTTTTAAGATTACTTTGTAAGACTGCGTGCTGACAATTATTTTGCAGGCTATAAGTATAGCCAAAATATTATAAGAAAAATTTTTCAGTAAGAATAATTTATTGGATAACACAGATAGTTTAAATAATAATCGACAAATTTTTATTTTACATAGGACAGATAGGGTGATTACTGGTCGTTGGTACATTAGAAGTTTTGGAAAAAATTGTTTTCAAAATGTTAGTTAGTCATCTAATTATCAGTCTATAAAATATTGTTATAATTGTGCGACGTCCGGTAATACCGGAAGTTGATACCAATTTTATCTATATTATTATATTTTTAGATTCCCCATACATTTTGGAGTGTTTTGTTTTGACACTTGCCTAGACCTATTTTTTTAATTTCTAATTTTTGAATAAAGTAGTTAGTTTGTTAGGTTAGTTTATTGGAATAAATTAAATTTCTGTTTCGTTACGCGGGTCATATATTTTAGAAATACTTTCCCTGGGTCCGGGAAGTAACCAATAATTTCCATCGGAAAGTTCAAAATACATATTACTCTAAATTGAAAAAAAACACAAAGACTCGTTTGTAAATATTTAGAGAATGCTAAATATCATTAAAAGATGTATTGATCGTTAAAGACAAAAAATGAATTTAAAAACAAAATGCAGAAATATTACAAATTTTGTAGAATATCTACCTTTCGTTTTCTTCTAATAGTTTTTTTTGAAAAAGATGTTCTCCATATACATTCCTTATATATTTTTGTCCGAATCATTAAATCAATAAAATATGCGGTATGATGTTCACATGCTGGGGGAAATATCGCAATAAAATTTCTTAAAATTTTTTCTTTTATATATTGAGAAAGATTATTTCTGTGTGGACTATTATTTAAAACTTTATGTATGTAAACTAAACATTTTTTCACAAAAACTACTAACCGAGGGACTGGTTTTTTCAAGCCAGTTGACACATTACGATATGTCTTGTTTAAAATTAATAATTGATTTTTATCCCCAAGTATGTTTGACGCATCAATTAGGTGAGTTGCACAATTTGTGCAATTATTAAATTTATTTAATGTTTTATTGATTAAATAGCCTGCAAAGTAAGTGTCAGAACAATCCTGTAAAGTAACTTTTGTTCTTTTTGGTACTTCAGAGCCACAACTCACTGAAATACTAGAAGGTGCCGGTGATGATGTATCTGGCTCAATCTATAAGCGATAGACAAAAAAATCCTTTACAAAATTTTAGGACCTGAAGAGATCTACAACCAAAAATGTTTTTAATTACATAGGGTAGTTCACAAACGCGCAGCGGACCAAACCTGCTTTTTCTTGATGCGACACTCTGTATATTTTAACATATATAAATGCCGCTCTAAAGGACAAGAAAAATGACATACGGGTTGCCTAGGTGCAGTAGTTTTTGAAATATTTGTAAATAAGGGTTAATTTTGACATAAATTTAAGGCGTTGACTAACTACAGAAACAAAAAAAAATAATTTTTCGAGAGGGGTCCAAAAAGTGTTTAAATCGATCTTGTATATCGAAAACTACATGTGTTACACAAAATATGGTTATGATATGATGTTCCATGTCTAATTTGTCCAAAAAGTCAGTTTTTCTGTTAAAAGGCCGAGAACCTGTGAAGTGAGCTTACCTCTTACGCCCACGTATTAACCCATTAATTCCCAAGCTTGGAAAATCAAACAATTTCGGTGATTTTAGTTTATTTTATTATTAAACCTATGTCCAAATAACTGTTTATCAGGTTAAAAAAAAATACAAGTTTTTAGTTTTCTCACAAAAAAATGTTGCGTATACGCAACATTGGGATTTACGGTAAACAAATACTACTACTACTTAGTGTGAAATATTTCAAAACAGTTTGTGTGAAGATGCACCTTAAATTTAGCACACATGTATATTGTGTTGTTTTTACACTGTCAGCATCTTCTTCTTGCTTTGTTGTCTTTTGACCAATAGAGTTTTGTAGCTGGTAACCGTATGGTATCCCGAAAAAATGAGTATGCCGAAAAATCGCTTTAGGCTTGTTTTATCAATATCAAATAAATGCCTATTATTGTCGTGAGCATATTTTCTTCTACGAGTATAATATATTATTTTTTCCCAAACTTCGTCACTGAAGTACAAGGAAAAAACTTCAAAAGGGCTTTTTCCACAAACTCTGTTTTCAATTTGTTCCAAGATATTATTTTCTTCATTATGTGGTCCTGTTGTATATATTGGGGTCTCTTTTCTCCACTTCGGTAGAGTTTTCTTCGACTTCATTTTTATATTTTTTGCACATAGTTTTGCTTTTTTTGAATTTGACGGTAAAGATTCATCATCTAAGGCTTCAGAAGTATCAGGCAAATTTGCGTGTATTTCGTAGGTCCCCGCAACATCTGATAAATCTTCAACGTTTTCACATATATTTTCGTCAAGCTCCTCTTCGTCTGTAAGTGCATCTACGGGTGGCGGAATATATACTGCATCCACGGTATCAGTCTGCAGTAAATCCTCATCCTCCTCCAATATAGCTAAAAGCTCAGCAGATAACTAAGGCATTCTGTTTTTCCAAGACATCATTATAACCAAACAAATTATTTAAAAAAAAATTAACAAACAGAACCATAATTATCACTTACTTCAAGTCAATATTTTCCAGAGCTTCACTTTATATTTTATATATAATATAATTTTAAATCACAATAATTATAACTTAGTATCTTTGTTGACACTCACTAAGAAGAATCACACACAAATTATATAAGAAACAAAATAAATGCTACCTAATTGTGGGTCAGCGAAGGGCGCGACATTATGGCGCCTTCTTACCGGAATTCCCAACGTTGCGTATACGCAACATTAGGAAAAATGATCCGATATGCAAAAACTATACATGTTTTGTAAAATATCATATAACGCCCTTTTTACTAAAGATCATGGGAATCTAAATCCATAATTTGAAATATCTCATCCGTTTCTGTGTCAGACAAATAGATTGACGAATATATGAAATGATAAATCTCAAAATGTTGCGAGTTCATAAATTCGCACAAAATAAATATCTTAACTCTGTCGACATATTTTATAAAACGTAAAGTCTTTGTTGTATTTTGAAAAAATTGTAGCAACAAAAAAGTATTTTTTTTACTGGCACATTGGAAAAAAAAATTTAAAAAATGTTTCGTTTACGCAACGTTGGGGATTAATGGGTTAAGTACTAAGTGTCAGTTATCAGTTATAATTTTTTATTTTCCAAGAAAGCGAAACGAGATATTTAAAACGGCATTGCGCCGCCCTCATGTATACCTCCGGGGGCGGCATCGAAAATCGCTACACGTCACAAACTTGTAAATGCTTAGAACTACCCCTATGTCAAATTTCTATTTTCTATCTTTTTTGTTTGATACCCAAAGCCCTATTCCTACCGAACTTATTATTTACCCGAAGAAACATTAAAAAGAAGTAAAATTTAAGTACCTAAACCTATAAAGTGGAACTTATACCTGAATTTATAACCCATTTTCTGCATCGATCTTCTTCTTTAGGAAATCGAAAGAAATGTACCTCTCGATTGTTTCTGTAACTGTTGTTACAATTTCGAAAAGCACATTGGTTACGACTTAATTTCGAATTGTTTCTTTCCATTTTCACAAAACACAAAAATTATTTAGTCACTAACTAGGAAGTTTCTCAAATAAAAAAAAACACAACACAAAATAATATAATTAGTCTAAAATTAGAAAAACACAAAATAAGTTAAAAAATATTCACAAAAAAAATAACTACGCAGCCAAAGATTAAATTTAATTTAATATATTAGGTAATTCTCTTCAAAACAAATTCAGTAGGTATGAAAACAACCTTAATATGTATACCTAATATAATATAGGTAGCACTGATAATTTTTTTATTATAGGTATTATAAGATCTACAACAATCTTGTTACATCTTTGCCACATTGTCTACGTGAAATATTTAAAATATATGTAATAAATTGAAAAAGTATCTAGTCAATTCTTAAGTGGAGTTATAATTTTGACAAAGAATAATGTACATTAATACCTACTTGATTTCGGTATTGGTATAAAAGTCTAATATCCACGAAATAAATTTAATATACCTAATAATCATTAATCCATGCCATACAACATGTTTCAAGACTAGACCAGTCCCATAAACAGTGGCGAGCAATAATTAAATCAAAAGCTTTTAGCTTTTAGATATTTAGATTTTTTTATATACATCAACAAATTATTACAATGGAGCCAGAAGTATGTTTCTATCTAAAAGCTTTTCATTTAATGATTGTTCGCCACTGATCATGGGACTGGTCTAGTCTTGAAACATGTATGACATGGATTAAATATTATTATATTAAATTTAATTCATAGAGATAAGGCTTTTATTTCAATACTGTACTTGTAATAAATCACCCTGTGTGTTTCTTTTACCGACGAATCGGCAACAGCACGACACACACCACATTCGCTTGTTTTTTTTTCTACCCTCCCTACGTATCCCCTCCAGATTAATACAGAATTTCATCAATCTCTCTCTCTGACAATACAGCATTGTCGGTGCATAACTGTTGCAAATGATGTAAATAATTGTTATACGTTGCGTTTTGTTTCTGATATTAATAAACTACAAAACGGTTTCTGGCTGTGACAATACTGCTCTATGCTTTACACGCTAGTCTACGCCACGTAGTGGCTGGCATACTTAGAGATGTTCTCATTTTAATGCATTGGGCTGACTATCTATTGTGTAGATTAATCTTTGCCTGAAGTAACTTAATTAAGCAGAATAAATGCAAGTTCATCAATTTATCTGTCAGAGATGACATAACACATCATGTCTTGAAGTTTTTATTTATGTATTTAGCAATTAATTGTAAATTTCAAGTCACCCTTTCTGTTTTTCTTTTTTGTATGCATTCTAGTGTCCTGAGGATGACTTAATAAAAGTTGAAACGTCGACAGAGGAGTTACTTTGTTTCTGTAATTGACCTAAACCCAACCAACTTCAATTTGAAAATCACTTAGAGGTCACTAACACAGTAGTTAAAATTAAATATGCAGGTCCGAATTTAAAAAAAAACAAAGTTGATGGTGGCAGCTGTAAGGCAAAACGGCGGACGTTAATTTCCGTCTTGTTGACATATTAGAACTATTAAACTCTTGATTTTAAACATTGTGTTGAAAATCAATAGTTTTCCAAATATTTAAGAAAATAAAATTTGGCGTTTTTTACAAATCACCCTGTACTTCAGAAACTAAAAAGAATTTGCCTACATAGTAAAGAGATATTAAATGGGCATCAAAAACTGCAACTTTTGTCTAATTTAACTACTTAACTCTCTATCTTGCACTGTTTAAGAAATAACATGTATATTTTTAAGTTGTGCTTTGGTTAAGTTTGTTTGATATAATAATAATAATAGTATATTGGTACTTTTTTTTCAATTTGGTGAGGGGGGGAATTCCTTGGAACACAGGTCCGTAACGGCATCACTACGCCCATCGGTCGGAGGTTAATTTTTCTCTAACTCCACAAATAAAGGGCATTTCCATAAGGATACAACCAGTTAAGTCCACCCTGTACTTTTGCCCTTTAAAAAATTTGGCATTTAAGCAATATAAGTACGTTACTTTTTGGCTTGGTATTGACAAAACTTATCATGATTCTATAATAATAAATTATACAGTTATTAATGACGCAATTCCCTTACTATCCGACTCTTCAGTTCGGTTTTGCAAACTTTTTATACCGATGTCGATCTACACGGAAAAAAAAATATAGTCGGGATGAAAATATCTATAGACCTCTTTTTGAAAAAAAAATACTCATACAAGTATACAATTCTCATATTAAAACAATTATTATGTTCATAATTCAGACATGTCACTATTCATCTCATTATTCTTCGATAAAGGTTGGTAAATATTCGCTTAATCATATTGTATTAGAGTAAGTTTTTATATAATATTATTCTTTTTCAGAAGTAACTTATAACTATAAAAATTATAGATCATTCGGTAGATGTAATGGAAGTTAACGAAATAAATATTGAAAATTAAGTATACTATAAATATTAAGATGTAAATGGCTCTAGATATTATACGAAGGGGTGAGCCGCAATTTCACCAGAGCCAAATGATTTTCAAGGAAGGGAACACTTAGAAGAATATAGAAATAATATTTCTATCGAGAAATATTGTTTCTATATTCTTATATCGATATCCTGTGACAAATTTATACTGGCTAACATTTTGCAGACCATCCTGTCAGCTTCTTCGAGCAACTTTGCGTGAACGAGGTTGAACTGAAAAATAATAAAGGGGTAGTTTGAAAAAAAATATGTCACACTCCTTCGTGTAAACGCTACATCATAGCTAAAAGAAATACTTTTAAAGAAATTTCCATTAACTATTATTTTTCTAGTCATCTGTCGTGGTGAAGAGTGATCCGTCTTCGGCGGTTGGTTTTCCTGATTTCTTGGAAGACAACTGGCAAACAAATGGCTGTGTACTACTCACAATTGACTGTTCTGCGTTGTTCTCTTACGGTTGCGACATGTCTACTTTTTCCGAAAAAACCGGCGACCATTTGCTTGGAAGTGCTTCGTGCGCGAACAACCTTTGTTGGATTTCGCTCATATTGAAACACCCATACAGTCGACTGCGGTTTACTTTCGGGCTCATACGCGTAAATCCACGATTCATCTCCTGTCACGATGTCATAGACGTGTTTCGAAGCACCGCGATAGTATTTTTTGAGCATTTCTTTCGACCAATCGACACGAGTCTTTTTTTGAGCGATTGAAAAATTGTGTGGGATCCAACGCGAACAAATTTTTTTGACAGTCAAATGTTTATGCAATATTGAATGTATGCTGGTCCCACTAATGCCTAAGGTTGTCTCAATCTCTTGGTAGGTCACATGACGATCTTGAAATATGAGTTCGCGCACAGCATCAATGGTTTTCGGAACAACAACTGATTTTGGACGACCTTCACGAAATTCGTCTTGGAGTGAACTACCACCACGATTGAATTCACCATACCATCGACAAACACTGGTCCTTGATGGAGCTTTATCGCCAAAAATTGAATTAGGTTCATCCATACACTTTTGCTGAGTTAATCCACGTCGAAAGTTGTAAAAAATAATCACACGAAAATGTTCACGATTTAATTCCATTTTTGGGCCGAGATGAATATTATAAGTTACCGTAAACAACACAAATAGCGCTCGTATGTCAAAACGTTCTGAGTACGTATAACCTCAAAAATGTCCAACTTTACGATAGAGCTGTCAGTTGCCAGATTGCAACACCAGGGTTGCCAAATCCCGAAATATAAAAGGCAACCCTCGTAAGTGTATCCTTCTGTCCTAATCGTCTTTACTGAGTTGTTGATGAATTTGTAACTTATTTTCTTTAATTACTTTATCCACGGAACCAGTGAATAGCAAAAGTATCAATATGCTGCGTCCAGCATCCTTGCTTAACGAGCTTTTATATTTCACACCGAACCAGTCGCCTCAAATTTCCTTACTAAATCAAGTACGTACTGGTATATATACCAGGGTGTCTAGCGTTGAAACCTGGTGCTGTCTTACGAGCAGAGCCATTTTCACCTCCGTAAATGTAGATCACCTCTGTTTGCTCTGCCAACTTAAGACCCATTTTTGCAGAACTTTTTATTGTTGTGTTTCCTCTCAATAATTGACGTGTTTTTGTCCAAAATCGTGCCTACTTCAGACGATGAGTTATTCTGGGTGGCAAGTTTTAAAATGAAACAGGGTGAGTCACTACCGACGCCACGGAATTTTATGACCCAACAGTACCAAATTTTGCAACTATTTATAAATTTAGAGGGTACTTCAGAGAAGAGTAGCATATCAAAGTTAAGATCTTATCTCTTATGAAATACATGCATGTGTTGACAAGCCGTCACTAGATTAAAATTAGTATCTTAGTTTGGTAAAGGTTTATGTCATTATTTATTTTTTGTTACCCAAATGGTTTTACTAATTACCGAATACCAAAAAGCAATTGAAAATTATTTTTTGTATGGACACTTTTTATTATGAGGACAAAATAAGATGAATTTTGAAAATACCCGAATAACTTCAAAACTTTAAGATTTAGGTATAGGACATCAGGCCTTAACACAGTTTGAAAGGCAACTAAATGAGCTACATGATGGAGGGAAAAAATTCCCATTTAAGATAAGAATAAAAATGGGTCAAGCAATTGAAAATGCTGAGCATCCAGTAAACTGCATTTCATAAATAACTTGGTTGGGCCATAAAATTCCATGGCGTTTGTGGTGACGCACCCTGTATGTAAGCCCTCATGTAACTGAAAGCTGGGAGTAATTACCACAACATCTTTCATGGTGACTAGATAGCTTTTGACTATTTCAAATCAAATTGTACATCATAACAATATTATGTTAAATCAAATTACAGAAATATTTGGTATAGGCCACGCAATTGAGGTTTGCCGATCATATACTGTCATCTCAATTTTTCAGATGAAGAACGACGCCATTCAAATTTACGTTCAAATGGCACCAAATCAAATACGGAGATGAATAGAACAATTGAGTAATACGAGGGGTATTTCATTAGTTTGTTTGTATATGTGGAATGAGGAATGATAGAAAAGGCATAGCAAAACAAAACAAACAAAAAATATAATAAAAGACAAAGAGAAAATTCTGAATGGAATTTGAAATTGTTAGCTATAGAATGAGATATTATATAGGAATGAAAAAGTGCAGAGTATTTTATGTTTGACGTTCCATGCAAGCTGTCTATGCATAATAGTATGCAGTGGGCTGGATGAAAGCTATAAAGTTTGGCCTGAAAACCGTTGAAATTAAACTTTCATATTCCAATATTAAATTTGAAATTTATAAAGGGCATTTTTAATAATATTCAAATGTCAGTATCTGAATAGGTCAACTAATTATAATCTGGCACATATTCCATGTAATAAATTTAATGTACATATACCGGGTGGTCCATTTGTCTTGAAACAGCCCTATATCTTAAAAACGGCATATTTTTCGGAAAAAAAATCAAATAAAAGTTGTTTGCTATTGTGGAAGAAAAACAATGGTGGCACCCATTGGCGAGTTTGTCAACCGTTTCAAGGTTATCTCAAGGTCAACTCGTTTTTTTCTTAATGGAAACATACATTTTTCATTACACAATTGGATTCTACATAAAAGAAACAAATACCTTTGTTAATAAATTGTTTTGATTACCATAATAATTTGGGTTAATTTCTCTTTTTTTTTTTTGTTCTTGGAACTGAGGTTCAACAATTTAAAAATCATCGACTGATTATTTGATTTTAGATAATTATTTAAATGCCATTATTTATTTTTTCTTTGTTTCAACCTTTCGACAAGACCACCTGTCTTCATCAGGAATTTAGTAAAATACGTTCTCGTAAACTTTTCTCAACACAGTAATAAAATGGATGGGATATAGCATTTTTATCTGCAAAACGCCAGGTAATATCAACAAAACTTTTTCTGAGATAGGAAGATATTCCATAGTTTGTTAAAAATAGCAAAATTGATAACAGACTAACGAACGTACCTACTGATCGTCATTCGGAAGTAAAAGTTAATAATTCCTCATACCAAATATTAGTTTTTATTTTTTTTATACTTACAGAAAAAAATAGTAAATTTTTCATCTGGTAAACATTTTTGCACATTTATAACAAAGAAATCATTCATAATATCTTTAAACTTGTGAGTTACAATAAACAGTAAGTTAGTTTTGAGAAAATATGGAACATCTTTCTGTAGCACAAAAGGTTGAGATGATATTGCTCTATGGAGAATGCCACAGAAATGTCGAAAATGCCGTAGCATTGTATATGGAACGTTTTCCAGAAAGAAATCCTATATCCCGTGCTACATTTTACCGTGTTGGGAAGGATTTTAGAGAAGCCGGAAATGTGCAGCCGGAAAAACGAAGTCGACGAGGTACTGTCAGTGGTGAAAATAATTAAATCGCAGTATTGGCGGCTATTGCTGTGAATCCGCATGTTTCTTGTCAAAAAATTTCTCGAGACTGTAATAATTTCTAAATCCAGCATTCTTAGGATATTAAAGCGGCATAAATTTCACCCGTATCACATTGCGTTGCACCAAGAATTTCATGGTGATGATTTTGAGAATCGAGTCAGAATTTGTCAGTGCGCACCAGAACAAATTCAATTAAACAGAAACTTGTGTGTGTTGTTTTCGTACAAATCTGGTTTTACAAACCATGGGCAGGTGAATCGTCACAACCTGCATTATTGGAGTGTCGAAAATCCGCGGTGGTTAAGAGAAGTTGAACAACAGCGCCCTTGGACCGTGAATTCTTGGAGATGAGTTGATTGGTCCATTACGGATCAGACGCGTTGCGGAATCATCGAAACCAACAAAATGTAGCACAGACAATAAGATGTCATGATTTACCATGTCGAATGCCTTAGAGTAATCGAGTAAAACCAGTACGGCGCACTTTGTGTTGTCAAGAGCGGACAGAACATCATCGGTTATATCAAGTAGAGCTGTACCGCAACTATTCCTAATAAGTGTATTTATTCACATGAGCTTTCATTTGAGTTTCCATTGCCCTTTCCAAAACCTTAGACAGAGCAGGAAGAACAGTAATTGGTCTGAGATACCTCAAACATTCTGGAGTGGTACATTTTGGAATTGGTCTGACAATACCTTTCTTCCATTCATCCGGAAATACGCTATTTTGTAGGCAGAAATTGACCACGTGAGTGTAGTACGGGATAAGAGTTGGGCAAGTAAGGTGAATTATGGTAATATCAAGACCATCCGACCCACAAGCCTTAGTCTTTATACTAAGAAGTGTCTTACTTATATCTATTTCCTGGACAGGATAAAATTTAAACTTCTCCACAAAGTGACCTTTGTTGTTGTTATTATAAAAGTTACAAGTGTTAACATCGGTATTGACAGGGCTACAGGAAGTCGCCGAAAAAAACCTATTAATTTCGTCAGCATTCACCCCCAAAACAAAATGCCGACTCTTCCCACTATAAATGTTAAGTTCTCTCAAAACTTTCCATTTTCTTCCAGCCATGCAGACCCTTAGTTTTTGCTCAAGATATGCCTTTTTTTCACTTCGAATTGCTTGAGTTACATGATTTCTTAGATCTTTATAGTAGTTCCAAGGATTTGCGTTCTTTGAAGATTTAAATCTTTGAAATGCCTTATCTCCAATTTTCATCATGAGTCGAACAGTATCTGTGAGCCAGGGTTGAGGTGGTCGAGTAAACCTGGAAGTCTTAAAAGGCGCGTGGAAGTTAAATATGTTTGTAAGATTTTCATTTAAAAATTGTATCTTCTCATTTATAGTTTGCATTAAATGTATGTTGCCCCAAGGGATTAAGTTTAAGTCAACGTTAAACTAGTGCAAGTCAAACCGCGAAAAATCGCGGTAAGTTCTGAATATTGGCTCATATTTTTTGTCCAGCTCCAAATCAATCCTGCACTGCACCAAACAGTGGTCCGAGAGATTCGGCATACTGCATGAAGCTGAGTTACCATGCTTTAATGCCCGATTCAAGATAATAAAATCAATCAAAGATGATGAATCACTCGTTATTCTAGTTGGCTGTGACACCACTTGCTCGAGACCGACTGAATCAAGTAGAGTGACAAACTGTTTGCTAGTCGCATTAGAAAAATTTAGCAGATTTATGTTGAAATCACCAACGCATACCAGGTCATCAAACTGCAGTAAAAGTCCTGATACTAAATCTTCAATAACCTGCCCCACTGTGCTCAATAATCTGTGGCTAATCTATATCTGAAGCCAAACAGCTCCAATGGAGTATCTAGTAAGTATGTGGTTGCTTCCAATATGCAATGCGTATATTTATACCTGATTTTAATAATAATAATTTATTCAGCCATCGTAAATACGTAGTAAATACAAATATTTTGTACATTGGCAAGTCATAAAATTAACAATCTATAAAAATTATTAAAACTGTCACTTTTAACATTTAGCATAACGCAAAAACAACACAGTTTACAGCTTTAAAACTATCACTAATTAGTAATGGCGCAGGATTCAGCAAACTCCTCTAGCGTATAAAATGCCCCAAATAGAAGATCATCTTGTATTTTATTCTTAAATATTCTCTCGATCACATCCTCTCTAAGGGTAAGTAATAGTACTACTACTAAATAAATAATAATATCCAGAATGGGTATTTTTTATTATTATAGGCACCTACCGAGAAAAAGGATATCTCTTTTAACATACACGTGTCTAACAAAGCTAAACAAAAAGAGGCAGTTGTTGTTGCAAGTTTTATGGCCAATCTGGTCAAATTATAATAAACGGATTATAGAAAAAGTCCTCTCTCTTCAAACACACTTGTCTAACAAAGATAAACAAAAAGGGGTCGATTTTTCTGTGTCAAGTTTTATGGCCGATCTGATCAAATTATAATAAACGGACAATATTTGACTTGTGTAACAAACCGTTTGTTCAAAAAATTTAGAGGAAATATGCTTTTAATTGTGGCCAGTGTGGCCGCATACTATACAATTATTATTCCCAATTGCCAGAAAAATGTCCGAGCTCAATTTAGAAACTTAAGCGCACTTAGGTGCTTTAGTAGTTACGTTAGTTGGGTATAATATTTATATTAAGTTATATGTAATGAAAGGTTGAGGTTATTGAAATATACACATCACCAAAAATTCACGCTATATTATTGTTAACAAATAAATATCATAAATGCCTTGGATATTTTTATCTTAATACTTAAAACCGAGCTTAAAACATAACAAATTTATTCAAATACATACAAAAGAATAAAAAACTACGCGTGCAGCACAGTACACGTGATAGAAGTGAATACTTCTTTCACGAGAGAGGAAGGGAATACGAATGACGGTACAAAAGGCACAACCGAAGGATAGGCAACGTTAAGCCGCTATATATATAATAGTGTATGGTATAGGATATAGTGTGTAGCATACACTCTCTCTCTCTCCCTCATATTTGTTATATGTTTCATCTCTTTTGCAGGACGAAAATTTTATAAATCGTGTCGTGACGCGACCTTCAAAAATCACTCTCATGCGGCCAAAGAAGTATTCACTTCAAAAAAATGTGACAAACATAAGTAACGAAACTTATATTAATAAAATAATTGTTATATAAACAAACCTCAATAATTACAAACAATTAATAATCAGTATACCTTCCACTTTTACGCAATAACATAATATTAGCCGCCTTGGTATGGGAATTATAAGGATATTCATTGTTTCTTGAGGAATGTTGTTCCATTCCTCTTCTACAACAAGGGTTAACTCTGGAAGTGTGATACGGACGTTATTTCGATGCAAAATCGCACTTCCAATAAAATCCTTTAATTTTTAATCGGGTTCATGTCTTTATTGCCCTCGTCGTTTCCAAACCACGTTGGACGTCGACTCTCACTAACTAATCCAAATCTGAATTAATCAAAAAAAAAAACGTTTTGCCATTGAGGCAAAGGCCATTCCCTATGGACCCTGGCCCGTTGTAGACGAGCGGTTATATGCCTGGGAAGTAGCACTTCTAGAGGTCTTCTAGATAGTAAAGTCTTCGACGTATTGGGTATATTTGTTTTTTGGCAATTTCGGCAAAAGTAGCTTTGAAGACAAGATACTGTTTCGGTTTCTATGAACAAAATTGGTCAATAAAAACGGTCCCCCCTTTCGGTCGTAGCTCTTGAACGACCTGTTCCATCCCTAAGTTCAACAATACCGGTTTGGTGATAGATATTTAGTATTCGAATGATGGAACTTCGTGGAAGTCCTCATCCCTTAATGCTACTCTTCTTCCCCTATCAAATACAAAAATTCAATGCCCCGGCATTTTTAATAAAAAAAAGTTGATTTGTTCTGGCTCGCTCTTTATAAAATGCAAAAGAACTTCTAGCGGTGAACCGCAGAACAAATAGAGATACTTTTCGAGAAGCCCAGGGCAAACTATATATCACTATTGAATATGTTATGGAGAAAACTTCTACCACACAAATTTCTCCTGAAACTTTGGAATTGAAATCGCTCAATAAGATATTTGTAAGGTATTCCGCTTTTGGATAACTTCTATAAATTTCAAATCACAAAACATTTTAAAAATTAAAAAACTTTAAACAAAAGAGCAAATAATTCTTAAACTTTATAAAAACTAGTACAACTGTACTATTCAAAAACTAGAACGATTCTAACCAGGTCCTTCAGTAGATCAACAAGACACTACCGGTTGTAAAGTGAGAAACAATACGATTATATAATGACTTTTCATCCCCAGAACGAGCCACGGTAGTGAAATCCACACTTCTTTTCTTTTAGCCCTTCAATAATCATAATTTGGTGTGGGAAACCATGATAGCCCTCCAATTACTTATTTCTAGAATAATCATCTAAATATAAGTAAGTATTTCGACAATGTTAAGGAAGGCCACCCTGTAACTATAAGCATTCCTTTTTCGAACAAAAAAACATAGCAACACATGTTTGTATTTTCTTATATCCTTGCATTGATATTTCTAACCCATAAAAATAAACTAAAAACTAAAACTAAAACCAAAAATAGCGTGTCGTCTTCGCTGTTAGGCTACACACTCACATATCACATGGTGAGCTGTTTCAACTGCCCCATTACACAATCTGCATTGCAGGTCCCCGTTATACAGCCCCATCTTATTTAGGTGACTTCTCAGGGCGAAATGCCCAGTGAGGAGTCCTATAGTTATTCTAATCTGACTCCTGCTTAATGTTAGCTGTTTTTCAGTTCGTTTTGTTACTGCACCAGGTATGAATTTCTAACCATGTTCCTGCTTAGGAATATGTTCCCAATATCTCTGGTGCTCTTTTTTGGCCCAGGACTTCAGAAGTTCCCGCGCCGTTCTTTTAGACAAGCCCAGCGCAGGTTCAGTGCAAGTATATGGGTTTTCAGAGGCTTGTCTAGCCAGCCAATCCGCTATCTCGTTGCCTTCTATTCTCGAGTGCCCCGGGACCCACACTAGATTAACCCTATTTTTTTGGCATTCCTATACCAGTTTAGTTGTCACCTTAGGTCTTTTTAGCGCCCTTAACGCCGTCTGGCTATCTGAACATATATTGATTCGCTTATTTGTATAGGCCCTCAATCTATTTAGTTTTGCAAACTGGAACTTAGAAATCTTATAGTTCTGCCACCCAAAACTATCTAGAAAAACAATTATAAATCCGGCCTACGTAAAATGATTATGAATCTACCAGTGGCGTGTGTTGTTGTATTTTGTTACATAATTATTATATTCAAAAAAGTAATATGTAGTAGTATGAGTCAAAATTGTTTATATGACCAAGGTACAGCCAAAATTTTCTGATAACAGAGCAAAATCGTAGCAAAGATTAATGTTAATCTTTGATCGTAGGATGCCAAACAAATTGCGAGGTTTGAGCGTGGCAATTAGCCTCTCGACATCTTATTTTTACCAGCTTGGTGTCTTCCTTATAGCAGTATGTTATATATATATATACTGTATAATTAATTATCTCTCTATAAATCACGATAAATCTGCTAAAGATAATGGAACTTTGATATTAAAATACGTATCAAATAACAACTGTCTGATGTGATGAGTGGTTCTCAATGTGAAACCATATTATGCGGATTTTTTTTATCGATCGTAAATAAAATACTCTGCACATAAAATAGTTTTAAAATGAGGTTTTGAGAATGGTAAAATATTAGTGCATGTTGTTGGATGTTCATGAACAGTAGCGATAAAGATAGTCTTTTAAATCGTTTACGAGTTGTAACCTTCATTCAACATATTTTTGTATAAAATATAACAATCAAAACGTATTATTTAAAATCATATTTAAATACATTACATTATGTTCGGTAAGTTTATGGCATACTCTCATTCATAATGTAACGCTTATTTCAAGCGTTCTATTGGGGCTTACGCTTGTGTGCCAGGCTAGTAATTCTTTTGAGGTTCGACCCAGATTCCCATTAGAACTGAATATTCCAAAGGTTTACCTGTACTAAGGCACTAAGTGTGCCAGTACATACATTTTTCAACGATGATGATACTCCAGATGTTTAAGACCTTGTTGCTTGTGTTCCCAACACTCGTTACTTTACTTTTCTTGTTGCTCTTTCTCTAGATTGAATTGCTATGAATTTTCTGGTTGCTGCTTGTTTTATATAACATACAACTGTTGTTAATATTCAGATTGACTTGGATTGCTGGCAACACCTATTATTTGTCATTCAGCTTCATCTCGAGAGTTTCATCAACGTTTAGCATGCGAAAGGACAAGTCCTAAAGTGCCTTTCAACGGGCATAAATAGTAGGTAATGTTAGTAATTTCTTTGTTTAACAAAAAACAGAAGAGGCATTATACGTTATGTAGATAAAAATATAAAAAATTCTACTTTTATACAGGCATATAATGAACCTTCATCAAAAAAATATACAAGACAGTAACCACTAGCCAACTACAAATACATTTTTGCTAACTAATCTGTGCCTCCATGTATATATTTTCAAAGTAGTTATAGGCTGGTGATGGAGCTATAATTTTACACTTATTTAGTGTATATTAAATTAAAATAAGCTAATTGACACCTATTTGAAAATATCAAATATGCCGACTGGGGTTTAATTGCTATTACCAAAGAAAAAAAGTTTTTAATTTGCCGTTTATATTATTCTTCGAGCTTTTATATACAAGGTGATTCTAAAATAGATTGTCAAATTTTGTCTAATTATGAAAAAAACCTAAATTGTAATTTTTCGAAAAGTCCTTATTTACAAAGATGACTGCCTGAGGACGATTTTTTTTAAATATTTTCGAAACGAGGAAAGATGAATTAATCAAATCTAGCATATTTATTCACCTAGTTAAATGTCGTAAACTGACATGAAATTGAATAAAAAAGTATTACCATAGGCGGGTAAACGGGGACCCTTGCCATAATTATAACCTAACTTACCGTTAATAAAATTTTGGAAAACTGTTCGTTAGCAAACTGTATTTCAATAATTATATTAATGCTGAGTACTAAGGACCAGTTTTGTCCTAAACTTTTTAAACTCGAATTTCTCGAAAACATTTAAGATTTTCGAGAAAAAACAAGTATACCTTATAGTAGAAAACTTTATTTTATTACATTTTTGACACAAATGGAATAAGTCACTAGAAAAAAAAGTTAGTTTATAAGTAAGGTTTATTAATTCAGCTTTACTCGTTTCGAAAATATTTCGAAAAAAATAGTCTTCAGGCAGTCATTTTTGACACCCTATATCTTTGTAAATAATGACTTTTCGAAAAATTACAATTTATTCACTCAGAAATTTTGACCACCTATTTTACAAACACCTTGTATATTTAAAGCACCCTAACTATACAGTAAACTAATACAGCTATACAATCACAGGGCCTGGAAATTCTTAAAGCAACTGATTCATATCCAAGCATGAAACGCCGTCTACAGGAAATAATTAGCAGTATATAGTTCTATTACAAGTTAAATTTAATGTTAAAATAACCACCGTCATGACGTGTTCGGTTGGTTACAGAAGTTATAAATTTCAGAAAAATCAATATTAACCCCACATTTATTTTATGACATAAATTTCGCATTTGCATGAGAAAATTTTAGTGTGGCGTACTGATTGCTATTCGCTATGCTATATAAAATTATCGAAAAACTAAAATATGATTTATCAACAAAAATTATGGACTTTAAGTGCAGAATATTTTGCTTGCTCTATAAGGCAATTTGTCCATACAAATAGTTACCCATAAGGACAAATCAAACTCAAGGGGTGGTTCCTTGAGTGATCTTAAGAAGAAAAGTTTTATAAACATAGTTTTGTTTTTAAGATACAATGAGTCAAACTTATTTTCTAAGTTTTTTATTATCTTAAAAATCGTTCACCTGAATTTGTTGAAATTTTGCTGTTACGTACTGCTGGTGCTTGGGGGCTCAATAAGCCGTAACTATTTTAAAATTCCAGTCCAGTGGCGTGTCTAAAAGTATTTTAACCCAAATATTTTTGAAAAACAAATGTGCAGTGACGCACTTTTTACAAAAAATACAACTTTTTTACTTTAAGCATTTTTTCTCTTCTTACGTATAAAAAACTTTATTGCATGTTCCTCGAAGTATGTCCGGTATGGCGTTCCTCAGGGAACAGTACTAGGACCTATTTTGTTTTCTCTTTACATAAATGGATTGTATGACCAACATTTTAAAGGAGATATATCATCATTTGCTGACGATACAGTCATACAATATACTACTGATACATGTAGAGAACTGAAGGTAACAGTAGAAAATGACATATGCGATATAAAATCATGGTTTGATGAAATGCATTTGACTATAAACTTCGAAAAAACTAAGTATATTCCATTTTCTTGCACTAGAGTATCTTCTTCATATTTTCGTAATATAACAATTAAAGAAAGATCAGATGTAACTCTAATAAATGAAGTAGACAGTATTGCATATCTAGGAGTTGAAATTGATATGTTTCTCAAGTGGGACAAGCATATCAATCAATTGGTAAAAAAGGTACGATTTTTAGTTTTTAAATTTCACCAACTTAAATTAATATTAACTAAAACCCAATTAATAACAGTGTATTATGCTTTGGTGCAATCATTAATTCAATATGGAATATGTGCTTGGGGTTCAGCATATAAAATTCATCTAAAATTGCGACATGTGGCTTGTTACCTTAGTAGGGAGTGGTAATTTAGTTCTGTTGTTATAATAAGGATGTATAATCTATGTTCTCTGTATAAGAAAGTGTATATTTTGTTAAATTCAGCAAAACTAGAGAGACTAAATCTGGCGGTCGAACCACGCACAAACCTTTTAACAGGTTTCAGTGGGACCTTTGATTTATTTTCGACAATTATATTTATTAAGGATTTATTTTGTACCAAACATTGCTATTGTATGTATGTTGAAAATAAAGATTATTATGTTATTATTATGTTTCTGGGACAACATAATATTAATTATTATCGAAAAGTTCTTAAAAAAAAAACTAAGAGTCATGATGGTATGAAAAACATGTATGGCTTAAACAAATTTGACTTTGGCATAACTATAATAACGTCAACAACAGTACGTACGTAGTAATTTGGTCTAATTACTTGAGGTGTTTTAAAGAGTTTTATTCAACAAAATTTATGGCGCTGATATTAGAAAATGGTTTAATTTTCAAAAACAGAAATCGCCGACATGCATTTCGTTTCCTCATCATCATTAGCATTCCCTCGCTAACCTCCGGATGAATTTCTGGGGACATCCGTTCAGCTTCAGTATCCTCTACAGAGCCTCACGGTTAACGGAGTCGAACGCCTTGACAAGGTCTATAAAACAGAGGATGATTTTGTTTCCGTGACTTTTCCTGTATTTTCCTGGCCCTAAATGTCGGCTGCACTCTTATTGGGTCTAAAACCACATTGTGTTAGGCTTGCGGGTGTTGAAGAGTAAGTTTGTGATACAGCTACGGTCTCTTTTCACCACAGTAAAACAGCATTTAGTAAGTTTTGGAAAAATAATAAAATTATTAGGGTAAAGTGAAAAGAAAATAGTGAGTTTTGATCAAATAGGTAGTAAAGGAAATATGGTGAGTTTTAAATAATATTAAAAACAAAATGGTGATGGAAATAGTTATTTTTGGAGAAAGCTTAAGTTTCAACAAAGTGAAATAATATAAGGAAATAGATGTATTTTTACCGGAGTTCCGAGAAAAAGTCCTATTTGCCTCCACCTTTAACTCATTTTAGGATTTTTTGGAGAAGGTTGTGTTTGGAAAGAAAGCTCACATTACCGAAAATATGTACAGAACATTGTAAGTACATGAAATAATATGTCTACAACTTTCTAGAGGCTCCAAAAATTGAATAATATACAAGGTATTTCATTTTAAATAAGAAAATTGGTATGGGCCGCTGTATCTACATCCTGTATAAAAAGTTTTTGTTGAAAGAAATGCACAACAAAAAATACCAATCGACATGTCTGAGCGTTTTTTAAACACGTGCCAATTTAATTATTATCGAATTCCATTTTGCTGATACACACTTTATATTGGAGATAAACTAATTATTAAACTGAAGAAACGAGTAAAAAAATAAGAAAAACCTATTCTTACTTCGAAGTGTCTCGAAGAGCAATTATTCTCCGGGTATCAATTATTCTATTATGTGTAAATTACGGAAAATAGAAGGAAATGAAAGTTAAAGGAAATTAAAACTCAAAGTTATGAAACAGAAATATAAAATAGTTTTATTATGTAAAATAAAAATACTTCCACTAAATAGTAATAATAGTATATTATTCAACACAACAAGCATAATATAATGTTGGCTGATGACCATAATTCACGAGGTTTAGGTTGTAACGAAGTTACTTTTTATTTTCCATTTTGAACCTATAATGTTACTTTTATTTTCCGTTTTAGTTCGACAGTGGTAAATATTTCCCGTTTTATATTTTCCATTTTTAATATATTGACGTAAATCCGTCCACCATGTACCATATTACCGTTTTTAGCCCCCGCTTCAACCGAGCATCGATCTATGCTAATGTAGCCACCGCGTGTGTGCGCGAGGCGCTGCGCACGCCCATACAGGTAGGGGAACCAAAAGTCGACTGGTGGGGACCGCTCTAGGGTGTATAGAGCCTCACGGTTAACAGAGTCGAACGCCTTGACAAGGTCTATAAAACCCATGTTTAGAGGCCGATTTTGCTCCCGTGACTCTTCCTGTAATTGCCTGGCACTGAATATCATGTCAGCTGTACCCATGTTGGGTCTAAAACCACATTGTGTTTCGTGCAAGCACCCTTCCGAGAGTGGGAGTAGACGATTGGTCAAAATTCTTGCAATAAACTTTCCGACGATGGAGAGGAGTGAGATAACAAAATAGTTTCCACATCCCTTTTCTTAAATATAGTGACACTTAGGCATCTCACATTTCAGCAGGCACGGTTTCCGTGTTCCATATTTTGGTTATTAGAACATTAGAATTTTTCAATATCACAGGTCCTCCTTCTTTAAAAAGCTCAGGAGATATGCCATCAGAGCCAGCTGCTTTGTTGTTTTTAAGTTGTCGAGTGACTTTGTCAACTTCTTTCAGAGAAGGTTTATCTCCCTAGTTTTGTTGTGTTGGTCTGTGTGGCAACCGATCGAGTGTTGCTTTATCAACATTCGTGTCCCTGTTTAGTAGTTCCTGAAAATGTTCCTTCCACCGGGAACCAATTGACGTACAATCACTGAGAAGACGCGAGCCATCCCTGTTTTGCAGTGGGTTAAGACCCTGTCTTACTGGCATGGAAGAAAGCTCTGGTGTTGTTGCTGTCGGCTAGCAGTTGCATTTCGATCGATTTAGCCGGCCACCACTGATTCATCTGATATCGTTGTACTTCAGACTTCGCCATTTGAAAGAAACACTCTTTTGATGTTGAGTTGCGATTATAAATGATTGCACTTGCATTTCGCCATGGCAATTCCAGACCGGCTAGACGCATGTATGAAGAGAAATCCTCATCGCCGTGTACCACATAGTCGAACAGTTGTAAGAAATCATCAAAGCCTATGCGAATCAGGCTCGGTTGCTGATATTGTGAGACCTGTAACAGACAGTGGAGTTGGAGGAAGCAAAATTAAGGAAAAATCAACTGTATGCTTACCACATACAGCATGTGCAAGCTTTTTTATCAGCCAATTTTCTCCAGCGAGTTGATTATTGTACATCCAAACAGGTAGCAAATTTTGTTTACCAATGAAACGTGTTTTTCCCGACATTCTATTATTAACTGTCATAACAATCAAGTTTAGGTTGAAGAGAATCCTAACGCGATTATAGAAAATAATTAACAACAGCTTTCCGTGATTGTTTGGATTGGTGTTATAGGAGACGATCTATTATAGAAAATACCTTAGTTTTCCATAATAGCACGTCAATTTCTGAATGATATTTATGCAGAAAACTGGACCCAGGTCACCGGAATTAAATCCGTTAGATTATTTCCTTTAGGGGCATTTAAAGTCTCTCGTTCATAGAACGCAAGTTAATTCTGA
The DNA here is from genome assembly GCA_911728435.2 of Apoderus coryli. Taxonomy (NCBI): domain Eukaryota; kingdom Metazoa; phylum Arthropoda; class Insecta; order Coleoptera; family Attelabidae; genus Apoderus; species Apoderus coryli. The sequence continues at coordinate 5,984,291 of OU452215.1, read as the reverse complement.
ACAAGAATTTATCCAACGGATACGGGAGTCATATGAGCAGACAACAGCTCCAGGAATATTTCGATGTGGTCGGAAATCGATAATAAGATTGCATTGCAGTTGAAGAAAGATATTTCCAACAACTACTGTAAAAAATGCCTACCATTTGTTTATGTTAGTTTTTATAAACTGTTTAGTTTTACGTTTTTTATTTTTTCTTAGAAATGTTAAAAGATTTTCATTTGGTTTGGTTAATGCGAAAAAATTGCAAAAAAGTCCGTGGGCAAAAATATTTTGGTTAATGTACTTTCCGGGATGGCACTGGGCGTGATAATTTTAAACTAGTTACGGCTTCATGCCCCTAACCGCCGTACATAACACTGCAACATTTCAACGAAACCAGCTAAAGGTATTTTAAGACAAACGAAACTTATCGGACTTAGGTTTATTAGAGTTCTCCTCTTAGAAGGACTCAAGAAATCACTCCTTGAAGTTTCGCCATTGGCTCAAGGTAGCAGTTATTTAGATTCCAGGTTTGCACGATCATTTTTCGTTTAGTGAATCTCATAACGCTATCCTGAGGCATACCAATTGAAGTTGTACCTACAGGAATCTGAGCTAAATCCGCTGTATTGTGAACATTTAATTATTTTAAGATTATTTAACTAAAATAACATTATTAAGAGAAATGGGTGTTAGTAATACTCTGGAAAACAACTATTAGAATCACGATACAAATAGCATTACATAGTAGACTTCAACCATCACTTACACGTATTCTATTATGAATAAATTAAGTTTACAAGTTGTTGGTGTCGAGATATCCATTGTTTAAAACTACCTAGCCTCACAACAAAGTTTGTTCTATGTTTAAACTGAAATTAACTTAAACTTTTCAAATCAGATTTCTCATATTATAATACAAACACGAGTCAAAATACTTTATTTTTCTTTTTCTAGTTCCCAAGTTTTCCAATTTTATCAGGTGAAATTTACCTGGATAATGATCAAAAACTTTCAGCACTGAAAGATATTCCACTAAAGCCTACACATGGAAAAGTATACAGAATAATCAATCAAAAGGTGGTTGCTGTTAATGGTAAATGAATTATGTAAAATATGAATCCGCTAATTATGTTGGATTAAATTATGCGGTATTATAGAGAAAATGCTTGGACGTGAACAGAGAAACTAAAGCTGAAATTGAGCTATGGAGACTGATTAATCCTTTAACGAGACGAGTAAAATCCAATCCGCAATGACTGTGTTGGACAAAATTGGTTTAATGTACTTGGTGATCATAAAATAGCATTAAGGCTGTTTGATGACGCCCCAAATGCAACGGCATGAAAATATTCATATAACGAATGTTGACTTGAATGAAGGCTTTACGTATTATTACGTTTTTGGATTTTAAGTAAAATATCAGACATATTTCTTGTTATATCGTAACATATTTATGTTATGCTTTGGCTCTTTGATCATTCCCCAAATGGAAAGTTGTAAGACATGGCTAATTATGCGCTTATTTGTTAAAAAAGGAGGACCTGTGATATTGGAACATTTTCATGTTCTAATATCCAATATATGGAACACGGAAACCGTGCTTACTGAAATACGAGATGCCTAAGTGTCACTATATTTAAGAAAGGGGATGTGGAAACTATCGGTGTATCTCACTCCTCTCCATCGCCGGAAAGTTGCTTGAAAGAATTTTGTCGAATCGTCTACTCCTATTCTCCGAAGGGTGCTTGCCCGAAACACAATGTGGATTTAGACCCAACACAGGTACAGCTGACATGATATTTAGTGCCAGGCAATTACAGGAAAAGTCGTGGGAGCAAAATCGTCTTCTAAACATGGGTCTTATAGACCTTGTCAAGGCGTTCGACTCTGTTAACCGTGAGGCTCTATACACCCCAGAGCGGTCCCCACCAGTCGACTTTTGGTTCCCCTACCTCTGTGGTCCTACGGAGCGCGTCGCACACACACACGGAGGCTATATTGGCATAGATTAATGCCTGGTAGAAGCGGGGTATACAAACGGTACAAGGTGGACGGATTCACGTCAATATATTGAAAATGGAAAATATTTATAACTGTCGAACTAAAACGGAAAATAAAAGTAACATTATAGGTTCAAAACGGAAAATAAAAAGTAACTTCGTTACAACCTAAACCTCGTGAATTATGGTCATCAGCCATCATCATATTATGCTTGTTGTGTTGAATAATATACTATTATTACTATTCACTGGAAGTATTTTTATTTTACATAATACAACTATTTTATATTTCTGTTTCATAACTTTGAGCTTTAATTTCCTTTAACTTTCATTTCCTTCTATTTTCCGTAATTTAAATGGCACATAATATAATAATTGATACCCGGAGAATAATTGCTCTTCGAGACACTTCGAAGTAAGAATAGGTTTTTCTACTTTTTTTACTCGTTTCTTCAGTTTAATAATTAGTTTATCTCTAATAGAAAGTGTGTATCAGCAAAATGGAATAAATTCGATAATAATTAAATTGGGACGTGTTTAAAAAACGCTCAGACATGTCGTCGATTGGTATGTTTTGTTGTGCATTTCTTTCAACAAAAACTTTTTATACACGAACATACATAAACAAAAATGCTGCTCTATGTTGATTCGATGGATAAAAGTTTTTCAGCAAAGTTAGGTCGTACGTACAAATAATATTGTTCATCGTCTTGTCAACGACTAGGTCACTCCACAATGGGTTATTTTTTCAGCAAAGAAACAGTGAGTACTTTCTAGCAAAATGCCATTTTATTTTTGCTTGCATCGCACTAAAAGACGTTAGCTTTTTGCATGACACTGTAGCTAAAAATGAATGTTTAATTATTAATAATTAATTCTAAGACCAAAGTAACAAAATTATACCCACTAATATACCTTAAATTTTATATATTAGTATTAAAAAATAAAAAATATATAAAAACATTCAGCTAGGCATAATAAACACACAGATATTTCCCGACGGACGTATACAGTGTCTCACAGAAAGTGCGCATCATATGGAAAATTTCTTCCTTAGCATTTAATTAAATTTTTAAATATGTCATGTGTTTCTTCTCTAAAACTGATGCCAAATGACATCCATATGAGCAGTCACGTGGCTTGTCAAACTTCACATGTTTTCGTAAAATTTAAAAAAGGCTTTCTTTTTTAAAATCTCCAAAGATGCCAATGGAAAAAGTTTTCCTATGTATTTACAGCAAGCTAGTGCAATTTTTTTATTTTTTTCTATTTTTTCAAAAATTTTTAAAAAATGTTTGTTCTTAAAATTATATTTTAAAAAGTTACACATAATGCCTACCACTGTTTTTTCGATAAAAAAAGAAATCTTTAACAAAAATATCCCTAACGGTTGATGCAAAGTTGCAATAATTTTAAAAATTACCTTTGCATTTTACTTTTTATCTATTTTTTATTAACTAGATTAATAGTTTCGTGGAATCAAAAGAAAAAAAAACTCAGGAACGGACTTAATATTTTACTTTAAAACCAATGAACATAACAATTTTGTTTTTCCTTGAAGTGTCAGCATATTTACCACAACACAACAATAAAAAGTATGGTTATAACAAATATTATAATATACTGTTCAAGGTTTGACAGCTATCACTTGACTTTTTTCATTGACAGCTAAATTGTTTCCATAGCACGCTAAGATAATGTGGTGTTCATAAAATTCATTCTGGTTTCTAAAGTAAAAGTTTCAAGTTTCAATTAAAAGTAAGTTGCAAGTATTTTTTATAGTTCTTTTCTTTTGACCAGACGCAAATTTAATCTAGTTAAGAAAAAATCGATAAAAATTAAAACGCAAAGGTAATTTTTAAAATTATTGGAGCTTTATACATATCAACCGTTATAATATACGGGATTTTTGTTAAGGATTTTATTTTATATTTTTTATCAAAAAAGCAGCGTTACGCATAATAATTTGTAAGTTCAACATTTTGAAAATATAATTTTAAGATGCTGAAACATTTTTTAATAATTTTTGAAAGCATTTAAAAATCCGAATACGCTAATTTTTGGAAAAAATTAAAAAAATTGCACCAGCCGCGTCGAAAAACTGAAAGGTGAGAAAGTAAAATAAAAACAACTTAGTTCTGACATTTTAACAAATAACGCCTTTTTTTGAAATTTTCCGAAAAAAAATGTCAATTTTGTCAGGCCAGGAAACGCACATGACTGCTCATATGCATCAATTTTAAAGCCAAAACACAAGTTTAATTAAATGCTAAGGAAAAAATTTTCTCATATATGATGGGCACTTTCTGTGCGACGCTGTAGATCAGATTTTTAGTATAATTTTATTTGCAAGTCAACAATTTAAAAATTTAATTGTAAAAAATAAGCTCTTGAAACTTTTCAATCAAAAAGTTTTAAACTTTATTACAGTGAAGAGTTTAAATTTATTCTGGAAAATTATTTTTTTTTCATACGTAAACATGAATCAGAAAAAAAAACTTATGTTAGCTTACAGCTTCTTAAACTAAGAGAGAAAAATATAATTGGTTTTATTATGTATAAAACCTGGTAGCTAGCGAAGTGTAATTTCATTAAAATTGGAATACTACAGATCCAAAGGGTGGATTATAATAACATAGTCAAAAATAATAAGGTGTTTTCTTGTAGGTGAGGTATTTGGAAGAATTAATCTATTCCAGAGGTTCCCAAACTCTTTTGTTTCATAGACCAGTTTCAAAATTTTGCGCTGGATTCGGTGGACCCTCTGGAGCTTCATTACTACCTATTTCTAAACAATCCAACTTTACTTCTTTGAAATAAATTTTCATGCTCCCCCCTTACAATTGTGGACCCACATTTTTTGTCACGCACAACGTAGACCCCCGTGGACCTCTAGGGGTCCACCTGGACCACTTTAGGAGTTACTGATTCAGTATTTCCTTGATATGAATATGCGTAACATTTAGGAAACAAATGAAATTTTTACACTAATTTCGATTATTGTTTTTGATAGTTTCAAAAATATCTTAATAAAAAAATATGCTTCCTGGTACCTTAGGAGTTTTGGAAAAACTAAGGAAACAATAATTGTTTTGAAATTTGTGTCTCTCTATATCGGAAATTATTGATCAACTCTATTATATCAAACGCAATAACATGTTTTTAATTATATTTTTGAATTTTTTATCTGCTTTGGAGTATTTTTTCTACGCACTTCAAGTGTTTTTGATTAAAAAAAATATTTTGAATCTTTTTGGTCTAAAACAGGTCTCCGGAAAATATTCACCATTTCGTAATCTGAACAAACCGACTCTTGAAATTTTGATATTAGTTGAAGAATATCTCTCAAAATCACAGAAACTACTGTAATGTTATCTACTAGTTAAAATAGGCATGAGCAGAAAAGTACTACTTCCGGTATAACCGAAAGTCGTATATTATTGTTAAATTTAACTTCTTTAAATAGAACTTTTTATAAAACCCTTAAGTTCCAAATATCAAATATCTCAATAACCGACTTACCCATACACTTGGTTGACCCTGTATAAAATTAATATTTTTGAGAATTAGTTAACTATATATTTCTATGGATAATACATTTCCTGATTTTATTGTTGTCTTGCTGTGTTTCCCGTTATATTAACTAAGACTGGATCATTTTTCTTTATGAATTTAGCACTAAAAACATACTGTTAAAAGTTATGGTGCCATTTCGAGTTATAGTCACTGCGAAGAAAAATGTTTATATCATTTTTACACCACATTACCATTTTATTGGCACGCTGTTTATTATACTAGCTTTATATTTTTAAAATAAAAGGAATTAGTGGGTATAATAATAATTAACTTACCTACATAGAACGTTTACCATAGGTGCTATTGATTTTTCGAGCGGCTAGTTCCAAGTAAATGAAAACTTTATTATCTGACTTGCCAGGGTTTCGCCCTTATATTAACAGTGTTCAGGATAGTAAAGATTTGGTTTTCTTTTGTCCTATACATACAGTCTGTAAATAAATAAATGCAAAAACATTGTAGATACCTTTCTTTGTTGAAAAATTGGGTATTTTTTATAAATAAAAAATATTTGAGCCACCCCTGTTTAAAGAATGCGCGACAAAATCAGTTTTTTATTTTTTTCTTAAAAACTGAAGAAGTTAAAAAAAATTAACTTCAGCGAACATTTTCTGGGATCAGGAGGGTTCCCCAGCAAAAGCCACCCCTAAAATTTGTTTTGTACATAACATAGCTGGATTCATTCTAAACAAATAAGTTCTCATTTTTTTTTATTAGCAACTACATCAACTAAACTGCTTTTTATTAATGTTAATTAAATTGTGTTATTTGCGGTTGTTGTGTTGAGTTTTTTTTTTGTGCAAATTCTTTAAGATGGTGGCGAACACAAACGTAGAAATAACATATTGTTACGTTTTTCGTTGTATGAAATAATAACGAGTTTTAATTAAAACTAATTTATTTACACTTTAATAACTAAACACTTAAACAAACTAATATGACTATATTTATTTTCACTATTTATTTCACTATTAATTTATATGTCACAACACTGTTCTATCTATTGACCACTTGAATTCATAACTGATTGTCTGTCCCTTTTATACGTTGGCTATTTATATGTTTTTCTCCTTTCTCGAACGCTTTCAGTAAATAGTCGTCTGTTCTACAATATTCCAGATCTATACTGTAAGCGAGGCACAGTCTACCAAATTAACACAGCGCTGCCCCGGACGCATTTTCGGAATTCGCCGACACATTAGCTGCTCGGAACAACTCGGGTGATAAGAATCACAGATTCATAAAGTCCCGACGTATTAGACTAATGCGTCAGCGATATACGTATGAAATTGCACATCTCAAACTAAGAATATCTTTTCGTTTTGAATCAGATTGGTGTAACTAGTTTCTTGAGCTGTTAAAAAATTTTGATTTCCCAATAAAAATAAATTTTACCTATTAATATTGAATTACTGAAATGAATCCAAAGAAGGTATGTAGATTCTTTGTATTTTTAGGTTAGGTTTATGCCGTTTGTGTTATATTTACGGTCGGGTCTGCTGGATCGTTTGACGTAAGTTCGAATAATTTCGGTAATTGGCGCATCTGACGGTCGTTTACGGTGAGTAGGTAATGTATGCTCGTCCGGAAAATATTAGGACTTCCTAAGAAAGTGCAATCAATTAGGTGTCAGCGATGTTTCGCTGCTTTATTTCCGCTTTTTCAAGCTTCTTCCAGTTAGATTGTATCTACAATTGAAACAATTAGATGACATTTCTATATACAACAGCAGTACCAAAAAATGTTACTATACACGATTAGTGATCAATTCAGTTAGTGTTGACCATTAATTTGTATATAGAAATGTCATTTAATTGTTTTAATTGTACATTCTAACTGGAAGAAAATTGAAAAAGCGGAAATAAAGCCGCGAAACGCCATTGACACCTAACTGAGTGTACTTTGCTACGAAATCCTATAACCCACTATACAAAAGAAACCATAAATTATTGAGGACCCGAAATACTCAAACATGAATTAATTTTTTTCATAGTTTCCAAACTATAACCGAGATTTGTAAGAAAAACAAACATTATGGGAAACCCTTTAGGAGTTGGCACGTTGCATGTATTTCATAAATCACCGACGCATTAGTCTAAAACGTCGGGACTTTATGAATCTGTGATTCGCATCACCCGAGTTATTCCGAGTGGCTAATGAGTCGGCGAATTCCGAAAATGCGCCCCGGACGTGGTATAGCCTATTAAATCTGTACAGAGTCGCCTCTGGGTAGTTTGAGTAGCGAGCTTTAGAGAACGATTACATCTAATTACAATAGTATAGCCAACGCGGTGTTGCAGATGTATTTATTTATCTCCAAGCGTAGGGGACATTTTAATATATTATGCATTTCGTTTATAGTCTTTCTTACGATAATTCCCTAGAAGCATCTAAAAGATTTGCAGAAAATATCCTCAACCTGTGACCTCCTTATATTATGGGAAAGTGATAAGGAAAAATGATTGACAACGCGAAGAGCACCAGCATTAGAGAAACCAGTACTTAATATAAGAGTAGACGAGCAACTCGAGATCAATACTAGGAACATGTCCTGCATGTTGATCATATGTCGGTTTTTGCTATCTTAGAAGAACAGCTGTTGTATCCTTACCATGTAGGTATAACGCGTCCAGGCGCTGTTCCCAACGGATCTTCCGAGTCGTCTGCAATTCTCGACTTGGATGTTGAAAATAATTGAACAACTTCCTGCATTTCTTGAGAGGGATTATTCACAGACGAATCTAACTTTTCCAGAGAAGCAATTCTCAATTATCACCACATATGGGCCGAAGAAAACCCTAAGGCTATAATTGAAACTCACCACCAACAATAATTCTCTTAAAATGGCATATTTAGGATCAGTTAATTGGTGGTTCACATTTTCTGCCACTTTATATATTATACAATATATAAATATTACAACAGACCTTATTTGTTTAGAATGAATCCAGATATCTAGAATGCATAATTAACTGAAATGAATTAAACATTTTTAGGGTTAGCTATTTCTACCCTTTGCAACCATATAACACCGCCCAAATGTTTATTGAGTCGCTCTCGATCGCAGAAACTGTTCGTTTAATTTAAACTTTTTCTACTCCTGTTTTGTTAAGCCGTCTATTGCAAAACTGTTACCGTGACATGTAAATTCACCAAAGTGTTACGTAATGAATATTACATAACACTTTGGGGATTTTTATTTTTTATTATGGCATTATGTCAAACACAAATGTCAAATAAATTCAAATATTTAAATGTCATAATTAACTTTTCTTCTGTGTTAAGTATTTCTGCTAAAATTTTAATTCTGGAATGGATTCTGATTCTGCAAAGTCGTAGAAAAAGTATAGTACATAATTCGAGCTGTAATTAGTATATTACATAACATGTGCTGTAAATGATATTTTACATGCGAGTGACTAGTTTGCCCACGAGCCGCGAAGCGGCCAGTAAGGTAATAGTCTCGAGCATGGAAAATTATTTATAGCTCGAGTTATGTACTATACTTTTTCTACGACTTTGCAGAATCAAAATCCATTTCAGAATTAAAATTTAAGCAGAAATATTTAACACAGAAAAAAGGTAATTATGACATTTAAATATTTGAATTTATTTGACATTTGTGTTTGGCATAATTCCATAATAAAAAATAAAAATCCTCAAAGTTATGTAATATTCATTACGTAACACTTATGTAAGATTGAATTTACATGTCACGTTAACAGTTTTGCAATAGACGGCTTAACAAAACAGGAGTAGAAAAATAATTTATATTTATTGTAAAATATCATTATTTACAGCACATGTTATGTAATATACTATTTAACTACTTTTTTGAAGGATTCCTTAGAGGCCTGTATGTAAACAGGGGTCAATCAAATATTTGTTGATAAAACAGAGCCAACCTATTTTTCAACAAAGAATCACATCTTCAATTTTCTCGAGCTTTTTTTTATATACTTAAATAAACATACCTACATACAAACATTGCATAAGAATATTTACGTACATATACAAAATTTACATGAAACATGTTACAAAAATTTTTTTTTTAAAGAAAACTAATGTCTCAGTGTCCTGAGAATATCTTCGTGTATTACCGAAACGTCGACAAATCATTGACCAGCCGTACGAAAAAGCAATAATTACGATCAAGTTTAGAACTCTCAAATCCAAAAAATATACAATACAATGCTAATACTATTTTTAACTTTTTTAGGATTGATAGGGGTGACATCATCCCTAAACCCAAACGGGGTTGGTCTCGAGTCAAATCCAGCATTCTTGATGGGCAAGCCCAAATTTGACATTTCCAAGACACAACAGCCAATTTCGACCCAGGCGACTCAAGTTAATCTATCTCAAGAATCCGGCAAATGTTATACAACAACTACTACTGTAAAAACAGCAGGATAATTATTATTATTAATATTTAGTACATATCTACGTTTATGTTAGAAGCATTTAGGATTCTATGCAGTTGGGTATCTATTGGAAATTCTAAATTCTACAAGTAGTTAAATTAATTTAAATTTAATAATAGTATAAGAAAAAATTAAAAACCATTAATTCAAAGAATTTAAATCGTTCTTTCGCTAGTTCACAAATTTTCTACAGGCTAAAGTCATAATTATTCCATAGTTTTTGGATGCAAAAACATTTGCATGTGTAAAGTAAAATGAAATAATGTTTTCTTCAACACTAGGGATCCTGCAGACGATTGTTTCGTCGATCAGCGACTCATGTAAATGCAGTAAGTACCTATACAACGAAAATGACAAGGCGCAACAAAAAGGACTGAATATTTGCGCACTTAACCCTTAATAGCTACACACGGGTCAAAATGACCCATGGATTCCTAGAAACCTCTGTAAGTATGTCAATATGTTTAGCGCGACAAGCCGACGCTCCAGTCTCCAGTATTTGTTTAGTCGCTAACAAGATAAGAGTACTCTGCCGGTCACCCACTTTATTTAATTAAAAGAAAATTATTGATTAAATGACCCTTCTGTCAACAAAATAACAAAAACTTTATTTGAAATAAAACGCAAAGGTTTGGGCTCAAAACAACTAATTTAATAATTAAAATTAATAAAGAAAATGAATAACAACAAAGAAATAAATATGTATAAATAAAAAACAAGAATAAAACAATTCAACGAGAATGAAAATTTGGAAGAAAATCTTAGTCATTACTTGTACGACTTAAAAATAGGAAAATTAATATAATTACGAATAATTATATTAATTCCTATACGAAACTTTAATTACAATTGAAAACTGAATTTATTTCAATTACTAAAAGAAACAACTTAATCTTTATAAAAATTGATTGGAAACAAAAAGGCCTCCAATTAAAAGAATTAACAAAAAACCTTTGAAACTTTATACAAATTCACTTAAAATATTTACTTTAACTTTATAAAATTGGTACATCTAGACCCTTCTAAGACTAAAACGAATCTAAACTCCAAAATTCGATTGTCTTTCCAAAACACTTAACATACATGAGAAGTCGGTAACTAGATTGGAAATAGCCAATCAGAAAAAAAGGGCATTTTTACAATATACCCCTATAAAGATAAAATACATTTTTAATTCGACTTTAATAATGGTTGTTGATTGCTAAGATGACCTATGTTGGAGATTTTTCAGAAGATCAACAAGACACTACCGTTTGTAAAGTTAGGAACAATACGATTATATAATGACTCCGGAAAAACTAACTGGATGAAAACCCAATGTTCCATGTTCATGTTTTCTGCGCCCTTTACATTTATTCTTTGTTATGGGAAACCTTGTTAACTCCCCAACTACTAGCTTCTGTATATAATAATAAAAGTCCGACATTGAATTTACATGAAGGCGTTTCGAGAATGTTGAATGTTTAGACCATCCTATAACTGAAACATCTGGTTATCTTTTCTAATATATGCATTTTATCTTTGGACTAACTCATAAACAAACACAATATTTTCGACTTGAAAAAAGGTCTTTTTCTAGGTATAAATTCTTTATCACAGGCACCTAAGATTAATATGTTTATTACTTACAGATGTTGTATGACATTTACAAAAATATTAGACTTTCAGATATGTTAGGTATAAAACTATAATACTAAGAAAAAATATCAAAAATTTCCCAAATATATATACAGGGTAGGACAAAAGTAAATTCTATCCAGTGTGTCTTTGTTTTGTTACAGTAGTACATTCGACTGTAATGGCGGCGGCTGGGTCAAATTGTATAGTATAAACGTTATTAAAACCTGAAATCATTTTATTTTCTAATGGCACAAAGGCAGGATCAAAAATGTTCTAACTATTCAACATCTAGAAAAATTTGTGTCAACGCCAATGATTCGTATGTAGAATAAGAAAGTTCCCCGCAAACTCAGAAATTAGATGGCCAACATAATGGGAATAACTCTTACTGTTAAAGCACAGCCTACTGAATGTATTTAATAATAATAATAATAATAATCACTTTATTGCAATATATATCATATTACAACAGGCGAAGTTAAAGCTTAGCTTCCTATCTTAACCTAAGTATTTTACCTACGGCAATACATTGGAATTTATTGTATTGTATACTGAGATATACCTACCTATAAACAAAAATTTTCACAAAATACCAAAAAATAAAAAAATTCAAAATAAGAGAAATATTATGTGTGATCATTAACATCATTAACAATTAATTGAAAAAGCAAAAAATAGACAGGTACTTATAGAAACAATGAAACAATCTTACAAACTTCATTCTTAAACCTAAAGCTATTAAGTCCTTTTAAACTATCTGGAACTTTATTGTAACATGTATAGACCTGGTAACTAAATGATCTTTCGTATTGTGCCGTTCTATGCACACGTTCTTTTACTAAAAGAGAGAGATGTGCTACTTGCCACCGAAAAAGGACCGAAAAACTAGTGCCTTCTGTGACAGCAAAAACCCAGTATATCGTAATTGTGGGAAAAACCTTTGTCCAAATTGTTTTTGAGTTGCGTATTTAATAATAATGTAATAGTCTTATATGTCTTTGTTTAACTTTGTTAATACAAATAAATTAGCTTCGATTTTTCTATCTAAATTTCCTTTTTTCTTACTTAGGTCATATTGACCCTTGGGTAGTTCAAAAGGGATAATCTTGGTGCGTAGCTATTAAGGGTTAATGCAAGATTTACAAAAAATGCACAATTTACACGATAAATGTACAGATTTCCAAAAATTGCATTTTTCTTATGCAGAGTAATTTCTTATATGAAAAACAGTGTTTTTCTATCGTAACTACTAAAGTTTTGTTTATTTTAACTACAATATTTTTATATAAATAAATGTGCAGGAGTATGTTTTTATACCTAAATATTAAAAATAAACCATAATTTAAAATTCTAACACAATTTTTTAAAAGAAACTTCTGTCTTCGCTCTAGGAAGATATGTTTCACTACAGAGATACTATACGCTCAACATCTACGACAGTTAGGTATATGATGTGTGCCCTTTATTTTAAGAATAAAATATGTTTCTAATTTAACCACTTGTTTCGTAAAATACTGCATAAAAACGCTTAAATTATTCATTAAAATCGGATTACTGAAAAGTTGCTTAGATTTCAACAGTGCCGCGCAAGACAAGTCACTTAGTTGCGCTACGACATAATTAATTAAGTCTTAATTTTCTGCATAAAATATGCCACCAGTTAACAATTTTCCCCAGCGAGTGATGACTGGTTGTGGCGGAAAAAAATATCTTGACAATTCTCCGTATAAAACTCAATACGTGTAGGGACTTTCAAAAAAAGTTTGTTGACATTATTAATGAGTTTGTTTACTAAAGGAAATTGATCCCTTATAAACTCGGCCATTTATAACGTGAGCCAAGCATGTTCCGTGAGATAAATTACTATAGAATGTTTTCAACATTTTTGCAGCTCTAACCATATAGAGTGCAGTATCCGATAGGAGAAGTAAAAACTTAACAACGAAATATTACTAGGCTATCTCAGTAAACCCCAGTTGGAATAAAAGTATCGGTGGTTTTATCTATTACGTAGATATTACTTTATGTACCAAATAAGGTCGCTTTAAACTTTTGTTGTTTTTTTCTTATTCAATTTTCAAAATTAAAAATTAGTTTACCTTTTAAAAAATGCAACATTTTTATTTAAGCCCTAGGATTCTCAATCAGAAAAAACAAGATGGTGTTCAGTAGCCTTTAGGCCCAGGGTGTTCATAATAAAGCCATAGCTGTAAAATTGCAAATCAGCGCTGAATAAACATCGAACAGTATTTATTCTTTAAACCAAGTCAACTTAAGGTGAAATATGGTACAAAAAGAGGCGAAGGTTATCTTGAGCACAGTGGACATTGGAATTGCTGCTGGTCATCTTTTGTAGGATCCACACATTCTTCATGAATATACTTTTCAGATGCTACATATATCTCCGCACGTCTACAACTCTACCTGTGCTACAAACAAAACAGTACCAAGATTCCTTCTTCGCCTTGCCCTTGCTAATTTCACTTGCACCAATTTTAGTTGTTTCTCTGGCATTAAAGATGGATTGCACTTCGTTCTTGGTCCAAACAGGTCTTTAAGTCAAGTAGTGACCGGCAGGCATCTTTCAACTAAGGAATTTGTAGCTCTAATAAGGATATCATGATCGTTTATTATTTCCCTAGCAGCTTCATGAACTCTCTTCAGTAGTTGGTTTTCATTTATAAGTGGTACCCGGTACACCATAAAAAGAAGTCGAGCAGATTCAGATCCGGTGATCTTAGAGGTCACCCAATGGGACCTCGCAAATCAATCCAATTGTTCCCAAACAGTTGATTTAAAACTTCTGTTACTTATCTACAAAGATGCGCAGGGGCTTCGTCATGTTGATACCACATGTTTTGAACAACATCAGAGATGTACCTCAACATAAATTCGAGTAAGCTGTTTTGTAGAAAATGACTATATTGATTTGAGTTTAAATGCCCATTAATTACGAACAAGCGTAATAAATGATTGTTAAACATACCACCCCAAACATTGGTACTAAAACGCTCTTGAAAATTTCACGGCCTAATAGCACGAGGTTTGTTTAAATGTAACCATTTTGAATTAGCGGGTGTTATTTACATTCAGAACAAAAACTTACGGAAACTTTACTTTAGAATAATTCACTATTTCAGAATGAAAATGAAATTTACTTTATTTTTATACTGATATAATTTAGAACAAAACTAGAAAATAATTATTAACTGTGAAAAATCCAAAAACAAATTAAAATATTTAATTTAACTTTATACAATTGGTACCTCTAGACCATACCAAAACTAAAACAAATCTTTTCAAATAGCTTCATAAGAATCAGAAGTACCTACTATAGAATAGAAAACTACACTACAGGTGAGAGTAGTTTTAGAAATAAAATACATTTTTATGTCGACTGTGATGATTGCTGTTACTTAGGTATCTTATGTTAGAGTTCGTTCAAAAGATTAACCAGTCACTACCATTTGTAAAGCAAGAAACAATACGATTTTATAATGACTTCTCAATCTCCCGAATCAGCGACTGGACAAAACTCATTGTTTTTTTACTAGCCCTTTATATATATTCTTTGATATGGGAAACCGTGACGCTCTCCAATAAGCTTAAGTATATAATAATAATAGTCCGACATTTAATTTATATGAAGGTATTTCGATAATGTTGAAAGTGACCACCCTGTAACTAAAACATCTGGTTATTCTTTCTAATATATACATTTATCCTTTCGACTAACTCATAAACAAACACAATATTTTCGACTAGAAAAAGGTCCTTTTCTGGGTATCAATTCTTTTATCACATAGAAAAAGGCACCCAACTTAATATTTATTATTTCCAGATGTTGTATAATATTTACAAAAATATTAGACTTCCAGACAAGTTAGGTATAAAACTAAGAGAAAATATCCTAAACTACCTAAATTTATATACAGGTTAAGACATCATTCGCAATATTAAAAACAACTACGAAATAATAAAACAATTTTAACTAATTTAAATTTGTTACTGTCAAAGTTTTTTTTTATTGTTGGGACATTCGTTTTCCATGGCAACTTTAATTTTTCATTTGGTTTTCTGGTAAACGTTATCAGATTAATTTACCCAAATGTCCCCTATATCTACGCCAATGAACAGTTAATAAAAGCCAAATAATGCAGACTATTTTAGGTTATCGGTTCCCAAATGCCTGTAAAAGTTTGTCAAAATGGATTTGCTAGTTTTTGAGAAATTAACAAAAAAGTTAATTTGTCCACTAAATTTGGACACCCTGTATCTTGATAACGAAGCATTTGCGGACATGGGTTCAAAGGCAAAAAATGCTTAAATTGCTTTGAGGAATCTCAAGTTTTCGTTTGTTGCAACCATAATGAATCACCCTATATGTAGTTCAGCCGAATACAAATTTCCTGGCCAGATGTCTCACATTGTATTTTTTACTCCCCACTAACATTGTTGCTACAAAACTAATTCTATAATAATTAGAATGCCTAGCAAAACAATTTGTGATATATAAATAAATCCTCGCTAATCCGAACTCAAAGCAACCGGATTCTCTATTTCGGTCGAAAATGTAATATTCGTGATTTAGATTAATTACGTGACTCAGTATCTCTCAAATGTAGCGTGATATACTTACTAATGAAATAACTTCGGGCGGTGAATAAGACGTTTTTGGCTTTAAGTTTAAAAATCATAATGTCAGACAGATATTATATCTTATTATAAGATTATTTACTGTTATACTTAGTACACTCTTTTGTGAAATTATTTCTCAAATGCAGAATTACAGGACATGGTTTGTATTTATGGACAAGAAAATTATGCAGGGAATACTGCTGATCAAAGATATTTAATTAATCTAACGACGACAACCTCATTACAGAACTTGTAAAAATATGTACGATCGGTTAGCGGAGACAGAGGAATTCCGTCCAAAGCGGGATCTAGGATGTTGAAAAATAACTGCGGTTGCTTAGGAGGAAGATGGGTTACGAAAAATTGCTAGTGATCCTCAGCTAAGTACCAGACGTTTGTCAGAAATAGCTAAAATTAGTCATGATTCAGTTTTCCGAATATCTTATGTTCGAGTTCGTTCAAAAGATTAACCAGTCACTACCATTTTGTAAAGCAAGAAACAATACGAATTTATAATGACTTCTCAATCTCCCGAATCAGCGACTGGACAAAAACCCATTGTTTTTTTACTAGCCCTTTATATATATTCTTTGATATGGGAAACCGAGACGCGTTCCAATTAGCTTCAGTATATAATAATAATAGTCCGACATTTAATTTATATGAAGGTATTTCTATAATGTTGAAAGTGACCACCCTGTAACTAAAATATCTGGTTTTTCTTTCTAATATATGCATTTATCTTTTCGACTAACTCATAAACAAACATAATATTTTCGACTAGAAAAAGGTCCTTTTCTAGGTATCAATTCTTTTATCACATAGAAGAAGGCACCAAAGATAATATTTATTATTTCCAGATGTTGTATAATATTTAAAAAATATTAGACTTCGTGACACATTAGGTATAAAACTATAAAACTAAGAGAAAATATCCTAAACTACCCAAATATATATACAGGGTAAGACAAAATTATATTCTATTGCCAGTGTGTCTTTGTTTTGTTACATAAAGACCATACACTGTTCATTACGGTTTGTATTTATGCCATCTCTAGTAAAAGTTGCTTCATCTAATTATTTCTCAAATGCAGAATTACAGGACATGGTGTGTATTTATGGACATGAAAATTATGCAGGGAGTACTGCTGCTTAAAGATATTTAATTAATCTAACGACGACAACCTCATTACAGAACTTGTAAAAATAAGCGGGATCTAGGATGTTGAAAAATAACTGCGGTTGCTTAGGAGGAAGATGGGTTACGAAGAATTGCTAGTACCTAATCCTCAACTAAGTACCAGCCGTTTGTCAGAAATAGCTAAAATTAGCCATGATTCAGTTTTCAGAATATTAATAAAAGAAAACTTACGACCTTACCATTTTACTCCGATGAAGACTTTGCTACTCACAGATCTTCATCCACGAATGGAATTTGCACAATTAGAGCAGTACAAAAATATTTTGCATTTTCTTAACTTAATGGGTTTCAATAATTCATATTATGTTTTAACGGATAACAGAGCTTTACTCTTTCCACATAAACAAATCATTAAATAGTAATTAACATAACATGACCACGATAGTTATTACCTGTTGTGTTAAATATACTTAGCTTCAAGTTATAAGTACTTGTAGTCTCTATTATGATCACAGAATAATTGTCAAACATTAACCCTAAGTGGGACACCTGAGAGTGTTTTTTGTTGACGAATTACATACGACTTTAATTTTTTAACCATTGTTTGGTATTATTGTTGGATTTTTATCTACAAAATACATATCATCGTCTACACAATAATGAAAATATTATATTCCGAATTAGATTTACTGTAGTTCAGAAAATATAATGTTTCTAAGAGACACCCAACTGCACACGGTTGTGTATTTTGTGATAGATACTTTCTTATGTCTAAGCTGTCACAACCTTAAAATAATGATGCATGCAAGATGACCGAAAATAGCAAATTCAAATTAATTAATGCCATCGGATTCTATATGCCGGAATCTGAAAAGTGCTGGTTGATTAAATTTCGAAAGAAATGAAATTCATTATCACTTTTGTGGAGAATTTGTATTTGTAAATTTCGAACATCTCTTCTAAAATATGAAACTCTTATTGGTTTACAAATGCTACTATTGTTAATTATTGATCTATAGATACTATAATTTAATATATATTAATAGTAATTAACAATTTAAATTATATAAATACATTGTAAATGATATTTCAGATATCTAGGAACCCACAGATTTTTATAAAATCTAACAATTGCATGTAAAAATCCAGTTACATTGACATATACAGGGTGTTTCATAATAATATATGCGCAGGACTTCAGGATGTGAGGGCTCGTCCAAAAATATGAAAAACAGGTTTTATTAACTTACCTTCTAAAATGCACAATTTTCGAGATACAGTACTGGTGTTGAAATTAAAAAAAAAATCAGTTTTAAATATCTCCGGAACCGTTTGTCGTACAAAAAACAACATTTGTAGACATTTTCTACTCATAATAAGGTATGTTTTGTGCGAGAGTTTTTTTTTTTTTTTTTGAATTCATAATTGTAGAAGATTTTGAATGGGTAGTGGATGTTTTTCTCCCCAATTTCTACACCACTGGAAAAAGTACGGCTTTAAGATACCCGTTTAAACCGCCAATGTTTTCTGTAATATTTCTTGTTCGTGATCGAGTAAGATACCTTAAACAAGAAAGATATTCTGAAGCCGCAGCAGCTACTTGCAAATTCCAGTAAGAGCTCCATCTAAGAAAAGCTAATGCATTTTACACCAAAAAACGCAGCTACAAAGAACAAGCAAGGGCTGGCGAAATTTCTTGCATAGCATTTGATTTTATGCAGAAAATTGCCACTGCCACACATACTGTCGAATCCTGTATTCTTTGCAAGGCAGATATGGTTCTACGTTTTCGGTATCATGATTTAGGAAGTAATGAAGCAGCCACGTGTACTTATACAGAGGATCAAGCTAAAAAGGGATCAAACGATTTTACTTCGATGTTATTAAACTACATTAATACTAAGCATTTGTGTTTTCATTAGCGATAGCTGTCCATGCCAAAACAAGAACTATACCATGTTACATTTTTTATGTGTATTAGTTCATGTGCTAAAAATGTTTGATTCCATAACTTAGGTACCTATTCCCTATGAGAGGACATTCATGTTTGCCCAATGATCAGGATTGTTCTCTCCTCTCAAAAAAGAAGCGAAAAACTGAACAAGTTGAGGTTCCAGAGGGGTGGGATAACATCATTTTACAAACAAGAGCTAGGCCGTCTTCATTTAGACTTGTCAAAGTAGGTCGGTAAAAAAATTGAAGATGCTGAGAATTCAAAGTATTAACAGATGCATTTTTCTGAAAGGTAGTAGTGGTGAATGGCGGTCATCAATAGTAGCATCAAAAGTAATCATACCATACTGAATTAGCTTGATTCATGCATACGATCTGGCAGTACCAATTAAGGAAACAAAATTGGAGACATTAGAAAAACTTCTACATCTTCTACGTAACAATAGCAACAGAAAATTTTATGAAGACTTCACAACACACCAGAACACCATAGCGCCTGACACTCCTGATAACATCATCATTGAAAACGATGATAACAGCAGTGGTTGCGAGGACACTTCTTCATTTTTTCTTTCAAAAACCTCACATGTCCATGTGTTTTTTGTGTATTCTTCATATACGGTTGACAAAGAAGCTATAAGTAATTCTAAACGAAGCATCTTTTATATTTTTACTTCTACTAGATATGCCAATAAAGCGCTCTTATCAAAAATGAGAATGCCAAACAGTTTTTTTCGTTTTCCCAAATATGTTAATTTTGGAGTAATGATGTTTTTCCGAGAAACGCCTCAATTTAGTAAAAACATTGTCTTTATAAATGTTCGGAGGGAAAACCAGAAGCCCCGTGCAATAACTGTGGGATCATCAGGGGTTCACGGATACATGTGTATGCAAAATATTTGAAATGAAATAAAAGTTGATCCACCAACCAATAAAAATGTTTTCGTATTATCGTATCGTGGGATAAACGGATGCATGTAAGCTTAGATTTACACACACCAAGATTATAACAGATTCCAGAGGGGGTTGATTTAAGAACCGTTTAAGCCAAGGATACATTATAATGGCGTTTGGATGACTTAGGGGGTATTTTAGAAATTTCGTGATGGTGATGATTATTTCAGTAACTTCATCCATATCCATACTATAAATAATTTCTAATTTATAGTCAAATTGATCTAGGTATTTTATAGTTGAAGTTTATTTTCGTCTTACGTAAAAAACTGAAAAACCACCTGTAACTCGAATCTGGTCCTAAGGACGCTTCTAAATTCAGTTCTCCTTTTTATAATATAGTGAAAGCACGAGATTATGTGCGAAAATGCAGCGTTTACTGGTTTTGATTTACCGTTGTTAAAATGTGAGGTGGCTAAGAATCTCTTTGGTACGTATAAAAACCTGTTGTATCCTAGATGGCCATTAAGATGCCTGTTAGATACTTGGGGGTTAATAGCTGATATGTTATGCAGATATTTAAGTTTGTTTTTGTTATAAAATTGCAAATCAGTTTGATGTTTTATCTTAAAATTAATTTTATAAAACTAGTGTTAAGTTTATTGTTAAAATGATGTTATTGTATAAATATTTATAATAAATATTTTAACTATTCCATAATATAAAACTTGTTAATAAATAATATGTATAAGTAAATATTAAATATAGTAAGTACTTGTAGGTTAGGAGAAATAACAAATTGCAAGTTGTATATAAAGAATATCAGCTAAAATTTTCGATTTTAGATATTATTATATTTTTCATGTGCCGCCTATAAGCTATACTTTTATACATTCAGCAACATTTATATTGCATCAACCCAAATTTTACAAAATAACCATGTTTAAAACAATAACCATTGTCAGCCTACTTCTAATTAATATTTTCCTAAATAAAGCATAGAACAAATTTAGCAAAGGTTTTTACCTAAGCATTAAAAAATTAAATAAACTTAATCTGAACACTTACAAAATTTAATTTGGGTTAAATTAAGTTTTTAATATATAGAAAGTTCCTCTTGCTGTTATGTATGCTTCCGTTCTTCGGTATCACTGTCAATGACTTTCTAAGTTGCTTATAGGAACCTCCTAATTCGCGTATTATAATAATAATACAGGATGAGTCACGAGGAACTGTACATACTTCTACGATAAGTAGAGGCACGTTAGGGGATTATCAAATGACCAATAAAAAATGTCTCCTGGTTTTGATTATTAATATACAGGGTGAATTATGGATCTTCACCAAAACAATGTTTCGTCATATCTTTTCCATGATTAAGTCGATTTATCTGATTTTTTTATAAAAGTGTGTATTGGTGTCTGGCAACTAACTTATATATTCAGTATTGAAAAAATCCAGGTCCGTTTTCGAGAAAATTTGTGGGACTGCTTCATATTCAACAATTCACCCTGTATATGATTTTTCAAAAATCTGATATAATTTTTTCAGAGGGCATAAATTGATAGTTAGACCTGGGTATTTGAATTTTTTGTTACACTCACCTCACATTTCCAATTAAAGATTCAGTTTAGAGTCAAATTGAATATTGGCAATAATGAAATATCTTACTGTATAATGATGTTTAGTTATTAAAAAGAAATCTTCAAAATAAATAGAAACAACACACACTGTGCTCCAGTATGGTAAATAGCATAATTTGAATTAATTTACAGGGCTGGCTTTAAAAATCTGGCATATCTGGTCCATCCCAATAATTCACCCTGTATATGACTTTTTCCACCAGTAATAGACAGAAAATAGATAAGAAATGTTTGTAGTAACCTAGTTTTCCTATTTGTTTGAGGAAAACTCATGTGTCTAATTATTTTAATCGGAATAAAATGAACAAGCCAGGGAAATGTTTATTCATAAATTAAGAAATAAAATAAAAAACAATAACCAAACAATAATACAGTTTTAACAATGCGAAAAAAGTAAAAAACCATTTAATAAACAGTACGATTATAAAACACACCCGTCATAGAGAGAAAACAGATAAAAAATGTTTGTAATAACCTCAAAAAAATAAGAAAACTTATTTTTTTGAGGAAAACTCATGTGTCTAATTATTTTAATCGGAATAAAATGAACAAGCCAGGGAAATGTTTATTCATAAATTAAGAAATAAAATAAAAAACAATAACCAAACAATAAAACAGTTTTAACAATGCGAAAAAAGTAAAAAACAATTTAATAAACAGTACGATTATAAAACACAACAGCTCATTAACAGAATTATTCACTGTTGCAATATTATCAGAAATGACCCACTGACAATTGGAAAGTCCATTACATATTTAAACATTCGTCAAGAAAAGTGTATTGAGGCAGATGGATTTAATTTTGAACATCTTTTAAAATCGTAATGTTTATTAAATTGTTTTTTACTTTGTTATACATTGTTAAAACTGTTTTATTATTTGGTTATTGTTTTTTATTTTATTTCTTAATTTATGAATAAACATTTCCCTGGCTTGTTCATTTCATTCCGATTAAAATAATTAGACACATGAGTTTTCCTCAAACAAATAAGAAAACTAGGTTATTACAAACATTTTTTATCTGTTTTCTACTTATCGTAGAAGTATGTACAGTTCCTCGTGACTCACCCTGTATAATATGAATGAAACACGTCTACTCCACAAAATTACGCATATAATTCAATTTAACAGCCAGCACCATACATGTTTCGAGGTCATAAACCTCATCATCAGTGGTTTTCCATAGTTTAAAAATTATCTGTATTGGACATTATTTGTCTGATTAATTATATAAATTAATACGTCTGAAAAGAATTTGAAATTGTTTTGATCAATACTACATTAAATTTAATTATATGTGCTACTTACCACATTTTGGAAAGATTTTTATATAAGAATATTAAACATATTCAACAAAAATGTAAAAATGACATCGAAATTATATATTCATATCCTCATATGATTTTTTCCTTTCACTTATACAATAAAAATAATAATAATTAAATAATGTATAAGTTTTTTGACTATAGCAATGCTGTGACCTAATCATCTTTACTTGTAACACAGAACCTAATTTCAGAATTTTACTCATTTACCTTTTTAAAATTGTTAATTCAATTAGATCCTATTAATGTAGCCCATATGATGTTCCTTTCATTAATTTTGGTTTATGTCAATCCCAGTAAGTCAATGTCAACCTTCAAATAAGAAACTTCTTAATATCATTAAGACAGTTGCAAATCATTATTTCTACAACCGCATGGTCATAATAATACAGTTATAAAAATTTCCTAATTTTCTTAAAATTAACGCATGAATATGCGTAAAAAGAAATAGAAAAAATCATATGAAGATAGGAATGTATAATTTCGATGTCATTTTTACATTTTTAATTCTTATATATATATAACTTTGATCTTTCAAATAGTCAGGTCTCTTTAGACAACTACACTTTGGTGAGGTGTGATCGTGGTACTCGTGGTGGCGGGGTTGCCGTTTATATAAGAAATGGAATTGATCATTCTGTTGTGCTTCGTCAGACTACCGATACTGTTGAGCAGGTGTGGCTAAAAGTAAGGGTTTCTGGTAGGATTTTGCTGGTGGGAAATGTATACAGACCCCCAAATGGACACTTTTATGATTTTCTGAGTGTGTTTGAGGATTTTTTGGTGGAGCATTCGCCTGACAGTGATTATATTTTATGCTGTGGTGATTTCAATGTTAATATGTATAATATTCACATGAACACTGTTGAATCATTCTCAAACATTACAGAGACTTTTAACTTGAAACAATTAATTACACAGGCGACAAGGGTAACGAATATATCTGCAACATTGCTGGCTCTTGTTTTCTATAATTCTGATAATGTCTTGGATTCTGGTACGAGAGACGTTGCTTTGTCGGATCACTTACTCGTTTTTTGTTCTCTGGACTTTATGTTCATGAATGTTACCTACAGCTTTAATTATAGGACTTTAGACAATATAAATATCGACCAATTCAATAAAGATTTGCAAAATATACCCTGGTTAGAGATATATGAGATGAATGATATTGACTCCAAAGTTCATTATCTGACACATCAAATAAGAACTTTGTTTGACTTTCATGCACCGGTTCGTTCTGTAAAGAATAAAAAGAAACCTTACTGTCCATGGATAACTCACAATATCCGCCTAATGCAGAAGCTACGTAACAGAGCATTGAATCGCTATAGAAATACAGGTCAGGTCGAACATTATGAGTATTACAAACAGCTCAGAAATTACACTACGAATGCTATAAGATCTGAGAAAAAGGCATACTTGAACTATAAATTCTAGTAATGCCATCTATGTGTCATCCTACTGACTTTTGAATGAATGACCTAAGATGCCTTCTCAAAACATTGCACTACCACGTTGAAACGAGAAAACTTTTCAGTAACTAGCGGCTTTAGATTGAGGTCCGGAATTCGCCACACATGCACTCGACGATCGTCCGACACTAAACGAACTCTAGTTTCATCCAAACCCCAGTTTCAGTGTTCACGGCACCTATTCAAGCGAGTAACCTTGTTGTCATTGTTAAGTTTCAAAACTCTTAAAAGTCTACTGTTCATTAGATTGGCTCATAAAGTGGTCATCTAATCATTTCATCAGTCTTTGATGCGCCTTCTGAAATTGCTGTGTGATAGCCTCGGCTGTAATAGTCGGCTTTCTACGGGCTATTTAAACAATAAATATATCCTGATTGGGGGTTGAATTGCTAGTGCGACTTTCCTTTGGACGAATATCCGGATTTCCGAGTTGGTTGACCCAAATTGCAGCAACTCATTATTGAGAATGACCCTTTTGAATAAGTGTCACTATAATACGACGTCTGTCTACGGTTGAAATTCCTTGGAAAGGCAGTTAGAATCAAAATCACAATTTGTAATAAAGGTAAAACGCATAAACAGTAAACTACTGACTAAAAAGTAAGTTTCAAGTCAAATGAATTTTACTATTACTTATTTAAATATTTAAAGAATATACAAAAATCAATTTAATAAAAAAAAGGACAAGCCTCAAAAATCAACAATTATAATAATTAAAAATTGGTACTTACATTACAATTATAATCATCGCCGACACAGCTGATCTTTTTTTCACGTTAGTATAAAATGTTTAATATTATAAATATTTAATATAGGTACTAATAATATTAATTCGCGTTAAATAAACTGTAACACTTTAAGACACTACTCAACGGAGGAGATTAGTGCTTTTAGAACCCGAAGTTTACTTCGCCGAAGTTTGGAGAGAAGACCCCAAAAAAAGAAAGTTTTGTGGTTAGAGAACCTGGCGGAGCATTCTGACACATATGTACTCCAACGCGGGGAGACTTCATGGTCCGAGCCGCCAAGTCTGCAACCACTCTCTTCAAATTTTATTACACAGAAGTGCAAATCAAAATCCCCCGTAACTTCCTGTTACAACAATATTTATAACTTTACTATTTTCCACTCTTTCGAATATCGACCAATCCAATTGTCTATTCTTAGCGTCGGTCGTACCGTTTTTCTAGAAAAATATTAATCAGCAATTTTCTTGTCTATTCCTATATTAGAGTCATGAACTTGTATAAACTGTGATAAACTTTTATAAATTATTAAACCAGCGTAAAATCGCTAGTTCAACCGGATGCAATATTTTTATTACAATATACCGGGTATGACAATACGACGCCTGTCTACGGTTGAAATTCCTTGGAAAGGCAGTTACAATCAAAAACACAATTTGTAATAAAGGTATAACGCATAAACCGTAAACTACTGACTAAAAAGTAAGTTTCAAGCGGCAAGAAAGCATTTCAACAAACAACTTGCCAGTTGTTTTGCAACAAAAATATAAACATTAAATGTATTGATCTAAATTAAAAAAAAATGGGGTGATGCAGTATACAAGTTGATGAGTGTAGTAGAAATATCCTATTTAATAAAATAGCATGCATTTTATTGATATTTTTCAAACATACTTTGATGCACTAGTCTGTACTATAAAAATAAGTTTCAAGATGTATTCAGTGGGTACAACAGAACAAGGGCTGGAAAAACCCTTACGCAACTAACACATGCGGCTCTGACCTTCATCCGTTTTTTAATAAATTGTTATAATAAAAATAGGAACTTTTTCTTGAGGGCTAAATAATTACAAATTTTAAGAGGGCTAATGCTGGAGTAAAACTTTGAAACATTGGTCTGAATTGTTGAATATTTCGACTAGAATATTCTACACTATTGATTTTTGTTGCAGAATAAAAAGTGGCATAGAAATCATAAAGACCAACGTTTAAATACCTGACCTCAAATCATAAATCTATGGAGCGTGTAGTAAATCGTCATATTACAAATTATTTTTGATGTAAAATAAATAAAAGTAGTCCGATATTTTCGAAAATTTGTATTAGAGATTGCGTTTTACTTTTAAACATCCATATTTTCTCAAATAAGTACACTTTAGTTTGTACGATTTAAAGTTTTTCAATTAACTTTTTTCGATAAAATGAAAAATAAGTAAGTTTTCCTCCTGAACACTTTTCCTGTGGACATACTGTATAGAAGGTTTGTTACTTCTGACATTTTTTTATATTTTCACTTTATTGAACTTCTCTATGTAGCCTAGTTTTAGCCAAATTCTATACTAAAAATTATTGTATTATATTTTGACCGTTCTTTAATCTATATATTATGTAAATTTAAGTTCCTTTTTCAGATGGATTTCGCTCGCCTTGTATCAGAGTCTTGGTTAGTGGTTAGGCCAATAATTACATTATAGACCAGGGTCGATAATTTTTGAGACAAAAAACAATATACTAGGATGAAACCCATTGAAAAAGGTAGAGAATATAACAAAAATGAAAGGAAAAATAAATTACGGGCGATCTGAGGTCGAGAAGGGGGAGGGGATGAGTTCTTAAGGGTAAAAAACGGTTAATCTGGATTTCCGGTAAATTTGCAAGTCCTATGAAAAAAAGTTAAATGGCAAAGTTGTAGGTAATAAAAAGATCTACAACTTTTGTATCGACACTTTTTTGACATAACCTCAAAATTTATGTGAAAAATTCGAATAACCGACTTTTTGGTTTTTTATTTTTATCTTTTGCAAAGAAATTTATTTTTTCACGAAATTTTGTGAAAACTTACCTTTGTATGTCCCAAATATACAGTAATTTTTCTGATTTAAAATATTCAATTTTTCACCTTATTTTGACTTAATATCGAAAAAGCACCCTAATTTTCAATCGAAAATTCTCACGTCAAAATATCTGCTTTTTTAAAAAAGTTGGTGTGTTTTGTGTTCGTTGAAATCGCTACTTTCTGATGGTATAAAAATATACACTATTCAGAAAATGCAAATAATGAAAAAAACATCGAATCCGAAATTTTTTTTTTTCTAATTACTTCTCCATTAGTTTTTTTACCCAGCCAAGTCTGAAGCTGATAATATGCCTAGTAACAATGTTGTTCTGCTGCACCTTCTGTGGGTGGGAGATTGGCCAATATGAAAGAAGACTAAATTCTTGCCAATTGATATTTTTGAAATCTTAATTGGTTCAGTGTTATATCATTTTTACATTTTTTAATAGATTTTTTTAATTATTGTAATCCATTTTTTTTATATCTTCTTTGTTCGCATCTTTTTTATAAAAAATATTGGCCAAATTTGACACATTTTTATCGGCTAATAAAGAGTTGACGATGCTTTTCTTTCCTTTTTCGGCAAATCCAGAAAAATGCAACGATATTTTGTAAAGATTCATATTTGAAACTATTAGATCAGTATTTGAATTTTCTGAGAACATTTACCATAGTAGTATATTTTTTTATACCATCAGAAAGTAGAGATTTCAACGAACAAAAAACACACCAACTTTTTTAAAAAAGCAAATATTTTGACGTGAGAATTTTCGATTGAAACTTAGGGTGCTTTTTCGATATTAAGTCAAAATAAGGTGAATAAATGAATATTTTAAATCAAAAAAATTACTGTATGTTTGGGACATACAAAGGTAAGTTTTCACCAAATAAAAAACCAAAAACTCGGTTATTCAAATTTTTCACATAAATTTTGAGGTTATGTGAAAAAAGTGTCGATATAAAAGTTCTAGATCTTTTTATTACCTACAACTTTGCCATTTAACTTTTTTTCATAGGACTTGCAGTTATACCGAAAATCGAGATTAACCGTTTTTTATCCTTAAAACTCACCGCCTCTCCCTTCCCGACCTCAGATCGCCGGTAATTTATTTTTCCTTTCTCTACTTTTTCCAATGGGTATCATCCTACTATAATTTTTTTTTACTTTTTACCATTTTTAAAATTATGGACCCTGGTCTATTATGCCCATGATACCCGAATTTTAAAGAGTTCTTCTCTAGTAGCACTTTTTGGTAAAATTTGGTTATGATCCACCATACGCATTGACAGAATAACCTACCTTCAATGCGGATTCGCTACTAAAATGCCCCAAAACACGTTCTTCCGGTGAAAATAAAAAATAAAATATAAATTAGACAGTGCTAGAGCAAGTTGTACTCACTATAATACATCTACCAGATATCTTTAATACAATTCACGTTTCATATCGTAATTTTAGAGCAATAAAAATAACAGTTTTAATAATTACTATTCTTATAAATTGTTTTGACTCAAAAGATAAATTACTAAAAATATTACTATTAGATCCTATGGTGTTTTTAATTTGTAAAAAAATATATACATGCGTTTATGGCCTAATTCTATTGAATTGTGAATAAAATAAAAATAGGTAGGTATTTTAAAAATATAATATCCCATTTTTAGTGGAATTACATATAATGCTCATCATCGTAGAATTACGCACCCTCTGGAAAATACCAGACCTATTTATTTTTATGTATTTCACATATCCTCACTTCACTCTAAATAAGCAGTGAATTGGTTTATCCCAAGCATCTTAATTATCCTTTATCCGATTTTATTGTAACAGTGCAGTATTATTTGTAGTGTTAGTGGGCTCATTTAGTTCTACATTCATAAACTTTATCAGGTCCAGTGGCGTCTCGAGCGGAACATTAATGAATATATTTGACAAAAAAAATGTATGCTACTGTCTTTTGTGTTTTTTTTTATTTTCCTTGGAATAACCAACTAAAAAGATAATTTTTATTCTTGAATTTGTTCCGATCTTGTTTAGCTTACGAGAAAACAAATATCTACACTCTCCTTACTTCCATATCGCTGCCCCTCACAACAAATGTGGGGAAAAATCAAGGGTTGCTTTGTAAAACGATTACAGCATTTGGTAAACAACAGTTGTTGTTAATTTATTTATGAGCAATTAATTTATAATTGTTAATTTATACATTTTATAAAAAGTATTTTTTGTGGTTAATTTTTGTACAACATGGTTCAATTTACTAATAGTGAAAGGGCAGATATGCACTAAAATAATATGAAATCCAGAGTTCCTAGGTCGAATATTGTGTACTGATGAGGCTTGTTTTTCTCGCAATTTATTAATTTACACAACAATCATATATGAGCCGAAAACAATGCACACGCCTAAATAGAAAATACTTTTCAAGAAAAGTTTTCTTTAATATTTGTCGGTGACTATACCATCGGGCCTCATTTTTTTCCACCTATACTCAATGGAGAAGGATATCGAATTTGATTTACCTGGACTTTTAGAAGAAGTTCCAATCATGGAAAGATGCCACCGCATTTTAGTTTAATGGCACGGAAATTTTTGGATGAGAATTACTTTATCCGCTGGATTAGGAAAGCAGGCTCACATCCTTGTCCCCTCGCTCTCCCGATTTGAATTCGATCGACTATTTTCTCTAGGGACACCTTAACGCGCTGATATACAAACCTCATATTGAATGTGAAGAGGATCTGCCAAATCAAATTCTAAATGCATGTGACATAATATCAATTAGGTCTGATATTTTCCAGAGAGTACGCAATTTTATGATGAGGTGGATAGACAGTTGTATTGAAGCCGATGGGAGCCATTTCCAACATTTAATTTAGTTTACATGTTAATGTAATGTATTTCGTTTCTTGTTGCTGTTATAAAATTAGTAACAAAAACACAAAAAAGATAAAATTGTACATTATTTTGACAAAAATATTCGATAAGGGGTTGCTTGGACTTGATAAATTTGATGAAGGGGGCACTGAATGAGCCCCCTAACACTACAAGTAAGGCTGCCAAGTTACAATAGAATTCGACAATGGATATTTAGGAAAAGAACCATTTTTTTCTTTAAGTTTAACATCCCGTATTTTGAGAACAAAGCATTTGCGGACTCATCTTTATATCTATAAACTTTTCGTCTTAAAATCACACAAAGAATCGTCTGTTAAAATTATTGTACTTACATAATTAATACCCTGTATAATATACCTACTACAAATACATTTTTGTGCATTTTTAACAAAATAAATTAATTCCAGAAATCCTCTGGCACTTGGTTTCCTGTTGTATTCTGACATTAGAACAAGGTCTCGTAAGTATACTTTTACTTTAGACCTTATTGGTTTCCAAAAAATGCGTTGGAGATCTGGACCTCTCGATTTTAATTTACCTTTCGGTTTTGTTCACCGGGAGACAGCTTGTACAGGGTGATATCGTATATTTTACTCAATAGCTATCGCCGTTAATTTTGATCACACTGTATAGTTTCAATTAGCAAAGTTGTAGCATCTGAATTGACAGATTATGGTGTCAGCAATGACATATATCTCAATCCATTGTTAAAATTTTAATCGGTAGAGCTGTTTATATTGAATTCAAATATACACTGTGACCTAATAAGAATGGGATAGCAATGGAATCTTGGAAACGGTAGGAGTTACAATCTCGGTTAAATTAGAGAAAATTTGTACTATTTAAACACCTTTTAAATTGTGTTTTGAAAAGAAAACTAACTTTAGCTGTTTTTGAGAATTTTTGAAAATAACGATTTTTTGCGATTTTAGTTTTTATTTATTTCTGACATTATTTTTACAGGTATAAAAAAATTAAAAGCACTTCCTCATTGTTACTTTTTAAGAAGAATAAATAAGAGAGCGTTTAGAAATTTGCACAACGACGTTTCATTTTTGAAAAACGATCATCAACTTCGTTTTTTCAAATACAAAAATAGGCCGTATATCACACGTAATGATTTAAATAAGTTTTCAGTATGTTTAGCTCTTATTTAAGCTTAATGAAGAAAAATCTCCACAGTTTATTGGCACTTAATTGACTGGATGCAGAGTAGTAGGTTTTGCAAAAACATTTCTTCGTCGCTACTCACAATTATTTTTTATTATTTGCCAATTTATTTCTGTTTCAGTACAACATTCTATTCTGTGCGCGGTTTTTTAAATTTAGTTGAAGTTTTTGTTCTTTTTGAAGTTATTGAAGTAACGCATTTCTCAGATGCTGTTTTACGCAAAATAAGTGCCAAACTATGGCTATTTTTTTTAATAATTTTAAATAACAGCTGAAAACTTGTTTAAAACATTACGTGTGATATACCACCTATTTTTGAATTGAAAATGGCTTTAAATTTAACAATAAAAAATAAAAATAATGTCAGAAATAAATAAATAAAAACTAAAATCGCAAAAAATCGTTTATTCAAAAATTCTCGAAAACGGCTAAAGTTAGTTTAATTTTGAAAACACCATTTAAAAGGTGTTTATATTAAAAGGTGTTTATATTGTACAACTTTTCTCTATTTTAACGGACATTGTAACTTCTACAGTTTCCAAGATTCCAATGCTATCCCATTCTTATCTTGGACACAGTGTACCTATATGCTCTATTGAGGTTATGTTTGGTAGTTTTTGAAAAATATTAATTTTTCGCAGCTGTGGCAGACTATCTATGTCCGTGGTAATTTATTTTTATCAAAGTTGCCATGGACATGAAAAAAAAATTAAGTTGTTCTATTTGACAGTGACATTTAAATTTTTTCATAATTTGTTATTTTATTTAGTCAAAATTATGAGGTAGATAAATCCTATATTATGTCAGTTTTTATAAAAAGTAATTTAATTCAACGTTTAACCCGTGAGGAATATCGACGACCTTAGGTATCCTAACATAGAAACTCCTAGTGCCAGAACATTTATCACCTTACAGAATTAAATACCCTCATTTATTTTCAAGGTATTTACTACTAAACATACGAGATTGTAGTCGGGATATGCAAGTTTCATATGGTAAAGGCGAAAAGGCTTTAAAAACACATAATATGCCGATTACAAACTCATAAAAGTTCAAAAATTATCTGAGATGCACAAACAAAGGATATTAGAATTGTGTATATCTATGTCACGCCAGTTAGAAGAAAATCTTGATTTGTTTATTCATATTTATTTGGACTGACTCTACCTAATTTAAGAAATTTGCATTTTTCGGCACCGGGATATCCTAGAAAATCTTCATCACTAATATCTGGCTGAGAGTCGATATGTGTTTGGTGCGGTCAGCGTAAATATACTGTGGTGCGGTATAGTCAAGAACCGGGTTATAGGACAATTATTTTATAACATGTCTCTGACAGGGCATTGATACTTGGAGCTCTTTCAAAGTGAAATATAAGAAGAAATTAATATGCTAATTATTATATCTAGAAACTTAGTCTGGCAACAATACTGAGCCCCATCTCATACTTAGTGTTTTAGCCGTTCGAGAATACCTGAATGCCAATTGCAACATGTGGATTGGCAGAAATGGGACCATTCTTTGGCCTCCTAACAGTCCTGACTTGACTCCAATAGACACTTTTTTTATGGGGATATTTAAAATCTCAAACATTCAAATTAAAATAGAGCAAAAAATTATCAATAACCAACCAGAAGTATTCAGAAGAACCTTGGACAATTTAATAAAAATATATAAATTATGTTGTTGAAGTAATCTGGCAGGAGTTAAATCATTAAATGAAATAAATTATGTGTAAATGTAAAAGGGGACCATTTTGAACTGTTTCTTTAGTTGCTATTTACTCTCGTTAAGTTTAGTTTTATTTTTAGTTAGTTATTTAGTTGTTTTCATATATGTGAGAAAAACAAATCAACATTGTCATAGATAGCCTGCCTCAGCTGCGAAAAGTGCATATTTTTCGAAAGCTACTAAACATAACCTCAATAAGGCATCTGTATTTGAATTCATAATAAAAAGCTATACCGATTAATATGTCAAAATTGTGACAATGGATTGACATCGTCATTTCTGACGATTCAGAAAAATGCTACAATTTAAACTATAATGTGTGATCAAATTTAACAGAGATATAGCTTATGCATAACCAGCCTACACTATTTTAATTTTATGGTTAAATTAATGATACAACACAAAGTGTTATCGAAATTCTAGAGAATTAGGCCAAACGCTACTAGTCGATTTAAATGGTATGAGAACTGAGATGGTACTGTAAAATTACATAAAACCTAAGTTTTTTGGGGGACCAAGAATTAATTTATGACCAAGATAAACGAAAAATGATCAAAAAAGGGCATTATTGTAACGAAAATCAATTGTATTTAAGCTGTAACCCCATCTGTAATTGACTTACATATCTTTATACTATTAAATTAAAAATGAAGAATTTTTTAAGAATTGTTGAGATTTTATTAAAATTTAGCTTTTTCCATGCACAAGAACTTACACTATTAGTTCAAAATATCAATTTAATTGTGCAAAAATTCTTTGGAGCAAGTCGTAAATATGGTATTTTAATAATTATTATATACTTGGATGAGAGTATAAGATTCGCAGTTGTGTTTTAAATTTTACTTTTTAAAAGATATTTTGTAATTATTGTAAATAATAGCAAGAAATGTTATGTTTAATTAATCTATCTGAACAATATTTATATTAAAACTATTTTAATGCTATTTTTACACCATTTTGTTTGAAATTTGTTAGCATTTATAAAGTTAAAGATACGATAATAAATTATTTGAAAAAATACACAATATTGTTATATTATTTCCCTAACTGGTATGTATGCACATCGATAGCGGCTAAATTCTAAATACATTTTCAATCATGTAGTATGTTCCATATAAAAAACGTTTTTATTGTGTAACACGTTGTCTGTTGCATTTTTGAATATTTGTATTTTGTCTTAACAGAGAATGACTCGGATATAAAGCACATATTTGAGCAAATCTTAAAACACTAAATATTTTAAAAAGCTTAGAGAAGCATCATATATCTTTTTTTCTTTAATATACTTCATAATTCGACTCCCGAACGTCTAAAACAGACTTATTTTTCAATTTCTTGTCATTCACAACGTTTCAGCTTATACCTACCTGAAAAAGGAGTATAAGCCAGAACGTTGTGAATGACAAGAAATAAAAAATATTTCAAAGGAATATTTCCATTTTATGAAGAACATTACAACCCAAGAAAAAGAAAAACTGTAAAAAAATAAATAAAATACTAATGCATGTTCAAAATTTTCTTTTTTATTGATATACCTATCCAACAAATAATATCCTCCTCAGTTTATTCGAAGCACTCTGTGACGGATAATGTTGAAAATCTTTTTGCAACGACGAAAGGCTAAGGCTGTTTGATCAGGAATTATCGATTAGCCGATCTTCAAAACTAATTGAGATATAGGTATGGTTTAATGATGTAATTAAAGGAAATTTTTGATACGTTAAAACCTGCATAATACTTCAATTTGTGCAAAAATTGCGAGTACATCAATTTACCTTTGCACGGCAGAGCTGCTTGAAGCTTGAAAATTCCAAACCATAAATTAGGTCATCATTACATACGAAATAGTTACCCTCTCGACCCCTGATGAAATATATGATATAAATATATAAAATAATAACAATATTTAAATATCTATTAGAAAAAATAAGCAGGAAAAGTTCCCTCCTAATGATGAATGGTGACACAAACAATCCATAAATAATTAGATATATCTTTATTAAATATTAATAAAATTTAGATGATATTTTTTTAATCATTCCTATATAATTATTTTTACAATAAATAAAATATTCTACGTCTAATTAAAAATAGTTAAAAACAATGCTTGAAATTGTATGTACAAATAAAATATGAATAGTTCCTTAAATACACTTCTTGAATTTCATTAATTTCTTCAAATTAAATAAGAAAAATTTTTGAATCAACTAGGAATATTTTCACAAAAATATTCGAGTATAAATCTTAAGTAAATTTTATATCCTACAAGTAACACATTGTATACTATTCTAGTAAAGAAAAGTATCAAGTAATAAAGTAAACTATTTACATAATTTGATTATTTCTATAATATATTTTTTCTAAAACTGTTTAAAATAACTTTATTATTGCACACTTACCAAAAATAACTAAAAAGGCTGCCTCAATAATGAGGTATATATATTTATAAGTCAAGTAAAACTAACATTTTGAAAAGACAGCCTGCAAAATTTTGACAGACAAATCTACAGGGATTTATAAAGCCAATCGACAGACGCTGGTAGCAACACTTCAAGGGGTCAGTTGTATGAACTAAAATTGCATTCTCGTGTATGACAGAAATATAAAATATTCTGCCAATTCCGCGACTTCCGAGAGATGATATATATAAGGAAACAAAAAAATAGTGTCAACGATAAAACCGACATCCAATTTCTAAGTAATATAATATACCAGAACATCATAGCATAATGTTCCAACTCGCCCTGGTAAAAGTTCAAAAACATAAGTAAGATAATAATATCAACACCCACATATTACAATAAAAAATATACCAGTAAAATGTAAAGGAATAGAGGTTTTGATGTACATGCCCCTTTTAAAAAGTAATATTTTAACAATAGTTGACAAATCAAATAAAAATAAGTTTTAGACATCAGAACTAGATAGAATAATGTTTTTATATGTGTGTGTGTCACCTGTATCTATTTTTAAGGTAATAGAATAAAAATAAAAAAAATTAATTGTAAAAGAAACTATTAATTTAACAAAGTTAACTAGAGAATGTATATATTGTGAAATATAATTATGTTTATTGAATTGTAGATACCTGAAGAAGGCAAAATTTATAAAAAAAAATTGCCGCAACGTACGTCGTATTTATGTATAAGGAAAGTACAAAAAATGACAAATATTTAAAAAAATATTAATAAAAAAAAATGCACCGATAATAATGGAAAATTCAAATAAAAATTCTGAACAACCCAAAGAAAATGAAATAATTTTTAAAAACATACGTGTCGTGAAACTGAAAACTACAAATGGTACAACTGTAAGCTGTAAGCCCAGTACAAAAAAAAAATCCCTTTGGGAGTTACCTACTTTATCAGAAGAAAAAATTGAAAAAAAAGATTAAGAAATGTACAGAACCGAACCTAAACAGTAATTGTGCCCCCTCGAAGATGTGACAACGTTGTTTTGCCGGATTATGAAAATGTCAAATGCGGTATTTCTAACACTTCTTATAGTTTAAAAATATTATTAATATTTTGTACCCACCGTATATTTTGTGGTGTTATTGTTATTATAGTACCTGAAGTTGGCAATTTTTTTAGAAATACATATAATTAATTTGAAAAAATAGACGATTCTTAAGTGGAGTTGCAATTTTAATGTTTAAATGAAAGTCGAATCTCCACAAAATAAATTTAATAGAAACTATCGGCCATACATGTTTCGGGACTAGACCAGTCCCATCATCAGTGGCATGTCAACAATCGAACAAACACAACACTAAGACGTACAATGTTTCATTATATTTCTATTGAAGCCTGGAAAACACACCTCATTCTTAGTTCGTTATCAATATGAATATGTGCAATTATCAATTAACTTACCATTTTATGGAAAAATATTTGAATTATAAAAAATGTTTCAATTAAAATTACAGTTACATATTTGGTCTAATTTTCTTTTATATATCATACTTTTCTTTGTTTTTTAATAAAGTTAAAACTATGTAACTATTTGTTTTTGGTTAAAGCTGGAATGGCAAGAACGTCATCGACAAACGTAATAAAAAAAATTTTCTTTTTGTTGGTATGAATATGAGTTGTGTTATAGGCGATAGTCTCCAGGCTCCAATTTACAACATGCTCTTAAAATAACAGACAAATAAAGCTTTAGAATAATTAACTAATCCAGAAATTTTCATACTGATAAATCTAACTGAGTCACTAAGGAGTACTCCTTAGGCTTCAATAGAAATATAATGAAACATTGTACGTCTTAGTGTTGTGTTTGTCGATTGTTGACATGCCACTGATGATGGGACTGGTCTAGTCCCGAAACATGTATGGCCGATAGTTTCTATTAAATTTATTTTGTGGTGATTCGACTTTCATTTAGACATCATAACATATAATTAAATCAGTTTGATTCATTAATTGATGTTCTAAGTTGAATTTATGTTCCTATCCCTACATTAAGAAAATAGAAATAATTAAGACCTCATTTTCTTTTAGCGGTGATAATGTAATAATAAAATTTCGCCTTAGACATCTCTCTAGAAAGGACATTTTAATTTGCAGTAGAACTTTTATCACAGCATAATAAATACATTATTCTGACTTTCCGCTTGCGAGCCGTCCTGCGCATCTCGTCGCGCATGCCGCCATTATGGGTTAAAACGTCACAATATTCGCATAGACGTAGAAAGATACCGTTCACTCCTGTGTTCAGTATATAGTTCATTGTCGGCGTGTACGAGATAAATAAATATTGTGTTTAAATCTAATTCTGTGTTTTGTGTTTTTGGTATAGTGTTCGTGAGAATTAAAAGGATTTTATTTTTATTAACCTATCTTATGATTAATACAATAAACTATCAGGGAGGACATGTGTGTGCTGCAAAATGTTGTGCCAATAAGCGGTACACTTGCTCTAAACATTTTTTTCGCTTCCCCACAGATCCTGTTAGGTGAGTAATAAGTAAAAATAAAGATGAATACTAGATAATTTTACGTTTATAACAACTATTTGTATAACCGTAAAATTTATATTACGAAGTGACAGTATCTAATATGTTTTTAAACTAAATGAAAGTAAAACATAAACACAAGTTGTCGCGTGGCGAGATAGCATGATAACGCAATCAGCTAGGGGTTATAATATTATTGACAATATATATATGACCCTTGTTTGTCTAAAATTGCTGAGAATAGGATTCAGTTGATGCAGACTTCAGGCACACGGCTTGTATGTGGAATTCGTAGGGGTGAAAGAGGCTAGCAATAAGATTAAGGAAATCGGCTGGTTAAGAATGAAACAACGTGGGATTTTCATTCACTAGTTTTGATTAATAAAAAAAGTTCCGGGATCTCTGTATGATGTGAATATTCCTCATAAAACTGTCATTACGCCACCGCTACACTCAGCATCAATCTTTGAGCGGTCATTTTCCTATATAGTTTCAAAATATTACAACGCTCTACCGGAGAATATAAAAAGTTTACAGGGGTTTTCGTTTAAGAGCGCTGTCTGATACGTAATAGAACAAATTAATTTGTAAACATAAGCTACCTACTTAATTTGGCCAGCGATGTAAAACAATTTTCAGATAGGTTTAAGCTAAAATATAAGTTAAATTAAGTTAGGAAGCACTGCTTCAACTTTTGTAAAAATGTCTTTCTTTTACTAATAAAGTCTTTATTATTATTGTGTTTATTATTATTATTATTAAAAATCACACAACCATGTCAACATTTATCTGATAACACCACTCAAGGCTGTTTTCAATCACTATGACACGACAAATATTTCTGAAATTATTATGTACTTCAATATTTTTACAAAAATAAAAATACAGTACTGTGGTTAGAAACTGAAAACTATAATTATTTTTAGTCAGGACCTAAGTTTTAACCCAAAATGGCGGCGTCATACGTCACAGTTGAGTTCAAAGTGCCAACGTAGACTCGGAATGCTGTACTTATTAATGCTGTGCTTTTATCATAAAAGCTGTAATTCATGTTTAGATGCTAAGCCTAGATCCACACCCCACAGCTATCACGACCACTAACTTGTTGCTGAGACAAGTCGCTAGGTCTAACATTCACATCAATTATTTGTACCTACAACTTCATAAATAAGGGTAGGCGTATTAAAATTTAAGAATTAATTTTACATTTTTCTAAAAGACAATTAGTATAACCCTGAAGGTAAATCAGTTAGCTTACCATTACTTAATTCTCCCCTACTACTAAATATAAAATCTTTAGTTTTCATAAAGTTAGTACTTTTATCATTTAGCAGCTGCCCTGAATATAAACCAGCATTAGTATGACCCCTCTTGATTAAGAAGCTGGAGCTGGTCGACCTTTTCTCTTGTAGTCTCGGGAAATAATAAGGAATTTCGGTGTTTTCTTTTTGTGTCATAGGTAAAAACATTTTTTGCTTGTCATCCGAGTGAGAACTCAATTTCGATTTGATATCGTTCTTGCAAAATATATTTGATACACTTCGTGAAAGTGACTGTTTTGATTTAGACCTATTTTTATTACGAACCAAAGTGTTTTGTGTAATATTTTGAGTGCTAACCACAATATCAATCATTGAACTTAAACCACCATTAATTCGTTCTAAACTTTTACATCTACCGTTATCGTTTCGGACAGATAATTCGCGATTTTGAAACATAAAGTCCATAACTGGTGTGTTATAATGGTAGGATGTGTCTATATTTTTCCTTTCTAAATTTCTAGAATTGCTTGTTTTCGAAGATGCCTTACGTTGAATGTTTTTATCATATTTAGAAGACGTCTTGCTGTGATACTTGTTGTTGGATGGATTAGAATTTCTCGTGCTTTTATGTGTGTTGGTTTCGCGAATATAAGCATTAGTATCTATAATTAATTTATCGCATTTTGATGAGCTTAGTAAAGAGTCTGAACCCTCTTCGCTGGTAAAAGGAGTTTCGTTTTGAAAGAACAACTCATTATCACAGCAATAGTAATCCTCACTAGGCACAAACAAATGTACGAGACTTTTTGCTTTTCTCGGAGGTTGAGGATGTAAATTGAAAGGCACAATTTCATTTTCATGATTAGAAATGGCATAGTCATCTACATCTATCTTAAACTTTTTGCTTTCCACTTGCGCTTCTTCTGTTTCTTTGCGTAATTGTTCAGTTTCAGCCTCATTGATTATGTTCTTTAGTTCATTTATCACTTCATCAATCGTTGTTTCTTCCTCATCATCAACAATATTGTTAAAGTCATGTTGTGATGCAGTATTCTGATCATGTCGTTCATGTTCAGGTGATGAACTTCTTTCTGATGATGATATACCTTCATCTTCATTGGGAGACGATTCTGAAATATAAAATAGAGTATTAGAAATTATTCTGTTATTGTTGTAGTCAATTTCGGGTTCAATATGTCACAAGTGCAAATTCAGAAAGGATTTGTAACTAATAGATGTCCGATGGAAAAAATATAATTATGTTATTACTGTAGGAACTGGCAATACCAGTGAACATATAAAGGGATAGAAGAATCAGATTGGCGCGGCTCTTTATTTTTGTTCCATCAAAGCCTTTCCGACTGCAGATGCAAGCAGTAAACAAGATTCTTATCATCGACGAAAAAAACAAGGATATTTTTTAACAAGTTTTTGAAAGTTTCCTCCCTGGTCTTAAACTACACCTACAAAATCATACATATGGCTGTTAGTATTCTCACACTTTTGAATAAACTATCTTTTGCTGTCAGAAGATGCTGTCGATTTCAAAAAAAAAAAAAAAATACGCTACGGATTGTTTTTACACTAATAACATAATATGACTTTATTTTCCATACTCTCACGATATATCGTAGAATAGGTGTCACTTTAGTAGTAAACAAATAAGAATACAATATCTTACTAGCCCACCGTATAAAAAGACACCGGTAGCGCTCCGCACTTCGTTTTGTTCCACTCGGTACAAGAACACGTGACTGCTAGCTGAACTGCTTTCAGCGGGCGCGAGAAGTAAGGGACAACGGCAACCGGAACAGTTCGGTTGTGTTCGTGCTACTACTACGGCTACTGACATTTTATAATATGTTATATGCTCGGTGGCTCTTATTACCCTTCATTACTGTAGTCAGCAAAAGTCAACAGATAAAATGCAAACAGTAAAACCATCGAATAATAACTATAGATAAGAAGGTTCAGTAGACGCTGAAAACGGCATCGACTCGTCGCATTCCCAGCCACATTTCTGGCCCGGTACTATATATACTATAAGCAAAGATTAATATAATCTTTGCTATAAGATACTATACTATAACTATAAGTGCGGCGAATTGCTTTATAGACAGAGATATCAAACGTGCCGACACGAGGTGAAGTAACTGTATATTATTTTAAACTGTGGTAAAACTGACCATCACATCTAAGCTGTCGTCAAATAGCATTGGTTTTATAATACTGGCTGTCATCGGGATTTTTTTGTAGTTAAATTCGGCAATATCGGATTGTTTTGTCCGATTTCCTTTTGCTGCTTACAGACTGGTTTGCCACACAGTAAGTGTAACTTGACCGTATGTGGTCTTATATTTATTGATAAGTTTAAATCAGGGTTTTTCAAATTGGACAAACCAATATAAAAGAAAATAGCATGAGATGGACTTTCGAGAACTTGGGAATAAAAAACCTTATTTTGATATATTCTGTCATTGAGCAAATAAAAGCGAGTTTTGTTTATTTTGAATTATTACTCATAACACATAATTTAATATTGTTGAAACGTATAGGTATCCCAAACCTCTGATTATAGACCCACCGCCTCAAAATACGCCAAAAACTAGAGGGTAGGTCTAAGAAAAAATCTTGCTAATTAAATAATTTTATAACACGTAGGTGTTAGTTTGACTAACTGTTCTACAATGAGAATACTAGTAATACCTTTCGTTTTGCAGTAAATATGTTTGATGTTGCTGTCGGATTTCAGAGATTGTACTTCGCTTTGTAACTCTGTACATCGATCTTTCAAGCATTGTTCCATTGACACTAATATACCTTTTTCTTCTTGCAGATGCTGTAATAGAAAATTTTGTTTGATTGTGATAGAACCAAAAAACGCACTACTTAAAGTATAGGAAACTTAGTTAAAATTCCTCACCTGTACCCGTTTTTCTAACATTATAATTTTATTTTTCAATTTGTCATTCTCTTTGTCGGCATTGGTCAGACGCTGTTGCAAGGAATCTATGTTAATTACGTTCTGTTGCCAATAGTTCAATTCCTCAACTGCTGCATCAATGCCACTGAGATCAACCATATTCTAGAAAAATAATTAAATTGATCTGACACTCGTTTTACCACTTCACCAAAAGTGAAGTGGTAAAACGAGTGTCAGTTTAGTGTTCTACGCCAAAGGTTCTACTCATCGATTAATTAAATTGATGTTTGAAAAAACTTGTATCGTTAATTCTGTTATAGAATGGTAAGAATGATATTAAATAAATACTTTAGAATTAACAATTCAAAGATATTTCAGTTAAATCACTTGCCTTGCAATAATAGTTAAAAGTAAGTGAATTTTTTGATTGTACAAATCAAATTACTGTCAAATGCATACTATTACTCTATATACTTTTTTTATATAAAGAATACTCTTGTCTCATTTTGATGTTAATCTAAGCCTTCTTTTCGTCTGTATTCTACGGATTTCCCAAACTTAAAGGAATAAAAACAGACGAGTAATAAATGGCAACTCATTTATTGAGCCTACAAGATTTAACATACACTTTACCATTTGCTCTGTTAATTCGATGAAAATTGAAGTAAATTCTGTTGGATTTGTCAAGAATATCGAGAGACTGAAATGGGGCGACAATATCATGAGTTTTATGGAATGCAGCAATTTGTTGAAGATGATGCTTGAAATTGTGACACCGGAGCTGTTCTTAGGATTTTATACGTACTACACAGGTTGCGACTCGAAGGACGCCGCGAAGTTTTATCAGAAAACTTACATACATTTTTTGAGTTTTGTTGCAGAGTATTGTGTAAGTCCTTTAGGGCTATATTTTTAAAATAATGCCCTACATTTGATCCCGTTTTAAAATTAAGTATGGAAAATAAGATAGACTCATAAGAATTACCTATACCAAAATATAGAGTGTTTTGATTTATTTTGATTTTCATTAAATTGCAATGCAACCTTAACTAAACTGATTTTGTCAAAAATATACTGTTTCGTTGATTTATTTGGCAATTTATTTGCAAAAAGTGTTCCGATTTTTTGGTTCTATTATTATTACTACAGTTGCCGCGAGACAAAAGATGTCTCGTCTCGAAGCCGTTTTGTCTCATCTCGAGAGCATTTGGTCTCGAATTTCGAGAAGAGACAAGATAAAATCGTCCGAGACATTATTTTTCAAAATTTCGGTTGTGTCAATTTCCTGAATAGTTAGATTT
The DNA here is from genome assembly GCA_911728435.2 of Apoderus coryli. Lineage (NCBI taxonomy): Eukaryota > Metazoa > Arthropoda > Insecta > Coleoptera > Attelabidae > Apoderus > Apoderus coryli. The sequence continues at coordinate 5,940,572 of OU452215.1, read as the reverse complement.
TTTTTTAAAATCTATTAAAAATATATAAATCAATATTATCTCTAAAGTGAGGATATAAACAAAATTCACATGTTAAATTATTTAAGAATTTAAAAAGTATTAGAGAAAATTAAAATACACTTTACGTACTCTTGTGTTGTTATTCCAAAATATCAAGTAAAGGCTGTATGCACATATTTCGTACTCGTTTATACTCATCAGGCAGCCAAACCACTCGATATTTTGCTTTTATTTTGAAATTAGAATATTCATTTTGTAAAAAATCACGCATACAAAATTTATTGAGATTGACAAATTATTTTGACCCTTCTGTGTTGAAATTAAACAAATATTACAATGCATTTAATTGACTGGGTGTTGTTAGGTTTAAGCACTTATAATCTCAGAAAATATAATTTTAGTTTAAGAAATCTTTTAGTTTTATTTAAAAAATTCTATATAATATTCTGATTATACCTATATTTTAAATGTGATGTTATTTTTGTTTGATGCGTCTAGATATTTCTTTTGTTGAAAAGCGGAGACAGATAGGTCTCACATGGAAAAAATATAATTTCTATACAGGGTGTCCGTTTTACGTGATACCACTATTGCTATCTCAGAAACCTTAAGAGGTACGATATCGGATAAATTATAGAGAAGTTGCGTTTTTTTACCTCTATTCAGGATCCGTTTACCATGTTGTCAAATTCTTCTTAATTTCTAGTTTTTAGATGTAGTACTAATATTAAATAAGTTATTTTTAAAATAGGTGTAGCTTTAACAATTTTTTATTACTTTATGTTGGTAACGAAGAGAGGTACATACCATATTCAGTAATAAATACCGTGATTTAAATGAACAAAGAAATAAGTCAGTCGGTACTAAGGAAAAGTTTTGATAATTGCTTTTTTCATATCAAAACGTCGACAGACATGCCTGACTGATATCTTATTTTAAAGGGAATGACAAACGCTTTAAGAAAAGAGAATAAAACATCCAATTCCGTATTTAAAACAACAAAGTTGATAGTAGCCGAAAGACGAAACTTCGCAAGTTAAATCTAAAGTCAGCACCTTGTAGAGAAATTTAAATTAAACAACTTTCTAATATAAATCATATCCCGGAAATAAATAGTTTTGGAACTATTCGACAAAATCTAAATCTCTGTATCTCAGAAACTAAGAAAAATTTAACAACATGGTAAACAATTCCTGAATTGGGATAAAAAAAAACGCAACTTTTCTCTAATTTAACCAACCTCGTACCTCTTAAGGTTTCTGAGATAGCAGTAGTGGTATTACTTAAAACAGACCCCTGTATATTTTTTTACTAACAGTAAAATTTTCTTGAATTTATTATATACTTTACTAATACAATTCAAATGAGATAAACCAAAAAAATTCTAGACAAATCAGACAACACAATACAAGGCGAACGTTTGTCTCGTTTCGTCCCAAAGTTTCGAGACGAGACGAGCCAAGACCTTATAATATAGTCACAATATAATAAATAATACAGTATTCTGACTTCCCGCTTGCGAGCCGTCCTGCGCATTTCGTCGCGCATGCCGCCATTATGGGTTACAACGTCACAATAATCACATAGACGTAGATAAATACCGTTCACTCCTGTGTTCAATATATAGTTCATTGTCGGCGTGTACGAGATAAATAAATATTGTGTTTAAATCTAATTCTGTGTTTTGCGTTTTTGGTATAGTGTTCGTGAGAATTAAAAGGATTTTATTTTTATTAACGTATCTTATGAGTAATACAATGAACCATCAGGGAGGACATGTGTGTGCTGCAAAATGTTGTCCCAATAAGCGGTACACTTGCTCTAAACATTTTTTTCGCTTCCCCACAGATCCTGTTAGGTGAGTAATAAGTAAAAATAAAGATGAATACTAGATAATTTTACGTTTATAACAACTATTTGTATAACCGTAAAATTTATAAGTATAAGTATAAGTAATTCAAAAAAACTGTAATTTGCACTTACTTTTCTAATTACACCTATATCAAGACCAGCTTGTTCCAGTTCAGCTTGAATGTACAACTTCTTTTGGGTTGAAGCAGCGCTGCCCAAAAATTTATTCAAAAACTTCATTCCTGATAGAACTAGATCGCGTTGGCCACCTGTAGATGTTAGCATACCCGCTAAAAATCTAAATCTAACTGGTTCACCAAATCTAAGGCGGAGTGTTGACATTGCTTCAGATACTGCCGTGTGTCCAACTGCGCCAAGCTCACAAGCTTTACTCAGTAGCTAAAATATTTAAATACATTTTTACAATTCAACCAAATAATATTTTGAGCAAAATATTTCTTCTAATATTTTTTTTTTCTGAAAATAATTATGGCTTCCGATCAAAATCTAAAATAATAAATATTTTGATGTTGATGGTGAAGGTGAATTGAAATTCATAATATCTGCACCTACGTATCGCTTATTAAACATGGAAAGTTAATTTTCGCGGACGACCTAAAAATGTTTCTGGAAATAGGAGTTATTATTGATTGTGATGAGCTTTAGACTAATTTGTGTCAAGTGTCTGAATGGTGTCAAACAAATTGTCTATTTTTGAATCCAGAAACCCGAATGAGAACTTCACACTGCTTAACTCCAGAACACCTACACAAAATAGGAATACTAGAAAACCCTAACTGCTCATGCGGTTTAAGAGGAGACCTGAACCATGTTTTCTTTGAATGTCACAATAACATCAGAAAATGTAATGAGTTGTACCAAATGTTCACACAAAAATTATCCGCACCCATTAACATTGAATCCATCATAACTAAACCTAACATAGAAAATATAGAAATCATCCTAAAACACTTAAAACATATTAACATGTCATTGTAGTTAAATGTGAAACATCAGTAGTTCGCAGCATGAAGCCGCTTAAGTAGAATGCTTCAGCTAATTGAGAATGAAAATTCAAGAAACTAATAAATTCAAATTATTCGTTACAGAAACCTACCCTTCCTATCATATTTGAAATTTAACCCAACCTAAAAATAAATAAACTAAAAAGGCACGGACAAGTGAAACGGACTGGCAGAAGTGATAAGTGATGGATGTATGCTGATCTGAGTCAGCAAGAGGTCAAATAAGAAGAAAAAAAGAAAGAATCCAGAAAAATGCATGACATACAAAGAAAACGCAGTACGTTCGGTATGGTTACAGGATCGGTGACAGGGCCATAGAGATCTCCAGCACTGTGACTGACCTGGTAATTGTCTCCGACTCAAAGCTTAGTTTTTCGGAGCACATATCAATCAAAACAGCGCAAGCGAATAAGACGTATAGCTTCATTATGAGAAATACTAAGTGTTTTAAAAATATTTCTGCATTAAAAATTCTATTTAATGCTTACATTCATCCAAAGCTTGAATACGCTACCTTAATATGGTATCCCTTTAATAATATTCACAAAAATGCAGTTGATAAAGTACAAAGAAAATTCCTTAAACATCTTGTGTTTTTATCTTACATAGCTAAATTATAAAAAAAATAACCTGCATTGGATCCCAGATACTTGTAAAATGCGTCACAGATAAGATTCAAGAATTTACTGTCCTAAATTTCTCACCAAAATGTGTCACAAAGTCTTTATTTTTAAAATATTTTGGTAGAATTAATCCAAATATAACTATGAAGGGTCTAAAAATTTTCATTTTTTAACATAATGTATTATTAACTAGAGTTTAGTAGTTCAAATAAGGTACTGTAACTTTATGTTTTTTCTTTTGTAATTGTTTATTCATTTGAATTAATGTGAATGAATTATTGGATTATTATTTGTTTGTGAATGTATATTGTTTATACATTAAATTTAATGTAGTTGAATTATTATTTATTTGTAAATTTATATTGTATTTGTCCTGTAATGGGTTTTATAATATACTGTTGGGCAAATAAAGTCTATTATTATTATAATATGTGTTATTAACTAACAAAACAGTAGTAATAAAACTAGTACGTAACATATACCAAGAAAATACTGTTAGGATCTATCAAAGCTCTTATATTCCAAGACGATCCATAAGCAGCATATCCTGGGTGTCCTGTCGTTTTTAGAAACCGTGTGGAAAAACAAATAAATAAAGCAATTTTTTATAATATTTATTCGTAGATCATCTTATTTCTTGTTTATACCGTCATAGTTTTTTAACCCGGAACATAGCAACATTCATTAATAATAAAACACCCTGATTTACTATTGTTGGTCACCTTTGACAGCAATATAAATTTGCAAATTTTTCATAATGGAACATAGGGTAAATCACCCAATGTTGTTGGCACTCGACCATCGATTGCGCACTTGTTTTAAACTGTAATGATAAGGTAATATAAGTGAAATTTGTAAATAAAAACAATTTTTTTGTTAAACCTGGCAACATATCCCTCTTTAGTAAACGACTGCGCATGATCCTGACGATGATGCCCCTTTGACAACATATTATGGTTAATCTGCCAACAAAAACCAAACGTGACGTACCGGGCGCTGTAAATTGGGCAAGCAAAATGACAAATAAACCAACACAACTTAAAAGAAGGAATTTCATGGGTAAAACCGTACCCATTTTTTCTCTGAAAAAGCAGTGTATTTTGAAAGCACCACCACCAGACTTGTCTTTGACAATTTTGAAATCTTCTGTTTATTATTTTTATTTATATATTTCCTCCTCATTCAAATAATAATCGGTGAGAGTATAATGGCTACGCACTGGCAAAAAAGAATCGTATTTCTTTTTTGGCGGTAAGTTACTTTCTGGATATGGAACAATGCGTGAAAACAGAATGGGCAATTGTCCACTAAAAGGAAAAAATTAAAATTGCTTGGAAAAAGAAACAGAGAGGTCATAGTGGGTACAGTATTTCCGCTGCATCAAATTTTGATGTTAACGGAATTAAAAATTTGATGAGAAATTATAGAGAAACGAAATCGCAGAAATGTGGGAAGAAAGTAAATTTTGTGTGAACAAAATGTAACATAGGCCTACATCCCAAGAACTGTTTTACAAATGACAACTCAAAATACTAAATAAATAAATTAAAGTCTTTATTCGTTAGGTACAATAAAGGTACATAAAATGCGTCAATAAATTACAATACTAATTACCGTCATATATCATAAAATATTCTATCATCTAGCAATAATAATTAAAGAGACGAACAACGACATATAATGTAAAGGACTACTCATTAAACAATAATTGCAAAATATTCTTCCAAGGAATAGAAACTATGCTGCAGTAGCCAACCTTTAACGTTACTTTTAAATTTTTTTGGGTATGAATATGTGTGTCCATCTCATCCATGATTTCCCTTACTCTGTATTTTTGTTTTCAATAAAAAACTGATGTTTTTTCAGAAAAGTTGTTTTTCTTGCTATGTTTATTACTCAATTAGCAAAAAAAATACTAAACTTTATGCACTAGTGGGTTAACAAGTGCAACGTACTCTATATATATAGTATATTTATACAACTCCTGTTGAGTGCTAACGCTGCGAAATCCCAAAATCTACGCCGTTGTACTTCCATGGGAAACGTAACCTCACTCGTAAAATCACTCGACAAGCAATCTAATAACTTTTTTCCCCATTATTTAAAGTAAAACCAATTTTACATACTAAAAATGCACTAAGTGGAAGAACCTCGTAAAAATCACTCAATTTGGGTTATAAACCTGTACGTAGCACTGCAAACGTCAACGCCAAGCATAAACAATAAACAAATCGGTACAAATGTCTCCGCGGGGTTGTCATGCATTTGTATCCGGTTCAACTGGATTTTTGTGAATCATATTATATTTGGTTGTATTCTTGACGTTAAATATTGTATAAACATAATAGTGGAAGCCGAATACAAAAAGAAATATTATAAATATTGTATAGTTCTGCTATGTAAGAACACTGTGACCAACCCTGATAAAAAAAATTACACTACGATGTGAAAAACGAGTTCGGACCTGAAGTTCCCTCAGAACTACATGCCCATCAGTTTACTGAAAGCCCTGTCCAAGATAGCAGAACGAATTATCCTCTGGCGACTACGCGAGGTCTCGGATGAACTGGAAGTAATCCCCGACGAGCAGTTTGGGTTCAGAGCCAATCACAACACGGAGCTGCAACTGCTAAGACTCGTTGAGCATGCAGCACAAGGACTAAACTGGCGCCAGGTCACGGGAATCGTATTTCTGGATGTGGCCAGAGCCTTCGACAGGGTCTGGCAAGAAGGACTCATCTATAAGATGCACACATTAGGATACCCACCAGCGATGATCAAGCTAGCAGACTCTTACCTACAGGACAGGCAGATTCGCGTCAGGACAGGGAAGGAGGTCTCGGAATCACGGACCCTGGAGGCCGGCGTGCCGCAGGGGTCTGTACTATCCCCCCATCTTTTCTTCATCTTTACCAGCGACATCCCAAGCACAGACCAGAACACCTTGGCACTCTACGCAGACGACACTGCCCTGATTGCCCGCAGTTGCAGTGCCGAATTGGTGACAAGATATCCGCAGCGAGCAGCGGACAACTTCACCGAATGGTGCACCAGGTGGAAGACCAAGATTAATGCCGAGAAGAGCACCGCGCTCCTCATCAGAAGAAGACAAGTGCGCCCCGACGACTTCGTCAACATGGAGGGTACTGACATACAATGGCAGGACACTGCAAAGTACCTGGGGGTAACTTTGGACAGATCCCTGTCATGGAGACCGCACATCGAGAAGAGCATCGCGAATGCCAAAGGCATCATTTCGAAGCTCTACCCGATGATCTGCAGAAGGAGCAAGATGCCCTTGCAGGTCAAGCTCCAACTGGTTAAGGCAGTTGTGCGACCTGCCTTGACCTATGCCAGTCCAGCATGGGGATACGCGGCACCATCGTACCTGAAACGATTGGAGGCCACGGAGAAAAAGGCAAGAAGGATGGCAGTGGGTGCACCCTGGTTTGTGTCAAACGCACAGATCCGAAGGGACCTCAAACTCGACGCCCTCAGGGACGTCATGAGGTTGAGAGCCCAGAAGGTCTTTGAAATGGCAGAGACCCATGCAAACCCACTGATTCGCGAAGCAGTCAACTACAACGTAGAAGACGGTGCCAGGCGGTACCGGAGACCGAAGAGTCAACTCTGACGAAGGAATCCACAGGATTAGGACACCATTAATATTGTTTCTTTCAGGTCAGGTATACTAATCTCAAGGTATGTTTCAGAGTGTTCTAGGCACCACCAACAGAGGACAACAGCAACAGACGACAATCAACATCAGAAGACAACAGCAACAGAGGACAATCAAGCGAGGACATGGAAAAGGGAGGGTTCCCGAGCCATACTACAAAGATAAGGCAGAGTTTTAGTTTGAGTTAGAGTCCCACACTACCTAGGGAAGTGGTAAGGAACTCCCTAGGTGTCATGATGATTTCTCTGCCTTGGCCTAATAAAAAAAAAAAACATATTTGTGATTTTTGTTTTGTTATGTAACTTCTATGATTGTTCTCGGTTAAGTGAAAAACAAATCAACAATAGTAGATCAAAATTAGTAGAATGTTTTATTATTAATTAATGAATTTTCCTATGTTCCGCGTCAAAAACTATCACGGCATATTTCTAAGGTTACTAGAAATGTTACACCCAGAAGGAATATTTTTTTTTTTTGGCAACAGTACCATTATATTTAAAGCATGCTAACGCTTTAAGCTTAAAATAACAAAGGTTTCTCCCCTAGATTTTTTGTGAAGCAACCGGTCACAGCAGGGACACAAACAGCACTAACTGGTCAACCGAGGGTTACCAGATACAGTCAAGATAGGCGCTTCAAACATCTAACGAGATCGTTTTGCTACTAAGCGTCAAATCATTGGCCAATGATTTGGAAAAGGAGGTAGACCTGTTACTATGCGTACTCTATAACGCCGGATTCGAGCTATTGACAGGTAGTGGTAGAATGACACAATTTCGTATTCAGCGATGAATTGCGGTTCTATCTAGATATGCACGGTGGGCGAAGAAGAGTAGGACGCCACACCGGAGAGCTACGTGATATTGAGTTTGCTGTTGAAAGGTATTTCCACATGGCTTTTGGAGGCTGTTTTGGCGGTTGTTTGGAAGCCGATCATTACTTTTATTTATTCGATGCAGTACGACAGCTCCATATGGACATTCCCCAAGAAGGTGGCATTAATGTTCTGTAGTGGCCACCCCGTTCACCGGATTTAAATCCTTTCGAACATGTGTGGGCTTTGATGGAAGAAGACAGTCCATTTTGCACCAACGACTCTGGCGCAGTTAATCCGTGAAGTTCAAGGTGCCACAACCTTCTCATTTTTTCTATGACTAGACATGTACAGTTCAGTTATATATAATTATATTTTTGGATTCTTTACCCGTGCTGGAGTATTTTGTATTAACGCTTCCCTATACTTATATTCAACTGTTTTTGAATAAATCATTTATTTTGATTTTCTTTTTTTGACCCAAAACAAATTACCTATGTCAAAGTTTAAATAAAGCTTCCCTAGCCTTGAGTTTCAAAAATTTGGCCAAAAAAAATCTCCTAATAACATAAATACAAAAAAAAAAAAATTGCAATTTTTTAAATACGAAGGAAATTGCAGCATCTAGCCGTCATTTTAGAGAGTTGAATTTTGTCCCAAAACCAAGGAATCTTTATATTCCGTAATATGTAATAATAGCCGACCTTAGTGAAACTTCCGTGCACAAATTCCTTTTATAATGTACCTAGTAGTATATAGTATTATATAATTTTAATATTAATGTCACCAGTGTGCAAGTTTACAATATGAACGAGAGCAGCAGTAAATCAAGAAATATAAATATCTACCTCTATGTACCGCAAAAGATATCCAATAAATGTTATCTAGAATTCCGTATATATTTATATGGGAATACTTACACAAACTTATACTTACTTGTAAAGCAATAATCCTTGACTTGTTGACATTGCTCATTATGCAAACGGCCAATGTGAATAGACCGGCAGAAGATGCGGTTAGTTTCCTAACGGACTCGGTATACCTTAAGCAACAACTATATAAACATTGCAAACAAGACAGTTCATCTAATAGTGCCCTTCTTTGTAAGGATGGTGGCATTTTTCCCGTTGTATTACTTCCACCGGGTTGCGTATTTCCATTGTGTGATTGGCTTAGTTGTATGGCTCGGAGAAGATCAAGCAGAAGCGTTATACCGTCGAGCGGGTCGGCAATAAACTCTTGTATGAAACTGCAAAACGATACAAAATATTAAATTACAGTAAAATGTTTTAGCAATAATAAAAGTATTAGGAAACAGGGGGGGTTTCTATGTTTTATAACTGGAGGCACAACGTAACTTCTAAGAGCAGTCCAAATATTGCACGAGACTACTAGACGCTGTCAGTTAACGTTTAGTAATCGTAAAGTAAACACTTAAATTGCTTTGGGGTGTATCACACAGCGATATTTCTTTCAGATTTTTTGTTAAGAGAAAATTGGTGATTATGAAAAAGAATGTAAGCGCCTTGAAGGTGAAATAGATGTTAGTGTCAACAACGACTATTCCGACATGTAGAAGATATAAGCGTCGAAGCTGAAGCTCTAAATATTGGCGAAAGGAGCCCGAGTCAGGACAGATGGATAATTCCAACAATGTTGAAAGGCATTGTTGGAATTATCCATCTGTCCTGACTCGGGCTCAATTGCGTCGCCACACTGAACGCGAAAATACCTAATATATTGGGAAATATAATTAATATTAAATAGTTGTGTCATTTAAATAGTCTTGATTTTTATTTGGTATCCAAAATAGAGTTACCACGAGATGAGACGATATAAGGCTTTGTCTCGTCTGGTCTCGAAACAAGGGTCGAGACGAGACGAGACTAACGTTCGTCTCGTCTCGTTTTGTCTCGAGTATTAGTAAAAAATATATAGACATTAGGAAAGTTAATTACACTTTTGCGATGTGAGACCAAATTGTCTCCAATTTAACAGTAAAATATCGAGACATCAAAGAAAAACAACATCACATCCAAAATACATAATCAGAATATATGTAGGGCTGCCTTATAAAGTTTTAAACAAAGTAAAAGATTTTTAATTTTAAACTAAACAGCCAGTAATTTCATTCCATTGTAATATTTGTTTATTATCAAGCAGAAGTGTTAAAATAATTTGCCAACCTTCAATAAGTTTTTTCCTGTGAATTTTTTCCAAAATGATTATTCTAATTTAAAAGTGTTCTAAAAGCAAAATATCGAGCGTGTGGCTGCCTGATGAGTATGAACGAGTACGAAATATGCGCAGTAATCTATACTTGATAGTTTGAAATAACAAACTTCAAGACAAAAGCAAGGAAAGAATATTTTATTTTTCTCTTAAATTAATAACTTTAGTAAATTGCGATGCTTTAAGTATATCAGTAATATAGATTCCTATACCCTACATTTTACTGGTCATAATCGGCTTCAACATGTTAATTGACTGAATAGAAAAGCTTGTGATAGAACTTGACAAAACGACAGAACAAACCCCCAAGGGATGAAATATTTATCTTCGTTCAGAGTTAATATTGTATTTTCTGAAGAAATCTTATTTAATACTTATTATTAATTATTATTATTAGTAATTATATATTAATTTTTAATATAAGATAATATACTTCAATTTTTGTGATTTTGTTTTGTTTTTTTTTACTGTAAAGCACAATATAGTTCTTTAATAAAGGTTTTATATTTTATTCTAAATTTTCTTTTTTATTTATAAAATTAAGGGCAGGTATTACCAGATCACACTCTAAGATGCTGTTTTTTATTAACTAAAATTTGAAATATTATTATTTTTATTATAAATGGTTTGAATTGTTTTAAGTCATTACAATTTTTCGAGATGTCTCATCTCGTCTCGAAGGATTTTATCTCGTCTCGTCTCGTCCCGAAATTCGAGACAAAATGCTCTCGGTACGAGACAAAACGGCTTCGAGACGAGACGTCTCGTGTCTCTCGGCAACTGTAATCCAAAAAGATGACTTAGAATATTATGTCGTTTTGTATATTCTGTGAGTACCCTCCTAACTAATATTTGAACTTAAAATAGAGCTACTTGAAAATCCAGTTTTACCTAAATTAATGGGTTAATTGAATTTCTAACTTTGTTATATGATGTTTTAAATAGGGTGTGTGATACCCCATGTTTCAGAACAAAAATAAAAAAAAAAGATCACGAATCATATTATGAAAAGCAAGCTTTTATACTGGGTGGCCGAATAATCGTCCTTCAGTCGATTGGAGGTTTATGGCTCGGAACCAACAAAATCTAAATACAGTGTTGCTTTAGAGTAACCCAGTCTATATAATAAAATTATACAGGATATCCTATAAAACCATACCGGCGACATCTTGTCGATTTTTAAATGTTAATTATTGTTTTTGCTACTAGGTATCACTGATAAATTACAAATATGATATATTTGATTAGATATAATATCAAAATTACTAATATTTTTAATTTTCCTGATGCTCAAAGTACTTGGTACTGGATTAAAGAGATCACGCGAACAACAACTTGCGCCATAGAACTCAATGCCTTTCGTCGTATTGGGTCGTCGCAGGAGGTTACAATTCAGGCATCGGCAAAATTTTCTTGAAACTTAATTTAGGTTAACGTGTCCTAATAGTAGGAGACTGAGGATTGTTAACGCCATTTGGTGGTGAGTGATATACACCACCTGCACGATCCTTTGCTTGTAAATTTGTAACGTATCGAGATAGTGGTTTGAGAGAGCTTAAAACTGTGTTCTCGTCAGAAGTTTGTTGGCCATTATCAGCAAGTAGTGGCAAAGGAACATGGACTCCACTTGTGGAATGGCGTTCTTGAATTACCAAATTTGGGTCTGGGTGGGTGCAGGAATAAGGTCAGCATTAAACGGATAATTTCCGGTTAAACCTGTAGATTTTTTGTCGATATTGCCTTGGGAGATACACTGCTCAGAATTTCTCCAAACCTCGTACGAGTTATTTTTCTCTCAGAAAAGCGAGTGTAGTATAGGCCATAACTTCATTGTCCCAGTGGTACTCGAAACTTCCAAGTCCACTTTTGTCGAGCGGCTGCAGCTCATGTGTAGTTGCTAGGTAAGAATAACAATGTAATCTGATGACGCTCTGCTGCACTTGGCCTTATTAGGAATATAATATTCTAACAGTTAACCTCAAACAAAACTACATTGTAGGTGAAAAGATGAACAAGCTTTAGACACATATCTGATTACGTATAGGTACACAAAAAAAATTATACCTTCAATTTATAAACAATGAGCTTTAAAGACGAAACACCGGTTTTTATAAGGCGAACGTTGATAAACTGTGGTGATGCCGGTGACATCATCTAAAGGCGTTCCCACGTACGTGTCGTTCCGGCGTAGCAAGACTACTGTAGCAACGTGGCTTATGACATATTATAACTACTGTAAAGCCAACTGACCTTATTAAGACAATTATCTTATTTGGCATAGGTACCTTATCCAGCCTCTCCTTGGTTTCGGTAATGGATTTTTTTGTGCAAAAAGTAATGCAGCACACGAAATTCACTTCTTCCATTTTTGTGGAAATTAACGAAATTAGCTGCTTTCAATTGCTGTCTAACATAAACTAAATGACACAGCTTTTACGCAGCAGATACATGGCAGATGACAGGAGCATTGCTGCATTACTTCGCGGGAAATTGAAAAAGTCACATACCTATCAAAGAGATCTGACAATTTCCCTCGTAAAAACCGATTCAACTTGTCGTGTTGGACACGGTATTAATTATTGTATTTAATAAATGTAATTACTTTTGCCTAAAGTGTGAAAACAAATAATAGGTACATTACAAATTAATAATAACCTACAAATAAATAAAACTTTGTCACTACAGGTACAACATAATTGGTGATTAATTGATATCCTTTGATAGATTTAAAATCAACCTTCACACATCACTGACAATCCTAATCATAGCTTTTAAACTTGTTTATGGAGACCTTTAATTCTGTGGATTGTAGTGTGCTACAAAAATCATTCATGATATTTCCGATTATCTATTTTATGTTTTGTCTTTAGTTTTGGATTTCTATTTAAAAGATTTTTAATTGAACTTATCTAACTAACACATCTGCGTGATATTTATAATGATTCTTATTAACATGAATTGACTCATTGATGAGTAGATACCGGGTTTTTTATGTACAGTATACAATATAATATAGGTACAAGTTTTTTTTAATATTTATACTTATTGTTATTGTGTCCCGGTCCATAGGGAAAGTATTAAGAACGCGCTAAAAAAAATTAGATAAAGGATAAAGACAGATAAGTATAACCATTTTGAAGTCGATGAAGACGATTAAAACCATTTCCAGATGTAAGTCTATCTGTCTGCATGTATTCTTCCACGATATCGCCTAAATGCCTCAAACAATTGAGCTAAATTTTGATATCAGTTTAGGGGTGTCATAAGATGAACCCATTAGTTTTTGGTTGAAATCGCACTAGCCCTGTGATAGTTCTCGAGAAAGTTACGTTTAAAATTTCACCAGTGAGGTAGTTGCTGCATATTATATATCTTAATAGAGTTTAGTAAAGTAATTTTGTATAAGCGTCGGTGCCGACGTTGTAAAGTGTATGCTTTGCATGCGGAAGTTCCTCGGTTCGAATCTCAGCTCTGGCAAAAAAAAAATATTTCTAATTTTTTAGTAAAGTAGTTAGTTTGTTAGGTTAGTTTATTGGAAATAATAATAATTATTAAAATTCTGTTTCGATGCGCAGGTCATATATTTTTGATTATATTATATTATATTATCGGGAAAGTTTTGGGCCGACACAACCGAGTCTTTTTTTTTTGTTGAATTATTTTCTTGAAAAAAGTAAAGGTAAAGAGTAAATTTTCTTTGAAATAATAATTATAAATTAGGGATTTTTAATTTGCATTCTTACTGCTCTATAAATGATCTAATCTGTTTGGCATTAAAGCTTTATTTATTTTATATATTTAAGAGTGGACTGTTTATTCAAAATGGGACTGATGATGGTGCGTTGTTTCTTAGATTTATATGTTGTGTAACTTCAATTGGTAACTATTTACTCATGTTTGTAATCACTTGTTCTGATATCCAATGTTATTAAGACAAACCAATATACAATGATGAATGTTTGAACATAAACGATTCCATTCGAAACAGTAGTCGCACATGTTCTCAGAAATATATTAGTTTTTATTAGACGCTTTATGGGTTATTGGTGCACGAGTTATAAAACGATAACGGTTGTCTTATGTTTTACGTTTTATCTCGTTTAATCTATAAATCGAAAATAAATATTGTATTATTGCTAGTGTCATGCACCATGAATTAACATATAAGTATGCTAGCGTTGGATTGCTCTAAACTATTTATTATCCATTGCAACAAGAGTATGAAACTTCTGCATTTTACAATCAATTCTCTATTATTTATACGTCGCGTCTGCTAAAGCCTTTTATCAATGTTTATAATACAGTACCTTGGATGTGAAGCGTTTTAAAGAAGTAAAATTTATTTTACAATAGAGTCTTATTATTAATTTTCAGAGTAGTGAAAAAATAATAACCTACAATAATTAAACTAGAGGAATAAAGCTACCTTAAAAATATGAAATGGCCAGATCGGAATTTTACATGCTTAGTCAAACAAGGTTCAGAATGCGACGGTAAAACAAGAACACTAGATTTGCCTGAATTCACTGAACTAACGCTTATGTGGTTAGTAGAACTATACTTAAGTTTATATAGTCTCTGAAATGGGTTTTTTGCGGTCAAGTTTAATATTTTCAAAATATATTTTATTATTTCAACATAGAATTACTATTGTATGTATTTCACTAACTTAATTATTAACTCTAAAATGGCTCTATCATTATTCCTATAATTTTATGATTTTTGGGAATTATAAGCATTTTTAGTTTAGTAGCTATTAAAACATGTTAAGTCTAATAAAACTAAGTCAACAATGTTTGTTTGTTGAGCCTCCAGTAATAAAATGAAATGACTCACGGACGCCAGCAGGTACATACAGGTACATATTGCTTGGCAAACGAATCTGTGACAACGAAAGGAATGCGGACAAAAAAATCCTATATTGCCAATTGTAACTGCAAAAAGCTCAGTATTTTTAAGTGGTTGTTTGTTTTGATTTTTGTTTAATAACTAAAATTTTTACCACTGAATATTAAAATAGGGAAAAGAAATTACGATCTTCTGTAAAATCGGCAATACCACGCGAAATAGGTGGTCACACGCCGCATGAATGATCCTAATTGGTGCGTAGACACTCGCACGTTTTGTCGCCATGCGGGTGTTGGTGGAAACTGAGGTCTTCCCCGTAATTGTTGCCGCCCCTCGTAGTAATAGTGAATCAGCCAGTGGCAGAGTGGTATTATTATTTGTACTTTAGTTGTCGTGTATGAGTTGCAATATTATTAAATATTATATCAATTTATTATTGTGTATTTAGTGTTCTGTTACTTTAGTGTTTTAGGTTCAAAACACTTTTTCTTTGTTCTTGTAGAAATATAAGCTACACATTGTTTGTTGTTTATTAAGGCATCAAGACTGCAATTTTTTATTGAATCTAGTTAGAATTTTGGTTTTTTAAGATTAACAACATAATCGTGACAGAAGTTAACAATATACCAAAATTACAGTGTCCAAAATCCTCGGAACAATAAATTTTTCAATACCGTTCTCGATTTTTGATATTTCTAAAACTAAAACTATTAAGGCTCGTATATCATTAAAAAGGAATAAGAATATGCAATTTTATTGGCTAAAAAAATCAGGTTAGTTCGATTTAAAAAACATCTCTTAGAACGCCTCCGTATATGTGCGACTTAAACCTAATAGAGTTAACTTACGCAAAACTTAAATGAAATATATAAGAACCCGCAGTGCAACCGGAAATTTCACTCACTACATTAAAAGAAGTTGAAATAAAATAAATAATTAATTCTTGGGTGTTACAGCTTAATAGCAGTAAGTGCTTTTACCAAACACGTGAAGAACTTTTCAATAATTTTGATTTTTTAGTAACATATAAATGTTTATTAATTATTACTAAACTTTTACAACGCACGCCGCTGGAAATTTTATGAAGGAAATCAGCCATGTTTTATTACAACTGCATTCCCCTTACCGACGCCACGCTGTTACAGATCAATTTGCCAAACAATACTCACACTTAAAATGGATAAAAGCCCATAACTCTGTTATTTTTTGATCGTTTTTTTTATTATTTTTGGTAGGAAGGTGTACTGTTAGGAGGTACACACTTTCATCGAGGTAAAAAGTGCAGTACCACATTGGCGTACGTTTTAATTGGGCTTCATTTTTTTTCGTTGAACTACCTTTAGGACATAATTTATTTCAATTATGATACATTTACACGAGTCTTTGTCATCCAAAATACTTAGGTTCTAATTTTGATAATAATTCATGCATATTCTATGACGCCGCTGGATTCTCCGTCCTTGACACTAGGGAAGTCCAAAAACTAAATATTCTTGGTAGTTGATATCGACTGAACTGGTATCTGCATATTGAAAGTATTTCAAAAAAGCTTTGCAAGTGGTCTGTAAAATTTGTTTCCTTTTTGTGTTTGTATCTGATGAATAACGAGTATTATTATTATTAATCAAGTTTAAGAACTCAGTCCACGAAAACAAAATGTTATGTTGTGTCGCTTTATTAAGAAATTATTATAGTTAATAAGGAAAACGTTGAAACTACGAAAAAACATTAACTTGAAAAATATGAATTCAACTGAATATTTATCAAAATTAGAACCTAAGTATTTTGGATGACAAAGACTCTAGTAAATTTATCAGATTTGAAATAAATGATGTCCTAAAGGTAGTTTATTCTTGAACGAAAATAATTTAAACCCCATTAAAACGTACGCCCATGAGGTACCGCACTGTTATTGGCTTGCATCCATCTTAAGAGGGACACCCTGTATGTGATCCATTTGACCACGAAGTTCTTTATAAAAGACTGACTAATTAAAGCTATTTTTTTAATGGAATGCCCTTTATTATATTGCAGTTCTAAATATACAAAAATAATATAGCCTTTAATAAGAATTAATTAGCGATTTATTAATAATAATAATTATCAACACAAACTGAATATTCAGTTCTAGATTTCTAATTAGTCAGTGTATTTTTAAGTCTGTCATGTAGATCTAAGGATACTTAAGTATCTTTGGAACTATTTTTATTCAACTTATTACAAAATCAAAACAAACCGAAACCAAATAAAATAATAAAGCAATATGAATACTTAGAAATACATGTTTTAACTTCATTAAAATTAAAGTTTCAGCTTGGCATAACCAGCAGTGATATTTTATATTACTATTGTGTACAAAGGGTGTATAAATTAATTAAAACTATTTATTATTCATAGCGTTCAAATACTGATTCGTACCAAACATATCCTGCCGCTTTTAATAACTATAGTTTTACATAATTTATACACCCTTTGTACACACTAGTAATATAAAACATCACTGCTGCCTAAGTATGCCACGCTGAAACTTTAGTTTCAATTAAATAAAAAATAGTTTTCATAAAATCTGTAGTTATCAGTATGTTAAAATATTTTTTGTAGGAACATACTAACAACTTCCTTCATTTAAGCAATTATGCAGGAAATCTCCAACTAATTTGTTTCGATTTTTCAACATAATGAGTTCGTAAACCTTTAAGAAGTTGTAGTTGTAATAATTACTAGAAAAATGTTTCGAAGAAGTGTTGTTTTTTTGGTGTTGATATTTCTTCAAGATTATGTAAGTACCAGTTTAGGCAATTTTCTAAATGTTCGTTGAACTTGTAACATTAAATTGTAAGGCAAAATAATAAATGATAATTATAAGCTACGATATAGGTATCAGGTAATTTTGATATTTTATTTTAAGTGCGTCAATTTATGAAAATTTTGATTTTCATGTTGAATACTAAATAAAGAATCTATTTCCTTATTTGTTATATATATATTTATTGTTATATTGCAATATTACAATTTCTAATTACCGGTTTTTTTCGCTGAGAAATGCACAAAATTGTACTTGTATTAATAAGAGAGTTTTCAGTTTTCTCTTTAAAAATCATATTATTACTTCAATTTTTGTATTTTTTTTGTAAGGGTTCGTTCGACATGTGTCCCCGGTTTCACTGCAGCCTCATGGGCTTATTGTGAAAAGTCCCCGTATTTTATGCCACCCTGTACCCTCCAGTAAATTGTGGAGTTCAGTTATGTGTCAATATCTGCAGGCGCAATCATCGCGTGCCCAAAAATAGCGTGTCGCCTTCGCTGTAAGGCTTACACACTCACATATCACATGGTGAGCTGTTTCAACTGCCCCATTACACAATCTGCATTGCAGGTCCCCGTTATACAGCCCCATCTTATTTAGGTGCTTCTCAGGTTACAATGCCCAGTGAGGAGTCCTATAGTTATTCGAGTCTGACTCCTGCCTAATGTTAGCAGTTTTTCAGTTTGTTTTGTTGCTGCACCAGGTATGAATTTATTCAGAGATTCTTCAATGTATCCTTCAGCAACAGTTGCCGACTTCCTTCCTCCATGCCTTTTTAAACTAGTCAAATCTGCGCCAGAGTTAACCAACATTCTTGCAGAGGATCTGCGAAAACAAGGCACTGTATATTATTAGGATTTGATAAATTTGAATTTTACACCCATATCCCTAACTTCCTTGCATCTCTGAAGAATGTCGTCGCCAATGCTGTACTCAAACCGGACGACATCAGCACTCCTGGTGAACGACATACATTTGCATTTTTTTGTGTTAAGTGGAAGCCTGTTATCTGCACACCAACGCTCCAGCGCCACCAAGTCCGTCTGAAATAGCTCACAATCCAAGGGATTTCGTATTATCCTGAAGAGCTTCAGATCATCAGCAAACAGGAGACAGGAACTAAATACATTCCCAGTGTTATCGTTGACGTATATCGAAAATATAAGTGCAGCCAAGTTGCTCCCCTGCGGTGCACCACTTGTAGCTATAAAATCCCTAGATTTAAAGCCATTGTACTCAACAAACAAGGTACGTCCCGTAAGATAAGACTCGAAGAATCCAACAAGGGCAACACTGAATCCTAGTGCCTTCATTTTACTCAATATAATACCATAGTCCAACCTGCCTTCGAGAAGTCTGTGTAGATAGCATCAACCTGTTCACCTCTGCTCATAATGGGATAAGCATACTGCAGGAACTCGTATAAGTTAGTGAGGGTTGGGCGCTTCTGATAGAAGCCATCTTGTTGCCTATTATTAAATTTTTTATTTTACTAAATAATTTGTCATGTATGGCTATCTCAAAGACCTTCGAGAAGTTAGACAAAATGGATATCGGACGATAGTTCACTATTTCGTTGACATCATTGGCCTTGTGGACTGGACATACTGACTTATTGAATGACCCCAAAAAACTGCACGGCCACGAAATTCTTATATAATTTAGCAAGCATTATTTCAAAGTAAATTAAAAACCATAATATGTTTGTAAAAATTATCTTTTATTGTATAAAAGAAAATAAAATCAAAAAATACACAAAATAACACAGACAAATACAATCAAGAAATATACAAGACAGTATACAATAAGACAGACATATACGTATTCACAAGAATTTTTTTAGACAAAAATAGTGTTTTAACAAGAGGCTCTAGGACAGCAGCATGGCATACAGCATTGAGCTGGACCTCTGCAAGGATTTGGATCGCATGGTGGCTCAGGACAATCTACACAGTTCGGATCATCATCTTCACATTCCACGTATTCACCAGGTGGTTGATAGCTCATTTTGTTAACTGTATTATCCTCCATGCGCAGACAAGGCGGGACATATTTCGGTTTTTCAGCCCACGGCATATCTGGCTTCTCGGTTGGATTCCATGGTTGATACGACATTTTGTTGATGGTTTTGTCACTAATTCTACCTTCAGGTTTTGGCAGCGCATCTGTAGGTCTAAATGGAGTCACCTTTGCTTTCTCTAGGTCTATCGGCATGTACGACAAACGATTAACTGTCTTATCAGTCAAAGGGCAATCAGACGAGTACAGATTACTTGGCGGCTTCACTGGCGAAGGTCGATCAATAGGCTTAGGTACATAGTCATGCTTATTAGTTGTAATATCTTGCATAGGACCTTCGCCAAGCAGTTTATGTTCACAAGGATAAATAGGACATGGTGGTTTTACCTTAACAGGCTGGTACGACATTTTGTTGATTGTATCATCTGACATTTTACCTTCTCCAACACAAATATTATTTTCTGGACGGAATTGCTCGAGTTTTTCACTTTCCACAGGTAAATACGACTTTCTGTAGATTGTATCATCAGCCATTTTCATTTCGGGTGGTATATACTTTTGATCCGGTGCAAATGACTTCGGTCTCGCTGGTTGGATATACCTGCATTTCTTTTTTGGCTTCTTGGGTGGTTCCGGAACACATGGCGCCAGTACTGGAACGCACACATTGCAGCAATCATCGTTGTTATCGTTATCTAATAGAAGATTGCGACTATTCGGATCACACGGTTTCACTTGATACTTTGGTACACAATCACCCAATACAGGTAGTTTACATGGACATGGCGGACACGTCATTTTTGAGACAGAGGGTCGCGCGGACTTTATAACACGACCACATGGTTTGCATGAAGACATGGTGAAAAATGAAACTAAAAAAAATGTTTAAAAAATATATAAAAGAGCAATTTTGGCAGCTCTCAAAATACACTGACTTGTCATAATGTGGCACCTTTCAATAGAAACTGGTGGAATAATAATAGATGTCTACTGGATGCATTTTTTTGTTCTGTTGTACATAAACACAGGGCTATCAATAAAAATAAGCGCTTCGAAATAATTACAGACGTCACCTATAATCAGCAAAGAAATAATTTCGAGATATTGCTTTTGGTGATCGGATTTGGTTTTGTTAGATAAGAATGGGATAGCATGGGAATCTTCGAAATGGTAGGAGTTACAATGTCGGTTAAATTGGAGAAAAGTTGTACAATTTAAACACCTTTTAAATGGTGTTTTCAAAATTAAGCTAACTTTAGCCGTTTTCAAGAATTCTTGTAAAAACTTTTTGCCATTTTAATTTTTATTTATTTCTGACATTTTTAGAGATATAAAAAAATTAAAAGCACTTTCTGATTGTTACTTTTTGAGGAGAATAACATGGTGTTTACAAATTTTCACTACGATGTTTCGTTTTCGAAAAACTATCTTCAACTTCGTTTTTTAAATACGGCCCCGGATTTTTTATTTTTAAATTAAAACCCATTTTCAATTCAAAAATAGGTGGTATATCACACGTAATGGTTTAAACAAGTTTTCAGTCTTTTTAGCTGCTATTTTTAATTATTCAAGAAAAATCGCCATAGTTTGACACTTATATTGCGTAAAACATTCATCTAAGAAAGGATTTTCCTGTAATTGAGCTGTAAGCCTCTCGGAAATAAATGATTTATTAATATTATTTTTTTTGTCTTGTTAATTGTTTTTTTCTTTGTTGTGTACTGATTTTATACCGGGTGTCCCACCGGGAAAGGATTCGATGGATTATGGAAAAACTACACTGTGGAACAATCTAAAAATCTGGTGTAGTACGTAAGTCGACGGGACCAATTCGGCTACAATGTTTTCAAGTATCTAGTACTTCTGGCTATACCAGAAATGGTTGTCAACTTCCTTATTTCAAATACGACCCTTTATAAGTTACTTTTTTTTTTGGATTCTCCTTGTAATTCTAAATATATTTCATGCATATTATGTTATAACTATCTCTAGCCGTTTTCTAAATATTTGAAATTTTATGTCAAAAATGACGTTTTTAGAATAAAGAATAATTAAAAATTTTTATTATATGGTCGCTTTATTAATTTAATTTGTTAGAATATTCTAGAAGCTATAGACCTACTTTAGGCGCCTACGTATATTTTTGTAGTAAATATTAATACAGGGTACTTGAAAAAAAGGGTAAAAAATAAAATTGAAAAAAGTGTCAAAATTCAAATTTTTTAAATGACAACCCCCCATTTTATATTTTTTACATCAAAAATAAGCGCAAGTTTATGAAAGGATGTCTATTCCAAAAATTGATAGATTTCAAAATATTGACAATTTTACAGTTCTCTATTACAATAGTGATGTGACTTTGGAATTTAATTGATTTTAGTTGGCCATGATATTTTTAGAAAACAAATAAATATGACACTTGTCAAAATTAATCAACAATTGTGACAAATTGTAGATATTAATTAGTAGTAATAATTATGGCGGGCGTATAAATTATACCAATTTGTTTATTATTTATTAGTATATAGAATAATTGTCCTAATTGTTGATTATTTTTGACAAGTGTCATATTTATTTGCTTTCTAAAGCCATCCTGGCCAACTAAAATCAATTAAATTTCAAAGTGATGTCACTATGGTAAAAGAAAAATATAAAATTGTCAATATTTTAAAAACTATCAATTTTTGGAATAGACATCCTGTCATAAACTTGCCCCTATTTTTGATGCAAAAAAATAAAAAATATATAAAATTGTCTGGCAACTAACTGACATATTCAGAATTGAAAAAATCCAGGTCCGTCTTCGAGAAAATTTGTGGGACTGCTTCATATTCAACACTGCACCCTGTATATGATTTTTCAAGAATCTGATATAATTTTTTTAGAGGGCATGAATAGACAGTTAAACCTGCGTATTTGAATTTTTTGTTACACTCACCTCACATTTCAAATTAAAGATTCATTTTAGAGTCAAATTGAAAATTGGCAATAATGAAATATTGTACTGTATAATAATGTTTAGTTATTAAAAAGAAATCTTCAAAATACCATAATTTGAATTGATTTACAAGGCCGGATTTAAAAATGCCGGATTTAAAAATCTGGCATATCTGGTTCATACCAATAATTCACCCTGTATGTAACTTTTTCCACCCATAATAGACAGAAAACAGATAAAAAAACATTTGTAGTAATCTAGTTTTCTTATTTGACATCACCTCATTTTGCCGTTGCTGTACGCCAGCATTTAGATATCATTTATGGAAACCGATGAATAGGACGCGGGGGTCTTATTCCATGGGCACCAAGATCCCCAGACTATAACCCTGTTAATTATTACTACGAAGAAAATTTAAATACGCGGCAACAGCTCATTAACAGAATTATTCACTGTTGCAATATTATCAGAAATGACCCACTGACAATCAGAAAGTCCATTACACATTTGAACATCCGTCAAGAAAAGTGTATTGAGGCAGATGGATTTCATTTTGAACATCTTTTATAATCAAAATGTTTATTAAATTGTTTTTTACTTTGTTCCATAATGTTCCACATTGTTAAAACTGTTTTATTGTTCGGTTGTTATTTATTTTATGAATCAACATTTCATTCGGATTAAAATAATTAGACACATGAGTTTTCCTCAAACAAATAAGAAAACTAGGTTACTACAAACATTTTTTATCTGTTTCCTGTCTATTAGGGGTGGAAAAATTTATATACAGGGTGAATTATTGGAATGAACCAGATATGCCAGATTTTTAAATCCGGCCCTGTAAATCAATTCAAATTATGGTATTTAGCATACTGGAGCACAGTGTGTTTCGTTTCTGTTTATTTTAAAGATTTCTTTTTAATAACTAAACATTATTATACCGTAAGATATTTCATTATTGCCAATTTTCAATTTGACTCTAAATGTATCGGAGGTGAGTGTAACAAAAAATTCAAATACCCAGGTCTAACTGTCTATTTATACCCTCTGAAAAAATTATATCAGATTTTTGAAATATCATATACAGGGTGAAGTGTTGAATATGAAGCAGTCCCACAAATTTTCTCGAAGACGGACTTGGATTTTTTCAATTCTGAATATGCCAGTTAGTTGCGAAACACCAATACACTTTTATAAAAAAATGAGATAAATCCACTTAATCATTGAAAAGATATGACGAAACATTGTTTTGGTGAAGATCCATAATTCACCCTGTATATTAATAATAAAAACAAGGAGACATTTTTTAATGGTCATTTGATAATCTCCTATAACGTGCCTCTACTTATGGTAGAAGTATGTACAGTTCCTCGTGACTCACCCTGTATTATTCAAAATAATGCGATATGTGCTTTTAAATCCTGTATTTTGACATCACAATAAATACTTGTATACAAGATATTCTATATTATAATAAAATAATACCTACTCCATATATTAGGGCTTCCAAATTAGGGCAACTAAATTATCATTACTGAAAACCAGATCTACTCTAACAACACGCTTTGGGACAACAGCATGGTAAACAACATACAGTTGGCCCCTCGCACTCCTTTGGTACTCCACCTGGACAATCCACGCAATCAGGATCATTATCCGGACAATCAATGTAATGTCCAGGCTTCTGGTAGCTTAACTCGTTGATTGTTTGACAATCCATTTTTAATTTAGGCGCGAAGTATTTTGGTCTCTCCGCCCAGGGTTTGTCTACTTTGCTTTGTGGTCCAAAAGGTTGATAAGACGTTTTGTTTATAGTTTTGTCACTGAACCTTTCTTTAGGAACTTGAATTGTATCTTTAGGCTTGTACTGTTGGTCAACACGCGCTTTGCTTAAATCTACTGGTGTATACGACATACGATAGCAAGTCTCATCTGATATCGGACAAGTTGAAAGTGCTAAACTCTCAGGTAACTTATAAGGTTTAGGCCTACTAATTGGTTTCGGAACGTAGTCGTGTTTATGGGTCGTAATATCCTGCATTGGTCCTTCTCCTATCAACTTGTGTTCACATGCATAAAAAGGTTCCGGTCGATTAATCTTCATCGGTTGATAAGATAACCGATTTGTGGTGTTATCTGACATTTTTCCAGTACCCACACATAAATTATCCTCCGGAATTATTTGAACAGGTTTGTCTGTCAGAGCAGGAATGTACGATTTCCGATAAACTGTGTCGTCAGACATTTTCATCATTGGTGGATCATAAGATTGTGCTGGTGCATACGACTTGGGTTTTGACGGTTGTACGTATTTACATTTTCTTTTTGGATATTCGGGTTGAACAGGAATGCACGGTAGTTTCAGACAACAGCAGCACATTTTCTCGGGCTTTAGTATCTTGCAGTTTTTCGGACAACAATATGGTTCTTTCGGCTTTGTTACGTTAATTTGAGGTAATGGACAAGGACATGGACATGGTGGACACAGTACTTTTCCTTTTGATATCTTTGAAATATTACACGTTGAGATACACTCTGCCATAAGAAAAATAAGTAAAAAATGTTAACTCTCTATAAAAATATGTATATAGTTGACAAAATAATAACACAATTTGACATTTGTCAATATCATCACTGTTTACAAACTTTAAGATACATGGAGTACACATATTATGTGTTTAAGCAGTACAGAATTGGTGAGTCTAATTGAAGCAATTTTTCGTTAGCCACTTAGGCATATACTTAGACAGTGGCGGCTCGTGCTGTCAAAAAATGGAGGTGCTGTAGAAGATACAATTTAAAAATACCAGAAACAACAGGATTTAATGAACACACAATTATTTTTAATATATAGTAGGTAAGTCAATTCTTCGTGAAAATTAAAAATTACCGAGTTTTGGGATTTATCGATTTCATTATGACCTCTAAGAGCTTTAATAAAAATGTAGTCCACCTTTTGAAATATAGATAAATTTAATTATAATATAACATTTAATTATATAATATACAAACAGGGTGAGTTATTAGTGCGTTGAAATTCGATATTACCTCAAAGACTAAAAATTTTACGCAAAACTAAGCAGCCAGTATGTAGGTAGTCATAAAGTACGTATTTTAAAATTATTGTTATTTGTACAGGATGGCTCACCTCATCAGGGTGAACCAAACTTACGTTTTTTTAAATGGAAAGGCCTATTCATTATTCCACAATTTCATTGATTTAGACTTGACATTAATCATACTAAAATTTTAGAAAACTATTCAGAGTGATTCAAAAGTTACCACTAGTATTATATGCAAAACATGGCGAATTCTAAGGCTTCTGTACTGGAACTTAAATAATTTAAACTCTGCTTCTTACAGACATAGCTTTTTGATAGTTATCAACTTTTAGAAAAAGATAATTGTTAGTATATAGTGCAAAACCTGTATACAGGGTGAGTCCAAACTCAAATTTGCGTTTTAATCGCATTTTCCAAATAAGACTGTATATAATATCAAAAACTGAAAGGAAAATTGATAAGCTTTTATTCTTATATAGCCTTTCTTATACCTAAATCTATTAGTTTTTAAGATATTTTCATTTAAACAAAAAAATATTAGAAAATTTGGACTTTACGTGATCATTTTGCATATACCTAATTTAATTTTTGATATTTGTTATTGAAAAACATTACACAAGATCACCAAAATAATATTTTTCAAATTCAACCTATTTTTTAATAGTTATTTATTTATCATAATCCTAATCAAAACCGGTATATACTTGATTGCAATATTATTAATCAACTAAATCAACAAGGATTTGATCGAATGACGTGACATTTAATCATTAGCTATTTATTACAAAAGTGTATTCTATTAAGTACCTATAACAATTAGTTTATTAATAATTACTTAATTACATTTTGGTTGAAATGAATTTTCCCAGAAATGAGCTAATAGATATGATTTGGATAATTGGGAGAATGTAAGCCAAATGTTTTACTTGCGCAAAGAATTTACCAAGAAAGATATCCTGCTCGAAGGCAACCAGAAAAGATAACAATGGAAAGCTAATTAATGAATCGTTTTGGAAACACGGGATCAGTAAAATACCCGAAACAAACTAGGACCAAATCTGTTTTGAATGATGAAAATTAATTGAATTAAAAGTGGTAGAAAATCCACATATCAGCACGCGTGAAATTGCTCGGGAACAATCGGTAAGCCAAAGCTCAGTCAAAAGAATTCTACATAAAAACAAAATGACGATGACTATCTCCGGCGAATTATGTTCTGTCAATGGGCGCAACAACAAATTCACAATCAGGTAGATTTTTTTGACTTTGTGTTGTTTGGAGATGAAGCCACATTTCATAAATGAAAATATCTTAAAAACTAATAGCTTTAGGTATAAGAAAGGCTATATAAGAATAAAAGTTTATCAATTTTCCTTTCAGTTTTTGAGATTATATATAGGGTGTCTCATTTGGAAAATTCGAGTAAAACGCACATTTGAGTTTGGACTCACCCAGTATAGAGGTTTTGCACTATATACTACCAATTATATTTTTCCAAAAATTGATAACTATCAAAAAGCTATGCCCGTAAGAAGCAGAGCAAACTGCTGGTTCTAGAACTGTTCTAAATCAGTTCAAGAAAACCAGAACATGTAAATTTGAACTGCGCACACTCCTAAAACAGTTCTTGTACGAACCCGAATAAAGCTGTTGACTCTTTGAGCTTTTCATAACAAAAGCGCATCAACACACCCGAGCTCGGGCAGGCAGTAGTAGTTATACGAGGAACTACATATCGCATACGACAATTCCCATAATTTTTAAATATACTTAACTACTAGGTATACTATAAACGTTTTTATTATCTACAAAAAGTATTATAGTCGTTTCTCGTTTCGTATAGTGGTTCAGAGATCATTCGAATGTAGACCAAATAAAATACTCACTGCTATTCACGAGCTCCCTTTGACATTTCTACCGTGTCTTACGTAAGGGAGACCTACAATGTGATACCGACTGAAGTTTTAAAGTACTTTATAAGTTATAGAAGTTGTGTATGGGCAAATGGAAAGCAAAAGTCTACGATGCAATTTTGTGTTTTCTATATATCAAATACAAATTGTAAATGGTCATTTCGTGATTTAAGTGAGAGGTTCTGCAGTTCTCAAGCACTAACCGCCCCTGTCCATAGACAGAATATTTTTAATATATTAAAAAATCCTTTGCCTAGGGGCATATCTGATATAAAATTACTGTCGCATACTTCACTTAACGGCAAAAAATTACTTAAACGATTTTATAATTGAATGCGATTGGTATTTATACATATTTAAATATAATGCAGGGATACCCATGCGACCTATGCATTAGAGTTTATGCGCAACTCATTTGTTTAAAAATTTGTTTAATTAAGGAGGGTTCAACAAAAAGTTGTATTTAAATTCGTTAAGTTCAACATTGTGCGACTTCCGGTTATACCTGAATAATAGTTATTAAAAACTTACCTTGGATAAGCTAGTCGCAGGTCACACTTCAATTTTGCCAAAAGTTCTGACACTGTTCCAAACTGCCTTAACGTCATTTCAGAGCCTGATGATATCAACATCGGGTTTCGATAATCTCGAAATGAGTGACTTTGTGAACGGCTACATTCAATATCTGACAGACTCGATGTTGAATAAAGTGGTACCATACTACCACCTATTGCTGCTTTCCTTCCCCATTTCTTTAACATAATTGCATAGTCTTCTGGATTGTATATTGGAGGCCTCTGCTTTTCCTGAAATATGCAGAAATAAATGAATTAAGGTTTTGCTTTCGGTTCCTTTATGTCTGAATATCAATTAGCAAAAATTTAACATGTGTTTGATATAACTTTGTTAATTCATCATAAATAACAAACGCGATTAAAAACTTAATAATTACGAGGGCCATGAAGTTTTTGAGGAGCAGCGTCGAAGACATAATAATAATAATAATAATAATAATAATAATAATAATAATAATAATAAATTTATTTGCAGTTCAAAAAAAAAAACAAGTTACAACTCTAATAATTATTACATTACCAAAAAAACTAGAACTACAAAAAGGTCTAGATGGCAGTATAACTACTGATCTTGAAATCTAGGCCCGAGAAAGAAAAAAAAAACATAATTTACGCTAACCTTACGTACCTTAAACTACAAAATTCAACAAGAAAACAATATTACAACAATAATAAATAAACAATAATAAAAAAAATGGAAACAAAATTCTAGTTAATAACAAAGAAATAATGTTGATAATATTTTTTATAAAAGTGAATTTAACAAAATATCACGCAATTTTCGTCTGAATGTGAAAAGGCTTAACGACTTCAAAGTATCCTGAATCTTATTATACAACTTATATATTTGAAAGGAAAATGATCTCTCGAAACTTGAAGTTCTATGAGCTGGGGGTGAAAGAAGATTACGGTATCTAATATTCACATTGTGAACATCAGAACGGAATGTGATTTTATTGTATAAGTATGGAGGCTGTCCCCGGGTCAGAATAGAGTGGAATAAAACCGCTGAATGAAGATGTCTACGAGCTTCCATGGAGAGCCACTTGACATCAACGAGTTTATGGCTTACTCGGTCGTACTTCCTGATGCCGAATATGTATCGCAAGCAAGATTTTTGTACACGTTCGATGCGGTTTTTATCAACAGTTAATAAACTAGGACTATATACGACATCACAGTAATTAAAATTACTGAGCACCAAGGCATC
Organism: Apoderus coryli; assembly: GCA_911728435.2. Classification (NCBI taxonomy): domain Eukaryota; kingdom Metazoa; phylum Arthropoda; class Insecta; order Coleoptera; family Attelabidae; genus Apoderus; species Apoderus coryli. The sequence goes on along the minus strand of OU452215.1, from coordinate 5,910,977 downwards.
AGTTAGTTTAGTTTTAAGCTCTATTGAAAGTATATGTCTGTGTGGGTATAATATTTTCAAGGAGGCATATGATTTTGCAATGCATCCCGAAACATGCTCGGAAAAGCGCAAATCACAATCCATCACAAGACCCAAGTTTCTCGCACTCTGAGACACTTTCAAAGAGACATCATTAATTTTAATTTGCATAGAATCTGATATGGTTTGTCTATTTTTACCAAAGAGCAATACCTGAGTCTTTGAAGGATTTATTGACAGCTGATGTCCCTGCGACCAGCCCAAAAGTGCTTCCAAATCGAAATTAATTTTCCTACAAGCATCTACGTAATCATGAGCATAAAAAGAGTGCTTTATTTGACTATCATCAGCATACATGAATGTATCGCCAAATGTAACACTTACCGGGAGTGTCAATGTATATATTGAGAATAACAAGGGTCCCAAAATCGATCCTTGTGGGACACCACATAATATACTACCTGAGGTGGAGCAACCTCTGTTAGTTTCCACGTATTGAAATCTTCCGGATAGATATCTTTTAATTAGTTCGATAGCATTTGACGAAAATCCAATGTATTTCAGAATTGCTAGCAATAGTTCATGGCTAATTTTGTCAAATGCTTTACTATAGTCAACTAAGATCAATGATACTAATTTGCCATTATCAATATCACGAAAAATATCGTCCGTAATATCCAGCAGTGATGTTGCGCAACTATATCCTTTACGGAATCCTGATTGCTTAAAAGGTAAAATATTATATTTTTTAAGATGGTATTTAATTTGGTCACTTAGGATTTTCTCAAAAATTTTTGAAGTTGGCGACAACAATGATATTGGCCGTAAGTCATTATGCTCAGTTATTTGACTCTTTTTAGGGATTGGAAGCACTTTAGAGGTTTTCCAAGGATTAGGAAAGTTACTAGTAAGTAAAGACGAATTTATTATATTGGTTATAAAAGGTAGGATACGGGGGCAACATAATAGCAACATTTCTATGTTTAGTTTGTCTGGTCCAATAGCATTTGTTTTAATATCCATTAAATATTTTTTGACCGTGTCTATGTCTATAGTTGAAAAGGCAAACAAATTTTGAAAAGTGCATTTGGAGTTATTGTTGTAAAAATCAATTAAATTCAGATCAGGAGGAATATATTTAGAAGATTGAAGAAAATAATCATTTATTTTGACCGGGTCATTTAAGTGCAAAGGTATTTCAGATGTTGCCGGTTTTTTGTAGATATCTAATTTGGACAATGTACTCCACAAAGCACGACTATTTTGTTTATATTTATTAGTACAATACTGTAAATAAGCTTTTTTTTCATGATTTATAGAATTAGTTGTAAAGTTTTTTATTTGTTTATAATGCTCCCAATCTTGAGCAGCGCGAGATTGTTTGTATTTTTTAAAAGCTTTGTTTTTTATTTGAATTAGTTTTTTAATAGAATATGTAAACCAGGGTTTGTTAATTTTTTTTGTTTCATAAACCTTTTCTGGAGCTAGAGTATCGAACAGATTAAGAAGCAAATCATTAAAGTATTTAACTTTTTCATCGACATCATTTATAAAAACAATATTTTCAAAAGGTGTGAGATTGAGTAAATCTGAAAGTAAACCTTTATCAATCTTATTGAGATTTCTTGTCCTAAATGTGTTTGCATGCCGTTCAAATTTTGGTGCCTTTATTGTGCAATAAGTCAAGAAATGATCTGAAATATTTCCAACGTCTGTAACCCCCGAATTGTAGCTATCAAGATCTGAAGAGATTAGAATTACATCAATCAACGTTGAAGACAAATATGTGACTCTAGTTGGAGTATCTACAACTTGCTTTAAGTCAAAACAATTTAAACAATTTAAAAATTCAATAGTATTTTTATTCGATATATCCAACATATCCACATTAACATCACCGCCACAAACAAGTAGCTCACTACCAATAATATATTTAGAAACTAATTTTTCAAATTCTTCGAGAAAAGTAGTGAAGCTACCAGAGGGCGGTCGATATAAAACTACGCATAAGTACTTTCTACCACCAAGCACCATTCTGACCCACAAACACTCCAGTGAAGCTGAAGAATACCTTTCTATAGTCTCAAACTGACAGGATGATCTTAAATAAAAACACACACCCCCACCTCGAGTGGAACGGTCATTACGTACTAACGTATAGTCTGGAATATTTATTTGTGTATCTGATATATTGCTAGACAACCATGTCTCTGAGATTCCAATACAATCGTAATTATTTTGCGAAACGTGATCCTTAAACTCAATAAACCCACTCACCAAAGACCTAACATTAAAAAATGAGTAAACTATATCCCTCTGCTTAGACATTTTGTAATAAGAAAAAAAAATAAAAACAAAAAAACAAAAAAAAAACAGATGTAACTAAGTTAATCACAACAAAACAATATTTAATTAGGTAAAGCTCTTCCACCACCACTCCTGGTTACTTTGGGGCTATATTTAAACTTGGGTCTCTTCCTCTTGGTCTGACTGAACGACCCAGTTTGCACAACGGATTGTTTATCCTTCCCTTGCGGCGTATCCCGTTCTTCAAGCTCAGGTTGTTTACGAGTGTTAATCAGTACTTCCACTTTATCAGTCACGACCCTCTGTTGTTCATCAACTTCTGACTCGCAGCTCAAAGACTCAATATTCTTGAGTTCTTCTATAGTATACATCGTGCCATTTATGCGTAATTTATTTCCAACAATTCTAACTTCGTGTTTTTGCGCTTTAGCTTCCTTAAAGTGAGTTCTTAATGTTTTTTGTTCCTCCCGCTCACTAGGTGTTAAATCATTTGAGATCGATATACCCTTTTCGTTTAATTTTTTTAGGAGTTCCTTATTATCAAACAAGACGCGTTTTTTTAAAGCCGATACAAATTCCAAGAGGACAGGAGCCGTCTCAGCTTTACCCAGTCTGTACACATCATTAATATCACACACTTTAATATCTGTTTTTAGAATATTGTTTAATGGATCAATAGAATGACTTAAAAGTTCCTGAGTACTGAGACCCAAGTGACTTAAACCGAAAACTACAATATTATTTCTTCTTAGTCTCTTTTCAAGTTTACAGCATTTTTGTTTTAATAATTCGACTTCTTTTTTAGTTTCGTTTAGACTGGAACTGAATGTGGTTGTGACTGAATCAATTTTAACCGATATTTCTTCAGTTTGATGTTGTATAGCTTTTAGAAGAAGGTTACACAATTGTTTTTGATTTTCCGGAACAGAATCTAAATCCATATCAAGCGACCGCTGGAGGAATAGTTTAACTACCGAAAATTTTTTACCGTGTATTGTAGGTACTTACAGTAATTTATCGGCAACTGATACACTTTATCAATTATCGGTATCGTATCCTTCACGAATATGAACCTTATTGAACATTAATACAGTATTTTAAATATAGTTTCAGTAAAATAATTACGTTTATGCAATTGTAAATGAGCTTAAGAACACACACAATTTAGGCTGACACACTATAAGTCTCACTATATTTTCCTTTTAATTTTTATCGCAAGAAAACCTTACTAAAATTTTGAATTTGCTGGAGCAAATATAAAACGTGCGTACTTCTCTTTCGGTTTCGCCACGCCAGATAAGGATGCGAAAAGACAGCATCGAAAAGAGAGAGAGCGCATCGATGATACAACAGCCGGTGGTGCTGATTGGGTGTGTCAGTTTTGTGAAAAGACTTGTGGCCAGGGATATTTTAATAGTTAAGTAAAGGAAAATTATTATTTCATTAATTTTACGATAAATTTGCTTGCATATCTTACTTTGTTTTGATATGATATACCTATCAAACGTCTCGCCCATCTTATCATAATAATTCAAATGTTCTACTCATCGATTATAAATTTTTGACGTGATTTATTGTAACTAACAGATACTTAACCTCAAATTATTTTTGTATTAATGCTCACGTATAGTTTGTTTGTTAGTGGTTTTTGTATCAGAAATACAAAATTTGTATTATTTTAACGATGGACGCTGATAAAAATTTAGTTGACAAGCATATTTTTGAAGAAAAACTAATTGGAGTGATTGCAAAAATAGTGGTAAATATTTTACTTATAATAGTGGTAATAATTTTACTTTTATTGAGCAATATTCGTGTATTTTAAATGAAGTAAAGAATAGCATGAGGAAAAAAGAATTCAATGAAAAATTAAGTTACCAAGATTACAGACTGACGTCTAAATAGATTTTAAATTAAAATATAAAGTTAGGGGAAAAAGAAAACCTTATTGCGAAACGTAACAACGATGACGTTGCGGTTGGTTCAATAAGGTATTATTGCAATGTCACTGGGGTACATGGCATTTTAGAGAAACCTCACATACTGGCCACAAAAGAAGATTAGGCATGGAAAAAGAAATTGCTAAAAGGTATTGTAATGTTCCCCGAAGCGTCATTGGAGAATATTTAAAATTATGTTCAATGTGCCAACTAAAAAAAAATCAAAGCAGAAAAGTTTGGTTACTACCAATAATTTCGACAGGATTTAACAGAAGGGGGCAAATTGATATAATTGATATGCAAACTGAACCAGATGGTCCCTATAAATATATCATGAATTACCAAGATCATTTAACAAAATTTAAATAAATAAATAAATATATACATATTTGCCAAAAGATTAATACAATAATTTGTAGACATATCAACAAACAAAACATAAGAATAATAATTAATACTATACACTATATTATATATATATATATATATATAATTGATTATATATATATATATATATATATAATCAATTAAGATACTTAAAGTAAATTAATTAAATAAATATTCTACAGTTATACTTTCAATATATATATATATATATATATATACAAAACACACTTAGAGCTTTACGGAATCTCGGAAGGGATGATAACGATTTGATTTCCATTGGCAGATGGCTGTGCATTTTTTTTGCGTTGTATAGAATCGAGCTTTTGATTAATTCGGAGGATATGGCTAGCAGATAAAGATCATGTTCGGCGTTTCTAAGCAGATAGTTATAGAATGGTCTTTCAGAGACATCTGACAGGTGTTTACGGATTTAGCAGACCGATTCCAATATGAATAAGGAAGGTAGTGTTAGTATTTTAAATTTTCTGAAGAAGTCCTGGCAATGGGATCTATAGTGCAATCTCAGAGAGTATCGAATATCTCTTTTTTGTAATCTAAAAATACGCCCAAATTGCGTTGCACAGCATGTACCCCAGAATGGGAGGGCGTATCGAAGCTGGGATTCGAAGAGTGAAAAGTAGACTGTTATGGAAGTTGTCAAGTTAAGTTCTTTGGAAACTGATCTTAACGCAAAACAGGCAGAGCTTATTTTTTTTGAAACGCGTTTGTGTTCCTCAAAGCTCTAAAATCTAAACGAGTAGAAGAAGTTCCCTATAATCTAATCGATATTTTTTGTATTTGTCTACTGCATGGTAACAATGGCAGAAAGTTTTTGTATAAAATACTGCATATTGTAGCAGATTATGTTTCAAGCAAAAAAAAATCATGGTAAGCTACGCCACTCACAAAGCCAGTGATATATTGAGAGGGCAAATCAAGATATACGAGATATTTTAATTACTTGCAAAATCAGACATCAAAATGGTCAGAGGGATTGAGATTCGTGCAATTAAAAAAGAACCGATCATTTCACAGAGGCATTCAGCGTACTCCATAAGAAGCTATGTTTGGCTCTCCACTTATGAATGGTTTCACTGATTCAAATCGTCCACTTTAAATTGTAGAGAGGTTACAAGATGAGAAATATATCTATGGACTCCAAATGAGTGTAAGTGAGAATAGGGAAGACATTATCTCATGAATCCGACACAGAATTAATGAGTAACGATAGTAGTAGCTAATGATTCAACAAATGATAGAGGTGAACGCCTAAATGAATCAGAAAGTTACGGTGCGCAGGAACATCTACTGAAGTAATTAAATAACAACAAAAGAATCTAATTCTTCACAGAGCTTCGTACGGTGCAACTGTAGGAAACAATGTGGTGACAAAAAATGCAAAGGTGTTGTAAATAATATAAAATGTAATAGTAAATGTCATTCAAGTACTTCTTGTCGCAATAAATAACAAAATGTTGGGTTAACTATAATAACAAATTATTTGTTTAATTTAAAATCATATGTGCACTATGTGCGCATATTTCAAGTGAAACTTCAAATGCCTAAACAGCTAGATTAAAATTAATTATTTTGATTAGGATTGAAATCTGTTCGGCATCGGTCTATGACGTATATAGGCATTTGAGGATATGTCCAAATCATGTTATCCAGATGCCGAATTGTATCACTTTTTCGGCATCTGGCATATCTAGTATGGACATATGGCGATATGTCCATATATTTCGGCCATGGGCCGAATTCGCCATCTGCCTCCAACATATACCTATCTACGCACCCTTTATTTGCAGACTTTCGTTAACAGGTTTATTTTAAATTTGAACCTTTGACACCCTGTATCTAGACAACTAAGCCCTTCAAGGGTATATGCCCTTATATCAAAATTCCTAATTTAGCGAGAGCGTTCTGTGGTAGAGCGTTGTCGGCCGAATATAGAAACACCCCGTAGAAGGTACTATAATTACGTAAATAAAAAGATTACATTAAACGCATGGGTATAGGCAATTGACTGCATTGAATAGTATTAAAAAGGAAAACTAACTAATTAATACAGGTAAGAAATTGCATCTTTTTTAGTATATTATTACTGGCATCTGATGGTTACAAAAAATATAATCCCCAATTTAATAATATGCTCGTCTGTGTGAACGCAAATTTATCAGTACACACTAATCTCGAGTCGATAAAGTAATTTATATTTGCAATTTTAATTAAAAATAGGTAATTACACTTTTATATTATTTATGTATGTTAAATTATCACTTCAAGTTAGTCTTTGATCTATCTACAAAATCCGCTAGAACAGGTTTTTAAATTAAACTCTTCTTGGAAAAATATTGTATTTAACGGAAATAATAAAGTCCGTACGTAGTCTGTAACCATTAGGGCTGCCGCACAGTGGGGTATTTGCCTAATTTAGCGCGCCAAAATTTTGAAAATTTGTTAGAAATAGGTAAGGTGTATTGACTACACCTATCTTAAAGCGATATAGACAAAGAATAAAAAAACATTCCATTTGGCCCTCTGTTTTTGTCTAAACGTGCTTGAGGCTAGAGTATAAGAGGACGTGTATCAGTTAGGCTTTCGATGTATAAGGTATATTTCTGTTTAGTTATCACTTTCCCCTTTCCATAAAAATGGTAGAAACCACAACATCGACGTAATTAACTTTTGTGTATCTTATAAGTTGCTCTTTTTAAAAATGTAATAATTTAAAATAGTGAAGTTTGGCAAAGCTGCCTTTAATTAATTTATGTGTAAAACTTACCCAAATTCCCTCTATATCTACGCCAATGAACAGTTAATGAAAGTCAAAATAATGCAGATTATTTTAGGTTATCGGTCCCCAAATGCATGTAAAATTAATGAATCACCCTATATAGTAGTACAAAAGTTGATAATAGGTACATTAAATAATACCAGTGTGATGGTTATAATGTAGGTACACAGAGAGAAGAGATTTGTTGATGTTACAAAACATATATACTCAAAAATATTTCTTTGAGGAAATTATATATGTAGGAATTTTTCATCTTAAAAGTATAATTACTTAATTATTTAATTTATTTCGTATATAATTAATTTGTGCCGCTACAGAGCATATGACGTGCGACGTCATTACAATAATGGAATGCGACGTCATTCGGGTTTTTGACGTTTGACGGAGAACGGCACAATTTCAATTTTTCAAATTCAATATACCTAAGTGCGTTAGCTATTTCTTAATTTTATTGTTCCATTAGTTAGTTAAATTATTCTTACCGAGTTGTCATATTTTTACGTTGTATTTTGTATTCGATTAAATCATTTTTTGAGACGTCACGTGTTTTAACCCCTAGACAACGACAAAAAAGCCTACATATATTTTGTTCTAAAAACGATCCGTGCCTTGATTTAATATTATGGATTGTTCACATCAAGAAATCAATTTTGTCATTTTTGTCCGAGAATTAACAATTTTTCTAGTTCATTGTACCCAATATAGATTCCATACAAACAAAGTCGAAAGTAATGTTTAAAATAATTGGTTTTTGTTGTGCAAAAAGAATATATGCTCCAAATGAATATTTAGTTTACTTATTTTAAAAGAAAATAAGAGTTCATGTAACAGAACTAATTAGTTAAGCCAACAAAATAATAATAAAACCAAATGTTAATATATTTTGGATCAAACAAATATTTTGTTGGGGTCTAATAAAGACGCCGCCTGCCGTCCGGTACGCTAACTGCAAGTGTATGTGAAATGACATCATTGTGTAGGCTTATTTTGTGCAGACCATTGTATTGTGTTAAAATAGGAAATTGTAGTGTAGTGAAAAATATCAAAAGTAAGTTTATCGAAAATCTGAATAAGTTATTTTTTTTTGCCTTTGCATCTATTAGGCAATTCAGCCATATCTAATTGATTTTTCAATTTTCATTCAGTCTTCTTTTCTCTCAATAATTTTTTTCAATTTGCTTTTCAAATGAGCAACTACATGTAGCTGGTCCATGCTGCTGGTCCATCCATAACGGGACAGTCTGCTCAAGTCTAACGTGGTTAACCACTAGACCACCAGCCCCGACTGAATAGGTTATATATGTAAGTATTAATCTTATACACGCTGTGTATAAGACAAATTTCGTGGCTAGTTTTTTTTTTGTAAACATGAAATCTGCAGGATTAAGTACGTATAAATCTGCAGGATTAAGTTATTCGAATTTGAATTTGAGAAATTAAGAATACAAAGTTGTTATTTTATTTTTAGTGTAAATTTAAAATTGTGGGGGAGGCGGCGGAGGCCTACGACAACACAATATACAGCATTTTAGATGCTTGAATATGTTGGAATACCTAACAGTTTTTCATGGTAGGTTGATAAATTTTTGATTTTTATTTAATACTGACCGAAGTGGCAGAATTTTTTTAGTCACACATCATACCTATATAATGATAATAATGATTAATAAGTCTGATAATATAGTTACCTGTTTTTAAGTTATAATTAATATTATACTTTAGTATTTGTATATACATATAAATATGTTACACTCGTCATTCGCCATATGAATATTATTCTGCACTTCAATAAGAACGTTGTGTTTTTATTTAGTTAGATTTGTTGTGGGGAGATGTCAGAATTATTATGTTTGAAGTTTATGTAATTATTTTTTTTTTTTTAATTATGAGAATGTACCTTTTTTTAGTTAAAACTTAAATAAAGCTTTTGTCATATTTTTTGCTATTTATTAATTAATTTCCAGTGAGGTACAAATTCTAATTCAACTGAAAATATATATTATTAAATGGATATTTATTTATTTAACGTAAATATACAATTTATTTCAACTTATCTATCTTTTGTTTGAATGAACCAAAAAAAAAGTTTTAAGAAACAAAAGTACTTACATTTTGACAAAATTGTTAACTGATTCCTACGATATATTTTGTTAATATAACAAATTGAAATTGTCATAGCTATATTGCAGTTTTTGTGCTAACGAAACCTATTGATTGGCTTAAGTATAGGATCTGATTGACATAACTTTAAATATCGTTAGTACTGACAAAATGGTTAAGTCACTTTGAGGAAATATTTTGTTAACTACACCTAATATTGTTTTGATTCTAAAAAGTGTTTAATTATGATCGAACAAAAAAAATCAGTTGCTGGAAAAAAATATTTTGTCGTGTATATATAAACAAATAATTTTGTTCATTAAACTTTTTTTTTGTCCGATCAACCAATTTCTTCTCTGCATGTACCAGAGATATTAATTATGTCCATAATGTTGTTTACACAGCATGGTTTCAGTTCTAGAAGTTATTCAAAAAATTAACCGAAAATTATACGAAACAGTAGCAGATATTAGTAGCAAATGAAATGCATTTATCTCTCACCATATTTATCAATCAATTTCGAACAATTATACGTTCTATAATCTTTTTTTTATAGGCCCATCACACCTAATCACTAAAAAGGAGTTTCTTAACGTTATGCCAGAACAAACTAATATGGATATAAACGAAAAATTGGACTTTGTTCTTCATCATCTGGCAAATCTCCACTCGCACTTAGTGTCTTTCCCGTATAATTTTGTCTTGCTAAATTGGCCAAATATCCCACTGCGCGCCGCCAAGGTGTTGGCTGCCTGTGTGCAACTCAATATCTGCCGCCCCCTTCGAATCTATTTACAGTTGAAATACTGAAATAGGTAACTTGATCTGCGCAGTTACATAGTCTGTTTCAAAGGCGTGATAGCATGTGAGATTTTGCCGATTTAACACGTGACCTCACGTGACGTGTCATACTCTGTCTACGCCTTTGGGGCATACAATATGCCTTTCTATCACTCAATTTTTGAATTTTAATACTTTTCTAAGATATCTATTTGGGTTTTTTTAATCCATAGACACTGGTACTGGCTTTTGATGCACTTCTGATAAAATTAAATAAACTAATTTATGTTGTTTTAAATCTCATTGGAAAAATTCATCCTGATGTGATCAATAAAGTGAACATTATTACTCGTGAGGATGCCAACCATCTGTATTACCGAAACGTTGAAAATAAATTGAACAAGCTGACCTAATATTCCGAGAAACAACTTAATATCCCAGACTACTATAAGACGAGTAAATATTTATTGAATGCTGTGAGATTTATACGAACTACTCGTAACACCTGCAAGCATTTCTTTTAAATAAAAAAAAAAGAGTCAAATATGTATTAATTAAGTATTACACCGAGGAAAGAGAAATTATTATAATATGACTAAGTTTGTTTAAGGCGTTTAAAGTACTCCTAACGAATTCCGATACTTAATCATACCGACCATTCTTGCTGAAAACTATAGAGACGCCAGTTCCTGGACTATAAAATAGTTAAATGTAGAAAACGACGATTCTATAACCGGATGTGATTATAATAATTTACTTAAATTATTTTGTTTGATTGCTCTAGAAAATTAGAAATTATTAACTGACATTGACCAATAATTATAATAATAATTATTATTAGTAAAGATAAGTATAATTTCACTTTTACTTTTTGCAATAAATTTACAACATATGTATCTTGACTGATCAAGTTATTAGTATTCATTAAATTGACCCAATTCCCATAAGAATGAGAAGAGACAGAGCTTTATTTTAGTTGAGCAAATATCGAAGTCTACTTATTTCGGTATTTATTACAAAGCACCACTAAAGTCATCGTTTGACGTCAAATACGGTACACTATCGCTTTTATACTTGGACCAGTTAAAACTACTCACAAATGCTATAAAACAATACCCTTCTTGTATTCCTATCCAGGCGCGTTCATAGTTAAATTTGACAAAGTCCAACCTAGCGGAAAATTTAATAGAAGCCATTTTGATTTGGGTAATGTTGTAAAAATTAATTCTACTAAATTTTCCGCTAGGTCGGGCTTTGCTAAATTCAACTATGAAGGCCTCTGGACAGGACTACAAAAAGCGTATTTTGTATAGCTTTTGTAAGTTTTAACTGGCCCAAATATAAAAGTATAAAAGTGATAGATCGGCCATTTTTGCAAAAAATGGATTCTATTAAATTTTCCGCTAGGTCGAACTTGATCAAATTTAACTTAACGGCCCTGGATAGTTTTACAAAAACGTTAGTATTTTATAGCTTTTGTCAGAAGTTTTAACTGGTCCAAGTATAAAAGTGATAGTATCAGTCGTTTTTGCAAAAAATTAATTCTACTAAATTTTCCGCTATAGGTCGGGCTTTGCTAAATTCAACTATGAAAGCCTCTGGACAGGGTACAAAAAGTGTATTTTTGTATAGCTTTTGTCCTTAGTTTTAACTGGTCCAAATATAAAAGTGATAGTTCGGCCATCTTTGCAAAAAATTGATTATATTAAATTCTCTGTTAGGTCGGAATTTTGCAAAATTTAACTATGAAAGCCTGTGGATTGGGCTAAAAAAGTGTATTTTTTATAGCTTTTGTCAATAGCTTTAATTGGTCCTTAAAAGTGATAGATCGGCCATTTTTGCAAAAAATGGATTCTATTAAATTTTCCGCTAGGTCGGACTTGGTCAAAACTTAACGGCCCTGGATAGTCTTACAAAAACGTTAGTATTTTATAGCTTTTGTCAGTAATTTTAACTGGTCCAAGTATAAAAGTCAGTATCAGTCATTTTTGCAAAATGTGACATAGTCCGACATAGCGGAAAATTTAATAGAATCCATTTTGTGTTGGGTATTGCCTTTAAGCTTATGTAAGTAGTTTTAACTACTCCAAATATCAAAGTGATAGTATCAGCCGTTTTTGCAAAAAACTAATTCTACTAAATTTTTCGCTAGGTGGGACTTTGGCAAATTTAACTATGAAAGCCTCTGGATTGGCCTACGAAAAGTGTATTTTTTTATAGGGTTTGTTAGTAGTTTTAACTCGTTCAAGTATAAAAGTGATAGATCGGCCATCTTTGCCAAAAATGGCTTATATTAAATTGTCCGCTAGGTCGGAATTTTGCCAAATTTAACTATGAAGATAGCTATAAAACATGTAGGTTTTGTTTTATAGCTTTTGTCAGTAGTTTTAACTGGTCCAAGTATAAAAGTGATAGAATCATACATGTTTGCGAGATATTAACTTTAGTAATAAAAGGACAGGTAAGTTTTAAATATATTTGTTTGTGATGTGTAATATTGGTAACACTTTGTCTGATAGTATTGATATTTTACTTTTCCGCTCAAGGAAAGTTTTGTTAACGCGCTAAAAAAATAGATAAAGCACGATATAACTATAACATTTTGAATCCCCTGAGACAAATTTTTAAATAGCAATAGGTGTCGAGTGATACATCATTTGAAAGCATTTTTTATCTGCTTTACAGTAAAAGGTTGCTTTTGATATTTGCCTTCATCATTCTCGGGAAAATTGTGCTTAAAACTTACGAATATGTAGTACGGTGACCGCAGACTTTTATGCTTGGCAAACGAATCTGTGACAACGAAAGGAATGCGGACAAAAAAATCTACAACTACAAAAAATCACTAGAACTAAAATTTTTACCACAGAATATTAACATAGGGAAAAGAAATTACGATCTTCTGTAAAATCGGCAATACCGCTCGAAATAGGTGGTTAGACGCCGCCTGAATGATCCTAATTGGTGCGTAGACCCTCGCACGTTTTGTCGCCATGCGGGTGTTCAAGTCGCAATTGGTGGAAACTGAGTCATTCCCCGCAATTGTTGCCGCCCCTCGTAGTAATATTGAATCAGCCAGTGGCAGAGTGGTGTTATTTATACTTTTGTTGTCGTGTATGAGTTGCAATATTATCAAATATTATATCAAATTATTATTGTATATTTAGTGATCCGATACTTTAGTGTTTTAACAATTTTTTCTTTGTTCTTGTAGAAATATAAGCTTATTGTTTGTTGTTTATTAAGGCATCAAAACTTGAAATTTGTATTGAATCTACTTAGTGGTCGTATTCTAAAGATTAACAACATAATCGTGTCGTCAATTTTTGATATTTCTAAAACTAAAACTATTAAGTGTCGTATATCATTTAAAAGGAACACAAATATCCAATTTGATTGGCTAAAAAAATCAGGGTAGTTCGATTTAAAAATACTCTCTTATAACGCCTCCGTATACAGGGTGGTCCAACGAAAAGTTTGCACCTAGCTTTTCTCTTTTTTTTGTAGTCGAATGCGAAAATGCTCGGACACGTCGATTTTGCTTTTGAGGGGGACACATTTTAAACATATTTTTCGATCTGCGCCTTTAACCCCCTAGCGGGGGTGAGTAACAACCCTAAAATTTTAAATGGAAAGAGGGGTCTAATGACATATCATTTGAAAGGACACAAAATTGTCTTTCTAATGATACCCTATTTGTCGAATTTTACTAAAACAGTTAATACGAAAACGACTTTAAAGACATTAAGCCGATAATTTTGGTATTAATGAGAAATACAAATAAGTTTTAATTATTGCGAGTGAAAACACCTGCAATCGTTAGTACATTCCAATGTTTGTTAGTTTTAACATTGCTTTGTAAAAAAAGTAAACAAGCTGTTAAATTGATTTATTAAAACGTTACATTAACAAATGTTGAAAATGTGACCCATTTGATTCCATACAATAATACAGATTTTGTTCAAATCTATTTCTAACATTTTGTAGCATATCAGGTGTTATGTTTCTGCACTCTTCTGTAATGCGTTGGCGAAGATCTTCTATGGACTCGGGCTTCGTGGCAAAACATTTATTTTTTAAGTGCCCCCAAAGAAAAAAGTCTAAAGGCGATAAATCCGGTGACCTGGCAGGCCATTCAATTGGGCCCCTCCTTCCAATCCACCGTCCAGGGAACCGGTCATCTAAGAACTGTCTTACAGGAGCCACATAGTGCGGAGGTGCTCCATCTTGCTGGAAATAAAGCCGATCAGCAGTATGATTTTGGTCATCTTCTATTATTTGTGTTATTAAAGGATCAATTGTGTCTTCAAGCATGTTTAGGTACACTTCACCAGTTAAATTTCCAGGAATAAAAAGTGGTCCTATAATATGATTTCCTAATATGCCACACCAGACGTTTATTTTTTGAGGATACTGGGTATGAACCTCACGGAATAAATGTGGGTTACTGTCATCCCAGTAACGGCAATTGTGCCTATTTACAGCTCCATTCAAATAAAATGTGCATTCGTCGGAAAAACAAATGTTAAATAATAATTGCGGATCTTCAATTAAACGCTGGCTCATTGCTTCACAAAATTGCAGCCTTCTATCAGGATCATCCTCATTTAGTTCCTGTACGGATGAAATTTGTACGCTTTTAAAATTCGTATTATGGACGAACGGGAGACACCTGAGGCTTCAGCTAGTTGACGGGTACTTTGACTATGATCCATTTCAACATGCCCTAAAACAGCGACTTCCACAGCTTCATTTCTGATCGGTTTCTGCGGCTGGTGTTTTACATTACAGACAGATCCGGTATCTACAAACTTTTTAACTAACTTGCCAACGTACACATCATTCACATTTTTATCGGGATGTCTCTCATTAAATAAGCGAGCCGTAAGTCTAGCACTACTATTATTTTGAAAATAAAGTTTAACAATTTCAACTCGTTCTAGAATGGAATAAATCATTTTGTACGGTAAAAGTAAAATAACTTGAGAAGCAACCAAACTGAATCAATGAAAAGACTAAAATAAACGGTGTAAATTCTTTTCCTACACGTATCTGCAGTTTTTATTTCAACAAAAAACGCAAACGATTAGTGAGGAATTTAGTTCTGATAAATAAGATAGTGTTTTTGAAATCCCGTTTTTCTTCAAAGTAAATAATTTAGAAATGATTGTAGTTGTTTTCAGTCGTAATAATTAAAACTTATTTGTATTTCTCATTAATACCAAAATTATCGGCTTAATGTCTTTAAAGTCGTTTTCGTATTAACTGTTTTAGTAAAATTCGACAAATAGGGTATCATTAGAAAGACAATTTTGTGTCCTTTCAAATGATATGTCATTAGACCCCTCTTTCCATTTAAAATTTTAGGGTTGTTACTCACCCCCGCTAGGGGGTTAAAGGCGCAGATCGAAAAATATGTTTAAAATGTGTCCCCCTCAAAAGCAAAATCGACGTGTCCGAGCATTTTCGCATTCGACTACAAAAAAAAGAGAAAAGCTAGGTGCAAACTTTTCGTTGGACCACCCTGTATAAGTATAAGTAAGCATTGAAAAATTCAGAAACTCTAGTATTGCGTTACTTGTATTGTTCATTAGAAAGTATTTATGAAAATAATAGAACATTTGTACACATTTGTATATTACTTTTTGACAATATTATTATTGTTGTTTTTTATATGTACCTCCAAAGCTAGCGCACCTAGAAACCTCATTATAGAGTACTTATTCGCATGTGTGTACGTTAACCGATTAGAGAACCGAGATGAAGCAGGACTCCTTCTATCCGATCAGCACACTCGGTTATGCTAGCCCCATACCAAACAGAAAAATGCCTCTGGGAATCAATCTAGTGCCCAGTTGCACAAAACTACCATTACGAATGTGGAGTTTTTCTTTTATCTTCGACTTTTTGGCTGATTAGGCCTGTTGTAAACCTCATCAGCAAAACATAGTGTAGATTGATGAGGCTCCGGGTGCGACATTCTGTATAAAATTTATACAAATCTTTTAGACAACGTTCTGTGTGTTGTCTGTGAAACGAACAATCATAAATGATTACATAATGAATATTATTATTGGCAATAATTACTAGACAAATGCTCTTAGAGACGCATTTAGGTATATTTACCGTTTTTCAGTGAAGCAGTACATTATTGCATATAATTATTTGTAAATTAGACGTTTGACAGTTTTACTACAGGTTAACATAATGATATAAAGCTAGTAGTATGAATAAGTAATAGTCAGTTTATAATGCAACCACAACTGTTAAACATTGAGTGCTAATTTAATAAACATTATCTTGTTTAAATCAGCATGTTTTTCATATACAGTATGAATAGTATTTCAGTAAAATCTCCCAATACCCCAATGCCCTTGGGAACTCGTATAGAGCTAACTATAGAAATTAAGACAAATAATTTGCATCTTATTTGTATTTTTATTAACGATTTTCAAATATCTAAAGAAATGCACACTGTAAACTATGTAGCTTACAAACATCATATAAATCCTGCATGTATACTTATAACATTTATATGTATTATCCGTTTATAATAATTTGACCAGATCGGCCATAAATCTTGCAACAGGAAAAGTGTTTTTATGCTTGTTCGCACCGATTTCGTAACAAAATAAACGGCAATAAACTGCCCCTTTTTGTTGTTTTTCTTAGACACGTGTATATGAAGAAAGATACCTTTTTTCTAAATAATAATGGGTATATAGGTTACCTATAACAAAAACCCACTCTCAATATTAATATCATGTGCGTATTCCGTATTGGAAACAGTCCTATATTACGCTTTTATCTTTCTCCATTAGATGGTATAAAATAGAGAGGCGAAAAGATTTATATATAAGATTTATAGCATTTGAAAAGGTGGTTCGCTGTATAATTGTATAAGCTTCTGAATGTAGTGTTCTATAGTTAAAAAAAACTGATCCTTTCCGTCTAAAAAACAATGTAAGGCGGCACACAGTAAAAAAAAGAATTTTACACGAAAAGTGGTCTATATAAGTCCACACCATTTCGTTAAGGCCGGCACAATACGAATAATGGTGTAGAATTGTTCCACACAAGACGTTTACCACTCCGTCGTGTAATTATACACGGGATTTTTTTTTTACTGTGCAGGGGGGTTAAGGAGTTGACGATACAAAAAAGCATTTGAATTTTATTCCACACATGCGAATAACCCGGTATAAATATGTAGGTACATATTAATTTTTAAAAATAATCTGATATAAATGATTGCTTTACATTCTTGATGACACCGACATAGACAAAAATCTTGGTTTTTACATAATATTATTTATTTTCATACCGTTCCCTGGATGTATCTGGAATTATAGCGGCTATTCCAATATTAAATACATCAAGAGATTCACGTACATTCAGAGTCACTCATTTTCAATAATAACACATATTTAAATAAGTTCTGACAAATACATGACATAAAAAATAGCAAATACGATAATTCAAAATAATGACGACAGCATAAATTGGCAATGACATACCGTCGTGAATATACATACCGTTCTCTGAACGGTAAATGAGTTACTTACCGTCGTGTTTGGGTTGTCAACCGGTAAATGTCACTAGCTGTCATAGAGACAGACACGGTAAACAATCAAAAAGGGTCGGTCGTACAAAAGACAATCAAAAAAGGTTGGTCATACAAAATAGTATATTGTGCAACGAACATGAAATGACATAAATTTCCTACGAGTAGGAAATGGTCATTTCATGTGAGTTTCACACTATACTTTTGCTACGACTGTTTTAATGCTTTTGAATAAATTTAACATAATTCTTAGAAAAATATTTGTTTTTCGAAACTTACCCCTTTTAGCGTATAAGGCTAAAACGATAAGTTCGAAGTATTAAATTGATTAGGTGGTGTTAAACTATAATCACTATCACTGTTTTTGTGTTTTGAAATTAGCGAAATACTTAATTATAATTATTATTAATTATAAATACCTAAACTGTCAATTTGGTGTGTTTGTATTGTCGGCGTTGCTATGGTGATTTTTCATGGCCGACGCAACTTTTGTCATTACCAGGAAATTTACCTGTGCGTAATAAATACTTCCCACTAGTTGCTAATTTATTGTGCACGGGTAAATGAAAAACAGCATTACAATGTACTACATTTTCAAATCATGATTGAACATATAATAAAGGCATTTAAAGACAGTCGTAGAAAAATTATATTAAATGTAGATTATAGGACAAATAGGAAGTCTATATTTATAAATAGCCTAGCTGGTCAATACATTATTTTTAGAAAGTTGCATCCACAAAACTTTATTATGGGCACTACACGACCAGAACTTTACAATAATTAATAATGGTTTTTTATTATTGATTTTGTTGTTTCAGGCAAGGGCACATGAAACTACAAACGGCACAATTGATAAGGAATATGCAGAGATATTTGATCGTACAATTCAATCGACAGCAAACGAAACCATGTCTGCTGTTCAAATATTTAACGACAAGCTGAGACAACTACAAAGTAACGTTACATTATTTAAGAGCCGGAATCCTTACACTTGGTATGAAAAGGCAGCTCAATTGTATTTTAAATTTTACGATATGGCAGAGGAAGAAGCCAAAAAGCATGGTGTGTAAAGCATTTTTTTTCCTTATTTTTCTTGAGTCATACTGTGTCTAAGATAAGAATCGGATAGCATTTAGTTTTTATTTTTGAAGTGAATACTTCTTTGGCCGCATGAGCGTGATTTTTCAAGGTCACGTCACGTCACCACACGATTTAATATTTTCGTCCCGCAAAAGAGATGAAACATATAACAAATATGAGGGAGAGAGAGACAGAGATATTTGTGGTGTATGCTACACAGTATAGCCTATACCATACACTATTATGTATATAGCGGCGAGAGAAAACGAATGCATGCATAGGCACAGCTACACTTAGGGTGTTATTTTACAAGGCAAAGATTGTGTATTATACAAGGTACTGGCGATACAACCGGTATTGAATCCAATTTTTTATGGAGGTAGACGTAAACAATAATCATATATGTAAAAAGTATTATTAATTATTTTTAAATTATTTAATAAAAGTCTAAAAACCACACCAAAAATCATTTATTATTTGTCATCACATAAAACAACGTATTTCTAACAGATCTTATTAACATATGTCTTCTATTATATCTTGTTATCTTCTAATACTCTCATTACTCGTTCGGCCACTCTTGTTATATCGTAAACAAAAACCTGTTTGTCTGGTTTGATGTAGGCGAACCACGTCGGAATGTACTTTACAGGGGATGGTTGCTAACATATATAATAACGAAATATTAGAGATAAGGAAGAAGATTGTGCTTGGGCTTCGTGATGCTTAGATTCGTTTGAAAATTATGAGTCAATTAAAAATATTAATAATATATATTTTACCCAAGAGAAATAAATATGTTCTAGTTTGAAATTCTCGAGAAATAAGTATTCACTTCTATCACGTGTACTGTGCTGCACGCGAATTTTTTTAAATTTTGTTTTAGTTTTTATTTATTTCTGGTAATATTTTTACAGATATAACAAAAAATAAAAGCACTTGCTCATTGTTACTTTTTGAGGAGAAAAAAAATAGCGTTTACAAATTGTCACTACGACGTTTCGTTTATGAAAAACCATAATCAACTTTGTTTTTTTTTATTTTTTAATGAAGTAGTCCATATTTCTGTAGACGTCCAATAATTTGGACATAAAACCATTGTCTAGTCCACCAAATTATTTTAATAGATCATCAATCCATTCAGTCACTGAAAACATGTTTCGGCCCTAGCAAGGATCATCATCAGTTGAATAGAATTATATAACTTAGCGGAAAGAAAATTATTGTTTTATTTTAAACTACATAGAATATTTGTTCAAATTAACATGACTGAAGTTCTTACAGAAGCAGGCATTACAATTGTCATATTTCTTTTTATAGATCATTTGAAGTTGATTATCAGCAATCACGGTAATAAAAATTATTTTTCTGAAACCGTATTGTTTCTAATCTTCAGATTCCGCTAAGTTTTATAATATGTACCTATCTATTCAACTGATGACCCTTGCTAAGCCGAAACATGTTTTGAGTGACTGAATGGTTTGATGACCTATTAAAATAATTTGGTGTTTTTTTAATCTGAATTTTTTATTGTTAAATTTAAAGCCATTTTCAATACAAAAATAGGTGGTATTGTAACCATTTTAAATTAGCGGGTATTATTTACATTCAGAAAGAATACTAATTTTATAGCTCAATCCAAATTAATCCCAATATGCTATTCAAATTATTACTGGTTCGATTCAAGTTTTACGAGCGGCTTGTAATTCAAGTTTTAATTAAAGAAGAACAACCAAAGGATATCAACTTTTTTAATCTGTATTAAAATAATGTAAAATTTACTAATCTTTTATAATTCTGGATCAGAATGAAAAAAAAAGGACTTAGTCTTTATACTGGTATACTTTAAAACAAAAACTAGAAAATAATTCTTAACTGTGAAAAATCCAAAAACAAATTAAAATATTTAATTTAACTTTATACAATTGGTACCTCTAGATCCTACCAAGGCTAAAACGAATCTAACTTGTCTTTTCAAATAGCTTCATAAGAATCCGAAGTACCTACTATAGAATACAAAATGGTCAATAAGAAAACAGCATTTTTACAATACATCCCTATAAAAATACAGCTACGGGGTGGGAGTTTCAGAAATAAAATACATTTTTATTTCGACTGTAATAATGATATAATCGATGAGTAGAACCTTTGGCGTAGAACACTAAACTGACACTCGTTTTACCACTTCACCAAAACACTTCTTTTAAATCTCGACGCGCGTTTCGCTAACAATGTTAGCATCCTCAGGAGAGAATTAAAACTTTTTAGAGTTTAGTGTAATAATGATTATTGATTACTAAGATGTCTTATGTTGGAGATTTTTCAGAAGGTCAACAAGACACTACCGTTTGTAAAGTCAGGAACAATACGATTAAATAATGACTCCTTAATCTCCAGAAAAGCTAACTGGGTAAAAACTCATATTATAATGGCCCTTTAATATTTATTCTTTGATATGGGAAACCTTGTTAACTCCCCAACTACCTATGCATATAAATATAAGAATAGTCTGACATTTAATCGGCAGGTATTTCGATAATGTTGAATGACCACTCTGTATTTAAAACATCTGGTTATTCTTTCTAATTTATTTTCGACTAGAAAAAGGTCCTTTTCTTAGCTATCAATTCTTTATCGCATAGAAAAAAAAAGGCACCCAAGATAATATTTATTATTTCTAGATGTTGTACAATATTTTCGAAAAGATTAGACTTCCAGACACGATAGGTATAAAACTATAAAACTAAGAGGAAAATATCCGAAACTATTCAAATATATATACAGGGTAAGACAAAAGTATATTATGTTATATAATCGATGAGTAGAACCTTTGGCGTAGAACACTAAACTGACAATCGTTTTACCACTGCACCAAAACACTTAAAAAGTGTTTTGGTGAAGTGGTAAAACGATTGTCAGTTTAGTATATTATGTTGCCAGTGTGTCTTTGTTTTGTTACAGCAGGTATATCACACGTAATGGTTTAAACAGGTTTTCAGTATTTTTAGCTATTACTTAAAATTATTCAAGAAAAATCGCCATAGTTTGGCACTTATTTTGCGTAAAAAATACATCTGAGAAAGGCGTTTTTTTAAGAACGCACTAAAATTTCAACTAAACTTAAAAAAGCACCAACAGACTAAAATGTTGTACTGGGACAGAACTAAATTGGTAAATAATAATAAATAATTGTGAAGTAACGACGAAAGAATGTTTTTGCTAAACCTGCAAACCCAACTATGGCGATTTTTCTTGAAGAAGTTTAAATAACAACTAAAAATACTGAAAACTTGGTTACACCATTACGTGTGATATACCACTAATTTTTGAATTGAAAATTACTTTAAACTTAACCTTAAAAATCCAAGGCCGTATTTAAAAAAAAAACGAAGTTGATGATGGTTTTTCAAAAACAAAACGTCGTAGTGAAAATTTGTAAACGCTATCTTATTCTCCTCAAAAGCAACAATGGGGAAGTGCTTTTCATCTTTTGATATCTGTAAAAATAATGTTAGAAATAAATAAAAACTAAAATGGCAAAAAATTGTTTTTTCAAAAATTCTCGAAAAATACTAGGCAGTTTACTTTTGAAAACACGATTTAAAAGGTGTTTAAAACTTTTCTCTAATTTAACCGACATTGTAACTCCTACCGTTTCCTAGATTCTAATGCTATCCCATTCTTATTTTGGGCACAGTGTAGGTGTACAAAAATAACAAAACCAAAAATAAAATAAAAATAGCCCACACAAGATCCGATCACCAAAAGCAATACGATTCATACAGACAATCATGACAATTCATACAGACAATCATGACAATACCAAAAACACGTATATTTATAATTTGTTGATATTGTTATTCGGTTTTAGGTTCGTATTCACAACAAAAATTAAATAATAGTTCATGTCCTACTTCTTGTTTTTTCTCAACGTTTCGACAAAAAATTTCTTGTCTTCTTCAGGATTTTTTTTGAATAGTCTTCCAACATCTCATTACTTTTCTGTATTTTTTTCTCTTCTCTCTCTCCATTATTGACTTTGTAATATTTAATATTGAATTAGCGAGAGCTTTCTGTGGTAGAGCTTTGTCAGCCGAATATAGATATTTGAACTGAGGTCATTTTTAGGATTCAGGAATCATGAAATGAAGGACTGCACAAAAAAATATCAAAATTGCAATTGTGTGGGACTCCTGAATAGTTAGATTTTATTTAAAAATCTACTGAGAGTAGACCTATAATATGATTTAATGTGTGGTTAGACTTAAAACGAGTCAAAGTGTCTGTTCGGGTTGTTTTTCTGTATAATATCTTAAATTCAAGTTCAAATTCTTTTTTTAAATCGATATTGCGTTGTCGGGAATTAACACAAGTCAAAAAATGAAAGACAATAATAGAGTACCGTCAAACAAAATGACACTATCATACACATATCTGCCATAAAAAAGTGAATCTAATTAAATTGTAGACCGTAAAACGTCATTTTTAAGATTTTCCATAAACATTTCACAAAAAAAAAAGGGAAAGGTTCGAACCCATCGCTAAACTTGTTTCTTGTCTATGAAACTTGTCATTAAACTGAAAGATATTCGTTTGTTTTAATAATGTAATTAAAATCAGTTTTTCTTTTCAGATGCAAATCTATCAGAATGTGTATTGGAAGAGAGCATCCAAACCTTACAAAATATCTCAGAAATAGATAAGCAAGATCTAGAGAAATGTTTAGAAATCTACACACAGTCGGGTGAATTTATACTAAACGAAGCGATCAAGACAATTTCATCACTAAACAACTTTACGATTTTCTTCGATAATCAGTTCAAGAACTGTCTAGATAATACTACAACAGAGGCTAAAGAATGTTATGAAACAGCTAAGAACTTTATGCATAAGTGGCTTAAAATTGTACCGAAAAAAGTGTCAAAATACGTAAAGAAAATTTTATTAAGATTAGAAAATTTGGAAGCTGAAAGTGATGTTTGTGCAGCAAGTATTATATTGGAAATGAGTGCTGATATGGAAGAAGTAGTTAATAGTGATAATGAGTGTATATTACGGAAATTAAATAGAAAATCTTCTGCAGAACATGATAACCATTTTCCACACGCTGGCGGTGTTGTCCCAGAAACTACTGCTGATTAATGTAGAATTAAAATACACTTATGGACCAAAAATGTGGTGGTATTTTATATTATTTATCGGTATAATATTTAATATAAAAATATCAATAGGAATTTAAGTTAATAACTATGTTAGTTAAATAAAATAGTTAAACTATATACCGTAAAGTCTGTAACGGGCGAATATTTTGAAAATGGTACTTTACACAAAAAAAAACAGACACGTCAGTTTTGATTCATGTGTGTAATTTTATCTAACCTACATATTTCAATCGCAATCTGCTTGTTTGTTTCAAATTGCAGCCCCTATTGTTAGGGCACTCTTACGGTGCTGTTGTCGTCCTGAGTGCAATGATGTGCAACATGTAACATAAGAAAATTTTTGAGAAATGGCATGTTTTCCAAATGAAGTCAATTTTAGTATTTTGACCTATGTTACTCGTTACAACTGCTATTATTGTACTAAATATAAATGCGTGTCTGGCTCATTCGACCTTGAATAGGACTAATCTTTGTTATGGTTCAGCCACATATAGCGAGATCGCCCGATTAGAACCCATTAGACTTATTTATATGGCTACATCTCAAAAACCGTGTTTACCTAAATAGCTACTTAATTAAGGCACCACATTCAAAACATGTAGGAACTGATTACTTTTGAGATCATATAAAACGTGCAACGCTCGTTTATGGAAAGGATAGCCCATTGCCAAACGGTTAAAGGTACCCACTTTAAGCAACTGCCTCCAAACAAAATTAATGAGGTGTTTTTTTTTGGATATTTCATTAATCACAAAACGACAATCCAAAAGTGGAAATTACTGGTGTTACCTACACAAGGGATTTTGTTTAAATTTAGCAGGGCCTCAGACTAAATCAGTAGAACCAGAGCGAGGCATGAGTCGACAGATACTGACGAGTGCATTTCGCTCTTATTATGAGCTCGTGAGAGTACCAGTCTGACGGTGTTCTCCAAGCATTCGGTTGTCGATGCCAAATATGTAATGCAAAACCAGAGAACAACTAAGGGAGAGAATATAATCTCTGTCTTGCCGCCTTTGATCTCATTCAGCCTGTGGCCGCCATGTTGAAAGAGTAGAAAACAGGGTCGTATTTAAATTTTGTTGAAATAATCGTGCAGGTCGGGACTTAAGGTGCTTGAGATGCTTACAGTGTGGATTGAATGCATGGAATACTTTAGGTAATATCGGTAATTATAATAGACAAATCTCCTAACTAGTGGGTTGGCCAGAACTTACTACTTCTAATACTATGATAATCTTCAGCAAGAAATTTACGAATTAAAGAAATATTTTAAACTGTTGCGGGGTTAGGCGTGTACATAATTACTGTCATTATCGGGATATTTACCTGCTATTGTAAGAACTCTTTTGTATTTGTCATTAGTAGGAACCTAGGTAGGTGCAATGCAGGTGTGCATCAAGGGGTGAACAGAAGCTACAAGACCTATATTTTTCTATAATGTTTTTATTATAATAAGTTTATTTTTGTTGGTACACTAATTTTTAGCGTATAAAATAACCTTATTCTGAAATACAAACTTATGATATAAGTGTAGCAAATTCTGAACATGGGTGTACATATGCAATATCTTTACTAAAGCAAATATTTCAAAATTACTTTGAAATATAACTTCCAAACGGGATATATATAAAACAAAATCAGGATCGGGCATTATTTATCCACCAAAATTACTTAATCCTGTCTTCAAAATGAGCAGCACACAATCTGTAGCTACTCAGTTTTTACTAGCTCTAAGATCTTCACGGCCCGAACCAACCATACAAATTTCAGCTCTATAGAACATAAAACACTGGGTATTACCTATACCATAAAATTCAACTACGCATAGTATAAGATTATAGGAGGAATTCCATTTCAAAAATAAGACAATATACCACATAACTATAAAAATACAAGACAATAAGTTAATCGAAACAAAACTTACCTTGCTTGATCTTTTGGAAACGTGAAAAACGTTAAAGTTATAACTCCTGTTCGCACAGCCTTTCGCTGAACACACTACGCCACACTTAGGTTTATTCATGTTAACGGAAGAACGATAAGAATGTAAATTTCGCAATCACACAATATCTCACTTGCAATCGAAAATCTCAGATTAACGCTGCCACTGAATATCCGTTCGCTCGCAACGCTAAACTAGACTAAATTGCGTGTGGCGCCTATGTCTAAACTCAGTACATCATCGAATCTCTCTGCGCGAATGAGGTGCGGAAACTGGCCGCGCCCACCAAACTTTATATTATCTTCCTTAGTTGTTATCTGGCAACTCTATACAATGAATTTGTGTCCGTAAATAATATAATAATTTGAGAGAGAGATGTTATATAATAATTTCGTGGCAGAGCGAAACGAATGCGTCAGTATCTCTAGACCCATGCCTCGGTCTAATTTTACTGAATTAGACTGAGGCCCTGCTAAATTAAAAAAAATCGCTTGTGTAGATAACACCAGTAATTTTGTCCGCTATGCCACGAAATTATTTTTCATTTTATTATATTTAGGGACACAAATTCATTGTAAAGTTTTGTAAAACATTTACGTTGCCCGCCGCAGCCTCACATGTGACACTTCATTGTACTATAGGGGTTGTATTTGAAACAAACATGACTTAGATGGTGGCTTTGTCATGGGGCAGATTTCGGATCAAACACGTAGGCTAGAAAATTCCTAAACATAAATAAAAACTCACGTTTTTCGGCTTTCCTTTTAAAAATGTACCATTTTGAAAATAATCGCCCATTCCGTTACTTTACTGACACCCTGTATATTTTTTTATTTATTACATTAGGGAACTACACAGCCAGACAGATTATAAAATCCACAAAACAACAGTTTATTTATATTATTATAGCGTAAGTTTGGATTGAATTGGTGTTGATACTTTGTAATATTTATTGATTTTGATTTTGTTTTGTTCTAAAAAATAAATAAAAAAACAGTATCCACATTTTTTATTTCAATTTTCTTGTGTTCAAACTTTTTCTTTTCATTTCTCTTTTATTTTTTTCCTTGAACTTTCCTTTACAATTTCTTAATGCATTTTTTTTCTTAGGATGAGGTTTCAAATTAAAAACAGCTTGCAAGTGAAACAAATCTTGTTTTACATGTCAGTAAACGTTTCGGCAATGCACAATTGAATTCTTCAAGTTTGTTTTGTCATTGAACGCCTGTATTGAACAGGAGAGGATTTAGCTTTAAAAATGAAAGCAATTGTGTATTGCCGAAACGTTTACTGATTTGTTTCACTTGTAAGCTGTTTTTAATTTGGAACCTCTCCTGATAAAACAATCGAATTCTCTTTTAGTGACTAGAGTATTTGAACGAAGTTTGTAGTTTTCGATTGTTATTCGTGCATTGCATTGGTGTGAAGTTGTTTGGATTCTGGTTGCGTGTTATGTAGTGTAACTTCGTTGTATGTGTTATATAGTTTGGGGTGCCATGTATAATGCATAGATTTTTAACTATTATCCTGCCTGACGAGGGCGGAGAGTGTGCCGAGGCCTCGTGGTGGAAATGGAGAAAAAAAAGAAAAAGGAAAACGACAACATGTTTTGATGTGGGACGGTTGAAGCCAGGTTGCTGAATTTTTAATATAATAAATTAAAAAAAAAGTGATATACGAGGTTCAAGAAAATAAAGTATCCCCAATGTTGCAACACGTTCTTGACGTGAAATAAAATCGAAATTTCAAAATAATAATAGCATAAATCAATAATTATCAGTAGTAATATCCCTAGGATATTGATAATAGACGAGATAATTTTATGACAATCGAAAGCTCGTTCCTTGGTAACAGGTCGAAGCCAAAGGCTGATGGCTGCTACCAAGCAACGAGCTTGAGAAACTTGTCATACAATTATGAGGCATTTGTCAATGTCCGAGGGATATTCGGTGGAAAATTATTATAGTAATAATATTCTCGTTCGCAGCAAAATTCCATAAATATTTCTCAAATATATTTGTGACTGTATGTTGTATTTCTGGGATTTTTTTCTTTGATTAGCGCATTTCTACTTTGACAATTCGCATTGCCAAAACGTGACATTTTGAAATTTATTTGGAATGAAGTTGTTAAAGTTAATAGTGTTGTCATAGTGATTGATAATTGCACTGAATGCAATTCTCAGTGTAATGTTGACATGATTGGGTGAAATTGTTTCATATGCCACAAAATGACAAAATTTGATTGGTTGTTAGAACTGTCAACAAATTTTCGGAAGTAATTGCACAAGTGCATCAAAATTACCGATAATTTTACATGACAGCGTGTTGTCTAAAAACTGCATGAGTGCATTTTCATATTTTGGAAAAAGAGTCCAACACCGAAGGTGGAGGAGTCTTTTAACAAAATATGAAAATGCCCGAATGTAGTTTTTCCAAGACAACACACTCGAATGCAAAATTATCTGGTTATTTTGATGCACGAGTGTAATTCGGGGGAATATTTCCCGAATACAAATGCCTATTGTGTTTGGTGTTCTTTGGTTCGCTTTCCATCACTTTATTTTCTATAATTCTCAATGAATCACATCCGAAACGAGACATTTTTAAAAATATTTTTTGACTTTACTTGTCAAACTGATTTTATTTTCAATTATCAGTGCTCTTTCGGTTTCTACAGTGCAGTTACCGCTGTAATCAATCGATAATTGCACTCCTCTCATAGGATTTTTTACACATGAGGGAAATATTCAATATAATTAAATCACAATACAATCATGCTCAAAAATATATAATTTTTGGCAAAATTGTCTTAAATAGAGTCAAGAAAACGCCAAGAAAGTCCATAGCTAAACAAAATCCATATTAACAGTTAATATACGACATAAGGGACAATTTTTACCTGAGTTTGTTTATTTTTTTTACGGTAATAACAATAATTTCAAAGGACGAGAGGGTTCACTTCATCGGATGCTGTTACATAATGCGATGATCAAATCCGACATTTTTCTCTTGTCATCTGATGAGCATGATAAGCTTGTAATTATGGTTTAGTATAATCATAACTGACTTAAAGGCCAAATATTTTAAGAATTTATGTTGAATACTTTCCAGTCGTTGTTTATAAATCAAATAACAGAGACAATAATAACATTTATGAATGTGTGATGGTTTCTAAAAGATTTAATATTTTGCACCACAAAACTAAACATTTTATTTGTATTGTTAATTAATTTAAATGTAAATCTGTACTCAAACTAGGGAATAGTCGTAATAGTGCCTAACCTAACCTAACTTACCTTGCACACAATCTCCTCAAAGCAGGATAACTTGCTTTTTGATACTTCCTCCGTATTAGGAGCCATAATGCCACTATCGGTGTCGAAGCAATCACTGAAAAAGAAAATAAGAAATGTTAAAATTGCCGTTGTAAAAACAATAAAAAAAATGTTGTTTTTTCGTGGTAAATGTATCAAGAATACGTCACATCATGTTGATGTTTTTTCTTTAAACGCTGTACAACCCACCGAATAATAACTATAGATAAGAAGGGTCAGTAGACGCTAAAAACGGCATCGACTCGTCGCAATTTCAGCCACATTCTGGCCCGGCTACTATACTGATTTTCGCCGCTGTGAAATTTCAACTGTAATGCGACGTTCAAGGGTTAGTATATCGGTTATATTCGATTCGATTAGGTAGTTGAGTTTTTCATGTTACGTTGTTTGTATTTCGTATTGTTTCCAAATTATTATATGAGTATAAGGTTTTTAAATTATTTATTTTTATAGTAGGTTTTGTAAACTTCTAAATGGAAATTATTATTATTTAATTATTTGCTTGCATTGTATACAAGAGATCGTCTATATTTTACCTTAAAATTTGCAAATCAAAATATTAAAAGTTTCACAATACAAAAGCAATATCCTAAATTTACAATTTTGAAAAACCTATAGATACACAATTTTTTTAAGAATAATTATTATCATAAAAAAAAATATGTAACCCAGAATAGATAAGGTTCCATTGGACCCTAATAGCTGTAATTAGGGTCCAATGGAACCTTATCTATTCATGAATAGGAGCATTTAATAATATGTTAGTTTGAGTTTGGCCAAAGTTTGAGATATCTTGGATATTTCTATCGATATTCTGCGAAAATGTTTAAATTAATTTTACTTTAAATACATTTTTTTATGCGAATGTAATTTCTTTGGAATATTTTTATGAATATTGCTATTTTTGTTTGGATAACACGTAAACTTTCTTAGAGTCTATGGGAAGTTATATTTTAGACCATTCCGCTATACTCAACTTTGACTATAGTATTTTATTTGTGATTTGTAACAGAATTAAACTTTGTGGATATTTTTATGTACCTTGTTATAGTTATTATATTTGTGCAAAATAAATATAAATTTTACTTATGATGAACGCCTTTTTTTAACTAAAAAAAATTATTATAGCACACTCTGAACTTAGGCAGCTGACGCTACTCTCCTCAAACAGTGCTCAAGAACCAAGCGCGGTACATATTTGATATGGCGCGTCACAAAAAAAATCGCTTAAAAAGTGTACGTGCTAGATACAGAACTTTTCAACGAAAAACTTCTTTGACGCTTTGGGCACAATTGCCTCAAAGCTGGATATAACAAATTTTACGAGTAAATAAAATAAAATTTCGCGATTAGTGAAAAGTTCAATACATTTATCCGATTTAGCAACTTTACTGTTGTTTAAAATGGCCAATAAACAATACTGGACAATAGTCAGGGCACTCATTTGAAGTGCTCTAATGTTAACTTCAACCGAGAAACAAAAACGAGTATTATAGCTTTACTATTTATAAAGATATGATGGTTGGAGTGTAAGAAATCACAATATCTAAAAATTTCCAAATTATGCAGAATAATGCACTTAACAAAACCAAAGTTATAAATCCTAAAAAAAAGTACGACGCCCAATATCGCTCCTTTATATGTACAAATAATGCTCGCAAATGTTGCCAATCTTTTAAAGCGCTCCTGGTATTTCCAGCGGTTACCTTTTACTAATCTGTCTCCCTCGTAAAGTTTACGACCGGCGAGCGCTCACCAACAATTTGAAGTGATTGTAGAAAGTGCGGCGAATTGCTTTTAATACAGAGAGATCAAAGGTGCCGACACGAGGTGAAGTAACTGTATAAACTGTGGTACAACCTATCAACAACGGATTGTTCCTGAACGATGACATGGCCAATATTTCGAAAACTACCTATTAATTTTATTACTAGGCAACATAATACAAAGTTTCCTTTATAAGAATAAATTATAAATGTAAGGTGTATCAGTTAAAAAACTTACTTTCGACAGTTATATCCAGTTTATTTTAATCTTCTCTTTTAAATTACCAAACGTTTATGCAAAATCACTCCAAAGTAATTCCTCTTATAAGAGGTAGTAATTCTGTCAAATAATTAACAATAGCCACACAGGTAGGTAGGTAGGTAGGAAGGTAGATTCAACATTCCTATTTCAGCCAGCAGCTCAATCATCTTAATACAATCGATTATTTTGCTGGATGAGCTTGGTTTTAGACTCGCTAGTGGAAGGAGATACTTCACCGAATGTCGCAAATCTTATTATTATCAACCAGGCACGAGCAACAGTTCTCCGAAAGGTCCAAACTGGAGAGGGAAAACTGTCTGGCTCTTGATTTCGATGAATTAATAAACTTCTTCGCATGGATGGTCTTGCATAAAGTTCTGATTTTTGCTCTCATCCGGGCATAAGTATGTATTTACAGGTTCTAAAGGCTATGCCAATCGTTATCTGGACCGATAACTTCCCCTTCAGCCTCCTTTCTTGCCAGACAGTCGGCCGTTCCATTCCCATCCAAACCAGAGTGACCCGAAATCCAGACAGACTAGAGTCAGATTATTGTTTTTCCAGATATTTCAGAGTCTCTTTTGAGAACTTCACACTGTTCTTGATGAGTATATTGAACAGAGCCTTTATGGCCGTGTGGCTTTCTTACAAGAATTTAATTGACTTTCGCTCCAAGTCAAGCACAAATTATGAAAATTTTGTCTTGTGTCTGCTTCCGTAAATTAGCAATAATCAGCGCTTTGTAACCACCGCAAGGCAGGATTAACTCATCTCATTTCCAAAATATGTACCTCTGGCCTACTTTAGCTGTATGATACAATCTGTATGTAGTCCACCTGGATTTTTCCTTCCAAGGTATATGAAAAGTTGAATCCAGAAGTACTTCCATACCTGCTGACGGTGTGGTGGGCTTGCCTCTGAAAAGCACATAACTTTGCTTAGGTCTTTCATTGCAAAGCTTTCGTCCACCAAGCAACAGCTGCGTACGTTATTATTGGTCATATAACCATAACGTATATCCGATAGGTTTGTTTGGGTTTAATCCCCCAGGACTTTCCACAGAATCATTGACATGGCCATAAGGACATTCTTGTCTTTCGTAGAGCCCTTTCGAGATGAACGTTCTATTTAAGCCCTCTGAGGACCTTTTATCTTACGGTTGATTAAGGGCACTACTGTGGATATTTAGCAATTTTTTCAGATGTTTTACCATAAAAGATGTTAGACATATTGATCTGAATGATTTAGTGTGAGGGTCTATACGGTCCACTTTTGATATAACGAACTAGGCAGGTATAACATGAAGAGCAACCATCTTTAAAAACCGACACGGACCCTGTTGACCTTTGTACACTCCCACATTTCCATAGTAACAAAAAAAATAGATAACTCTAGTTGAGTGATGCCCATAATTCGTGAAGTGTGTGGGTTTTGAATGCGAAAATTAACCTAACGAGATGCCATCGAATGTGAAAACCTACTAACTAACCTCTACTCATAATAAAGAAACAACAATAATCTTTTTTAATTACTAATTGGCTAACGTACAGTAGAAATAAAATCATATAAACAAACAATTGATATGGCATCGTTCATAATATTAATTAATAATAATGTTATGTGTTTTATTTGCTTTTAACTAGTTGTGAGAAAAAGCTCTTATAGTAGTAATTATAGTAGTTTATGGGTATTGTTTAAAATAAATCGTTAACATTAATTCACATATTGTATTTAGTTCATTAACTCATTATATTAAGTAGTTTTTTTACGTGAAATCATTTCGTAATATAACTGGTAAAAAGTGCGATTAAGATCGGGCTAAAATTTAATGGCAATACCCCAATATTAAATAATAATATTAATATTTATTTTGTCAAAAAATAGTACATTTGTGTACATCACGTCAAGATTTCAACACCTATTACTTAGATAATTTTTTACTAAATATAGTCACCAATCAAAAATTACTTAATTTTAAGTCTTGTGTCAAATTTCATCCAATCACCTCTGGATTACAGCGATAATACCCTACATGTGGTGTTTTCAGTTTGGTGTTTTTTTTATTAAAAATTAATTAAACGTCAAACTGACAACTGGTTTAATAATGTCGCGAAGATTTGGTATTGCATCTAACGATGCAATTAATGATATTATATCTAATAATATACCAAAGAATACAATCAAATCAAAAAAATATGTATGGAAAATATTTCTCGAGTTTTGTGCGACCAGAAAATACGAACTGAATGCTGTAACGAGTTTGCATAATTTGGCTAATATATTGAAAGATTATGCGGTAAATATGAGAAAAGCTGACGGAACTGAATATAAAGAAGCAACTGTAAAAACAATTTGGAATACTACGAGTAGG
This sequence comes from Apoderus coryli, assembly GCA_911728435.2. NCBI lineage: Eukaryota > Metazoa > Arthropoda > Insecta > Coleoptera > Attelabidae > Apoderus > Apoderus coryli. The sequence goes on along the minus strand of OU452215.1, from coordinate 5,877,158 downwards.
CTACTCCAGGAAAAATACTTCAATGACTTCAAAATTGTATTCGACCCGTTTACCAGTGTGATATTCAAAAATGGGCGAGATGCAAGAAATGCAATGCGTAAAAGATTACAGCAGGATCCAAACAAACGAAAATGCAGTTCATCAAATTTGAGTTCAAGTGATTTGGCTAGAATCATTGGATTATGGGATGAATGTACACAAGAAGGTTTACAAAAAAAAATTTACCATATTGTAGCTGTTGAGTTAGATTGGCGAGGTGGTGAACCAGCTGATTGCCTTATAGATTATTTCACGATTGAGAAAAATAATGATGGAACGCCAACCAACAAAATTGAATACACTCCAATATTCAGTAAAACATGCCATGGAAGTTCGAAAAGTTGTACAAATAGTAAGTGGCTTGTTCCAAATATTGCAAACGAAAGTGCATGCCCTGTTCGGCTATTCCATAAATTATTGTCCAAAAGGGGGAAAAATATTACTTCCAGTCGCCTATTCTTGAGACGAAATCGTTTCTGGAAATCCGAAAGTGACACATGGTTTGACAATTGTCAAACCATGTGTCACTTTCGGATAGTAGGCAAGAACACAATATTAATTGTGTTCTTGCCTTGTATATCTTTTTACACTTAGTGTCCAAACCAATAGCTTGCGCAGATGATTTGGTCCACATTAATATGTGGACACTAAGTGTAAAAAGATATCCAATCATTCGAACAGATCAACTGCAGTTAGCCATTTGGCAATTTCTTCAACAGTGGAAATATAACAATCCGTCAACTTCAGCAAACTCTTCGTCCAATTTAACATTTACCAATTGTACTCTTCACAACTGTAGTTCCAAATAAAAATGAATAATATTTGTTTGATTGAAACTAATACATTTTGTATTGAAAATTATTAAACGTCAGATTAACAATCAAATTTTTTATATCTACAACGTAAAAAATTATCTTATCGAATACTCCTCGGCCCTTAATAAATACTCAAAATTTTGTCATAGAGAATCCTTCAAGCGAGTTGCTCAAGGATAATAGCCCTCGGCCTGCGGCCTTGGGCTGTTATCAAGCAACACGCTTTCGGCATTCTCTATGACAAAATTATCTCGGTATTATCAAGACCCTAGGGGTAGTACTACTGACAATATAAACTACACCATAATACAAACATACATAGTCATGTATAATAGTCTTTGCCACATATTAAAAACAATAAATTGGTATACACTTGAAATTACACTAATCCAAAATACATTGAATAAAATAATACATATTACACTTACAATAACAAAGAAATTCAAAAGAAACAATAACAGTTATTACTGCACAGCAGCCGTAAATTCTTGTAAGGTATAGAATGCGCCATCGGTCAAGAAGAATTTTAACTTAAAATTAATTTAAATTGATTTAAAAATACACCTGATTGCTCTCTTTTGGAGTACAAAAACCCTGCCAATTTCTGCACTTCTACCCCAGACGACTATACCATATGAAATTGCAGAGTAAACCAATGCATAGTAAACCGAAATTAATGCATTCAAACTCATAACATCCTTTAGGGAATACAATATATATATACAAGGGTTTGTTTAGATTTTTACAAAAGTAGGCAGGTGGTATCCAGCTTAATTCTGGATCAACATACACTCCCGCTAGTTTGACAGACTCTGACAGGGTTAGTTCAATGTTTTCAAATCCAATTTCAAGGTCTAGAGTCCTATATCTACTAAATTGCAAAGCAACTGTTTTGTCGAAGTTGATAATGAGTAGATTATCTCGACACCATTTTTTAAACCCTTGAAGCGTGACATCGATTTTCTGCTTGAGGACTTCTGGTTCTCTGTCGGACAATAATATTGTGGTGTCATCAGCATACATGTAAATAGAGCCGGCTCCTAATTATGATAGGTTAAATCTGCAGGAAAATTAAATTTCTAAATAGCAGGTTCATAATTTGCCTACTAGATGGTTCCGGCAAATTGCAAAGGACAAAATTCAAAATATTGAAGAAATGGAATATTTTAGGTATAGGGAAGTTTCTATCGAACGGCATAGTCGAATATATACCATTCCATTTTAAAAAATCGACTTTTCCTAGTAAACACGTGGTTGACGTTTAAATTCAATTAAATCTTGTTCTGTAACTGCCTGTCGACCGTGGACTATCTCATTTGTATACTCAGTATTCTAATGTATTCTAAGATTTTGCTTGCTTGAATAAAATAATAATAAAAATATTGATTTTTTTTGTAGAAGTCGAAAAACGTCACCTTTTTCGAAAAAACAAATTGTAGGAAAAAATCTGTTAGGTTTTGATATAGGGAATGCTTAACAAAGTGGCCTATTTATTTTATGGGGAGTCTGAAAAAAAAAATAAAAAATGTGGTCCTTTTATTTAAAATATCAAATATTTTAGATTATATAATTTCTTACCGGGAAAGTTTTGATTGACAACCAATTTTTTTATTTCTGGAATAAAAACCTTTGCTAAATTTGTTTATTTAGGTAAATATTAATTGACAATAATATTTATTTTTCTCAAACACGTTTTGTTTTGGAAAATTTGGGGTGATGCAATATAAATGTTGATCAGCGTACCTACAACACGTCGACGTTAGACACTAATCTGATGAGCCATTATTTTCTGTAGATATATATAAGCTGACTTGACCAGTACCAGATAATTAATATTTTAAGCTTGTAAACTGAATATGACGTCCCTCTTCCTGCTATCATCTAGATTATCATTTCTCGAATATAAAGTGGTAATTAACGCTACAAATCATGATCATTATCACAAACAAAAAAAATATTTACGATTATTTTTTACTTTATTTTTGTCAATATTACAACCTCTTTCTTACACTGATGCACAGTTCAGAATTTTATTGCCTGGTATAACCAGTTAGAACATACTATAATGGTATTTTGGTTCCCAGATTATACGAAAGAATTTATGGCTTTGTGTGTTTTGACATAATTTATATTTAAAATTATTGCTTTAGGTTAGGTAGTTACATAAATTTGTCAGAATTGCGAGGTCAAAAATTAGTTTAAAAATAGTATACACATTACATGGTGCTACAAAACTTAAAGGTTGATATGAAAGGTTAGTATATAATAAAATGTTTCCAAGCTACGAGATAAATATAGGAATCCACGCATTTATTGTATATACTCTCCCTGAATACTCATGAGGCCAATCTCTTTAACTGGCCAACAATTTAACCTGACTAATATTTATTATATGAAAAAAGTAGTCTATGTTGTAGTGGAGTGTTCGCTTAAGGAATTCAGAGTTTCTTAATATCTACCCAACTAGCAATTCGACATTCTTAAAGAACTAATATATTTTATAATTATTTTATTGCCGCTTAATAAAAACTTTTTTGTTTTTTAAAGGTTCGTTTGGTGATAAAACTGCTGTGTTAAACTTTTCTGTGAGAAAAACTGTTTTAAGAACGTTTTTACAGCTAAATAATAAAATAGTTATAAAATATGATATCGTAACAGTTTTATAAACGTTTATAAAATATTTTTTATAGGACGAATTTGTTCCGAATGATAATTGGTTTTAAAAGCATTTTGTAAAAGTACTAGTCTGGATTAACTTGTTCCTTTAAAAACAATTATAAAATTATTCTGTTAAAGTACGTTTCGTAATAATAAAATAGTTTTTTTATTGTCGTTATTAAGAGCGATTTGTTTGCTGCAGCAAATTTGTGCGCAAATTAATAATTACAAAATTGTTTTTTAGTTATTTTATTAAAAACAATAAAAAAATAAATATGTTGCCAATGCAAATTTTATAAAATTAAAATGCTGTCATAAACATTACCTAGAACTAATATATAACATAGTCTTATTTATTTTCAACTGATATTTATTGTTATATCATACACAGGTTTAAAATGTCCAAACGAAAAGCAGTTGTGCATTTAATAGAAAATTAATTACAATATTATAATTTATCAAAGGGAAAACATTAGTGACTATAATAAAGAGTAGCAAACTGTAATGGAATCTAATCAAATTAATGACAATTTATAAGACATCAAATATTTTGAAGACTGATAAATTCTCAGGAGGAATTATTACTAGATGGTGAGCGGGTAGCCGAAATAGAGAATTGGTGATCACTATCATGCTTCAAGCACAAGTGAGCTAGGAAAAAATGCAAAACTAAGAGAAAACATGCGATCATGGGCAGTATCAAATAATGTTCCGCATTTTTCCCAAAAGAAGCTTTTTGCTATACTCAATAAACACATGCCAAATTTTCTACCTCAAGATCCTCGAACTCTCTTAAAGACACTCAACAAACCGTTTTAATAACGGCAGTTATAAGTTATAACATACATAACATAAACAAAGGGCTCAATTTAGGTTATGTTTAAATTACTCCCGTAAAAGCTAATAAGAGAGTAACTATAAAAGCATTTTGTTTTATAAGAACCCATCAAAAGCTTTTATAAAACATATGTTAAAGTTTGTTTTGTAAAACTCTGTTTACTATTTTATTATTATTCCAATATTGAGACGATGCGACACACGGCGGCGACTCAGACAAGCATCAAAGTATCAAGCACGAATACTTCAAGTAGACAGGACTAGACTTGATTAATTTCTATACATTTTATCTTATATATTTTTTGCAGCACCTTTTAATTAAATTTTGATTTTTTAGAGCATTTATCTTCAAGCTAGTTTTACTATTAATTTATTTTAAATTAACGGCAAACGATTACTAAATACATAAAACTTCAAGAAAAATACTTGTAATTAGCTTCATTATTCATTATCAAGCTTAGTGAAATATATTTTTTTTACTCCATAACTGGTTTATAAAAAATTCTTCACGTTTACATAAAACATAGGTACCTATAGTACGACACAGTTAATATACGCTTTTAAATGGGCTTTCCATATAAAAGTGTATCATTCTTAACTGTGTCGTACTATACCAACTTATATTTTGGCTAGTATCCATATTATGATAGATATAAAAGAATCATATCATTCTTCTGCTATCAAAGGGGTTTCAGGTAATATTAATTTTATATTACATTTTATTTGCACTTAAAATATTATGAGATTTATGTTTTTTTAACGAATACGCCCCTGTATAAAACAATTCTGCAGTTATTTTGTAATAGCTATCTAAAGAGCATACTCGTCTGGGTTGAGATAATTTTGTTTTATAAGCATCGTATAAGGAAGAAGCCATTTTTGGTTTCTTTAAATTGTTAGCCATGTTGACCAAACTTTTAAAATTAATATTTTTTATAATTTGTAAAATTATCTTAGCGAATAAGGTATACAGAATCAGTCATTACATAATGAAGGATCTCCCAAAAGATTATTTTCAACAATAAGTGACAATAAAAAAAAAATTTATATAATTTATAAAATCTAAATTCATTAATTTACATAATTCGCGAGGCGCATTAAAATTTTAGTAATAATATACAATATATTTAACAGTAAATTTTGTTTCGCAGCCAAATCTGCTCATGGATGAATTTTATTTGACTTATTTTATTATTCATTATTGGGTAGGTATTATAGCGTTTTATATTATTTTTACCTCCATGATTGTTCAGATTTTATTAATGTGTACCAACAACAATGCATAATAATTATAAAATAATTTTGTGTAAAAAGGTATTTTAAAAGACGTTTATATCCTTTAACAGTTTTATAGTAGTTCTACAAATATGTCGTTTTGTTCTAGTAACAGAGCTATAATAAAACTGTTTTATAACAGTTTTATTTGATTTTTATTAGATATTTATAAACGTTCTAAAAACTATTGTATAATAGCAACAAGCAACATTTATAGAACCGTTAACGAGTCGATTTGTTTTATAAATCTGCGCCTTTTTCGTGTTTATAAGGCGCGTAAGAACGTTGTGAAAATGTTTATAAAACAATGGGTGTTTTATAAAATATATTTTATAAACGTTCTTACAGCAATTAAAAAAGTTAAATTGTTAGTTGGGTATTATATTTTATAGGTATATACAGGGTCATCATAATTCATGCAGGTGGCAAAAATGGATTTGTTCGAAATGTAGTTAGTAGTTTATCTGCTAGAAATATAAGCGAATCTTCTGCAGATTACCATGAAGATATGAATGCTCAATTATTTGAAAAATGGATGGCTGAACAACTGCTACCAAATATTCCGAGTCTAGATTGTCCATTAAAATTCCTAATACCAATACCAAAAAACAAGATATTATTAATTTTATGACAGAAAAACAATTAAGTAATTCTAAAACAAAATCGACAAAGAAATAATTACTTGATACAATAAAATCATTTAATTTCAAAAAATAATATGCAATAGACCAAATTTGCCTAACTCAAGGATATACAGTTTGCTGCCTGTATATTCAATCCGATCGAGATGATTTGGGACTCATAAAAGCCGATTACAAAAAAGTTATTGAAACACCAAATATATGTATATATATAATTTTGCTTTTATTTTCTCTAAAAATATTTATACGCCCATGCCCTTTTTTACGATTCGAACTGAGAATATAAAGACCTTAACACATTTATTGATTTATTCTACAAATTCAAATTGTGAACTTAGATCCCACTGGCTCGCTTCGCAATAGTTGTATCGGCCCAAAACTTTCCCGACATTAGGTATATAATATGCTCAAAAATATATGACCTGGGTAACGAAACAGAATTTTCATAATAATTATTATTATAAATGTATTATTTTCCTTATTTCCAATAAACTAACGTAACAAACTAACTTTATTCAATAAATTAAAAAAAATATTGCCAGAGCTGGGATTCGAACCCATAACCCTCCGCATGCGAAGCAAACGCTCAATCATTGTGTTAAAGTAACTTCTAATATGTCTATAACATGGCACTTTCAAAATCAACACGTCTTAATGTTTCGTTTTGCACCTGCCACCATCAACTTTGTTTTTTCAAATACAGACCTGCATTTTTATTTGTCACTACCTTTAAAATAAAGTATAACTCAAGTACGGTTTCTGACGTTTCGATTCGATAGTAGTCACCATCAATGATTTTTCCTTAATACAGACCTGCATTATTTTTTGCTTAGCTAAAATACGAAATGTGTCACTACATAATACCCTTTAAAATACTTTATTTTCGCTCAGCAAAAAATAATGCAGGTCTGTATGACTGAAAAATCATTGATCATGACTACTATCGAATCGAAACGTCGATACCGTACTTGAGTTATACCTTATTTTAAAGATAGTGACAAACCATTTTAGAAAACAAAATTAAATATGCTGGTTCGAATTTAAAAAAGTGCAGTGACCACCGTACCATAAGCCTCATGTCCCACACTTTGAAACTACTGTTAAAAATTATACTCAACCGCATCCATCTGGATATAAGTAACAGTCAGTTTGGCTTTCGCAAAGGATTAGGTACAAGAGAAGCACTATTCGCATTCAACGTAATAGTGCAGCGATGCCTAGATGTTAATCAGGACGTATATGCCTGCTTCATCGACTATAATAAGGCGTTTGACAGGGTCCGCCACGACCAGTTGATGGAAATATTACAATGTCAAAACCTAGACCACCAAGACCTGCAAATCATCTCAAATCTCTATTACAACCAAAATGCCATCGTCAAGGTAGATCAACAAAATTCTGGCACCATCTCAATAAAGAGAGGTGTACGTCAGGGTTGTGTTCTGTCACCTATTTTGTTTAATGCCTACTCTGAAGAGATTCTAAAAAGGCCAATGGAAAATGACAGTGCATGAATAAAAGTAAATGGAGTGCCTATAGTTGTTCCAAGATACGCTGATGATACCGTAATTTTAACGGAAAACCTGGAAGATCTACAAAGTATCATGGACAAACTTGTTCGATATAGCGAAGAATACGGCCTTACACTCAACGTAAACAAAACAAAGTTCATGAAAATAACAAAGAAGGCCCAGACTAACAACGAAGAGATAATCGTCAAAGGTGAACCCATCGAACAGGTAGAGAAGTATACTTATCTTGGAACAACAGTTACTTGTAATAACGACTACACGAAAGAAATAAAAGCACGCATAGAAATAGCAAGGTCCAATTTCAATAGCACGAAAAGAGTTTTGTGCAATAGAGGTCTAAGCCTAAAACTGAGACTGAGACTAGTTAGATGTTATGTTTTTGCCACTCTGGTTTATGGCGTCGAGGCATGGACTCTGAACGCAGAAATAACCAAAAGACTAGAAGCTTTTGAAATGTGGGTGTACAGAAGAGTACTGAAGGTGTCATGGGTCGATCGGATAACTAACTTAGAAATACTTGAGCGACTAAACATAGAAAGAGAGTTGTTAATAACAATTAAAAGCAGAAAACTGCAGTATTTCGGCCATGTGACTCGTGGACCAAGATACGCCTTACTTCAATTGATAATGCAGGGAAGGATCCAAGGTACACGAAGCGTGGGTAGAAGAAGGATATCCTGGTTGATAAACTTGAGAGAGTGGTTTGGATGTTCCTCGATAGAGCTTTTTAGAGCAGCTGCATCCAAAATAAGAATTGCCATGATGATCGCCAATCTTCGTCGCGGAGATGGCACCTAGAGAGAGAGAGAGAGAGAGAGAGAATTTAAAAAACAAAACAAAGTTGATGGTGGCAGCTGTAAGGCAAAATGGCGGACGTTAATTTTGAAAGTGCCGTCTTGTAGACATATTAGAACCATTAAACTCTTGATTTTAAACTTTCTGTCGAAAATCAATAGTTTTCAAAATATTTAAGAAAATAAAATTCGGCGTTTTTCTCAAATTACCCTGTATTTCAGAAACTAAAACGAATTTGCCTACATAGTAAAGAGATATTAAATAGGCATCAAAAACTGCAACTTTTGTCTAATTTAACTAAATCTCTATCTTGCACGGTTTAAGAAATAGCATGTATAATTTTTAGTTTTTATATTTCAAATTGAGCTTTAGTTAAGTTTGTTTGATTTCTTAATAAACGTATAAATATTGGTACTTTGTTTTTCAATGGGTGTGGCGGTGAGACGGTGGGCCCGGAAATTTCTTGGAACACAGGCCCGTAACGGCATCACTACGCCCCTGATACACACACACACAGACAGACTGCCATCTGGAAATGGTCTTAATCGTCTCAGGAAACTTCCAAATGGTTATATCCGTCTTCATCTCATTTTTTTTTAGCGCGTTCACAATACTTTCCCTGTGCGGGAAAGTAAAATCTTCATTCTGATGTGTGTAAGCCTATTTTTTGTGTATGTCAGTTTCCTGGTAGATAATACGACCATGCTAAACTGATTCTTGTTGTCTGCATGATTGAGGTAAAATCTTCTCTAGTCCTTTCGATAAAAGCATATTTATGGACTACCCCATTCACTCATAAAGATTTTAACGGCACAAGGGTGGTAATCGTATATTCCCGTTGTGTATTTGTGAAAATTCCTTTAGGAATATCGCGATCCTCCGTATGGAGGCTTTTGATGTTGTTGCCAATTTGTCCACAGAGTTTTCTCCGCTACCAGTGAGTCTGCTTTAAGGAGCAGCTGGGCTCCCACCTCCTCCTCTTCCGTTAAAGCCTTGTTTGATTTCGTAGGCGTCAAAGTTGCGCATACCTTTATGCAATCTAGCGGATGAAATAGCGGAATTTATGTTCTTACAAAAGGTTTGAAAATATTCCCTTTAAGACTTCCTAATCACCTTGCTGTACAGTTGTTGGAATAGACGTGCTCTTTGGTTTTATTAAAATGTCGACAAACCTTAAGTCTACATTTTAACAGTTGTTTGGTTCACAGAAGAGTATCTTTACTAGCGTTAACCGTTTTTAGGGGATAGCTGGATGAAATGACCCCGAGCTGCTTCACGGTTTTGGATTACTGTTCGTCCTAGATCGTGATTTTGTAGATTTTTCCCACCATCTATACCGAATGTAAAACGCATACAAAATTATGTCAAAAATCACTTTTTGAAGATTTTTATTATCTATGGCAAAGGCAAGGCTGCCTGAGGTATATTCGGTTCACTAAAAACTCTCATCATATCTGATATCTGATTTAAAGGCTCTGCACGCAACCATCTTTAGTAACAGCAACTTTGTGAGCCCTGTGATAATTAAAATCTGTATAATCATAAAAAATCATGATTCGCTTTACCCAAAAGATCCACTGAATTGGTTTACTGATCTTGCTGGATCGTCATTCAAGTGATTTTTCCACTATATATTACATACAGCTATGTGTTAATGTAAGATAAACACATAAAATTATGTGAGAAATTACTTGATTCGTCAAAGCATAAGAACCTTTAGGCATGATTCTTCTTATAATTAGGTAAAATCTATTAAATAAAGATAAATAATACGTTTAGGCAAACGATAAATTTTATTTCCTAGGTGGTTTCATGCAATTTATGTTTCTGCAAATAGTATATATAGTAATTTCCTGTGCTTGCTCATTATAGTAAACGGCTACTTGAAGTTCGCAATTTTAACAAAGCGGAAACCTTTAAATTCTCATTTATAAATTGTCATAATGCTTATAGAATTATACTATATCTTCGTAGATAGTGGTAAAACCTAATGGCAAGTCTTATATCTGAATAGTTTATTAATGGCAAGAAGATACGAGTATAAATGCCTGTTACAGAAATAATATTAATACTATTTGCGCAGTATTCACAAAATACAATGAGTTACAAACAAATTAATATTAATTAATTCATTATCAAAATAAAACATTTCAAATTTGTTCTTCCCTCAAATATTCTTCTTTTTAAACGCAAAAAGGAGCCAGGATCAATCAAAGGAAAGTTCTAGTCTCCTCAAAAAAAAAAGATACTAAAAAAGACATCGAAATTGTGTAGACAAAAAAAATACAATTGACACAACAACACGATTGACCACTTTGAGGACAACATTCGCCGCGTTATTGAAGATTTACAAATGTTGGAAGAAGTCATCGAAAATTGGACCTTCAGAATAGACTACGTCCGAGCGAGCCGTGGCGGTCATATGCCAGAAATCATATTTCAATTATATTTGCAGAAGATTTCATTTGGAATAAAGTAAATTTCATGGCAATTTAAAAAATTCATCTTTGTTTTATTCCATTTCAAAGTTCAACTCTATAAAAAACACCCTTTATTTGCTGCTCATAAACAGGCAGGAAGAAAGAAAGTCTACACAAGTTTCAGCAATTTCTGAGGTATTACTACGAGACCGAAATAATTTTTAGACAATCCTAGCCTAAATAATGATTGATAGAAATTTTATTTTCATGGTAGAAATAAGAAGACATTATCCGACATAAACTGATTCACTTGGAATTTTTACACAAATGAGATCGTGTTTTAACCAGCAGAGACTGTAGTAGTTTTACCAATATGGGTACATTTTTTGACTGTCTTGGCTTCAGTTACACGCATTTTACAACATTTTAAAGAACATAAATGTAACACAAAATATTGAGTGTTAATTTCTCTGTTATCCCTGGGACTCTACAGCCTATAGTGAAGGGTACAGATTTGCCTTATTTTGCCACCCACAAAGATAAGGGGATTTCTTATCCTATCCTATTTAACCAATGAAACCATGGCTCCTCCTTCTACGCCTGAGTCAAAAATTTTAAAGTTCTTTGCAATGTAGGATCTAAACATCTCCCTGATATTCTTAGTACCAAAATGGAAAATACATTTAGAGTTGAATGAAATTCAAGGAAGAAACTGTATCGCCATATTTGCATATTATAGGTACCAAACATAGCACGCAATTTCTTTGGTATATACTATAGAAAATATTTATTATATGTCTATATGAAATTTATTATAATAACAAGTAACAAAACCAACCGATAATATATCATAATTGTAAAATTAAAAACAATAACAAATCATACACAGTTAAATTAAATGTTAGAAATGTCCGCCGTTAGCTTCATGGCACGCAGCAATTCTTAGACGCATTGACTGTCTAACACACAGGAACATTCCCGGAGTGTTCCGAATAATGTCACAAGATGCAACAATACGCTCTTATAAATTTTCAACTGCAGTGGCATAGACTAGGGTTTTGAGATGGCCCCAAAAGAAAAAATCTAAACAATTAAGTTCGGAACATCGCGGGGCCAAGGGTGTGGAACTCCTCGACCGATCCAACGGTCCTGGTATTCATCGTCCAAGTATTGCCGAGCATCCAAATTAAAGTGTGCCGGAGCTCCATCATGCGTAAAGTACATGTTTTGTCTTACTTGAAGCGGTACATCTTTCAGCAGTTCCGGCAGTACTTGTTATAGAATTTGTCGATAATCTGTACCATTTAAACTATTCGGTAAACAATGTGGGCCTATCAAATGATCACCGACGAAACCAGCCCAAACATGCAAAGAAAATTGTTGCTGATGATGGCCTTCTGCAACTTCATGTGGATTTTCTTCAGCCCATAAGTGGTCATTGTGAAAACTGAAAATACCTCTCGAGAAATATGCTTCATCGGTAAACAGAACTTCGGCTCCAAACTGAGGATTTTGAGCTATTTTGTCTTGCATTCATCTACAAAAAGCCAATCTTACCGGAAAATCTCTTGGCAATAAAATTTGTAGTAGTTGTAGGTATGGTCCCTACCATACCATGTTTATTGTATCCCTATACAAAAGTTGTCTTTTCAAAATCCTCCATTTTTCTGGTCGGATTTTCTTCAACTTCGTTGAGGACAGCTTCTTGTAGGGGAATTGTGACTACCATAGGTCGCCTATTGTCAGCAGCATTCTTTTTAAAACCTCCATTTTCCCATAGTCGTTGGTGAATGAAACAAGTTATGGTGTGGTACTTGGCGATCAGGATGTCTTTCTTGATATAACCGCCTTGCTTCTGCCGAATTACCACTGGCCATTCCGTACAGGTAATGCATTGCGCACATTTCAGCGTTTGTGTAATTATTCATTTTTAATTTTGTAATAACATTTATTATTTGCAGGTACAAACTTAATGTTATTTTTTATTTTTAATAAACAAACAACAAACTAATTATAAGGGGTAAATGAATACTGTCGACTCCACAAACGAATTCTGTATTTTTTTTCTGAAGTAATCCATCTATCGAGGAGTGAATATTGTTATTGAATAAAAGGCGTCTACTCCACAAAATGTATTTTTTTTTTTTGTTTAAACTTAATGCGTCTTAAAAAACCCGTTCTACATATGTCTCGTTATTAAAAATTTAAAATATAATTCCAAAATAATAATATAACATGAGTAAAAAGCGCAAGAAAAAAAATGTTCATCACACGCACAATTATGTAAATATGATTGTGTAGTTATAAAACAGAATTTATTTTAATTTAAAAAAATTTTTATTTTACTTTGTCTGACAAAAATTTATTATGCTTATATATGAGACTTTTTCACAAATGGTGAGTAACTTTTAAAATACATTAAGAGTTTCTATATTTAAGATATACATTTGGTTGTAGAACACTGTATAAAAAAATTTCTGTAATTCAATATTAACTAAATACCACTGATGATGAGAACGACGATTCTCGAAACATGTATGGTTGTGAATGATAATTGATTTCAAAATATACAGAATTCGCTTGTGGGGTAGACAGTATTCATTTACCCCTTATAAAAAATAACTCCTCGTAAGAAAATAGACTATTTCAATAATAACAAACTAATTGTTGTTTTCACATTTGTTTGAAAATATAAAGCCTAGTTGATAAAAAAATTATTAAATTTTTTTACACAAACTTTTAAAACGAAGTTTTCTATATATTTTTTAATTTTGCAATTATGAAGTTTAATTAGTTGAAAAAATTAAATTTATTTCAAAAAATTGACCATGTTTTTCAACAAGTTGATTTTCTTTGAAAACGGTTAACTTTAGAGCTTATGACCAAGACTACCTTATTTGTGTAGAAAACATTGGCGGTTCAAATGGGTATTTTAACAACGTACTTTTTCCAGTTTCCATTTTGAATCTGTCAAGTTTGTTGTGGTCCTTTAACATGAATCAATATAGAAATCCCGAGATGATCGACATGCACTTCATTTATGGCCTCGCTGATGGCAATGCATTAGAAGCTAGGCGGTTGTACACTGAAAGATTTCCTCAGCGTATGGCTCCTGAAAGCATTCATCGGCATGGAACAGGCACACTAAAATGAAGTGGAAAAAAAGGAAGGCCAAAGACAGCAAGAATGGTAGAGCTTGAAGAGGTTGTGTTTAAGATAAGTGAAGAAACTCCAGGTATTTCAACTCGAAAAGTTGCTGATGTTTTGAATTCAATTTAAAATTTGTTATATTTATACCACGTACAACGCGTTCAAGCACTTATTCCTGACTGATTTTGCTCCACGTACGTATGTCAAAAAATTGCCTCTCAGTAGTGGACAAAAATCGAATTCAGCGTGTTCAGAAATGTTGAATGAGTTATATTTACGGTATTCGTAAATTCGATCCTGTTTCACATAAATTAGTTTCGACTAGGTGGTTGAATATGAACAGAAGGCGTAGGCTCCACATGGCATGTTTGTTTCATAGTGTTATCCTTAAAAAACATCCTCCATATTTATATGACAAAATAACATTTAGATGTGATGTACATAATCTAAATGTTCGATTTAGACGGCTTCTATCACTCCCTCTTCACAGTACTGCTTTGTTTCTCAGGCGATTCTCTTATAATATCTTCCGCTTGTACAATGATATTCGTTTGCACCTCAAAACAAAAAATACCAGGTTCCAGAAGCTTATATCGAAAAACTACTGGATGAACAAAACTAATAGTTAGAATAGCCCATGGCTAGACTTCGCCTGATGCAGATCTTTGGTTTCTATATATATTTTGACGTTAAACTGAGAATTGAAATAAAGTCGATTTATTATTATTATTATATACTTATCAGTGGCGGCTTGTCATATGAAGCAAATGAAGCAACGCTTCATCTAAATAGTCAGTAAAATAAATAATATTTAAGTATTTTATTTCATATACCCAATATACAACGAGATACAACCATCTGACGGCCGGCTGCCGCCCATCATATAAACATAGTTGCCAGCGTTTAATTGCAGTAACACTAACACCTACGAAAATAATCTTTCCCAAACAGCATAAGAAGCACGCTTCACCACATAAACTGCTGCAAACCGCCACTGATACTTATGCCAACACATTACGTCACATACTCTCGAATTTTGCCTGCATTAGTTAAAATTATTGTTATATCTCAAATTTAATTTTTCTTTTCGTTATTATATTTTAAATATATTTACTGTTGCGAATAATTAAACTTTATATGTTCCTTAATTCATTGGGATAAAATTTAAAATCAGCTCTGCTGCCTTTCAACCCATTTGGTAATCTTAGTTGTAATCTATCTATTGTATCGGTGTATTACTTTTTGTACTGAGGATTACATATAAACTGTTTATTACAATTATTATTATATCATTTTCAACATCAGTTCTCGTTTACCGTTTGAATTGGAATTGTGGGTGACTGCTTAATTGTACCCTTACCGGGAAGACTCACCCGAGAGGGATATCGTGACTTTCTGAAACACACGCTTGTTGGATGTCTAGAAAACGTACCATTGGCAATAATAAATGCAATGTGGTTTACGCAAGATGGTGCACCAGCGTATTTTAGTCGAATGAGTTTTTAACAAGAACATACGGAAATCGCTGGATTGGCCGAGGTGGCCCTCACTTATGGTCTGCACGATTCCCGGATTTTAACCCACTGGATTTTTTCATGTGACGCCACCTGCAGTCTTTTGATTACGCTTCTCTCTCTTCTAAAAATGTGGAGACTAAGGAACGGCATTATTGCTGGGTGTAATTCGATTAAAAACGACCCTGGTATTTTTGAGAGTTTTTGTAATTTCTTTTATTAGGTATATGTTAATTGTATTTGCCTCGAAATGTTAATGATATTTTTAGGTATTTGCAAATATTTTTGGTACCTATGTTGAAAAATATTTTTAATTTTTGTTTAGTAAACGAACAGTTGCTTTATCTCAAAACAAAATCTAAATTAAGTTATAGTCAGTGGCGTACATTTTTTGTGTCAATAATTTTTATTAAGCTGCCCTCTAACGCCACTGGACTTAATAATTTTGATCTTGTTATGACCATATAAGCTCCGTGTTTTTAGCAACAACGCTGCTAAATTTCAAAGAATAATAAAAAAACCGTTAGTTACAAAAATAATAAAAAAAAATAATTAAAAAAACTGTTATTTGCAAAAACACTTTAGCACCTTCTATGTTGGAAACAATGCATTTCCGGACGTGTGGTCATGAGAACTTTTTTTCTTAAAATCACCCTCTACGATATTGCCGCGTCCTGTTGACAAACTCTGAGTATATTGATATCTCACAATATTTATATGTTTTAAGGATTTTTTTCTTGATTTTAGGTCAATAACTACTCATTATATTTTAATTTGTATAAATCATTTGATATATGTATACTCAATAACATTGACGTTTCGACAATTGTTTTTCTCTTTCTCAAAATGTCTGTATAGTCTGGATATTGCATAAAACACATTTTACAACTACATACAACAATATTCTAGATTACATTTAAAAAGTTTTCTACCATTATTTTCGTATATTTTTATTTATATTTAAATTTAGTACAAAATAAATAATCAAACAGGTAGCCATACCTAGGTACATTCACAGAATGATTTATACAAATTCAAATGTAAGTAGTTATTGACCTAAAATCAAGAAAAAAAAATCCCTAAAATTTATAAAAAAAGGTCAAAGAAACTAAAAAAAAAATATTTATATGTATAGTTGTTTTCACGAAAAATGGGTTTGGCTTATCAACTGATTACAGTTTATTAAAACTACTTACTTTAATCCTATTGTGTAGAAAATCAACAGGTAAAAATGCAAATGTCCTACAGGTCTGTAATAATATATAAATGTTGCAAGCGGTAACACAAGTGGCCCCTTCCACCTGGCCGAGGGACAAAATTACCTGTTTTGAGAACTTATAATGTAATATATATACAATCCGGTCCTTTGACATTTATGATAGGCATTCTTGGGTTTTATGATGGGCAATATCAGAATACAACTTAGTCAAAACCATTTATCCTGAAATCCACTATACCTATAGCTTGACCCTGGAATATATTTAAATACGTCAATGACCTTATCTATTAGAACGTGAAAATGATAACAAATTAAACAAAATTGCAATAATGTTACCATAAAACCGTACATTACATGTTTTTGCAATTGAAAACACTTTGTGTGCAGAATGCGACTGTAAATTGTCTACAATCATAGATTATAAACATATCTGGTATGTAATTTTCCAATAATGGATTTGAAATAACTGTGATGAGTAAAATTGCTTAGGTCGTAAACTTCAAGCTCTTATCAATACTTTAAAAGCATTTTTTGCTTAATTTCCACTTTGCATACTCCACATACAGTGCTTTTATTTTGCAACTTGACATGCACCCAGAATAACCCGTTATCTGAAGTAGACACGATTTTGTTGGTTGAATATTGTGTACCTCCCCTTCAACCCAGGCTGTCCCCAATTCATAATTTTGAATGTCACTCTATGTCTTGTGAAACATTATTTTAAGCAGCTTCGAATGTTTATCCATGTACCAAGAATATATGAATTTGTTCCATCCCTTTCTGATATAATGACAGGGAAATAAATCACTTTACTAACTAAATAAAATAGCAACAAAATTGCGAGGGACCAGCTAAGCGGGTCTATTTTTATAGAAGAAAGAGGACCTTTATTTCGAACTTTTAGAAAATTTAATAAATCTATTAATCAATCAGTCGCCAGAAAATCAGACCGATGAAGACGGAAACCTTATGCTGGAAGGAGACGATTTGCATGTCCAACAAGATGGAGCTCCCCTTTCGTGTTAGGCAATGGCTGTATAAAACATTTCCTCAGACAGGGATTGGAAGGGGAGGTACCCAATAGCGGCGGTCAAGATCTCCAGATTTAACGCCGTTGGACTTCTTTCCTTGGGGGTACTTTTGAAGTTCCTCCTCAAAAGCAAAATCGATTTGTTTTCGCTGCAAAATCGTGTCTACTTTAGATGACGAGTTATTCTGGGTGGGAAGTTTTAAAATGAAAGCATTGTAGGTATAATAATGTTGATAGGGAAGTTTAAATGGTACGTGTATTTTGATATCAAAAATATCTACTGCAATTTTTAATATATTCGGTAATAACGATTTGCAATCAATAAATAAATAAATTAATTATTATGTACAAAGGAAATCAATCACTGCGCTACAAATACCGCCCATTCAAAGAAAAAACAGGATAAAAATGTATACAAGTTATAATAAATATAATTTAATAACTTATTGACAGAACAAACAAAGAAAACTAAATTCAACAAAACCACAAACTATGCTCGAACATGTCTAATGACAACCCAAGCAAATCAACGATATCATTCAACAAATGTGCGGCGATATAGGCAAAACACCCCTCAAATCTAGATAATGAATGCTGAGGAACAGTGAACGAGTTATTACGTATAATTACATGGTGAACTTCAGACCTTCTCTCGAGTACGTTGTTTTTGGAAAGAACAAGGGTTAATCTATGCTCCTCGTGTAATATATTTTTGATTTTGTGTGTAGAATTTAAGCAAATGACTCGCATAATAAAGATATATTAGAGCAAGTTTTAAAAATACTGAAAATTTAAAAATTGACGAAAGCTCACACGAGAAGCATAGTAAACCTTTTTTTCATTAATATAAGTACTTCATATTCCAACTTTTTTATATTAATGACTGCATACTTTTAAGCCCGGGCTCCCGAACGCCAACAGACGATAACAGACTGATTTCCAAATCGGTAAATAAACTCTTAACGCAATCATCATCATCATCACTCAGCTATAGTAGTCCACTGCTGAACATAAGCCCCTCGTTTATTTTGCCACTCTTCTCTATCTTGAGACATTTGTATCCAATTACCACAGATTCTTTTGATGTCATCGGTCCATCGTGTGGGGGGGCGCCCTCTACTACGATAAGCTTCGTGCCTCGGGCGCCACTCCAATAGTTTTTTAGACCATCTTCCGTCAGTTCTTCTAGCTACGTGGCCGGCCCAGTTCCACTTTAAAGTTGTTATTTTTACGATTACATCTATAACACCTGTTCTTTGGCGAATAATCTCGTTTGGTATTCGGTCTCTGAGGGAAATACCCAGAATAGCCCTCTCCATCGCCCGTTGGGTGACACGCAGTTTCTTTGCTGACTTTTTTGTAAGCGTCAATGTTTCGGCTCCGTATGTCATCACTGGTAATACGCACTGATTGTATACTTTTCGTTTTAGACTGATGGGAATATCCGACTTGAAAACATACTTTAATCTTCCAAAAGATGTCCACCCCAAGCCTACTCTCCGGAGAAGTTCGCACGTCTGGTTGTCCCGTCCTATTCGGATCTCATGACCCAAATATTTGTAGGCGGTGACCTGTTCAATAGATTTGCTTCCAACAGTTATGTTTTCACTGGGGACTAGGTTTGTCATGACTTGCGTCTTTGCATAGTTAATTCTTAGGCCAACTTCCCTTGAAGCATTGTATAATTTTTCCAACATCATGGACGCTTGATCTATACGGTCGGTGATAAGGACGATATCGTCTGCAAATCTTAAGTTATTTAATCTTTCACCGTCTATATTTAGGCCCATTTCCCCCCATTCGATTTTCTTACAGGCATATTCGAGCAGTGTGGTGAACAGCTTTAGAGAGAGGGTATCTCCTTGACGTACACCTTGATCTATTCGGAATGTTCTTGTGTTTTTATGTAATCTTACACACGCCGTTGCTTTCTCATATATACCCTTAATCAGTGCAATGTACCTATAATCAATTCTGCAGTCTGTTAATGATTTGAGCATATGTTGTTGCCTGATTGAGTCAAAAGCTTTTTCATAGTCTACGAAAACAAGGATGAGAGGTTTATTATATTCTGTTGATTTTTCTATAAGGGTCTTGATTGTATGTAAATGATCATTTGTACCGTACCCTGCTCGAAATCCTGCCTGTTCTTTCGGCTGGTAAATATCTAATTTTGGAGTTAGGCGTTTAGCAATGATCTTCATAAATAGTTTATACAAGTGAGATAGGAGACTAATGGGTCTATAATTTGCTAGATTACCAATGTTCCCCTTCTTGTGCATTATTACTATAGTGGCGTTGTTCCACTTTGAAGGTGTCACTCCTTGATGTAGACATTCATTAAATAATTTACATAGGGCTTTAATAACTATGTGTCCACCTTCCTTTACTGCCTCTATAACGCAATGCCATCAATGAAATTATGCAGGATTTTACACAAAACATTTTTTATACTTCAAGCTATTCAGAGGTCGACCGTCATGTAGGTTTTCTACACAGACGGGAAATTGTTTACTTTAAAGAAAATACAATTTAATACAAGAATTATTGTTGACAGCTGGTTTGATTTATTGCCAACATCTATTGGTGTAGTAATGGTTGGTAAAAAATAATTATTATTAATCCACTTTTAATGAAATATAATTTGTACATTAGGAAAATCACTATCTAGATGACGATGTTGCGTAAATTGCTTTTTATATAAAACTTTGTGTAATCCAGTATTGAGAACTTGTTGCGGTAGATGAAGCGACCTTTATTGCAATATTCATTAACCACGTTTTGTAGTGAGCGCCATAAAAAATAGAGCAAAAGTACTTAATTATAATCTTTAATAGATAGTTTATTATACATTTATCGAAAAGTCGTCGAGATATTGAGATGGAATTCAGTAAACCCAAATGGTGGGCCAAAAGAAATCACCCTATTGGAAGATGCTCTCATTTTTGCAAATGGCCGCCAATGTCAAATCTGTTTTGACATTTGTGGACTAGACAGATGCAGAATACAAGTGAACAAGCCTTGGAGCGATACACTCCCCAAGAACGCGGACTAATCGTGTCTATTTTTTTGCGTAACAATTCGTCTGTGGTGTTGGCGCAGCGCGAATTCCGTCGCCGATTTCTCGGCCGTCCGAGACCGACTGCGCAAACACTGGAGCCGTTTGGCCACCAACCTTGAAGAGTATGGAACCACATGAGACATTGCCAAGAGTGGCCGGCCCCGGAGCGCCCGTTCTGCCAAGAATATCGCCGCTGTTGCCGAGGATGTCGAGCTGTCGCCGGAAACATCTACCAGGCGCCGTGCCACGCAATTAGCCATCAGCCGGACGTCCCTCAGGCGAATTTTTGTCAAAGACCAGCGCATGTTTCCGTACAAAGTCCAGTCTGTGCATCAGCTGCTGACTGCCGACCGGCAAACGCGCGTAACCTACTCCCAAGCCATCCTCAATCTCGAGGAAGAAGTGGACGATTTTTCGACCAAAATCATAATGAGCGATGAGGCTCACCGGGTACGTGAACAAGCAAAACTATCGCTTGTGGGGCACCGAAAATCCACGAGTGATGCACGAGGAGCCATTACACCCGCTCAAAATGACTGCATGGTGCACTGTTCACGCTGGAGGAGTTATCGGGCCATTTAATGTCGAGAATGCCGCTGGTCAAACGACAACAGCACACGGTGCCCGCTATAGGGCCATGTTGACAGAGTTTTTTCTGCCACAATTGGACTAATTATAGGACTGAGGGACATGTGGTTTCAACAGGACGGAGCAACGGCACACACTGCGCGAGCCACAACCGAGGTTCTGAAGGCAGCGTTCCCGGTCGCCTCATCTCTCGTTTTGGCGATTTGCACTGGCCCGCAAGATCGCCCGATTTAAGCGTTCGAGACTTTTTTTGTGAGGTTTTTTGAAGTCGTACGTGAATAATCCCGAGACTCTGGAAGCCCTCAAGGACAACATTCGACACGAGTGCGAGAATCTGTCGCCCGAAGTGATGAAAAATGCCATAAACCGAGCCCGTATGGCAATCAATTGTGACGGCGCCCATTTGGCCGATATAATCTTCTCGACTTGACCAATAAAATAGTAAAGGTTCAAATAAACACAATCAAGAAACCGAATCGAGGTTTTTCATTTAGAAAAACAAAGAGAGCCAAACAACATCGGATGACTTCTTTTGGCCTATTTGTACATCAACGGTGTTAGTGACCTTTAGAAACATAAAGGTCCCTGCCACTTACAATTATTGGAAAAACCCGAAGAAAAACCAGATAATTGAATTTTGTTATTAAAATTCATGCTCCGTTAATAAAGTGCGTCGTGTACTTCTTCCATTTTATGGTCAGTTTGGGCGACCTTCTTAGGCGGGTATTCGGAATCTTGTGACTAAATTTCGCACCAAATTTAAATTATTGGACATTAAACCACCAACACACATACGTAGAGTGCGGACAGAGGAAAATATCGAAGCTGTATCCACCAGTGTTGTTGGTGACCATGAATTATCGTAATTAAAATACAGCTGGTGCAACAAATGAAGCCACACGACGTACCACAACGGCTAACTTTTGGTGAATGGGCGCTGGTAAAGTTGGATGAAGATCTACAGCGCTGGTATTTTCAACAGATACAATTCCTACAATTGGACTTTGGAAAATCCACATATTACGATGGAGAGACAGAATCAGGGCCGATACAACTTTAACGTTTGGGTCGGTATTTTTAGAGGAAAGTTTATTGGTCCCTATATCTTTGAGAGTAGCCTTACAGCAGCGCCATATCTGGAAATATTACGGGAATTTGTTGAGCCAGTTATTGATGATTTGCCATTCACGGAAATTGAAACAAGGGCGCCGTGTAATAACGCACAGATTATAATGACATTTTTAAACCAACAATTTGGGGACAATTGGCTTGGCAACGGGGGCCCTATTCATTGGCCGGCAAGGTCCCCCGATCTAACGCCTCTGGATTTTTACCTTTGGGGAAGAATAAGATACCTCACATATAAGCGGAATCCTGCTTCTCGAGACGCGTTGGAAGCAGCAGTGCGATATTCTTTTGATTTTATATCTGAGGTAGAATTAATAATGTTAGCTAAATTTTCAAAGACGCCTCTAACATTATTTGAAAACATTAATAAAACAAAAGTTTCAAAAGATAAGTTGTATTATATATATTTGGAAAGGAAATTTAATTTCCAAAACGAATATGCAAAAATATAGAGGGTAATCCATAAGAAAAATTACAAGTTTATGTCATAGTTTCAACAACACACTTTAAAAAAGACCTAGAGACACCACTGGATTCCTCTCAAAAAAGTGCCTTGCGAATGTTTTCACAGAAACAAAAAATAATCATAAATAAATAAGTTACAGGGGTAGGTTAAAAATGCACAAAAGTCAAAACCAACCAGTATCTTGTAAACGGATCAAGATATCGAGGTGCGGTTTTCAGCATTTGATTTCGTTTAAAAATCGAGCTCTTAACATGTAGGTTAGTTTTCTTCTAATTCCTCTAGAAATCGGTGTTTCCTATCAAAAGTGTCCACCCCACCCTATACAACTGAAGTCCTTACGAAATCCAGACTGCCTATCTGGTATGATGTTATAATTTTTAATAAATTCTAAAATTTGATAGCACATATATTATATCGTTCAATCGACTAAAATAAATATTTCATACACATTTCTCTAAACTTTATGTGTTTTTTTTAAATCAAATCCGATAGTTCTTAAAAAATCACCAGCTTTAAGATGTTTATAAAAGTTGTTCTCCTTCTACGCCATAGATTACTTGAACTGATATGAGACATTCTTCAGATCAATTTTTAATACTTGCTTGAGATTGGAAGAAAGACTTTAAATTTTGTAACATTACTGCACAATAAAGTGAGGTGAGTGAAATCAGCTGCAAATTCCAAATAAAAGGAACTACTGATTATACCCCCAAGGCTTCGCTTTCAAATAGCCAATTTATAATGAATTATCTGGTAATGATGATTATTACTGCTCACCGTTGATATAAAAACTAGGAAGCCGATTAAAAATCACCATGTTCACCAACTACAAATTGTAATCTTTCTTAAGCTTTGCATTATTTTACAATAGACTATTGTAAAACATTAACGTTAAACATAAACAAAAGGCACAGCTACAATTTTACAGAAGATTAAACATAGACTAAATGCATTTCTTCATAACCTCGTCGACTAAACATAATATTTAATACAATTCACGTCCATTATCGCATGCCAGGAAATTTTATGTAATTTTAACAACATAAATACTAGCCACCTAAGATCAGATATTATGTTGCTACTAAAGCCAGCTCCCTTATCTCTGTTCTACTATCCTTACATCATTTAGTTTGTTTATTATTATAAATATGACTATAGTTTGATGAAGGATGGCATGAAACAGGTAGTTACCTTAACAGGATTCACACTTTTGCTTCAAGTTATATTATTTATTAAATGCCTAGGTAAAATAATTTTCGTTTTCTCAAGCTATTACATTGTTGTTACATGTGCGGTTTCCTGTATTAAATACAATTTAATATGGTGTAACGACAAAGCCATATTAGTTAAATGTATTATTATACATATGATTTAAAATAAAATAATAAAATAAAATAGGTATATATTTGTCAAAAAATTTAAAATAATTTGTAGACATAGGTATCAACAAACAAAACTTATAAAACATAAGTATAATAATTAATACATGCAGGTACATGGTCAAATAAATAAATAAATCAATTAAGATACTTTAAGTAAATTAATTAAGTACATATTCTACAGTTCAATATATATAGATATACGAGTATATACAAAACACAATACAAACTACTATCCAGTGTGTGAATCGCTCAAAAATTAACGCACATTAAAAAAGTCACGTACTGTATAAAAAGCTTTTTCTAACAAATACGTTTCTAGAGCTTTTCGGAATCGAGGAAGGGATGATAGCAATTTGATTTCCATTGGCAGATGGTTGTCAATTTTTTTGCATTGTATATAATCGAGCTTTTGATTAATTTAGAGGACGGGGCTGGCAGATAAAGATCATGTTCGGCGTTTCTAAGCAGATAGTTATGGAATGGTCTTTCAGAGACATCTGTCAGGTGTTTGCGGAGTAAGCAGACCGATTCCAATATGAATAAGGAAGGTAGTGTTAGTATTTTAAATTTTCTGAACTAGATATGTACAGCGTGGTCCAAATTAGGCGTTTTCTTATGGAAACTAAATTTGGCTATTTGTAACGGTTAACCCGCTAGGTGGCGTTTCTCAATTATTTTTGTCGATTCTTTTATGGCTTATAATTTTTTTGTTATTTGAGCTTTCTGCAAAAACTTTCCCATAGCGCACTTTTAAACTTAGAATAAGATGTAGTAACCTGTTTTAATGCAGGGCCATTCGTAAAGTTACTGTAACGAAAATATTTTTTTTTCCTTATGGGACACTATATAATTTTGAATTTTATTTTAATATTATTTTATTTTTGGGTTTTTTAGGTTCGATAATTGAAAAATATTGTTTTTAAGAGTGGTGTATTTCAACCATCGTCAGTTTAAAACAAAAAACCATAACACATCTTACAATAACCATTTTGTAGAAAATCTCTCCTCAATAAAAGTGCCTGAAAATGTACAAAGAATTTTGGCACTGGGACCAAACTACTTTCAACAACCAGGGTGTATAGAGATCGTCTACAGATTTGATATGTCGGCGGACTCTTCAACCTTCGTAGACTGCAAGCTGGGACGAAGGTCGTATCCACATCAGTCATTGAGCTTCAATACGCGGATGACAACGTTGTTCTAGTTGATACAGAAGATGATCTTCAGTATATACTAAATGCATTTAACATCGCATAGAGGAGTATCGGGCTTGAACTAAATATAAAGAAAACGCAGATTATCAGCCTGCACCAAAGACTATGGCTCTCCCACCACATATTCCAGTTAACGCAGACAGACTTCAGAACATCGAGACTTTCTCTTACCACGGCAGCACTCTCGCGGCGAACTCAAACATCCATGATGAAATTCAGTATCGTATAAGCGCATCTTTTCGCCGACTGAGGACTAGGGTATTCGATAATCATAACATCGACGTTCGAACTAAGTTGCGAGTGTATGATGCTATTGTAGTCCATACCCTTACGTATAGCTATGAGTCTTGGACCAAAAGACTGACAGTTCACACACTAACATTATTGTAAAAATATTGATATTTTATATTTGTTACCTGACCACGAATATATTCATCTTGTGATTAAACTTCTTCAATACATCCTATTTTGACAAAAAATAACAAAAATTTAAAAAAAAAGTGAAATTTCACGGAAAGTACATTTTTAATGTCACCATTGTACGTAAAAATTTAGTAGAGTCTACGGAAATATTCACAAATATTCTATATAACTCGCCAGCGAAGAATTTTACTAAAACGGTACATTTCTTGTTTATATGTTGAGGCGTCAGCTGGTCAGCGCGTCTTTAACAGCAAATGTAAAGTTATTTTTACCTTCCATTTAGTTGTAACAAATTGTTGCTATTCATCTTGGTACGTATATGTATATATGTATTTATTATTTCGTTGAATATAAATGTGATAAATATCAACATAAAAATTATCTTGATTTATAAAATGTTTAAAATTATTAGAACAAAAGTATTTCCATCTTTTAAAATGCAAACGAGGGCCTCTGTTTATATTTTGACCCCAAAAAACCATTGATTTTCAAAATATTCGTCTTTGTGATTAACGAACTTTTGAATGCGTTGGAACCATTTGTTCTACCATTTTATCCCATCATCTTCCGACACCTCATAGGCATATGCTTACAATCCCATAAACGTTTTTGTAGCTCCGCCATCGAGGATTTGTTTGACGGGCGCATCTTATTCAGATTTCGTCAAACTGTGTGGGATCCAACACGAACAAAGCTTTTTCGTAACGTTAAATTTTATGTATGCCTGGTGGAACCAATTTTTGGTCAGCATCAATGTTTTCGGGCATGAGAACTGATTTTCTACAACCTTCACGAAATTCGTCAGTGACAAAATGACGGCCATGATTAAACTCGTTATACCAGCGTTTCAGAATAGCAAGGGATTTGACTGCATCGCCAAACGTGGAACTTAGTTGATCGATAATCACTATTGATAAAATGGCCATTGAAAACAACATCTGACACTGATTGCACCACTTATTCGAGTTAACGGAGACATTCTCGCGGCAAACGCAAATATCGATTATGAAATTGAGCATCGTATAAGATGGGCAAGCGCATCTTTTGGCCGCCTGACGACGAGGGTGTTCGATAATCATAACATCGACATTCAAACCAAGTTGCGAGTGTATAATGCTATTGTAGTTTCTACCCTTACGTATTGCTGTGAGTCTTGGACCTCTTATCGGAGCCATTTCAAAACCCTAGAAAAGTACCATCAACGTTGTCTTAGAAGAATTCTTGGAACTCAATGGCAGGACCGGCGAACAAACATCAGCATTCTGGAAGAAACTGAATCAACTAGCATGGAGACTGATTGTCAGGCACCAACTGCGATGGCTGTGATGGACAAGCCACGTAATCTGCATGCCCACGGAACGCCTTCCAAAGAGGATCCTGTACTCACAGCTTAAGGTCGACTCACGAAATCAGGGAGGGCAGTAAAAGAGACACAAGGATGTTCTTAAGACAAACATGAAGACGTGTGGCTTAGATGTGAAGTCTCAAGTGGGAGCGAACGGCCCATCGACCGTATCATTTACAAGGGCCGTATTTAGTTTTATAGTTAGCTAGACCTCAGTATACGTTTCATGTTATAATTTATTTTATTTTCTTTTTCTTATTCTTGAATCTTTTTATTTATATTTAAGAATTTTTAAATTCTTGGGGTTTTGGTTTTCAAAAAAACAAACATTCTAATAACGCATGTTTATCATGCTGTCAAAATAAACTATCCTTTTCACACACTACGACGTTGCGGTGCCATTATTTGCACCTTCATCAGGCTTTCCAAATTTATTTTTCATGTCCGGTCACAAAATTTACACAAAACAAAAACGAACAATACGACTAAATTATATAAACACAGGACAAACGTTCACATGTTTAAAATATATAATTTTACAAATTTATGGAATGCAATTCCCTGGATTTCCAGGGATATTGATTTCATGCCTATGTTGGTGGAAGAAAGGGTTACTTTTAATTTGTAAAATTATATATTTTAAGCATGTGAACGTTTGTCCTGTGTTTATATAAATTAGTCGTATTGTTTGTTTTTGTTTTGTGTAAATTTTGTGACCGGACATGAAAACTAAATTTGGAAAGCCTGATGAAGGTGCAAATAATGGCACCGAAACGTCGTAGTGTGTGAAAAGGATAGTTTATTTTGATAGCATAATAAACATGCGTTATTAGAATGTTTGTTTTTTCGAGAATCTAAACCCCAAGAAATTAAAAATTTCTTAGTAATAATTTATGTATGTGATAGAATCAAAATAATTTACATTTATTATAACAGTGTATATACTTACACGTGAAAATAAATGATATGGCATTAAATCTTTCATTTTTCCCATTCAAATGGAATGATATCGGATGTTGAAAATTAGCGGTTACTTAAATTATAGTCTACTACGAGAAAGTAACAAAGTTTTTGCGTGATATTTCACGAAATCTAATGATGAACATTAACAGAAAAAAGTCATCTGTGTAAGAGATTAAATCGTGCAAATCGGGGTTAAATGATATGTTGAGTGAAATCAAAATAAATTAAATTACTTATGTGTCACTTCGGAAAGAAAAATTATTAATAAAGTAAAACTATAATTTAAAAAATATCAACATAATATTCAAATACTTACCAAATGGATTGTGGATGAATTGGTTTGCCAGTATTTCTTAAATTAATACACGTTTTTGTACGAGCGACCTTTTTTGATTGTTTACCGTGTCTGTCTTTATGACAGTAAGTGACATTTACTGGCTGACAACCCAAACACGACGGTAAGTAATTCACTTACCGTTCAGAGAACGGTAAGTAAATTCACGACGGTATATCATTGCGCATATATGCTGACGTCATTATTTTGATTTTTAAATTGTATATTAAACAGCATTAGGTATGAACTTTTATAAGCATTTTCATACCGTTCTCTGGAATTATAGCGGCTATTCCAACATTCCATACTTCATCAAGAGATTCACATTCAAAGTCACTCATTTTCAATAATAATACTTATTTAAATAAGTTTTGACAAATACATGACATAAAAAATACGATAACAATCATAACAATAACAATTAGTTCCATGACAACGGTCAACTGCAACTTTGTAGAGGGTATTCAGCTAACCTGAATTTGTATTTAATTGAAAATATTAATTATTAAAAATAATAAAATTGCAATTTCAGCTATTTCGATCGTACAAAAAATAGTATAAGCATCTCAAACAGTAAGTAGTTTACCGATCTCCTCCAATTTTGGCGACTTCGCTTCGCTCAGTCGCCAAACATTGTCGTCGATCGGTAAACTACACTTACTGTTCTCAATACTTAATATACTATTTTCATTCTGCACGTTTTCATCAAAACATATTATTTATCTCTCAATATACAAAGTGTCTCTCTGGAAAATACTGTAGTAAATATATTATATAAAGTTAGATTACAAAATTTTATGAAAATTAAGAAATTTTAACGTCAACATTGGAAAGAATCCGGCGAGGTTATTCAATAAGATCTGCGGAGCTGCAAGCCCTTTTAATAATAATAATAATAAAAGGATTTATTATGCAAAAAAGAAAAATACAAATCAACTCAAAAACAATTCATTGTACATTTTACATAAAGGGTAAGATATCTGGCTTAATGCCATTCTTCCACTCTACCCGAAAATTTACATACATTATAGGTACAATCTTCCACAACAACAACAAAACAAAACTTAATTCTTTAATAATATATTTTTGATCGTACGTTCAAAATAGCTTTGTGACAAATGAAGGAAACTGCGTTCTTTATTTAACAAAGAGGGGGCCATATATGAAAAGCATCCTGCAAATCTTGATGTTGAATGTTGAGGTATTGTGAATGTGTTATAACGAATATTAATACTCTGCACATGTGATTTTCTATTCAATAGTCTAAACAAATATTCAGGCGTCCGCGATTTGTGAATCTTTTAGAACAACATAACATACAGGTACTCAAGTCTATTACAAGTTCGGGGTTCATTTAAATCAATTAGAAAGGGAGTGATGTGTGTTCTGTGCGGAACCAGAGTTGTGAACCTGATACATGCATTCTGCACCATTTGAATTTTGTTTTTGTTATACTCAGTCAGGAAGCTATAATACACTTGCGAACAATAATTTATGTGAGGATATACTAAAGACTTTACTAAAGTCAACTTGGTTGACTCATCTAAAATATGTTTGAGGGGATAAATAGACTTAAGTCTAGGTATACAACGAGTTCTTATATGCGAAGTTACAATGATCACCAAAATTTAATCTGAAATCCATTATTACACCAAGATTTTTGGCTTTGTGCACCCATTCAATCGGAGCATTATTTATTAAAACGATGCAATTTAGGTGCACCAAACTTTCCTGCCGCTCACTACCCAGACATAATGCTACAGTTTTATTTGGATTTATTTTAACGCCATTCTTAAAACAGCAATCTGAAAACGCGCTCAAATCAGTATTCAGATTTGCGATAGCTGTGCGTGCCTTATCGATGCAAAAATCAGAATAAACCTGAATATCGTCAACGTACATATGAACCTCTGATAATTTCACATTCGATAGAACGTCGACGCAATATAAAGAAAAAAGAAGTGGCCCAAGAATACTGCCTTGTGGTACACCACTTGCAGTCTCCCTCATGTCTGACAGCTCATCAGGACTTAATTTAATTCTCTGCTGTCTACCAAATAGGTATCAAAGGACAAAACCATTAATTTTAATTGTTAAAATTGTTTCTAATTAAATGGAAATTCCCTAAAATATTTTGTAGCAACTGTCTAATTGGAAATTTTGTATTATACGTTTGTAGCAACTGACTTATGACTCTATGTTGGGTAGAACGGCGAAATTTAAATACATCATAACCTCCGTCACCATTTAATAGCAGCTGCACAAGAATAACACCGGTATGTATACGAGCAAAATACGTTGTTAGGACCAAGTGTGACGGGGAGAGGTCAAATGGGACACTAAAAATTTTTACATTTTTAGATTTCTTGGAATAAATAAAGGTAACTTTTATAAGAACTTCCTAATCGAACTTTCTGTAATTTAGACAGGCGTTTATTCTCGTCCTTGGGAGGTACAAAAATTTAGCCTTCAGTTGCAATGCATATTATGCTGCTGAAAAGAAACACGACAGAACTTTTAGTATAAGTCATCTTATATCCACGGCAAATTCATAGAATATCTAAAAATGTGACACGGCTACGAACTTTTAGACCACTTAGTTTTCCTTCTACTTCTAGAGGGTGTTAGGTATAATGAACGAGGTCATTTTCTCGAAAATCGCGAAAAGCAACGTCGAAAGCCAATATGCAAATTGCTCAGGTAAATCACTGACATTTTGCAGCAGGTGCATGTTACTTTATATATATATATATAGAAATATGTTCCAAAATATTACCAAAAACCATAAAAATATTATTATTGTATCTCTTTTACACTATCTTATTTTTTTTAATTGCAGTGGTTTATAAGTACAATCCTTTTTTGAAAAAACTAAAGGGTTTTTTCGAATTTAATCGATGCCAATGTATTTTGGAGGTTATAAAACTTATATATCTATTTTCTACAAATATTTGAAAAAAAATAATTTAGACCCAATGGGTTAATAATAATTTGGAAGGACCTTTTAAGGAATTACGTAATAAAAATGTTGAAAATACTCAATTACTTTTTTTTTTAAGTGTTTTATTTTTCTTGGGATGTAAAGTTCTTTATAAAATTGAAATTTTCCTTTGAAATATTTTTTTTTTATTTCGCCTTAGTGTTTCTGATTTCAGGTTTGTGTATATTGCGGTCTTCAGAGTATTTGTGTTTTTGTGACAGACTGTCATGTTATTATTATGTTTTTTTAATGTTACTGAGATTTTCTGATAGACCATGTATATATGGTAGTGAAACATAATTTTTGAGTGTGTTAGTTTTATTCTGGTTAGTCTTGTGGTCATTGTAAAATTTGTAAATGCGTTTTTTAAATATTTTTTGTACTATTTTTTTGGGTAGTTTTTCTTATATAATGCAGACTTGGCTTTGTTTATTGTTTCTGTTCTATAATTAGGGTCGTTAGTTAGTTTAATAGCCCTGTCAGCGAACCCTATTACAACACTTTTTTTATTTATTAAAGGGATGGTTTGAAAGAAAATTTGTATAGCGTTCACAACAGGTCAGTTTAGTATACTATTTTGTTTTCAGTTTTAATTAGGCCATTGTGTTTATAATAAATAAACGCAATGATTAGTTGATAGTTTCTACCTCTATTGTAAATTTTAAATTCAGATGATATGAGTTGAAAGCATTTTTTATATGTTCCATTAGATTGGTTGGTACTAGGGCAATGCAATCATCCACATATCGGTAGAAAAATACAGTTTTGATATTTCAAGAGTTTATCGTCGGGCTACTATACTTGAAATTGATGCACCCATGGCTACACCATTAATTTGTTTATATAATTTTTGTTTAAAATGGAAGTGTGTTGAAGTAAGAGTAAAACGTAGAGTTTCTTTGAATTCATAAAGAGGGATATCTGTAAATTTACATATTTCAGGCTATTATTCTTCAATTATTGTTGTTGATATATCAATTATTCATAAGTTAGTATGAAGCAAAACGACATCCACTGAGATTAGTGAGTGGGATCATTATGTTGTTAAGTTTCCATTTCCATGTTTTAGATAATCGGAAAGTGGTTTAGTGGGTGCCTGGCTACATTATACAATGGGCCTTAAACGTATGTTCGTTTTATATAGTTTTGATAGCCCATATATTTTTGGTGAATGTTCTTGTGACGTTCTGCAAAAGTACCAATTCCTTTTTTAATTTTAAATCTAGATTAAAATTAAAAAAGGAATTGTTACTTTTGAAAAACGTGTATCAATTTAAGAAATACTGGCAAACTAATTAAATAGGTATTTCATCCACAATCCATTTGGTAAGTATTTGAATATTAGGTTGATATTTTATAAATTATAGTTTTACTTTATTAATAATTTTTCTTTCCGAAGTGACACATAAGTAATTTAATTTATTTTGATTTCACTCAACATATCATTTAACCCCGATTTGCACGATTTCATCTCTTACACAGATGACTTTTTTCTGTTAATGTTCATCATTAGATTTCGTGAAATATCACGCAAAAACTTTGTTACTTTCTCGTAGTAGACTATAATTTAAGTAACCGCTAATTTTCAACATCCGATATCATTCCATTTGAATGGGAAAAATGAAAGATTTAATGCAATATCATTTATTTTCACGTGTAAGTATATACACTGCTATAATAAATGTAAGTTATTTTGATTCTATCACATACATAAATTATAACATGAAAACTTTAGAAAAAATGTACCTGAAGAAGGCGAATAAGCCGAAACGTTGTGCATGACAAGAAAAAAAATTGAAAGGGAAATTTAAATTTTATAAAGAAAAAACTATAAAAAAATGTAACAAGGTGCAAAAGAAATACAAGATCAAAAAATAATTACTGTTCCGTACACCACCGCAGAGAGACAAAACGAGCTGCCGCGCTGCTTTAAATTTCCATAACAATGGTATGATTACTTTTCCCAAGACTTCTAATGTACCATCGACCAGCAATCACCCTGTATATTGCGGTCAATAAATAAATCAGCATATTTACCTACAATCCTCCGAAAATAACAACCACAAATACTATTATGATTCTGTATTTTCATTTTATGCATCAATTCATGTTTCTGTTGTTAGCTAACACGCATCTGACTCGCCTCAAAATATTGATATATTATAACAAAGCAAAAAAATCAACAAAGTAGGTTTAAGTACAGTAAACCATCATTATAGACCATACATATTTAAATTTTTGTTGTATATTTATCATGTTGTAATTCGTAATGCCTGCCGGTGTATTATTTTGCTTTTTTGAAGCGCGTGTTTGTTATAAATAAACTGTTTAATAATTAGAGATAAATAATATGATCAGTGGACGCCTTGCCATGGAAAGTAGGTGAAGAATTTCATAGGAACAATTACAATGATCTATGCAAATATCAGAGAGCCATATGTCCACAATTGTTGTTAAGCAAATAATTAATGCAAGAACAATAACTTTATTAGAATGTTGCAATTTCGTCATTGTTTTAGATATGTTTTTGTGTTCAATTTCCAACAGCTACTCGACATTGTTTTCAAGACAAGAACGTTTAATAATTAATTACTCGTATGTTACTAATTCAACAGTTTATAATCTCAAATCGTGTGCATTTTATAAATTTTTAATTTCGTTACATTTTAAAGATATCTTAAAAACGTTGGAATCAGACATTTAAGATGTCTGATTAACGCCTGCAGACATCTTTAAGGCGGCTTATGTTATAAAACACTACGTCTTTAGACATCTTAAAATTTTATTAGAGAGGACGTTTAGAAGTGCCTTATTAACAAGCATACATATGATATAAATCTCCTTGATTATTATCATATTGACTACAAAAGTTAGACCAGGTTCGATATTTTTAAAAATGGTAAAAAGTGAAACAAAATTATAGTAGCATGATACCCTTGGAAAAGGTAGAAAATATAACAAAAATGAAATGAAGAATAAACTACGGGCGATCTGAGGTCGGGAAGGGGAAGGAGGTGAGTTTTTAAGGGCAAAACACGATTAATCTCGATTTCTGGTAAAACTGCAAGTTCTATGAAAAAAAGTTAAATGGCAAAGTTGTAAGTAATAACAAGATCTACAACTTTTATATCGACACTTTTTTCACATAACCTCAAAATTTATGTGAAAAATTCGAATAACCGAATTTTTGGTTTTTTATTTTTATCTTTTGCAAAGCAAATGTTTTTTCACGAAATTTGGTGAAAACTTACCTTTGTATGTCCCAAACATACAGTAATTTTTCTGATTTAAAATATTCATTTTTTCACCTTATTTTGACTTAATATCGAAAAAGCACCCTAATTTTCAATCGAAAATTCTCACGTCAAAATATCTGCTTTTTATAAAAAGTTGGTGTGTTTTTTGTTCGCTGAAATCTCTACTTTCTGATGGATATACACTACTATGGTAAATGTTCACAGAAAATGCAAATAATGATCTAATAGTTTCAAATATGAATCCTTAAAAAATATCGTCGCATTTCTCCATTGATTTCTGGTTGCGATACAACATCTGGATTTGCCGGAAAAGGAAAGAAAAGTATCGTCAACTCTTTATTAGCCGATAAAAATGTGTCAAATTTGGCCACTATTTTTTATAAAAATGATGCGAACAAAGAAAATATAAAAAAATGGATTACAATTAATCAAATCGATTAATAACTGTAAAAATGATATAACACTGAACCAATTAAGATTTCAAAAATATCAATTGGCAAGAATTCAATCTTCTTTCATATTGGCCAATCTCCCACCCACAGAAGGTGCAGCAGAACAACATTGTTACATGGCATAGTATTAGCTTCAGACTTGGCTGGGTAACGAACTGACAGCAACAGATTGGGGCTGGAAGCAACATCAACGCGCCGAAAACATGGTTTAAAATGCACAAATTTATGCTCAAATTGTCATGGTTCTGAAACATGCTCCAATGTGGAAGAAAAAACCTACGAGGAAGTTGATGATTCAGATGAAATTGTGGATGAAGAACCAATGCAGACCGGAAATAATCTTGGAGACGAAGACGGTGATGGTCTTGAAGATTTCGAAGATCTACTAGAATTGGGAAGGTTTGTCGAATCTAACGATGAAGAAATGCTATCACAGAGACAAAAACTAATGGAGAAGTAATTGAATTGACTTTGAAAGTCAGATGATTCATCTAGAAACGATTATTTAAATTTATTTTCAAAACTACTCAAAAGTTAGTTCCCTAAACTGCTCCTGATTTCATCATAGCTTCGAAATACTTGATTCTTGAGAGGGTAAAAAATCATGTCAGGAAGCGCAGTCAACTTTGCTTGGATTTAAATGGTTTTCAGTTCCAACTTGAAGACATGCTAGAACATTTTGATATCTAATTCAGTTTCAATGTGTTGTTTGCTTTTCTTCTTATTTTGTGTTGGTTGTTGAATTAAGTTAACATATTAAAAAAAATATTGGTTGTCTCTCAAAAACTTTTCCGACAAAATAGGTATAATAATACATGACCTGCGTAAAGATACAGAATTGTAATAATTATTATTATAGTTGTATTATTTTTATTATAATTTTCAATTTTTACGACCTCTATTATTGTTATAGTGAGAAATTAATGGAATGGGCTTGTTTAACAAAACAAGACTTAAAATCCGAGAGTTTGTCTGTCAACCACTATACTTTCACCAGACGGCAGTTTCGTCGATCCACGACTCATCAGTGGTGATCGGTCAGTAGTTGACAGCCAAACTCTCGTAAATAATGTGGTATATACCACAAACGGTACAGAGATGTAAAAGGATGTGTTTGGCGACATCTAGTTTTATTGTTGGTAGTACGCCGAGTGAACACAGTTCCTATATCGACTGCCTGGGAGGTCTCTGACCCCATAAAGCAACTACCAACACATAGACGCGCCGATACTCCCTTAAGCGGGATCGCATATATTTGGAATGGGCTTGTTTAACAAAACAAGACTTAAAATCCGAGAGTTTGTCTGTCAACCACTATACTTTCACCAGACGGCAGTTTCGTCGATCCACGACTCATCAGTGGTGATCGGTCAGTAGTTGACAGCCAAACTCTCGTAAATAATGTGGTATATACCACAAACGGTACAGAGATGTAAAAGGATGTGTTTGGCGACATCTAGTTTTATTGTTGGTAGTACGCCGAGTGAACACAGTTCCTATATCGACTGCCTGGGAGGTCTCTGACCCCATAAAGCAACTACCAACACATAGACGCGCCGATACTCCCTTAAGCGGGATCGCATATATTTGGAATGGGCTTGTTTAACAAAACAAAGAAATTAATGGGTTTTAGGTCTTTTGTAAAAGAAACTAATGTATTTTAAGCCAAGGTTTCGACAATCTTTATTGTCATCCTCAGGGCACAACTGAAAAGAAACAAAGTTCCCAAGTATAATAAAGAAATGTTACATATAAAATACAGATACACATATACAATCTCATATCAACTAATATTTCTCTTCTTTTCTTGTTTGTTAAATTGTAATATAGATTTTAAAAAATATAATAGGGTAGAATAACTCGAAAAGAAAAGTTAAAAAACAATTAAAAACATCAAAAAATGAATTAAATAATTCCGATAGCACATAAAATTTTAAAATATGTTATCATAAATAAAAAAAAAAAACAAGAAACACAATAATAAGATCAGTATAACAAACGAAACTAAGTCAGAAATTTGTCCTGTTGAAAACCGTATATAATGCATATAAAAAATCCATATAAAGATGTGCAAATAAAATTTATAAAAACTTACATCATTGTTTCTATTTGTCGGTAAGAATTTTTGATATAAACGAGACACGCACAAACAGAACACATGTATGTATACTTATGTATAAATAAAATAACATAAAAGCATAACAACAATACAATATCACTAGTCGTCTAATCTGGATGGTATTTTATTTAGTGAAAAATGTAAATGTACCTATTAACAATCAAACAATTTAAAATTTCAGTTTAACCAAAAAAAATAAAACAAAAACCTGCCATAGGTACAGACATCGAGAAACAGTATCATTATAATTGTGAATTTGGTATACAAGGGATGTTTCTATAGAATGTTAAAATATGCCGAATTTAAATTTTCAATATCACTTCTGACGTTAATAGAGTTTTTCTCCTTTTTAATACAAATCATTTCGTCCATTAAACGCTTTTTTAATATTTTTTGTTGGCCAACAATTTTAGTATTGTCAAAATCAAAACGATGTAAGTGGTCAAGCGTATGTTGGGCAAGTGCTGTAGGATTAGGTTTTCTTTTTAAAGGGTTTAAAATGTTAGTGGAGTCTCTTTTGTGTTCGCTGATTCTAGTTTTCAAGTATCTGTTCGTCTGACCTATGTACACTTTGTTACAGTTTAAACAAGGTATTTCGTACACTACCCCAGATTTGAATTCATTCGGGGTTCTAGATTTTAATTGAGAGAAAAACTTTTTATTAGTGTTTTCGCACTTTAAACAAACCCTGACATTATTCTTATTCAAAATACTCGTTAGTTTTTCAGATAAGTTCTTGACATAAGGGATTTTAAAATATTTAATATTAATGGTGGTAGGTATATCATCTGGAGGTTGTGTTTGGTGATCATGATATAAGAAGCGTCTTATAATACTCATTGGATAATTGTTCTTTATCAAATATTCTTTTATTTTGTTTAGATTCTGGTCCCAAAATTGTTGACCGGATAAGTGTAAAGCCCTATATTTTAAGTTTTGAATAATATTGATTTTCTGTGAAAATGGGTGAGAAGAAAAGAAATTTAGAAAACGCTCAGAAAAAGTTGGTTTTTGATACCAATCCGTCAACAGTTTGTTGTCGAAATTCTTAATAACTATTGTATCCAGAAAAGGTAATTTATTATTAGTTTCAAGTTCTATTGTAAATTGAAGGCGGGAGTGGAACTGATTGAAAACTTCAAGGATTTCAGCACTTTTATCGTTTGGAATTGCCGTGATTATATCATCAACATAACGTTTAAAAAATGGGACACTGAATGAGACTCTGTCTAAGCCATAAGTTTGAAGTTTTGTCATGATGATATCTGCACATATGGGTGAAAGACAGTTACCCATGCCTAGGCCAAAAACTTGAACATAAAAGAGATTTTCATATTGAAAATAACTATTTGCTGTACATAAATCAAAGAGTTGGATGAATTGATCTAAAGAAAGTTTCGTATGAATTTCTATTAGGTGCCATTTTTCAAGTATCGCCTCTTTGACCAAACTCGACCGGTATGTTAGTAAAAAGAGATTTAACATCTAAGGAAACAAGAATATAATTTGATGGTAATATAATATTGGTAATATCCCTAACAAATTCAAACGAATTTTGTACATATTTATCGTCCTTTTCAAATATATGTTTTAGTAATTCGCTAATAAATTTAGTGAGAGAGTATAAAGGACTACCAACAAAGCTTACAACCGGCCGAAGTGGACAATTCTCTTTGTGGATTTTGGGTAAAAAATAAATTTTTGGTGGTGTGCCGGTTTCACATTTCAATTGTGTAAGAGTGTTTTTGTCAATAATGTCATCTTTATGTAGCTTCTTCAAAATGGTATTCAATTTGTTCTGAATTGTGATTGTCGGATCGATTGGTAAAATTTGATAGGTATTAATATCATTTAGCATTTCAAGGGCTTTTGAATTATAACATTCTCTAGTTAGCGCTACTGTAGTGTTTCCCTTGTCAGCACGTAAGATCAAAATATTAGAATTTTCCTTCAGAAAATTAGAAGTTTCCCTCGCTATTTTATGAATGAATATATCATGACTACTGAGGTTGTTGTGTGAAAAACGTAAAAAATTTGTTATAGTATTAATTATCCGGTTTCTATTTTCAATAATCAGATCTTGATCTTGATATTGTGTCAAAATATATTCTGAATCTATAACTAACTGTTTAATAGGTAGTTCTTGTTTCTTAATATAAGGTAAATTAAACTTTTCGCCTAGTGAGTGAGTTATTCTACCCTATTATATTTTTTAAAATCTATATTACAATTTAACAAACAAGAAAAGAAGAGAAATATTAGTTGATATGAGATTGTATATGTGTATCTGTATTTTATATGTAACATTTCTTTATTATACTTGGGAACTTTGTTTCTTTTCAGTTGTGCCCTGAGGATGACAATAAAGATTGTCGAAACGTTGGCTTAAAATACATTAGTTTCTTTTACAAAAGACCTAAAACCCATTAATTTCTCACTATAATTATTTTTATTATTTCCAATAAACTTACCTAACAATCTAACTAATTTATTCAAAAATTGGACGAAAAAAAATGCAACAACTAGGATTTGAACCCAGGACCTTACGCATGCAGAGCACGCGGTCTACTAATGACGACACCGGTGCCTATAGAAGTAATTACTTTGACTAATAAAATAAAAGGGATAGTACCAACTAGCCAACTGGTGAAATTTGTACGCAATTTTCTCGAGAACAAGGTATTAAGGTAAATTTCAAAAGTAAGCTATTGCTGTAAGTAGTATAAACAGTACTTTCAAAAAATGTGTGCTATTTAATAATTTGAGGGTTGTGTCCACCACTACGACATGGTTAGAGCCATTTCAACCAAAAACTAATGGATTCAACCTAGAGAACTTCCCCAAAGTCTTATGCCAAGATTAGACTTCCATCTGTCTTAATCGTCTAAGGGGACTTCAAAATAGTTATATACTACGTCTTTATCCCAATTTTTTTTAGCGCGTTCACAATACTTACCCCTTGGGTCGGGAAAGTAATAAGAGATAGGTAGTTATATTTTTTGATGGCAGCTCTAAAAATTTCAAGTTCCATGTTTTTAATCAGAATCTAGGTTTATTGTAAAAAAGAAATAAAAGTTTTACAAGAAAAGTCTTATATACAGGGTTACTTTTAT
This sequence comes from Apoderus coryli, assembly GCA_911728435.2. Taxonomy (NCBI): domain Eukaryota; kingdom Metazoa; phylum Arthropoda; class Insecta; order Coleoptera; family Attelabidae; genus Apoderus; species Apoderus coryli. The sequence goes on along the minus strand of OU452215.1, from coordinate 5,836,408 downwards.
GTAGACCTGAATATTTTAGGACGTGATAGAAGGAGTCATAAGAAGCAAATTTGACTATATAGTACCCTGGTCCAAAGTGGATCCTTTTCAAGATATTCGAATTTTTAAGATTTTTTGGGAAAGTGTCACCTTGAAGTCAAATATTTATAATATTTTTTTAATTTAGTCTCGTTTTGAAGATTTTTTGGTGGTTTTTTGTAAAAATAAGGCACGTAATTAAAAGTAAAATTTAAAGTACCAAAAATCTGGTAATTACTGGAGCGGTAGCCCTTTAAATCTACATTAAATGTAAAATATTAACAACACTTTTATTTAAATCGACGGTTTGTCAAAAATATTTCAGTAACATTTTTTGTGCAGATTATTTAAAAAACATCTACATGATTTTAGCTATCTAAAAAGATAAAATAGTTGACTTATCTGTGTATGATATTTTGGTACATTCGATAACAAAGCACTGAAATCCCGACTAACGCTATTTCAATGTTTACCACTGTGGTGATTTAAAGCGTTGTAATTGGTCGTCTACAACAACAGCATGCTCCTAGTGATCCCCGATGGGGATTCCCCACTTAATTGTTAGTGTGCTTTCGTCATATTTGTATGCGATACATCAAGTTCGGTGTGTAAAAGACACTGTTATTTTGTTGTTATTTAGTAGTAATTTAATATTTTATTATTCATTTAATTAATTGTTGGCTTACCTGTGTACGAAGTCTTAAACATAATTCAAAATGGACTTACTTTAATAAAGATATTTTGTGGGAAGGGTGAAACAAGGAAACATTGAGCTCAAACAAATTATTTACTAATTCTTTTATAATTTTACAATTCATGCTCTACGTGCCCACCTCTATTCTTAACACAGGCGCGCATCCTGTTTCTTAAACCGGTCTTCACGACTCTACTCGTCAACTGAGCCCTCATCTGGTTAACGGCATTAATAATTCTTTGACGCAGTATATCCACCGCAGGTACGGGGTGGCCGTACCAAGGTAAACGATGCTCTTCATATGACCCCATACATAAAAATCCATGGGAGTCAAGTCTGGGCTTCTAGCGGGCCAGGGTATGGGACCGCCTCTTCCGATCCATTTGTTAGGGGATCACTAGGGGATACCATTGCTGTAGACGACCAATCACAACTCTTCAAATCACCACAGTGGTAAACATTGAAATAGCGTTAGTCGGGATTTGAATACTTCAGTGCTTTTTTATCGAATTTACCAAAAGATCCAACACAGATATGCCAACTATTTTATCTTTTTGGATAGCTAAAAACATGTAGATGTTTTTTAAATAATCTGCACCAAAAATGTTTCTGAAATGTTTTTGACAAACCGTCGATTTAAATAAAAGTGTTGTTAATATTTTACATTTAATGTAGATTTAAAGGGCTACCGCTCCAGTAATTAACAGATTTCTGGTACTTTAAATTTTACTTTAAATTAAGTGCCTTATTTTTAACAAAAGAACACCAAAAAATCTTCAAAACGAGACTAAATTAAAAAAATTTTACAAATATTCGACTTCGAATATCTCGAAAAGGATCCACTTTGGACCAGGGTACTATATAGTCAAATTGGCTTCTCATGACTCCTTCTACCACGTCCTAAAATATTCAGGTCTACATACAAGTAACCCTGTATACATTTGGATAGATAATTTGATATCTATAAAACGAATATTATGTTATATTATACAGGGTGGTCAATAAGAAAAAATACAAGTTTATGTTTCTGTTGAAACAATTTTGTTAAAAAAAAATCTAATAATACTATTGGATTCCTCTTAAAAAACTGCAGAAACAAAAAATATTTATAATATGAATGAAACACGTCTACTCCACAAAATTACGCATATAATTCAATTTAACAGCCAGCACCATACATGTTTCGAGGTCATAAATCTCATCATCAAAAATCGTTTAAAAATTATCTGTATTGGACATTATTTGTTGTAGAAATAATGATTTGCAACTTTATGATATTTAAGAAGAAAAAAGAAAAAAAAGAAAAGAAACTTCTTAAATAAAGTTGCAAATCATTATTTCTACAACCGCATGGTGATAATAAAACAGTTATAAAAAATTCCTAATTTCTAAGTATTTTCTTAAAATTAACGCATGAACATGCGTAAAAAAAAAGAAAAAGAAAAAATCATATGTGAATATGAATGTATAATTTCGATGTCATTTTTACATTCTTGTTAAGTATGTTTAATTATGAATTCTTATATAAAAAATCTTTCCACAATGTGACGTGTTGATTTATATAATTAATCAGACAAATAATGTCCAATACGGATAATTTTTAAACTATGAAAAACCACTGATGATGAGGTTTATGACCTCGAAACATGTATGGTGCTGGCTGTTAAATTGAATTATATGCGTAATTTTGTCGACTAGACGTGTTTCATTCATAGCATCTACACTCCTCGTACGAAATGGATTATTTTGCAAAAATATTTATAAATAGAGAAGTTCCGGGAGTGGGTTAAAAATACACAAAATTGCAAATTACCCTGTATATCTTGTGAAAAGTTCAAATGATTTCTTATTCAATATCTTCCTTAAAACACCAGCAGTCCAAAAAACCCGAGGTAGTTACACTTTTTGACCTAATATCAGCAATATCTACACATAACAAGAAAAACGGTAAAGAACATTTTTTGGATTAAAAATGCAATAGCTACATACCTATTAATCTAAGGTAATAACATCAGGTAAAAGCGCATAAATACAGTCAATTTTCCTATTATTTATGATACCGGTGTAATTTTATAAAAATATCTTGCTCGCAAAAATAACTAACAATCAATTACTGTAATAATATCTTATTAAACTGTGGTTTATTCTAATGTCGGTATAGGTATATTATTTTAATTTCCTTTTATTAATTTATCTCAAAACACCTGTAATCATCGTTTTCTAAATTTCACATTATTATGTTCCACATTTTCACTTTTAGCTTTATTTCTTTTATCGCTGTTTTGTACATATAATATCTAAGCAATTGTCTTTAACATATAATGAATGAATAAATAGAATTCTATTAAAAATGCCTAAGGACATTTATTATGTAGAATTTACAGCAGTGACCACAATCAACTCTATAAAATAGGAACTACCGGTGCATTTATACAAATAAATTACAGATCAACACCTTCCATAAATTTTATATTAAGATGGCTTGCTTTTTAATATCCAAAAATCATATTTTGATACAGAATGTTGCAGCTAATCTACTGGAACAAATAAGCGTTTGTTGTTTATTAAATAAAAACTATTAAAATGGAAGAAAATAATTACTCAAATGAAGTTTGAACTTATTTATTATTACGCAATAATAGTAAAGATACACACATAATATCTCAATTTCTGTACACAAAATTGTCAATAAATTTAAAATTATTCGATTCATTTTGTGGAAGAATTTTTTTTTATTAGAATAACATTTAAAATAAACTCCCGTAATATATTTGTGTAAACTTATTAAGCAAATAAAAGAAATTAAAATTGATTATTTCGTGATTTTCTTCTTATATACTATCAAGTTAAGACTTTAAAAATTTAAATTAAGTACCCAAAACAATACATTTTGTGGATTTTGACTATTATTGCGTAATAATTAATAATAATACACTGCTCAAAAAAATTAGAGGAACACTTTTGGATAACCCTGTAATTTTGTGGCTTGCTGTTATTAACAAATGAAAATTATATTTTCATAATGGATTATGAAAATATTCACATTTAGGTTTTACGTCGCGGCAGGCTTAGAGAGCGTCATCGGGCAACGGCATGACAGTTTGTAGTTGTTGAATTCATTATCTGTCAAAATGAGAGATCTTAGCAAGAGAAGTCACTCGTGCTATAGCTTTAGTTGAAATTGGTGTAAAAATCGACAAGTAGGTAGAAATTTTAATCGCAGTATATGTCAGTTATCAAACGTGTGTAACATCGCTATAGAGAGACTGGACGATATAAAAGACAAACCGGATAAGGTCGGAATCGCAAAAGTACACAAATTCAGGACCGATATTTAGTAGTTTCTTCTTTGCGAAAACGAATAGCGACAGCAAAAGACCTTCAAAGTACACTTAGGATGGCTCATCAGGTAACCATTTCTAAGCAGACTCATTTATAAAAACAGGTTACGGGAAGGAGATTTCAAACCAAGAAGGCCGGTACGAAAACCTGTTTTAACTCGACATCACAAAACTATGCGATAAAACTTTGCTCGTGAACATTTGGGATGACAATGGAGGCCAGTACTTTTTACAGACGCATCAAGATTTCATCTCACTCGTTGTGATGACCGATTGCGTATGTATAGACGTCCGAATGAACGATAATCCACTGCTGCTGTACAAGAAGTATCCAGATTTGGAAATGGTCCGATAATGGTCTGAGGTGGAATAAGTTTGGACGCAAAAACCGATCTTCTAGTGATACTGGGAAGTGTTACAGCTGCAAGGTATATGGATATCAGTCTGTTAGATCAGGTTATTTCTGCAGCATATGGTATAGGCCCTGATTTTCTTTTTATGCAAGATAATGCAAGGCCTCATACTGCTGCGATTACTATAGATTTTCTTAACGAGCATGAAATTCTTAAAATGGATTGGCCAGCGATAAGCCCTGACGTCAATCCAATTGAACCCTTGTGGGATATATTGGACAGATGTGTTCAACGTCGTCCAAATCCACCCAAACCCTTCAGCAATTAACAGAAGCCCTAATCGAAGAGTGGGACAGTATATCACAGAAAGACATTCGAAGGCTCGTGAGAAGTATGCCAAGAAGATGCCAAATAGTCATTCGAGCTGCTGAAGGGCACACGCGATACTAAAACACATTGGTTTTCAGATAGCGGAACATTGCCATTTGAAAAATGTTTTCTTTTTATTTTGTTATTGGCACTTTTTTTTAAATGTTGATCTTAGTTTACAAATACAGGATTAGTTGAAAGTTCTATTAATCGGTTTATTACAAGAAAATATGTGTCTTTCAGATACTAAATGGTCATCTGTATATAACTATCACTTAATAAGTTACAGGGGTATACAAAAGTGTTCCTTTAATTTTTTTGAGTAGTGTATTTACTAATTAGTATAGGTTTCATGCATCGTTTTCTATAATTTTGTCACATTACCCATGAATAATAAGCAAGTTCGTTAAAACTTCAATTAAGTAAGTTAATTATTTTTTTCTACGACTGGCACACATCAAAGTGGACAATCAAATATCAGACGAAGTACGAATCAAGAGCGGGGTCCACAAAGGCTGCATTCTTTCACCACTTCTTTTTAACATATACTCAAACAGAATATTTGAAAGAGCGTTAGAGGATGGTACTGAGGGAATTTCAATTAATAGCGCAAACATTAACAATCTTCGCTACGCGCCGACGATACTGTTATAATCGCGAATTCTCGGGAAGGCCTCCAGATTTTACTTAATAAAGTGGCTATCGGGAGTGCAGAATTTGGATTAAACTTTAACACCAAAAAAAACTCAATGGATGGCGATTAGTAAGAACCAAGTTGGAGGAGGTATACTTCAGGTATAGAACCAACAAATCAAACGCGTCCAAACCTGCAAATATCTGGGATGTCAATGCAGGAGATTCGTGCCCGAATTGAACAGGTCAGAACATCATTTGTGAAAATGAGGTCAGTGTTGTACTGCCGAAGTCTATCGCTCTTTGTTCGCACTCGAGTGCTACGTTGTTATGTATTTAGCATTCTTTATGGAATTGAGGCGTGGACTCTGACAGACGCCATGTTCAAAAAGCTAAAGGCTTTCGAAATGTGGACAGATATTAAGAATTTCTTGGATGGACAGAGAATGAAGACGTGCTTAGGAAAATGTCAAAAGATCTCGAGGTCATGTTTACCTACACTTAAAAAGCGAAAGTTAGAATACTTCGGACACATACACAACGACAAGTACGAACTAATCATAGAGGGTAAAATTGAGACTGTCTTGAAATGCCTTTATTATATGTTCAATCATAATTTGAAAATGTAGTACATTTGTAATGCTGTTTTTCATTTCCCACTAGTTGCTGGGTATCTAGTGGTAAATATTTAAAAATGCATGGGTAAATTTCTTGGTAATGACAAAAGTAGCATCGGTTATGAAAAATCACCATTGCATCGCCGACAATACAACTAAACCAAATTGACAGTTATTAATATTAATATATTATTCTAATAGGTAATAAATAAATATTACAAATAATAGAATTCAGAAAGAATATTAGTACCTAGTAGCCAGCAAAATCAGCGGTAATCACATACAAGGAAAATTGTATTTTCTTTAAGCTATTAGAACGGTAAATCTTTTTTAATTATAACGCCTTATTCAGGTCTTTTTATTGTATGCAATTTCTCTTGTTTCGGTTTCTTGCAAATGATTAGAGTAAAAAGTAAGGAAACTACGTAGAGCTAATTCCGTTTACTTAATATGAAAGAAATCGAAGTATCATCAGTTGTTAATAAAAGTAATCTTACTTTTACCTAGAAATTATAATAAAAATAAATTAATGAATTAATAAGGAATCATATAGATTGATTATAAAGATTAAAGTATTTCTATAACTGGATAATACTACACTTTAGTCTTAAAACAGTTAAAAGAAGCAATCAGAGAAAAATGAATAGGAAAATGGGCTTCAATATTATAAGTCCTCCTCCCCATAGTCCAGACCTGGCTGTGATCGATTATTATTTGTTCCCAAAAATAAAAAAAAGATCTCAATGAGAAGAAATTTATGAGCGATGTAGAAATCATGAACGCCGTTTTGACATATTTTTTGTATCTGTAAACAAATTAAGAGATCTGAGAAATTTATTTTTGTTATTTTCTATCCCTACCTCTTAAGGTACGGTTTCCTCGATGCCAGCGATTGTCGCTTATTGTCCGTTTGACTCGACATGACCAGTTTGTTGTATATATTTCTTATTTAAATTAAAAACGATGAAATACTTAATAGGAGTCATAATTATTCGGAAAAAAAACCGAAATTACCATAACGCCATCATGTTCAAAGAACGAGAAAAAAAAAGGTTGTTATAGTCTTTTAGTCAACAGGCACCTGATGAATAGTGATATTAAATTTAGAGAATTCTTTCGACTTAATGTGGCTCAGTTTAGATACCATTTCAATAAGTTTTTCATCGAAAGTAATTTTTTTAACGCGAAATACAACACAGAATCAGAGAAAAAATATTATCGGTTCTTTGACAGAACAATCTATTCTTGATTCATCCCATATAGTGATGAGTGATGAGCCACAATAGACACCCTTGGTGGTCACTTTTTATGTTCTGCAACATAAACGTAGTGTGAATTTAGTTATTAATTTTATAAAATCAAATAGTAAGTTAAAAATTATATTAAAACCTGAAGAAAACTAAAATTGTTGACAAAAATAGAGACTACTAACATAGAGTAAATAAAAACCCATAAAACTTAAAATTCAAGAAACAGACAAGCTGAAAATATTGGAACAACCGCTACTACCCATAATCTGGTACAATAATATTTTCATTTGATATATCGGATACCAAAAATTATTACTTCCTATAATAACCATATAATAACTATTAAAAACCAATTTGCGATTAATAAATTATTATACCTCCTTCTTTATACCTATCAGTTGGCCTAATCTCCCACAAACAAATCTATTAAAACTCCATTAATTTACACTAAACTGCCAGTCCATTGTTAAGCAAAACGGTTCGCATATTTCAAAATGTCTTTCGTATACAATCAACTTTGTTCTATAAAATTTCTCAGATCCTATCGCGTCATTAAATTAATTACGAAAACATTTTGTATAACCGCTAATAACCAAGTACGCCAGTCGATTAAAATAATGCTTTTTTTATCAAATCGGAAACCTAAAATTTTTAAAATAGAATTGCGAGGTAATTGATGTAGGACACGATGCGGTAGCGGTTTCATAATTATTAAAAAATGGAATAGTTAGTAAATTAGACAGATGTGGCTCGTTAAGCAAAGCAGATATGTACCGCCTTTACTAAACTTGTATAATTTTAGCAAAATCGTTGTATTTTAAAACATTTAATAACTTCTAGTTTATATTTTGGAAACAGAAATAAATCGGTTCTTTTAGATTCGCGAATTTGGTTTTGAAGCACGACTATATTGTATTTTTTTGAGCACGCTCAGCTTTTTTGAGCATTCCTTCATTTGTGTGGGCTCCAAAAAAATATATAACTTTTTCAGCACTAATTGTTTATGGAATAGTTTTTGTATGCTAGTGTAAATAATGCCTAAAGTTACATGTATCTTACAAAATGCAAATTCAAAATATTTTATTAGTCTTAAGTCATACAATAAAATTTTGTGCACAGCCTGGTCATCTTAACATATAGGAACTACAATCGAATATAAAATATGTGAAATACAATAAAAAACATAATATATACAATAAAGGACAAACTTTTGACATAAAATAAACATTAAAGTATCTACCTATACTGAAGCAGAAAATTCTTGCACGCTGTAGAACGCGCCATGCGTTAAAAGTTTTTTAAGCGATTTTCTGAAAGCCTTTCGACGTGCTCCATCTAACTCAAGGCCGGATCCACAAAAACACCCAACAACTTTGCCGCCTCTGCCCATAATAAAGTTAAGTTATTACAATTTATATTGAAATTCAGTATATTTCCATATTTATTAAAATGCAAAACAACTGTTTTGCTGTAATTGATAATCAGCTTATTTTTCTGACACCAAAACTGAAATTCCACCATGGTCTCATTGATTTTAAATTTTAGCACTCCTGGATCCCTGTCGTATATAAGTATGGTGGTATCGTCAACGTACATATATGTATAGAACGCCATGAAATATACTGGAAGGATCATTGACATACAGCAGGAAAAGCAGCGGTCCGAGTATACTACCCTGAGGAGTACTTATATCAATGTCTTCGAATTCTGATATGTATGAGTCAATCTTGACCACCAGTATGCAATTTCTGTACACAGAAACACCCTATCCACCACATCAAAGGTACTGGATGGATCAAACAACAGAGCAACAGTATAATATCAGTTAGATCATAAACTTTTTGAACAAACTCGAATGTACATGTCTCCGTTGGAAAACCTGGTCGGAATCCATGCTGATACTCACTTATGATATTACATTTGGTCAGGAATCCAAAAATTCTCTCCAACACTCAATAACAAAATTGGTCTGTAATTTTCGATAGCCTTACGGTCATTTTTTGAACACTGGAACAACGATAGAGTTCTTTAGAGTATGTTAGTTAAATGCTCTTACCTGATCAGTTTTTGTACAACATCAATACGGTCGGCCCCGACAACTGATTTTGGACTACCTACACGAACTTCATCAGTGAGAGCATTACAACTATTATTAACCTCGTCATACCAGCATTTCACAGTACCAAAAGATGTGGTTTTATTGCCGAACACCTAACAAAAGTGAGTATAGCCGAGGCTCAAAAGTTAAATACTTGCCCTGGTATTTTGTAAGTGTAGCAGTTAGGTAATTTAATTCGCTTTCCAACTACCAGGATTGTTTTTAAAGTAAGTACCGTTCGTAACCTTTCAGCGGGCGTGCCCTAAAATTTCTCAAGAGCGGGCGCGTGTCGTAAATTTTACGACATGGCTTTTACGCGAGAGTGATTAAAATTTGAGCTACTTTCGTGTACCTCAGAATAATGGTAATAGAAGAAATGAATGAAATGCGAACAAATCATTAAAAAAAACTTTATTAACCAGATGAAATAAAAATATTTAAAATAACGATTATATTTACGAATCTGATTCGGCATCCCCATTTATGCAGTCTTGACATAAAATCTCAGTTTTTGAGTGTTTCTTGCATGTAAATCGTTTACACCGACTGCATTTCATTGATGCTGATGTTCTCTTCTTTTCAATGACACATGAGTGACAAACACCACGTTTAGGAGGGTTTTCGGTTTCGTTTTTTTTTTTTCTTCAGCAGGACAGTAATTTTCTTTCAAAAAAACTTGGATATCTCGTGGAAGAGTTTTGAGATTCGATCGAGAAACCAAATGTTTTTTCATCAGGCTAAGTGACAAGTTCTTTAGGATTTTATACCTAAACTTACACAGACAGGCGCGTGTCGTAAATAGTACGTTAGGCGGGAAAGGTAGAGAGAACTACAATGTAACACACAAGTCTCAAACCACATAAATCGACCAATTCGTACAGGTGTTCAGAACATACTAACCTACGAATAGAAGAAGGGATATAGAATTTTGACGCCGAATACAGAAAAGAGAGAGAGGGGATACTTTGTATATTTGACGTGAATTTTACGACAGCGCGCCCGCTCGAAGGTTAAAAGAAAACAGAGTCTACTTTCAGTACCAATATTATTTTAATATGAAAGCATACACCTTAAACTATTTTTCAAAATAATTCAGTCAATCTCGAGACACTTGTCATACCGTACAACAATCTTTTGAAATGCTTTCTCGGGGCGGGAAATGCCCACATGTTGAAGCACCTGTCGATGCGATAATGGTAGTGAAGTACCTCGTCGCGTGAATAGTGATTGGATGGGTAGGCGGTGCCTTCGACCGAGTCGGTAGACTTGCCTTTGCCTAGTAGTTATTGACTACATAGTCGTGGCAGATGGCAATCAAGGACCGTGGTTTGGATTCCACGCTAAACTGTAGGTCCACACTTACACTATGACAAGATTCCAATAACACAAGGAAAAAAATGCTTTCTCGAAGAAATCTGCCGCCTGACTAGACAATCATTACAGCACTGTCGTCTGGACAGCGCTCGCGTCGTGTTGTTGTCCTCCCATCAGATGCTTCTTCAAATTTAAGGATAAATGGAAATCACTGAGCGCAAGATCAGAGTTGTATGGTGGATGATCAACTTTTTCCCAGCCCAATGCTCGGATCAGTGTTTGAGTTTGATATGCTGTGTGAGGCCTTGCATTGTCATGAAGCAAAACCCGTGCTCAGCATGCCCACGCCTTTTGTATTGGATTGTTCAGCGCAAATTTCTTAACGTGTCACAATAAGATTATTGTTTGACCGTGAGGAAAAAAATTCAACAAACAAAACACCTTTCCTGCGATTTGTCGAGCAGAAATTGTTTGCCTATACTTCACTGTTGTGGGTGATGTTGAATGGCGCCATTCCATGGATTATTGTATGGATTCTGGACTCACGTAGGCCACCCACGTCTCGTCGCCAGTGACAACTCTGCTCAGCAACTAGTCACCATTTCCGGTTGTACCGCTCTAGAAATGTGGGAGAACTGGCTAAACGATTGTTTTTGTGAACTTCCGTCAGCATTTTCGGACCCCAGCGTGCGCATAACCTTCGGTACTTCAAACTTTCTGACGCAATTTCGTAATTCACACTTCTTGACACTTTAGGAAACTCACATGATAACGCTGATATCGTAAGTCGTTTTTCACTTTTTCATCAATTTTTATGAAACAAATCACCACTAATGAGTGAAGGCGTCCACTACGTTCCTCGTCATGCACATTCGTAAGGCCATCTTTAAAAGCTCTCACCCATTTCCTTACCATCCCATTACTCATAATGCTTTCTCCGTAAACTGCACAAATCTGACGATGAATATCAGCTGCTTTGATGCCTTTAGCATTAAGAAAACATATCACACCGCGTATTTCACAGTCGGCGGCAATTTCGATCGGAGGAGGCATTTTAATCACTCGTAAACAACTTTTAAGACTGTCGAATGGCTCCCGAATGGTGGCTGTGGCTTGCCAATAGCACTGATATACAGCGTGCATGCGCCGATTGCCAACCGCAGCGCTATAACGGCGGAATTCGGTACTTAGTTAATTTAAAAACATGCCTCGTATATTCTAGTATTAAAGTTTTCAAATAGTTTTATATTTTAAAATATTTTGCTCTAGTTTTTCAAAACAGTATTCATACAATGAGTATAATAATATTACCATTGCTATTCCAACACATATGTTGAAGAAAAATAACAGAATAAAGTGCAAACTGCTTAATAAACTGGTTTACTTTACTTGATAATTTAAGTCAAATCGTTTATCTCACTGAAGCGTGAATTGAGATGCCATAAGGTCATTTTCTATTTTAATTTACAGCCTATTCTAACCATAATTTTCATCCAACAAATGCTATTTTATAGTGTATTTTCCATTAGGATTTATTTATAGCACTAGTCATTGAATGAATGAAGGAACTCATTACGTGTAGCCTTATCATTAGTTCCGCAGTCATGGTATATTGACTTACGGTAGTAGTTGGATTTTCAAATGTAACTAGTAATGCTGACCAATTTTTAGGGACAGCTACTAGAAGCTTTGATTTTCAATAGTAAAAAAGGTTAAATTATTTCCGGAAATTTTTTCGAGATCATGAATATTTTAAAAATTATTTTAAGTACTATTATTAACTATCAACTAAAACGAGTTAAAGTTCATGCAAATCTCCTCCGAGGCCAAACAATTATAAAATATGTCATGTGTTTTACATACAGTTAAATATTCAGGTAAGGCGCTAGGTTACTTTTGGTGAGGCTCCTTTGAAGGGAAAAAATTTTAAAATAGTTCCCAAATCGTCACATTTTTCATTAAAGTAAAATCACTAGAAAAGAAAACACATTTGTGTGTTATTCTTATGAAATCTACTCGCTTAAACAACATACCTATTTACAATGCTAGGCTGCCAGACTGTTTTTCAAATTATCGCTATTCTACACCTCATCCTCATTATTCGCGCAATACCGTAATTAATCCGAACTCTATTTACACCCGACACACGTGCAGATGCTGATTTAAACACACAATTAATTTCCCAAAGTTTATTTTATTTTATTTTTGCTAAAATAATTTGGTTATTGAAAAAATTCCATATTATTTTTATTTCATTCAATTGAACTCATTCAAAATCTGGCAACAATCAAGAAAATAGGAGAAATTCGGTGATACCACACTTTATTTGAAGATTTTCACCATAAACATATTCCAGCACATTTTCCTCAATAAATCCACACATTACACAATAGATTTACGCATGGAAACTTATTAGATACTTGATTGTCCAACAAATTGAATTTACTCAACTCCCACAATAATATAACAAATATTAAAACATTATTTTATCTAAAAAAACTACTAATTTATACTTATTTTGATTTTACTACTATTCACATGAACTAAATCTGGCAGAATTGTTTTTAAATGACACATGTTGACACATTTGGCATTCGAATATTGAGTTTTTACCGTCATCACCAGACGGGCTACAATTTCAATAATAATAAAAGAAGTTCAATGACCCCAATATGAACTAAATCTGGCAGAATTGTTTTCAAATGACACAAGTTGAAACATTTGTCATTCGAATATTGATTTTTTACCGTCCTCACAAGACGCGCTAAAATTCCAATAATAATAAAAAAAGTTCAATGGCCCCGTTTGAGCACCAATATGTGCAGACGGGCTACAATTTCAGTAATAATAATAATAAAAGTTCAATAAACTGGGTCATAGAGATGCAAGAAATGTACACATATATTCCAGTCGATCTCAATTCTCTCAAGGTTGAACTATTGTATCGAGGATTGCAACTGAGTCTATCGTTATCTTATGATAAGTGTATCAAATCCACTACACGAAAAAATATTTTTTTTTTGTTCTTATGTTTAGAGTCAAATAAATTTGTACATACTTGAACTTAAATTGTAAAACTGCAAATTATTAAAATAAATTCAAATCACTCGACTGACGAACATTTACAATTATAACAAACAATGACATTTTCATCATCTACTTTGAATTATGTAAAATTAAAAGATATTATTAGACAAAACATTATGATACGCCACTGACGAGCCGCCTCTATCAGATTTTTATAAGTGTTGCCATTTTGGTACGCCGCTGTAAGAGAGAGAATAGTCTGCTTTTGTTGCACGCATTAAATTGTTACAATGTAACAATTATTGATTTTGTTTTTAAAGTATTTTTCAATTTAATGTTTTGTCTATCTGTGCTAAATAGTCTTAGGTAAAAAAAATTATAATAAAATACATGTGTTGGTATGGTGACCTGTCAAAAAACCCCATTTTTATTGGTTTGAAATTACTAGTGTGGAATTTTCACAAAAAACAATATTTTCACCGGATATACATTTTTTTTTTTTGAAATTTTAGACGGAAGTAAGCATTCTTACAAAAAATTGCCTGTCATTATACCACTCTGTAAATCTATCAGGCGATCTACAAGATTATTAAAGAACGGCTCAATTAATTTTAACCAAATTGGGTACAAAAATACCAACGGTTATTTGCTAACGGAAATGGAAAACTTACATAATTTTCTTTGTGCCAATAATAGATTTTAGCCAAAAAACTTAATATACGAAATTAATTTGCCAAATGCATGAATTGCGTAAATGGGAAAAGGAACAATTAAAATCCTGCTGGAGGAATACTCCACCCAGACAGCTTATCCACTTCATGATATTTTTGGGGCAAATGATCAATCTCAACGAGTCACAAAAGCTCTCTTTAATTGTAAGTGAAGAAAATGTAAAGGAACTTAGTACAATTTACAATCCATTATGAGTAAGCAACAAAACAATAATTTTAATTAGTCTTGATTGGATATAATATACATCTGAAGAAGAGGATTACGCCACTGGCATCTAACATTGGCACAAAAACTCGCCTAACCGCAAATTTAAATATATTTTTTACGAAGGAAATATTTAAAAGCTTCATTGTACATCGGAAGGATGTCGACATTACAGTTACAGCAAAAATTTTAATCAAATTATAATTTAAAATTAATCACGGATATTACGCAGTTTAAATATACTATAATCTTATATATAAACATCTTATTGTTTAGATGTATTCCATGGGATAGATTATCTAGTTTAAAGCAATACTTTATTATTTTTCTGACACAGACTGAAAGAGTTATTAATTGGTCAGCATTGAGGAGTCTCTAAGTTTGCAAAAACTTCACGGAAACATAGCGGACGACACCACTGTATTGCGAAGTTGTTCTCAAAACTTCAACTCAAGCCATGGTGAGATAATGACTGCCATATGGGATTGGTGTACTGCCAACGGATTATATTTGAACGTGGACAAGAACCAAGCTATGTGCTTCTCCATGAGGAGTCTGGACAGGCTTGATCACATCGATTCGACTAAATTTCTGGGTGCTATTCTGGATCCTAAATTGTGCAGTTGCACGTACCTTGATAATATGGCTATGAAAATACATAGTATCGTAACTATTTACGTAGTTTGGCCAACTCAGTTTCGCAGAACGTTCTTTTAGCTTCCTAGTCGCTGATTGCCTACGCTATAATAAATTGTATTACTTATGTGACAGAAACTATCCACAAGTACATCCTTAATGAAAATGTGGTTAGATAGAGAGATACGTCGATGATATGTCCGCGGTTTGGTCACATAATCAAAATAAATTAGACAATTGAACTTCTATTAACTCTATAGAACCCACAAATAAATTCACAATTGAAATAAAAGGACATAACAAATTTCCTTTCTTGGATATTTCAGAAAGTAATTAAAAATAATAATTCCTTCAAGACTGAGATATACAGTAGTTTCAAAAAGACGCAGCAATATTTAAGGAGGTGATTTGTCAGGTCATTTTATGAAAAAAAGTTCTAATAAACTAATACGTCCGGAAATACATTGTTTACAAGACACAACGTGTTAAAGTTTTTTTGTAAATATTTTTTTTTTAATTAAGTCAAATAATATCTCCTTACCGATTTCATCGAAATTTGGCAACGTTGTTGCTAGAAATAGGGAGCTTATATGGCACTAAATAGATAAAAATTATTAAGTCCAGTGGCGTTAGGGGGGCAACTTAATAAAAATTATTGACAAAAAAATGTACGCCACTGACTATCTAATTTAGATATTGTGCTGAGATAAAGCAACGAAAACTACAACTTTTTTATTTCTTGTATTTTTTTCGTTTACGAGATAAAAAGAAACCTTTTTCAACATACCAAGAATATTTGCGAATAATTATTTTATTTTTTTCAAACAACAATTTTGGCACACACCTTTTGCATGTGCAACTGTTCAGTCAAAATTTGATGAACGATAAACTTGTTCAAATTTAATGGTTCCGCAGCATTATTACTGTTAAACAACGGTCTTATCTCACAAGTTCGGTTTCCGAAATTGAAGGCCGCCATGAACGGTGTTTCCTGCCTACCAAAAATGATTTTTGCCGGCGAAAAACTTTAGCTCGGGATATAGAATGTTCCCCATAGGCCTGTTTTAATTTTCAAATGTCACACTTGCCGATTCTCCAAGCTAAACACAAAATTTAATGGCACAACGTTGCTCCAAATTGGGTTGTCCCATTTTGCGTGACGCACAACAAAAACACAACTTCAATAATTGCAGTCACGAAAACCACGTCGTTAATAGAATGCGTTGAAACTGGCTCGTACTGATTCACGTGATCTATCATGGACAACAGTGCATCGTTTCCAGATTGCGTGCAGTGTTGCCAGTCTCATTTATTTTATCCCACACCTCGTAGCATGTCTCTTTTTCTTTTATTAAAATTTTTAGGTTGATAATTGCTTAGACCGAAACCGGTTCATTTTTACTGTGATGTTAAAGAATTTGTGGAGTTCACATTGATTGTTTATAATTTATAAAAATATATGCAACACGTCGTGAATCATTAGCAAATTTGCGACAACGTAATGTTTGTCAACGCAATCAAATTAAACTTATATTAAACATCACCGTTGAGTTAATCGATTCTGAAACACTTCTTGTATTTGATAATGGATTATATCAGTGGCGGCTTGTCCTATGAAGCAAAATAATCAGTAAAATTAAAAATATTTAAGTATTTAATTTTATTTTATGGTATAACTATTTTTCTCCATATAAAATTTAATCTATTGTGGCCTCCCTTTTTGATCGCCACGGACTAAGGGGCCACTATAAAATAAGAATGCTGGCTTAACCAGCGGACTGCACAATCACGTCTCCCCAAGGCCAACTGCTGGTTCAAAGGGGCTGCCCCGCTAGCTCGCCGAGAGAGGTCGCAGGTCGAGGAGCTACTTCTATTTAACAGTCGCCACCCATTTTTAGAGCCCAACGAGAAGCCCAACAGCCGAGATCATATAATCATAAAAATGGGAAAATTGCCTAGGGTATCTTACGGGAAGGATAATTGACACTCCACTGTTTCCGTAATAACAATTGTAAATATAATATATAATTAAGTTTGTAAACAAATTTGTAAATTAGAATGTAAATAGATGTGTAAATAAATATGTAGATAGAGGTGTAAATAAATATGTAAATATATGTAAATATAGAGAAGAAGTAATCTAAATATTTAATTCAAAATACTACTAACTAACAAGCCAATATGTGGCCCTAAACTAGCAACAATATACTATAGGAGTCCTGGCTCTCCTTGGCTCTCAGTCGAGCAGATAGGTTTTATACCACAAAAAGAAGAAGCGGTTAACAGGTGATTAACCTAACCTATAATAAAATCTTAATAAAAATCTGTAGATACATGAAAACTAACAAAAAAAACGATGACCAACAGTCCTCTCCAATTCTCTAAACTAGGATATAAAGATATTACGGTGAGTAATTTGATACCGCAACTCACAATAAGTTTAAATAATAAATAGGTATATATAACTGTTACAGGTAAAGAAAAGCCCTATTTCAATAAAAAGGTTAAACCCAGCACCCAAAATACGAACCGATAACGTTATCTCGCCGCTAACAACTTGGTGTCTGGTGGTTACAAGTGATATTACGTATAATCATGTAAATATTAACCTGAATTTATATAATAACAATAAAGAATACACCTATCACAGAAACACCTTGACACAATAAACAGTTCACACCACACTATAAATACTGTTCAATTATACGGGATAGTATATATTTAGAATTAAAATATGTAACTATTAAAATTGACCTGGGAGCCCGGATAGTCGTGGGCTCAATCCAAATCCTACCGCCAGGGTCCTGTTGGTAATCCCTAAATCTGCAATTCTAGGTCGTTATTGGAATTGCCAAACACCATACCACATGGCCAGCACCAACCACACGTAAAACTACGTTGGCTTAAGAAGCCCTCCGCCAAGGGACGTTACACCACTGATGGTTTAGTGTAATCCACAGTTATACATGCAATAAAGCATAAACAAACAGGCCTAAAAAGCGGAATTCAAGGCGTAAGCAAAAGCAAGCTACAAATATTACCAAGCACGACAAATACAAAATGAAACTATAGTATGACCTACCTTGGATGTTGGGTGGCCTTTCAGAGAAGTACCGGGTACTGTTTTTGTTGTAAAGAGGCGTTATTGTCCACAAATTAAATCCAAAATTTGAGTGGAGCACCCACAAGACTACTATAAGAGTGCCTCCACTATATATTTGCAGCACTTCACAAATAACGCTCTTTACCTGTCCAAATCCCGCAACAAAATGGCTCTTGAAAACCGACGACAGGCCGGGCATGAAGTGTTACCATCCTTATGGAAAACATGCATTTTACAGTACAGTCCGGTATATTTGGAAAACCAATAGAAGTTGGTACAATTGATTTTGGAAGACGTTTGTTATGACAGACCGACAGAAGGTACCTACTCAAACTGATAGGCCTCATAATAACACAAACGTAAACAATGAAGCGATGTTTAAATGATGAAATTGGCCAAATCCTCACCAGTTAAATGTATTAAGGGTAAGATTCCGATGGAAAATCGTTTCATTAATTTTATATTGCCGGTATTTTGCGTTTAAAAATGATGTTACTGATATTCAAAACATAACCCTGAATCCCTATAATTTTTAGGTAAACAAAGCCAATACCCACAAAGGGCTTAGTGCTAAACTCAAGCTTGCAGCGTTAACAAGCAGGAAATAAGCAGTATATGTATTATGAGAAACAGTGGGGTGTCTATCTCGCAAGTAAACCGACACAATAAGGTCAGCTACCGCGAGTGTTTTGCTTTTGTTCTAAAGGTAAGGTAAGTCTAAGTGATTCAATATTATCGGCGAGTTGCAAATTTAATCGATAAGGTCCGAAACAGTTTGGGCGGCATTTTCAACCCGTAACAACTCCACCCTACCAAAAAGGAAAAAAAAAAAAAAAATAAGGAATGAACAGGGGAAGAGACTACTCGTCATCAGGGGGGTGAGCCTTTAGGTCTTTGATATGCCACACTCCAACGCTCCTACCGTTGTCGTCGATCAACTCGTACGACCATGGGGACAAAACTCTCTTAACCGTGAAAGGACCGCGATACTTGGGAGCCAGTTTGGATGAAAAATAACGGGAAGCATCAGAGAGGACCATATTACGTTTCCACACTCTCTGGTGCACAGCAAATGTATCCGCACGACGGCGCAAGTCATACCTAGCTTTAGATTTCTGAAAAGCCTCATATAGGCGACGCTGTACATCCTTAAAGACCTGGGCCAGTGCCTCCGAAGACTGTTGAACAGTCGACTGGCTAGGCTGTTGTTTCGACAGCTCTTCAACGGATTTACCATCAATCAGCACCTCTCGACCAAATGTAACGAAGTTAGGAGTCAGTCCTGTGGCCTCATGTCGGGCAGAACGCACCGCAAACGCGACCCTCGACAAATAAGTGTCCCACTTTCTGTGGTCACCCTTGACATAAGATGCCAGCATGGTTTTCACGACTCGATGGACGCGCTCAACGGGATTGGCCTGGGGGTGGTAGCTAGCATTAAATTTTATTTGTATATTATATTCGGACATCTTAGACTTAAATTCCCGACCTGAAAATTGCTTGCCATTGTCGACAATAACCCTACTAGGGGCCCCAAAGACCAAAATCACGTGGTCCTCCAACAGCCGAATGATAGTAGAAGCCACAGCCCTCCTCATAGGAAACAGCAGTACGAACTTGCTGAAAGCGTCACAAACCGAAAGGATGTATGAGTGGCCTGACGAGGAACGAACCATCGGACCCACAACGTCGATCGAAATGAGCTCCCATGGACGGGAAGCAGTGGGTTGAGCGCTCAACATCCGTCCAGCCGGAGCCTGGTTTGGAGACTTGGTTGCAAGGCAAGTATTACACCTCTGAACATAACGCGCCACGTCCGTCCGCATCTTGGGCCAATAAAACCGTTCGGAAATACGCGCGCATGTCTTGTACACACCGAGGTGTCCACAGGTTGGGGGATCATGATTCGCTTGAATAACCTGCGCACGCTCCTCCTTCGGCAAAACGCGGAGCCACTCCACCCGACCACCATCCAATTCCGGGTAGGTTAATTTTACGCGCTTATATAGTTGGTCGCCATCCAGGCGCCACAGAGGATACTTCCGAGGTTGAGTGGTAACCCTTTCACACATTTTGAGATACCAGGGATCAGTACAATTGACCGGCACATTCACGGTAACAGTCTCGACAACAGGGACACTACGCGATAGAGCATCCGGCACAACGTTGTCAACTCCCTTGCGGTGAATAATCTCGAAGTCATAGGATGTAAGACGAAGACACCACCGGGCGATCCGCCCTACAGGATCCCGGATATTAAAAAGCCACTTCAGACTATAGTGGTCCGTGACCACTGTGAAACGTGTGCCTTCGATATAGGGTCGTAATTTTTCCACCGCAAATAAGACAGCCAGACACTCCTTCTCTGTAGTTGTGTACTTGCGCTCGTTTTTAGTGAGAGAACGTGAGAGGAAACAAATCACCTTTTCTTGGCCATCCTGAACCTGAGTCAAGACAGCGCCGAGACCAAAGTCAGATGCATCGGTTTGGACAACAAAGGGAAGTTCGAAGTTCGGGCACGTCAAAACCGGCGCTGAAATAAGGAATTCCTTGACAGTGTTAAATCCTCTAGTACATGCATCATCCCAGTGGAAAGGGCGATTTTTCTTCGTGAGCGCAGTGATGGGGGACACTAAGCTAGAGAAGTTGGGTATGAATCTTCGGTACCATGAAGCTAAGCCCACGAAACGTCGCACCTCTGAAACGGTCCTGGGAACGGGAATTCTTACTATGGCCTCGACCTTCTCGGGATCCACCATTAAGCCATTTTTATTTACGACATAGCCCAGATATCTCAACTCCGGCTTCCCAAAGTGACATTTGTCCCGATTCAACGTAAGTCCCGCATCTAACAAACGCTGTGTCACCTTGGATAAAACTTCCATATGTGTCTCGAAAGTTGGGGTACAAATTATGATGTCGTCCAGGTAGGCGAATACATAGGGCTCGAGGTCAACACCAATCACCCGATCAATAAGTCTCTGCCACGTAGCAGGCGCGTTATGAAGACCAAAAGGCATCCGCTTGAATTGAAATAAGCCCCGCGTCGGTACAGTGAACGCTGAGTAAGGTCGAGACTCCTCACTCAACAGAAGCTGATGATAAGCAGACTTAATATCAAGGGATGAGAGGTATTTAGCGTCGCGAAGCTTATCGAGTATAGCACTGACGTATGGCAAAGGATAGGCATCCTTTTCACTAACAGAGTTCAGCTTTTTATAGTTGACACAGAAACGGTAAGATCCATCCGGCTTTGGCACCATAACTATAGGAGAAGACCAAGGGGAAATGGACGGCTCGACAATGCCACCCTTCAGCATACCATCCAATTCCTCGTTAACATGACGCTGTAGTGCAGGCGAGATAGGGTAGTATCGTTGCTTTATAGGTGGTTGTTTCGGGTCTACACGGATAATATGTTCTACTAATTTACAACAACCTAATGTAGATCCCATACGACTGAAGAGATCCTCGACAAACTGGCCCAGCATGACACGCTGTGGCTCTGAAAGGGCCTGAAAATCTTGAATTCCCATGACCTCACACTGCGCCATACCATCTTTACCCCGAAACGACCAGACGCCAGCGTTGAGGTTAGGCACTACCCCCATTTTCATCCAAAAATCCACGCCAAGAATTAATTTATGAGGCAACTCTGGCACAACCAGCACCTCCAACACCCGAATTTGATCCTCCAGTCGAATCGGTAACATGACAGTACCCAAGACTGAGCATGCCTCCCCGTTCGCAACAACGCAATTCTCACTACCAAATATTTTATTAAGATGACAGACCCTCCGGAGCATCTCCCATCCAGGGGCTCCCAAAACTGTCCTCGAAGCTCCACTGTCGAGCAGGCCTAACCTCGGAATCTCAACCACGGACACGTTTAGATAAGGTCTCTGGTCGTTCTCCGCATGAGCAAGGACATAATCCAACAGCAGTTTGTGTGAGTTAAAGGTATCTGGAACCGCTATGCTAGTGCGATGCGAGCCATCCATGCGGCTCACTGGTGACCCGCTCGAACATTTTTTGAACAGCTGGGGCACGAAAATCTAGTCACGTTAGGTTTACCGCATTTAAAACAAAATAGATTCTTCGGTTCTGTACACCGATTATGACGATGCCCAGGCTTCCTGCAGTTCCAACAAACCGGTGGGGCTCGAGGCATAACGCCCGAAGCCATAGGGGCATCCCGCTCCAAGGTCACAGCCGAAACAGCCACGTTAGGCGGTCTTCGATAGGCCAAGTCAGGCTCAACCAATCCACGAGATTGTGTGGGCGGAGCAGAGTACCGCTGGACATAAACCTCCGTCTCCTCGACGCAGCGGGCGAGATTTATCAGCTGATCCAGGGAATATAGTCTATTTGGAGGAAGGCCTCTTTGAATATGGGGGAGCATATTATGACGAATCATTTCCACTCTAGTCTCCTCTCGAGGTTTCACATTCAACAGATCAAACATGCCCTCCATAACGGAAACGTAATTTATAACCGTTTCTTGAGCTCCCTGCGTTCGCTTACGTATCTCATCCTGAAGGCGCTCCGCGTATCCGTACGGTTGGAAAGACTGTCTAAGTTGGTACACGAAATCATCCCAGCAAGAAAAAGAGTCCTTCCTAGAGCGGTACCACGTCAAAGCATATCCCGACAATAACTCCGGCAACGCTAATAACAATTGAGGCTTGGTAACCCCACGTGAACATCTCAGTTCCTCAACCCTAACCAAAAAGGCATTGACACTTGACACCCCGTCATAACTAAGGTTCCACCTACTAACATCCACTCTCGGAGTGCCTTCCTCGAAAGCTTGGCTTCGCGATGGATAATAACGAGGCACATTCTGGAGACCAGCATCTCGAGACTCTAACAAGCGATTTGCGTATTCACTAGTAAACTGGTGTCCATCCGCTAAGCCTGGAGCTCTAAACGAACTCGGACGAACATCAGGGTCATCGCGAAATCTCACCAACTCCGGTCTAACACGGGACTGAAATACATCGCTCACACGTCCAGGGTCTTTTGTGCTATTATACCAGTCACGGAAAGGATCTGTATTTCCAAAAGCGCGGGGGGCATCTCGCGACCCTATCTCTCTATTTCGCGCCTCCAATGACTCACGATTAACAGTATTATCCCGAGAACGCTCAACCTGCACATTCACCTCCGATCGTAACGGTTCCCGAGGCAACCCACGATGATCAGACTGATTTTGCTGGATACCTGTGCTCGCATTCGTGACCACAACCCTCGAATCCTGGGGAATCCCAAGGACACGTGATCCCGCCCCACCAACAGCAGCGGCAATCTCTCCATCCACAGGATCAATGGCTCTTTCTTCCAAAACGGGGTTTGGTAAATCTAAAAGGGACAGTCGGCTCCGATTCAGTTCATCTCCATCGTCTCGGTCAACCCGTCGCACCGACGAATTGTTGCTTCTATCCACACCCTCTAGGGCTAACTGCAAGTCAGCAACCAAACGACGGCCAATAGTGATCAGATCCGTCTTACGATCAATTATCTGTTGTTCTTCACTTCTTACGCGACCCAGCCTCAAGTTAACGTGCAACACTCTTGAATAAATTCGCTTAAACTCGTTGTCTCTATTCTCAAAATCGAATTTACCGACCTGATCATCCAACTCCTGTAATTTCCGCTCACAAAGATCCAGTTCCTCAAGGGTCTTAAAATTCGTAACGGCCGGTGGTGGTATACTTTGTTCCTTCTCGCGGCGTAAAGCAGCTCTCAAAATGTCGCGATTCTCCGCCACGGTCCTACCTCTAAGTAAACCCCTAATATCCAACTCGTAACTCAGCTCGTCAGCAAGCAATCTGTTCACTTCCATTTCAGTTTCAAATTATATGAGCAATATATATTACAAGACAATTCAATTAAAAATTACTTAACATAAGTACCTACACCTAAACGCTTAAATTTCACGCCCCTCTCTCCTGATAGGTGGGAATAAAACACGGACAAAACCCCACCCTACCAAAAGGAAAAGAGAAAAAAAACTGCGCAAGCGCAACAACACTAAAAAGACCTGAAAGATTCAAAAAAACACGGAGACTAACAATAATGCACCTAACCGGCACAAAACAATGAATATCAATTTATGTTGGCAAATCTTTCGGAACACCCTGTATACTGAAATAGACAATATAAATCAAAAAAAAAAAAAAAAAAAAACACGTTGTGGCGCCAAATTTGTGGCCTCCCTTTTTGATCGCCACGGACTAAGGGGCCACTATAAAATAAGAATGCTGGCTTAACCAGCGGACTGCACAATCACGTCTCCCCAAGGCCAACTGCTGGTTCAAAGGGGCTGCCCCGCTAGCTCGCCGAGAGAGGTCGCAGGTCGAGGAGCTACTTCTATTTAACAGTCGCCACCCATTTTTAGAGCCCAACGAGAAGCCCAACAGCCGAGATCATATAATCATAAAAATGGGAAAATTGCCTAGGGTATCTTACGGGAAGGATAATTGACACTCCACTGTTTCCGTAATAACAATTGTAAATATAATATATAATTAAGTTTGTAAACAAATTTGTAAATTAGAATGTAAATAGATGTGTAAATAAATATGTAGATAGAGGTGTAAATAAATATGTAAATATATGTAAATATAGAGAAGAAGTAATCTAAATATTTAATTCAAAATACTACTAACTAACAAGCCAATATGTGGCCCTAAACTAGCAACAATATACTATAGGAGTCCTGGCTCTCCTTGGCTCTCAGTCGAGCAGATAGGTTTTATACCACAAAAAGAAGAAGCGGTTAACAGGTGATTAACCTAACCTATAATAAAATCTTAATAAAAATCTGTAGATACATGAAAACTAACAAAAAAAACGATGACCAACAGTCCTCTCCAATTCTCTAAACTAGGATATAAAGATATTACGGTGAGTAATTTGATACCGCAACTCACAATAAGTTTAAATAATAAATAGGTATATATAACTGTTACAGGTAAAGAAAAGCCCTATTTCAATAAAAAGGTTAAACCCAGCACCCAAAATACGAACCGATAACGTTATCTCGCCGCTAACAACTTGGTGTCTGGTGGTTACAAGTGATATTACGTATAATCATGTAAATATTAACCTGAATTTATATAATAACAATAAAGAATACACCTATCACAGAAACACCTTGACACAATAAACAGTTCACACCACACTATAAATACTGTTCAATTATACGGGATAGTATATATTTAGAATTAAAATATGTAACTATTAAAATTGACCTGGGAGCCCGGATAGTCGTGGGCTCAATCCAAATCCTACCGCCAGGGTCCTGTTGGTAATCCCTAAATCTGCAATTCTAGGTCGTTATTGGAATTGCCAAACACCATACCACATGGCCAGCACCAACCACACGTAAAACTACGTTGGCTTAAGAAGCCCTCCGCCAAGGGACGTTACACCACTGATGGTTTAGTGTAATCCACAGTTATACATGCAATAAAGCATAAACAAACAGGCCTAAAAAGCGGAATTCAAGGCGTAAGCAAAAGCAAGCTACAAATATTACCAAGCACGACAAATACAAAATGAAACTATAGTATGACCTACCTTGGATGTTGGGTGGCCTTTCAGAGAAGTACCGGGTACTGTTTTTGTTGTAAAGAGGCGTTATTGTCCACAAATTAAATCCAAAATTTGAGTGGAGCACCCACAAGACTACTATAAGAGTGCCTCCACTATATATTTGCAGCACTTCACAAATAACGCTCTTTACCTGTCCAAATCCCGCAACAAAATGGCTCTTGAAAACCGACGACAGGCCGGGCATGAAGTGTTACCATCCTTATGGAAAACATGCATTTTACAGTACAGTCCGGTATATTTGGAAAACCAATAGAAGTTGGTACAATTGATTTTGGAAGACGTTTGTTATGACAGACCGACAGAAGGTACCTACTCAAACTGATAGGCCTCATAATAACACAAACGTAAACAATGAAGCGATGTTTAAATGATGAAATTGGCCAAATCCTCACCAGTTAAATGTATTAAGGGTAAGATTCCGATGGAAAATCGTTTCATTAATTTTATATTGCCGGTATTTTGCGTTTAAAAATGATGTTACTGATATTCAAAACATAACCCTGAATCCCTATAATTTTTAGGTAAACAAAGCCAATACCCACAAAGGGCTTAGTGCTAAACTCAAGCTTGCAGCGTTAACAAGCAGGAAATAAGCAGTATATGTATTATGAGAAACAGTGGGGTGTCTATCTCGCAAGTAAACCGACACAATAAGGTCAGCTACCGCGAGTGTTTTGCTTTTGTTCTAAAGGTAAGGTAAGTCTAAGTGATTCAATATTATCGGCGAGTTGCAAATTTAATCGATAAGGTCCGAAACAGTTTGGGCGGCATTTTCAACCCGTAACACTATAAATTAATGTATACTTAATTTTCAACTTGTGTTACCATAAAACTGTAATTTTGAATTTCGTCTTCATCTGAAGCAAACTTTATCTTATACACCTATTTAACGTACTTAATTTACATACCTATAGGTATTTCCCTCTTTTTTTGTTCGTGTAATAATAGTAAAACATTATTTAGTTCGGTCTCTCTCTTCCCTGTGTACGGCAGTTGACACCCTTGCCAGTGCTTCTGTCCTCTGACAATAGCCTATTTATTTATCACACAAGTTCTTATGCAGATGAAGCGCGCCTCAAAGCATTTTCATTTATAATGCAGCAACAATGGGCAACAATGACATCTGGCATCTACCCACTATACAACCACCTATCGCTGTTCGTATAAACATAGTTGCCACCGTTTAATTGTACTAAGCATAGCATACGAATCTAGCCATTAAAAAAACACTATAAGAAGCACGCTTCATATAGATGCAGCAGAGATTTAATGAAAAATAAGGTTATATGACAACGCTTGGCGAGTATCTATAATTATTATTCTATGCCTATATGTCGATTATTATTTTGATTATATCTATCTCTAACACACAGTCGCAAATTTCTAGTGCTATTCTAAATGCTAATATTATTGTTATTTTCTTTTCGGGAATCTTAAGTTTTGATTTTTGATATTTTGAATACAAATTAGTCTTTCTATTTAGGTTACCTACATAGGTATTTAATTTAAGTTTTAAAATCTAAAAAAGTAGTGAACAAATTAAAATATATATATACGCACGGTTATTAATTAGTCGGTACCTACCTATTTTTATCAAAAATAAATCGGTAGTTACCGTAAAATATTGTTTTTTTAATAATATAATATATTATAATATCTCATACTTTAATATGGAAGAAGCAAGTGTAAGTAGTACACATCAGTAGCGTAAATTATATTTACGCTGACATCAGGTAAGCGCAGTTATGAAAAATGATTTTTAATCAACACTCCTTTTAAGAGCAGAAAAATTTAGTTAAAAATATACAGATACAGATTTAAATAAATGTTTGATAAATATAAATAAAGGCAAATGCATAAAAGCAGAGCTTTAATAATACCTGACGTATTATCATTTGCTAACAGGTAGCATAAAAGTAATTTGATTAACAGTTTCATAAAATGTGTTTTATTTACTATTATTATGAAGTAGGTAAATATATTCTAGATATCAATTACACTTTAATTAAGGTTTATAAGAAAACAATACTTAGGTGAGGTACCTACTTATAAACATAACCTATATTTTATGCAGTTGACGAAGTAGGGATATCCCTATTAATTTTAGCTACCTATTAAATATATGACATTATTTTATGTTATGCTTCACCACATTAAACTGCCACAAGCCGGCACTGGATTATGTTTAAAAAAAAATCTACAAATTGACCCGTAAATTTTGCATATCTAGGCCCCCTTAAAATTTTGTCATACCTTTCATGACAGATGGAACCTGTAGTCTCAAAACATGTATAATGGTTCATATTTCTTGATCATTCCATTTATTAGGGAATCTTCATCAATCATTGATTTTATTAAATCTATTTTTGTGGAGATTCACTTTTATTTAATCCACTATATTAAATTTTAATTAATTAGTTAGAACTTGTATAATAATTATTCTAAACGATATATGAAAAACTTCATTCCTTGAATATTTTGTTGCTTCTTTAATGATGTTAATAATTAAGTAGCTGGTTTGTTTTAGACATTTCAATTTTGTACATTGGAATAGTGAAAAATGTGTACAAAAGAGTAGCAATTACTCTCATGCTGCTAAACTGCTATAAAATGATAGAAACATAAATCTAAGACGTTTTGAATTTTGCGTAAGCGCCTGGCAGTAAGATTATTAATTTATTTTATAAGCTGGTACTATTGTATTGAAAGTGAAGAAGTTACCCGAAAAATAAAAGAAACTATTATAAGAGACCATTGTTGCGGAACTGCTAGTAATTTGCTTAATTTTACCGTAGAGTCAAGTCATTGCCTTCTATCAAAGAAATTAATGAATCTCTAGCACGCACATTTTATTTACGTTAGAAACACTCAAGCATTTCAAATCAGTAGTTCCAGCCAACAAAATTAACACATAAAGAAGTATTATAGCGCTAGATCTTTGGTCTGTATATGTAAAATAATTAAATATTAATATAGAGAAAAATACTTTTCATAAGGTACGTATGAATAAAACATAATTATGAACTACATAATTGCATGAATTAAAATCAGGAGTAGGCCTTTTCGTTTTACGTAAGAACAATATTTCCTAGTATAATAAATCGGTACATTTGTGTATTCTTAAATTTCCGTAATCCCAGTACCCGAGAATTTCGGATAATGAGGAAACTATTTGAAATAATTTGACTTACCCCCGAGTTTTAACAAAAATGAAACGCGAGCAAAATGTACTAATATCATTACAAATTTCAAGAACTCTCTCAGGGTTAGGAGGAATAATGATATGTTTTCTAAATATTATGACTCCACCAGTAAATTCCTTAAAAATAATGATGACATCATAGTTGTCCGGTCAGACAAGGGAAATTCCACAGTGATTATGAACAGGGATGACTATTGCCTTAAGATGTCTACTTTGGTTAATGATACTAATACGTACGCCTCTTTGGCCAAAGATATGACAACAACTTATGAGAATAGGGTGAACAAATTGGTAAAGGGTTTGTATGAGAGTTGTTACATTAGTGAATCAACATATAAACAACTAGTAACAAAAAACTCTTTACCCCCTAAAATATATGGCTTACCAAAAACACATAAAACCAATTTCCCACTTAGACCAATAGTTTCGTGTATACAGTCTCCATTGTACAAGATTTCGCAATTTATGAACAGCATTCTGACTAACATTAGTGATAAATTTACGTATTCAGTAAAGAATTCCTTTGAATTTGTTAGCAAGATCAGATCCTGTCAAATTCCGGAGGATTATGTGTTGATATCCCTGGATGTAGATTCGCTTTTCACTAATATTTCTAAAGATATTGTATTGCGGACCATTGATAGATATTGGACGGACATTAATAGGTTCACTGATATAGATAAAACTAAATTTGAAAACATCATTGCTTTCATCTTTGACCACAGTTATTTTTCATTTGATGACAAATTCTATTCACAAACGTTTGGTAGTGCAATGGGTAACCCTTTGTCTCCCATATTGGCGAATTTATGAATGCATGAACTTCTAAGTAGTGTGATTCCGAGCCTACCGTTCAACTTACCTTTTCTATTTATTTATGTTGATGATATCATCACTTGTATTCCTAAACATCAAGAAACAATAACCTTACAACATTTCAATAGTTACAATAATAATCTACAATTCACTTTTGAAATGGAAAAAAACAATTCGATCCCTTTCTTGGATGCTTTAGTTATTAAAGACACTACTAACCTACTCATAACTGATTGGTACCGAAAGTCGACTTCATCGACCAAGATTCTTAACTTCAAATCTACCCACCCTTTGCATCAGAAGATAGCTGTTATTAAATCTTTCAAAAATAGAATTCTCAGCTTGTCCCACCCTAAATTTCATGAAAAGAATTTTAATGAAATTATAAAGATCGCGTCTGAAAATGGCTACCCAAAAAACATTGTTAATTTTATTTTACATAATAATCATGACCGACATCCGGAAAACTTGTCGGATGCCAAACACAAGAAATACCTGAAAATCCCCCAAGTAAGTGGACTTAGCAATAAATTGGTCAAATGCTTACAGACCCCTAATTCTAATATCGTAACGTATTCAAAGAAAAAAGTACAGAATTTGTTCACAGGCTTGAAGGATAGGAACCCTAGACAGAGTATTTCTGAAGTAGTATACTCCATACCGTGTAAGGATTGTGAAAAGATTTACATTGGTATGACAAAGAATAGATTACATCAAAGACTTAAACAACACGCTAATGATTGCCGCCCAGAAAAGCTAGACTCAAGTACCAAAACAGCCCTGTCAAACCACCACTTCGAAACAAATCACTGTTTCGACTTTGATAACACAAGCATTTTGGACCGCGAGACTAATTATAAAAAGAGGGCATTATCAGAGATGCTCCACATCAACACATTTAAAGAAAAATCGGTCAATTTTAGAACTGACACAATGAACCTAAGCATCATTTACTCTGCTCTACTCACAAATTAAAATGTTAAAATTGAATACTATTAACAGATCAGGGAAGTTGTGTTGGGAAGAAGCACTGTGATTGCTTGCTTGCTGTTCATTTGAGTTTGTGAATGAATGGTAATATAAAATAATGTACACTGAAATTTGACCTGACTGTAGACAAGTATAATCCGAGATAGGATATATTTATGTTTTTTAGCTGTAATTTTTTTTTTTTTTATAAGGCTACTTAAATTAAGAACAACGACGATGTATATCATTAAGAATTTTCTACCACTGAAATGTGATAAAGTTATTTATTTATTCGTATTGTGTTGATCAAGTTATTTGTTATGTGTATACAATTAGGTTGAAAATGACTTTATTGTTTTATATAATATGAACGAATAGACAAGGTATTACTTTGTAATTTTCTTGTACGCTTTTGTTGTCATGGTATTTTGTTTTAGCCCTGAAGAAGTTTATGTATAATAAACGAAACGTTTGCTAAAGTTTAGACTTTTAATTTGAAAAAATAGTCCATTCTTAAGTGGAGTTGTAATTTTAATGTTTAAATGAAAGTCGAATCTCCACAAAATAAATTTAATAGAAACTATCGGCCATACATGTTTCCGGACTAGACCAGTCCCATCATCAGTGGCATGTCAACAATCGAACAAACACAACACTAAGACGTACAATGTTTTATTATATTTCTATTGAAGCCATTTTATGGAAAAATATTTGAATTATAAAAAAATTTTTTAATTAAAATTACAGTTACATATTTGGTCTAATTTTTTTAATTTTCTTCTATATATCATACTTTTCTTTTGACTTTTGTTTATTTTTGTCCTATACCGACAATTCATGTTTCGAGAAAATTTGACATAATGCCTAGTAATTGGCAGGTAATACTCTTTCGTAATATCTACGCTTCAATATCCATCTATAACTTGGTCACCGATATACAATGTTTATATCGCTAAGGTTGAACATGTACAACGAAAATTTTACAAAATATATTGCTTTCAAGATTGATGGTCAATTTCCACCGCTACTGCGATTTGTCTTGTAGTCACTTTTGAAACGCCGAATTTTTGCTTCGCAAATGTCTTGTTTAAGCTAATTAATACCAATATTGATCGTCTCCATTTATTACAACAGATAAATTTTCACGTTCCGAGCTTTTACTCCAGAGATCCCAAACTTTTTAAGATTCCCCAGATTTGTACTAATTACGAGTCCAGAGCACCCGTACGTCCCGCCTGCTGTTATTGCCATTCTTTGGGCATGAATAATATAAACCCATTTAATGTGAAGGCTAGCAAGGTTAAGGAGGGTTTATCGCGACATGTACAGACTAAAGATTTTTTATGAATTTGAGCTTCCACATGAATTCAAAACATGGATACGGAATTTGTATGGATTAGGTTTGTGTATATGTTTTGTTTATCTTTTTTTATTTTTACTATTATTATTTTGTTATTAAGTAAATATCTAGGATTATTTTTGCATTGTTTTGTCTAGTACTTAATCGGATTCTGCCTAATAGACAATAAAGTGTATTTATTTATTTATCAAATACCTATAAGCACAAAATATGCTTTAAAGTCAAAATTCCAAACATTTTTTTTGTTAATTCTATCACAACAAAGATGTATTAATTGTACTGGAATTCTGATTATCTACACATAATTTATATTCTGATTATTTACGGTACCTACCTAATTCTTTTATTTGAAGTCATCAATCTTGCCTTTTCCAAATTATAATTCAGCAAAATAAACAAGAATAACTCTCGGCAACTTTTATCACATATTTTTAATTATAATAAACGCAAATACACACACAAATATAGGCATGTAATTAACAAATCAATTTACGCGCGATAGTAGTAAAAGGCTTCCGAGAAATGAACACCTTGCACTTCCCGAAGAAGAGCATAAAAACAACTGACAAACCGAACAAACTCACGTTTCTTTCACGGCACACCAAGACATTGCACCGCTACCATTAACAAACGGTGGCCTTTAAATTGCAGTGGTACCAAAACAAACACTAATTTTAAACTAATACGAATAAATGGAAATTTTATTACTACCTATTCTTTGGTTTAGTATTGCATTTTAGTTAAGTATTCAGGCTTCTTCTATTATAATTTACTTCCAAGGATATAAGGGTTTGTCAGACTGAGAGAATGAGAGAAGAATGAATTAAAAAAGTTTCTAATTGACAACACATTCTATACTTTGGGCAAAGATTAATGTTGTGTACATTAATCTTTGCTTTGGGAAAGTATTGTGAACGCGTTAAAAAAATTTAGATATAGACGGATATAACCATTTTGAAGTTCCCTGAGACGATTCAGACAATTTCCAAATGAAAGTCTGTGTGTCTGTCTGTCTATGTGTCTATAGGTATTCTTGCTAGATACATAGAACAAATAATCGAAAGCAACCGGTTGTTAAAAAGCATTTGTTGAGACAACAATTATCTTATTTGTTAATATTACGAGTACATAAAAATCCAGTATTATTCTTGTTGATATAACTAACTCTGATTTTTTCCTGAAGTAATCCATTTAGCGAGGACTGAGTGATATTGATTTGAATAAAACAGTAGGTACATAGGTCCAACTTATTAAATTAATAAAGTCGTTTATTCTGAATGTAGGTTTGTGACATATTTACAGTAGATATATGCATACATAATATAGAGGATTATTTAGTGCTTAATATACAGGGTGTCCGGAAATTACGTGTACAACGGAATACTACTACAAATTCCTTGGCCGAAAATATGATTTAGCTCAACAACAACTTATCTATATATAAAATTGCTTGGTTTGGGCGCTAGAGGGTTTTTAAATTGAATATTTGTTTTACGTTGTTTCAAATAAATCGAAAACTATTTGATAGATTTTACTCATTTTATAGATACTTACACGTTTTTACCAATAGACTACAGTTTTTTTTATTGAAAGAACACCAATTTCAAAAATTCCAGGGTGTTTAAAAGCTTAGTCATAATAAATATCTACCCATATATTTTTAACCCTCGTATAAACAAAACCAGTATTTCTCTGTGAATAGCTATCAACTCTCTTACAAAATTTTAGTTTGTGAAACAGTTTAGTGTAAATACTGACGCACTGCTAACGAAAAATGTGGCGGAGCACCGTCGTGCATAAACGTGCAGATCAGTCAGGAATCTGCCAATTTTGCCATCGAAAAAATCTAGTTCTTTATGTAAATTAAATATATTCGTCAACTTACAAGCTCTAGTCAATGGCGCACGTCCCTCATGGTTGGTTCGAAGATACGACACTTCGAATATATAATTGTTGCGGGCATAGTATTGCGAAATATGAAATTTTATTTGACTCAGGAGCTGGGGACAGTCAATTAGAAAATGTATTAATTTAAAAAGCAATGCCTGATAGGCGCAGATCCTGCGCACAGACAGTGGTTGAACGTCATAACCGCGCAACAATAGTGCATTATCATATCCCCTTATAGGGTAATGTTCATGATCCTTGAAATATACGTACTTAAAAAATTTTCTTTGGACACGTTCGATCCTGTCCTCATCAACCCGGTGTATTGGTGACCATATGACAGACACATATTCTAATTTTGACCTGATCAGGGAAAAATACATCTTTAAGCAACTAATGTTGTGAAAATTTGTTGTTGTTCTGATAACAAAGCCCAGAGACCGAAATGCACCTTTAATAAGGGCATCTATATGTTGATTGAAAGTTAACTTACTATCAATCAGGACGCCAAGGTCCCTAATGGTAGAAGATAATCCTAGCACAGAGCCGTTAAGAATGTAATTAAAACGAATAGGAAACTGACTCTTCGAAAATCAACCTACATCTTGACAAATTTAGTGGTAATTTGTTGGTTCTGCACCATCTCTCAACCATTGCTAGGTCAGCCTGCAGTTGCAGACAATCTGCATTACTTTCGATTATCCTGTATAATTTAAAATCGTCTGCAAATAGCAGAAACTTACTCGTTATATTCAATCCGATGTCGTTCATGTAAATGGAGAAAATTAAAAGAGCCAGATTGCTACCCTGAGGCGCCCCACTAGTCGCAGAAAACCCCCTCGACCTGAATCCATTATACTCAAGGAATAGTGTGCGGTCAGATAGGTAAGAGTCAAAAAATTGTAATAGATCTGAATGAAAACCAATATTGCCCATCTTTTGTAATATAGTGGCATAATCCAACCTGTCAAAAGCCTTCGAGAAATCAGTATAGATTGTGTCAACTTGTAATCCCTTCCCCACCGTAGAGTATACGGTTTCGAAGAATTCAGCTAGATTTGTTACAGTTGACCGTTTCTGAAAAAAACCGTGCTGCTCAGTGACTATGCAATTTTTTAGTTGACCAAATAATTTTTCATGAATTATTCTCTCAAAGACTTTTGAAAAATTAGACAATATGGAGATGGGTCTATAGTTAGCAATTTTGTCGGTGTAATGAGTAACTTTTGTTGCATGGGGATTTTCATCAGACAAAACATGTTCATTATGTAAATTAGTTACACCGGATCTTGTAAACGAAACTTCATCGGTAAATAAAATTCTCCTATTGAAATTGGGAGTTTCTGTTATCTGATTTTCAATAAAATTGCAAAATCTTAGGCGAGATTCTGTATCAATAGGTAATAAATCTTAAATTTTTTGGACATAGTCTGGATGTATAAGTTGTGCCTTTAAAATTTCATTAACAATTGCTGCATGAATGTTTTGATTAAAACTAT
This sequence comes from Apoderus coryli, assembly GCA_911728435.2. Lineage (NCBI taxonomy): Eukaryota > Metazoa > Arthropoda > Insecta > Coleoptera > Attelabidae > Apoderus > Apoderus coryli. The sequence continues at coordinate 5,800,666 of OU452215.1, read as the reverse complement.
AGAAGAAGGCGTTGGGAAAATATATTCAATATCTGGCATTGTTTTGTTTTTAGTCGCCCGATTTGATTTAAGTATTTCACTGATGGTTTCATAAAAACGAGCAATTATCTGTTAACTGAACCGAAGTCCAAATGTAGTAGAAAAGGTATTCCAAATATCTCAAAAAGGACATGTCAAAATAACGAAGGAAATTTCAACCACTGTGAATGCTAACAGTAGGTGGTTGAACATAGACGATAGTTACGTACTATTCTTTAAAATTTTGGTTTTAGAATATAATTTCCCTATAACAATAATTAACTAGTTGCTTGGGGCATTCTTACTGTTTTGGCGGTTTATACCTATAGGGCTATAAAATTTGAAATTGAAAATAGTTTTTATTTATAATTAGTAAAGTACATATTTCAAATTATAAAAAAAAAAATCGGTCCTTTCAAATATGTAGTTTACTAATTATAAATAAAAAACTATTTTCAATTTCAAATTTTATAGCCCTATAGCGCGGTCACGAAGGGCGTAAGAGACACATTTTCTTATGTAGTACTATTATTATATTTAGCATCCATATCATCGTGTTTTGGGTAGAAACTCCTTGGACGCATTGCAAAAATAGAACTACAAGAAAAAATAGTGTTTTTTGAAGTAATTCATTACGAAGAGGACCGATAACCGTTGTCAGCTCCACAAAATACGGTATTGTGCAGGGTGGTCCGGTTTCGAAAACGGAAACTTTAGAGACAGAAAGAGAATCACAAAATAATATAATAATAATACGTTTATTTGCAGTTCATTTACATAAAAAAAAACTTAGGATACATCAAAAGATATATAAAAAAAAATAAAAAAAAACACATATTCTTGTACGTAAAAAATGATTAGAAATACCAAAAACTGCAAAAAGGATTAAGAAGGCGGTAAAAACTGATATCAAATTTTAATCCTGCTACACGATTACGACTAAACCAACATACCTCCCTTGAAATAGAAAAATATATTATGCATATACTTATATAATTATTATAGTAGATATAATCTACAGAAAAAAAAAAGAGTACTTAAAACTACGTTTACAAATTTATAAAAATTAATTAAATTAAATAATAAATAAACAAATCAAATCAATTAAAATCATAATACTTAATTAAAGGTAGTGAAATTGAAATTGAATTTCATAAAATTAAATTAAATTGAATTGGCACCAATAATCGAGAAATCGAGAAGAGACAAGGAAAAATAAAAAAGTTAAGGCTGTAGTGATGCAAGCAGCAAATGTTTGCGGAACTGAAGCTAGAAAAGATGAGACCTTAAGACATTTAAAAACGGCAGGAATTTTATTATATAATATGAAAAATACTATATGTGAAAGACCTTTTGAACAGTACTGTTCAATGTAGTGGTGGGGATAGAAATCCCCTATACCTGAGATTCAGGTTATGTACATCGGCTCTGACAGTAGCCGTTTGTATTATAAACTATATTCGGAAAATGCTTCGTTACAAAGATACAGGGAATCAAAATTTTTATACAAACTTTAAAATGTATTAATATGTTTACTACTTTAGATATTTCAATAAAATTTAGCAGTTTGGTTAGATAATTTAGATACATATTTTTACATACGGAATTCTAATGAAAAAAAAAATGTTACGTCACTGTTTTTTAAATTAAATTATTTCTGGAATCCTCTATTCACAACAAAAGACTCTTTTTTTTTCTGAAGTAATCCATATATCGAGGAGTGAATGAGATATATATTGAATAAAACACGTCTATCTACTCCACAATGTGATAAAACCCTTTATCTTAACACTAGCCAGACATGTTTTGGGCTACTCGTCCATCAGCAGTGGCTTAAGGAACCTTATGTGCAATATTACATTAAATTACAGTAAAAACGACCCACCATCAACAGCGACTATTAGTGTGCACTTCCGGATCGATTGAAGGCTGAAATCGCAAAGAAACGGCCACATTTGCAAAAGAAAAAAAAGTTTTGTTTCGCCAAGACAATGCACCGTGTCACAAATCGATGAAAACTATAGCCAAATTGAATGAATTGGGCTTCGAACTACCGTATTCTCCAGATTTAGCCTCCAGCGACTTTTTCCTGTTTTCAGATTTCAAGAGAATGCTTGCTGAAAAGAAATAATCGCTCGTAATGAGGCCTATTTTGACGAGAAATAGAAGTCGTACTATAAAAGTGGTATCGAAAAGTTGGAAAATCGCTATAGGTACTCGTATTGCCTCGAAGGCAACTATGTTGAATAAGAAAATAGAGTCTTGTCAAAATTTAGTTTTTTCTTACTTATCCAACGGGCTTATTGAATGACCTATATATAAGTGTTTTATAATCAATGATAGCACCGCATTAAAAAGGCTATTTACTTAATACCAAATCCATTTTGAGGACCGCTGTAAATGTTTTCAATATTCGAATCGCCGCAGGTGTCTTCCAACGGATTACCGTCAAATCCCAGATATGTTGTCGATGATGGTTACTCTTTAAATTTCAACGCACAAAATGACCACTCGTTCACAACGATTTGAGGCAAACACAAGAATGTTTAATGACTGTTATTCTACGTAAATCATTTATTACATACCTGGCTAACATTGAACGTGGAATAGTACACAAGTTCACGACTACTTGGAACCCGCGGCGGTAGATCAAAGCCAGTTTGTATATTCACATTTTATTACAGATCTTGTTTTTTGGTATTCTCTGGTATTGTATAACAAGATACACCTATAAGTAATATCTACAACTAATAAATTATGTAATATTCAAGTTACATGTTATTGTTATAAAATTACATTTTTAATATTGTACCTATATGTACCGGGTATCCCAAACTCGGCGCCCCAGGCCTATTGTATGAAAACGGGATAAGATATTAAAAATCTTTTGAAGTGGTATAAATTGTGTTGCATTCAGGTATATTTTACGCAAAAAAAATATTTTTTTTCGATTTTGCAAAATTGAGAATATGATGTCATCAGTATTATTTTTCCACGAACATACCTATATTTTGCCAGATTCCGAAAGCCCTAATCTTCCTAAATACTTTTTTACTAATAAATTTTCATCCGCTAAAAAGCTAGAGTGCCAAAACTGACAAAAAATAGTATTAAAATATAATTTAACATAGCCATGTCAAATCAAATGCTCCATAAAAAACAATTATTCTGTCACATTACTAGTGACAATTCTTGTCAAAATAATAAAGAATTAATTATCATAACAATAAATACGATACAGAAAGTAATAACAGGTACTTATTTACAACGTGTTTATAACAAAAATGTTTTCGATAGACGAAAAAGTTGATATGATTTTAATATAATATGGTGAAGCACAGAAAAACGGTAGAAGAGCTGCCCGTTTATATAGTGAAAGATATCCTGAAAGGCATACTCCACATGTAAAAATGTTCGCGCGACTGGAAAGATTTTTCCGGGAAAATGATAACGCATTTTCGTCGAGAAATGGAACTGAAATTCATAAAAGAGTTTGCAATGATAATAATGTGGCTAGAATTTTACAGTATTTTCAGACAAATCCTAGAAACTCGATAAGACAGGCGTCTCTCACTCTGAATTTAGGGAGAAGCTCTGTGCAAAGAGTTTTAAAATCAAATAAATTTCATGATTACATATTGCACAATCTAGAATATTTATTATCTATATATTATATTATTATATCATATCCTTTAGATCGATGAAAGTCGCTTCGTCACTAATGGTAAGCCGAACCGAAAAATTGAGGACTATGGGCCAGCGAAAATCCACATTACGCTAATGAAGTCGAGAATCAAGGCCACTTTGGTATATATGTGTGGTGTGGCACAATTGGAAACCATTTAATTGGACCGTATTTTTTTGAAAATATATTGGACGGCATTAACTACCTGTGATTTTTGCAACAAGAACTTCCTTTGCTGCTTGAAAATTTACCCCTGCAGCTGGGCTTAAGCATGTGGTTCCAACATGACGGGGCTGCACCTCATAAATCAAGGGTAGTCCAAGAGTATTTAAACAATACCTATGGCACTAAATGGATTGGAATAAATGGACCTACAGAATGGATGCCTAAATCCCCGAATATGAGTCCCTTGGATTTATTTCTGTGGGGAACATTAAAAAATCAAGTTTATAGGACCCCTACTAGAAACGTAGAACATTTAAAACAGAAAATTCGCGATGCGTGTGCGAATATTTCACGAGAAATGCTAAGGAAGGCGGGCATATAGAAAATTTATTATAAATGTTTTGTTTGTTTAATGGATATTAATTTTATTAAGGTTATTTATTTTCAGTTATTGAAATTTACGTTTTTTATTTTGTTTCGAAAAATATAATAATTGTTTAATTTACTGCAAAAGATGCGTTTTAGTTTTACATAGTGCAGGCAATGTCATCTTCGTCTCATCATCTTTGTTTCTTTCAATTGTCAGCCTTATTTTTTCGACAAAGAAAATAATAAAAATTAGATAATAAACCAAAAAGTCGTAACACAATAATAAGTTTAAAATTGCTTTCCATGTACCATTTTTCTTCATAAAATAATATATTTTCGTTTGTCGAAAACACTTTTTTGGTATATACTTACCGTAAATAATTACCTTCCGTATATAGAATTCATTTTTTTTTCTCTTTAGTTTCTTTGACCTTTTTTTTATAAATTTTAAGGATTTTTTTTTCATGATTTTAGGTCAATAACTACTTATATTTTAATTTGTATAAATCATTTAATATATTTTTAATAACATTGACGTTTCGACAATTGTTTGTGTCTTTTTCAAAATGTCTACAATTAAAATTTAAATAAGTAAACAGTAGTCAATCACACGTATACATTTACATTTTCAACATACCTGTATAGTCTGAATGTTGCATAAAACACAAGAATTCATTATTTTGACAATTAAATAATAATTATTTTGACAACGACAGTTGTCACTTATAATCAAACACAATAATTGTTTTCCATGGAGCACTTGATTGGTAACATGACTAAATTAAATGATATTTAAGTATTTTTTTTTGTGTGGGCTTTTTTTTCAAAAAGAGATAGAATTTTTTTTTTTTCGAAAAGTGTTTGGAAAAAATAGATCTTTTCGATTGTAGCAAAATACAGGTATGTTCATGGAAAAATAACATTGATGACGTCATTTTCTCCATTTTGCGAAATTGGAAAAAATATTTTGATTTCCCAAAATGGACCTTAGCGCAACTCAATTTAGCCCTTTAAAAAAGATTTGTATTATCTTATCTGGTTTTCATACAATAGGCCTGAGCGCCGAGTTTGGGACACCCTGTATAATAGCAAATCATCTTCGTTGTAGATTATCATTCAACTACTAGTAACTGTTAAAACCACCATTATTTTTGATAAGTGCCATAAGGTATCAGGTTTTGTTACTTTTAAACTGTCGCATGTAGGTATTGGTAATTTAATTCGACTACTTGACATAAAATACTCGCCTTAGGTTTACATCTGGTGAGTCCGTCCTAAGCTCTCTAGGATTTTTTTTTTCGTTTTTGAGATTTCTGATATTGCGCAGGCACACCACAGCTCAGATCAATATATTTAGCAAGTTTCTCACCTTTTTAAAAACCACCATTACGATTTTTTTTTATTTTCTCAAGTAACCCCTTAGCTAATTGCTGTTTCAACTGTTACTATCTTTTTTTTTTTGTAACAATAAATTTATTTTATTTATGAGATATAAATGAAAAATAATTTTGTGGCGTAGCGGATAAAATGACTGGTTTTACCTACACATTTTATTTATCTTTCAAAAAGTTGAAGCCAAAATAGGAAAGTCAAATTTACTTAGATTTTTTAGAAAATGATTAGCACAACCAACAGTGTCTTCGAAGTAAACTGACGGATTTGTCATTTCTTCCAGCATTTTTAAAACTTCCTTAAATTGGATGACTAATGCTTTAAGCGCCAACATTTTAAACAAACACCTTGTAACGCTAAAATCTTTAAAGGTAACCTTTAGAGGGTTCTTAAGTTTATCCCATCTGACTGTTGAATGTAGAAAAAAAGATTTTGAATAGTACCAAAAACAGGTATTATTTATGTACTCACTGATGCGCTGTATAAAGCTACCAAAATTAAACTGTGTGCAGAACATCCAAAAAATCTTGCACAAGGATTTTGTTGTAAGATTGTAGCTCTTAAACCCTTATCTTATTTCTCTATACCAGCTATGCTGTCATCCATCGTTGCAGTTGTCGAAAGCTTGGCTCCTAATATTTTGAATATCAAGACTTAGGCTTGTTAATTTTTTTCGATCATGATAATAAATTCGTCGATTAGTATCAAACCATAAACAGACAAATCAAAAAAAAATCGGTTGAGTCGCCTCAAAATTTTTTCGGGAAGATATATGTAAGATAATTTAAAATATCACCTGCGTAACGAAACAGAATTTTAATAATAATTGTTATTATAATCGTATTATTTTTATTCTTTCCATAAACTAAACTAACCTAATAAACTAACTAATTTATGCAAAGCCCGCACTCAACCACTGACGACACTGAGGCTTATGCAAATTAATTTCTAAAAGTATATATAAGAGTTGTGTATACCAACTATCTAACTGGTGAAATTTTAAACGTAATTTTCTTCCGAATTATGGTGTTATTGCTGTAAAGCAGTTAAAAAATGCTTTCAAATAATGTATCACTCGGCCCCTACTGATATTTAAAAATTTAGGGATTGTGTGCACCTATCATAGGGCGAAAGCGATTTCAATAAAAAACTAGGACACCCCCAAACTCATATACCAAAACTTAGCTCAATTGGTTAAAGCGGTTAGACGCTATGGTGGAAGAATACATACAGAGACACACATACAGACATCTATTTGGAAATGGTCGGAAGCTAAAAATGGTTATATCTGTCTTTTTCTCAAAATTTTTTTCACAATATTTTCACTGAGCGGGATGGTAAAAAAACGCATATATTATAGTTTCTATACTCAAAGGCATCAGCTTCTTGACAGGACACATCAAGAGCTTTTGAAGCCTAAAAGTTGACCTTAACTAAAAAATAAATTAAAAACATTTAACATTTCAATTACAACAACAGCACAAAAATAAATTAACTATATAAATAATACACTATCAAACTTTTTGAAGAGAGCAACAAATTAATGTTTTAAATAATTTTTACAAAATTTATTGCAGAAACATAGTTTTAGATGATATAGAAAGGTTTTCTTTTCTAAGAAAACGTGAAATATCATCACTGGGAGTTCCAATATAAGTTAGAAAATTATATTCCGATTGGCTATTTTGGTTATATGGGTAAACTTCATTAATTGCTAATTTGAGTTGTTTTTTATGTAATATTTTATCTACTATACTAGGGTTATAATCATTATTAACGGCTATATAACATAATAAAACAAATAGCCATTAATAATGGTTATAACCCTAGTATAGTAGATAAAATATTACATAAAAAACAACTCCAATTAGGAATTAATGAAGTTTACCCATATAATCAAAATAGCCAATCGAAATATAATATTTTAACTTATATTGGAACTCCCGCAGTGATGATATTTCACATTTTCTTATAAAAAACAAAACCTTTCTACAGCATTTAAAACTAACAATACTTTAGGTAAGTATATCAAAAATAATAAAGATAGGACAAATAAAGATTGTAAGTCTGGAGCATATAAGCTGAGCTGTGGTACTTGCCCCAAAGTATATATAGGACAAACGGGACGCACCTGTAAAAACCGGCTTAAGGCACATCTTCCACATATTATGCCAAACTTCTGTTAGAAGAACGCCATATTTTTAATGATGAATTAAAAATTTTACATGTCGAAAATATAAGAGTAAAAAACTCACATTTCAAGAATCTCTTGAAATTAATAAATTTAAAAATTCCTCTATTAAAATAGTGTCGATTGGGATACATTTGCTTGAGCGTACCATAAGCTATTCGAAGCTTAGAGGTAATGTGTTCCTTAAAACACAACTTGTCATCGAATACTAACTCTAAGCAGTAGCTTTAAAGATTCAGCTAGTAAGCTGAATCTTTAAAATCTGTACACTCTGAATATTTTTCAGATTCCATGTGCTGTTTAATTAGTGGATCATAATGACTAATTAATTCGATGGTCTCTCAAAATTTACCGGAATTTGGATGTCTAATTTTCTCAGTAGATCCTCTCAAAGATTCCCTTTGGGTTTGGCGCTCAGCGCCCCTCCTATAGGCAATTACTATTATTATATACCTACCTGTAAATTAAGATTGGCAATTGTTTAAACTCCATTCTCTCAAAATTAGAATATTATTAATAATTATTCCTAATCACATTAACATTATATATTTACAAGATTCGTAGGTGTACCAAAATACATAAATATTATTATTAAAATTAGTACTCAGTAAATTTCGTTAGATATAGAAAGTGGTGATCTAATAATGTCTAGCCTGCATGCTAATGAATCACAAATAAAAAAGTAATTTATACCTTGAAAGAAAAAAAAGTCCAAAAAAAGTAAATACCTACTTAACACCTACTAGATAGATAATAAATATTAATTAATTTAATTAACAGCCTTTTTAGATTTTCAATTTATAGCAAACGATTAAATTTCTAAAAGCATTTCAGATTAACAAAAGACTAATGATAAAAACTATACGTAGGCTTGATTAGATTTAGACTTACTTTTAATTAAAATTGCTTTTTATTTGCTAAATCTGCGTTGAGATGTACGACGCGCCATCTATGTTTAACCTGAACAACATGTAAAACCGTTTGATCGATCGTGTTGTACACTTTTGCAACTGTACACGGAACTACAACGGTTTCGGCTTAACGCGATAGATGGCAGCATAAATGTAAAACATGCAGTCCAGAGTATTCTGGACATGTAGAGAGTAGAGAGCCTGTATAAATAGACAAAGAGCGCTGCCAAAGAACGTGGCTTTTGTGGCTGTCGCGTTCTTGTCTTGCGAGAAATGGTTCAATTTAACAAGTCCTGTATCACACGAATTATGAATTTTGTATGAAGATATTCGCGGATTTATTTGCATGTGTAATACTATACAGGGTGGTCCAACGAAAAGTTTGCACCTAGCTTTTCTCTTTTTTTTGTAGTCGAATGCGAAAATGCTCGGACACGTCGATTTTGCTTTTGAGGGGGACACATTTTAAACATTTTTTTCGATCTGCGCCTTTAACCCCCTAGCGGGGGTGAGTAACAACCCTAAAATTTTAAATGGAAAGAGGGGTCTAATGACATATCATTTGAAAGGACACAAAATTGTCTTTCTAATGATACCCTATTTGTCGAATTTTACTAAAACAGTTAATACGAAAACGACTTTAAAGACATTAAGCCGATAATTTTGGTATTAATGAGAAATACAAATAAGTTTTAATTATTGCGAGTGAAAACACCTGCAATCGTTAGTACATTCCAATGTTTGTTAGTTTTAACATTGCTTTGTAAAAAAAGTAAACAAGCTGTTAAATTGATTTATTAAAACGTTACATTAACAAATGTTGAAAATGTGACCCATTTGATTCCATACAATAATACAGATTTTGTTCAAATCTATTTCTAACATTTTGTAGCATATCAGGTGTTATGTTTCTGCACTCTTCTGTAATGCGTTGGCGAAGATCTTCTATGGACTCGGGCTTCGTGGCAAAACATTTATTTTTTAAGTGCCCCCAAAGAAAAAAGTCTAAAGGCGATAAATCCGGTGACCTGGCAGGCCATTCAATTGGGCCCCTCCTTCCAATCCACCGTCCAGGGAACCGGTCATCTAAGAACTGTCTTACAGGAGCCACATAGTGCGGAGGTGCTCCATCTTGCTGGAAATAAAGCCGATCAGCAGTATGATTTTGGTCATCTTCTATTATTTGTGTTATTAAAGGATCAATTGTGTCTTCAAGCATGTTTAGGTACACTTCACCAGTTAAATTTCCAGGAATAAAAAGTGGTCCTATAATATGATTTCCTAATATGCCACACCAGACGTTTATTTTTTGAGGATACTGGGTATGAACCTCACGGAATAAATGTGGGTTACTGTCATCCCAGTAACGGCAATTGTGCCTATTTACAGCTCCATTCAAATAAAATGTGCATTCGTCGGAAAAACAAATGTTAAATAATAATTGCGGATCTTCAATTAAACGCTGGCTCATTGCTTCACCAAATTGTGGCCTTCTATCAGGATCATCCTCATTTAGTTCCTGTACTAATTTGATTTTGTACGGATGAAATTTGTACGCTTTTAAAATTCGTATTATGGACGAACGGGAGACACCTGAGGCTTCAGCTAGTTGACGGGTACTTTGACTATGATCCATTTCAACATGCCCTAAAACAGCGAGTTCCACAGCTTCATTTCTGATCGGTTTCTGCGGCTGGTGTTTTACATTACAGACAGATCCGGTATCTACAAACTTTTTAACTAACTTGCCAACGTACACATCATTCACATTTTTATCGGGATGTCTCTCATTAAATAAGCGAGCCGTAAGTCTAGCACTACTATTATTTTGAAAATAAAGTTTAACAATTTCAACTCGTTCTAGAATGGAATAAATCATTTTGTACGGTAAAAGTAAAATAACTTGAGAAGCAACCAAACTGAATCAATGAAAAGACTAAAATAAACGGTGTAAATTCTTTTCCTACACGTATCTGCAGTTTTTATTTCAACAAAAAACGCAAACGATTAGTGAGGAATTTAGTTCTGATAAATAAGATAGTGTTTTTGAAATCCCGTTTTTCTTCAAAGTAAATAATTTAGAAATGATTGTAGTTGTTTTCAGTCGTAATAATTAAAACTTATTTGTATTTCTCATTAATACCAAAATTATCGGCTTAATGTCTTTAAAGTCGTTTTCGTATTAACTGTTTTAGTAAAATTCGACAAATAGGGTATCATTAGAACGACAATTTTGTGTCCTTTCAAATGATATGTCATTAGACCCCTCTTTCCATTTAAAATTTTAGGGTTGTTACTCACCCCCGCTAGGGGGTTAAAGGCGCAGATCGAAAAATATGTTTAAAATGTGTCCCCCTCAAAAGCAAAATCGACGTCTCCGAGCATTTTCGCATTCGACTACAAAAAAAAGAGAAAAGCTAGGTGCAAACTTTTCGTTGGACCACCCTGTATAAATTATATACAGTGAGGAAGAAAAGTCACTCATATAAGTAGGTATGGTATATCCAAAGTCTTTGTTCTTATTTACATGTTCTATGTGTACGCTGAGAAGACATAATCCAGATAGTCTTTCTTCACTCATGGTAGACCTTAACCAAGTTTTCACCCGTCTTAAGGTACTAAACGATCTTTCAATAATTGTGACCGTTGTTGGAGATAAAGCCAAAAAAATAGCAATTGCTTTTTTTGTTACTAGGGAAAAACTCACAATGTTTTTCCAATAAATCGGCGAACTCTAACTGAATATTTTCATTTTTATTTTTCTCTATCCACATTTCATCCCATGTTTCACTCTCAGTCTCTAAATTTTCTAAATCGTATACTTTGGCTAAGTTAGGAATTTTTTCTATTAATTTCCTATACTCTTCTGTTACAGATAACTCTGGATGAAACAGGCACAAAGAAAATGCAATTTCTGTTTCTTCCGAAAATCTTATCTCAATTGGCCGGATAATTGAAATTTCCTTAAAATATTTTTCAGCGTCAGATCTGTGATTTTTTAGTGCAGACAAAAGTGTTTTAATATGGTTTTTTGCCGAAAGAAGTTTTATTATTTCTCCTTGTAGTATGTTGCACATCGGTTCGAATTTAGCACTATAATTTGAAATGATGTGGAGACAGAGTATGAATTTACAAGTCGAAACTGCAGCTAATAATTGATAAGCTTTTGATTGTGTCTCTGTGCTGAATTCTATTGAATAAGCCAAATGTCCCAAAGCCCCTCTTATTTCTTCGTAATTTTCGGAAAATATTTAGATGGATTTGTACTTTGAGGACCATCGTGTCACAAAATAATGGGATTTTAGGGACATATTTTCTTCTATATGGACTGTCACGAAAAAATTTAATAACTTTGTTGATAGAATCTGCAGTATTCGGTATTTCTTGGATACGGTTTAAACCATTTACCACTAAACTTATGTATGTGATATTTTCCTGTATTTACGTGTTCCAAGGGGGGGCAAGCGCCCCGTCTTGCCCCCCCCCCCCCTTCCGGCGGCCATGTGTATAATATAAAAATTTAACGATTCTACCGGGGCTATCCGTTCCCATGCCTCTTTACATTAGAAATGGGCATCGAATTCAGCGTTTTTTGAAACAATTCTCCCTTGTATATAAGACGTATAACAAATCATGCTTGTCCAAGGAAGTCGCCTTATAGGAAAGGTAACTACAGCGACTGGCAAAACTATTGGGTTAATGATTAGAGTTTGCAAATAACTATAATATGAATGAAACAAATAAATTTTGGCATCGTGTTATTTTCTCAGATTAATCTAAATATAATCGGATGGACATCATATGGTATGGCGAAGACTTAATGTGGAATTTACGAAGAAAATTTGTGTTCCACAGTAAAACACGGTGGCAGAATATTGTAACCATGATCTGTGCAATAATTTTTCTTAGATTAATAAAATGCAAGAAGATCTATCAAATTAGATAATAATTTTTAATCACACCTCAAGTGGACGAAACTTTTTGCAGTCACTGTATCAGACACGGCCGGTATACCACACGGGCGGAACACGTTTGTTTTCGTTTTGAGTGGGAATTATTTTGTGACCAAGTGTAAGTATATAATATAATATTTGTTTTTAAAAATATTTTTAAAATGGCTTTTTGGAGACCATTTGATACAGAACCAAATGTTGAAGACGAGATAACGGAGTAAGCGGAATCGGGTTGGGAGTTAGTTTAAGCATCAAGATTTACATGTACAAAGCCAGCGTCTTCTTTTAAATATTTATCATCAGTTAATGTAAGTGACGAATAGACATATTATAAAATTTTTACGTTCTATAGAAAATGTCACTGACTAAGTGGAAAGTTATGATGCTTATTATTATTATTTTAACACTAGTCACTAAAAAGTGCAATAGACATAAATATACGATAAATTACAAACTTATAATTTAGTAACCTGACCTAAAAAGTGCAACCACGACCAGCCTCAACGATTCAATAAATCATCAAAAAACTACTAAAGACAATGTTTAAGGGTTTACATATTTTAATGCAAATTAAGAGCATCATCTTTTATTAGATGATACTTATTAGGAACACCTGATTGGAAAGAACCTATAAAATTAAAGATATATTTCGTTAAAGTAGTTATTATACTTATGCCACAAAAAAGGAGTCGGGATACAGGACGCGCACCAAATTCCCGAAACACAAATACTACACCCAGAATAGATCTGGTAGATAGTTGGTTGTGGTGCCAACGATTATTTGACATTATAATGACAGCAAACATATAAATAAATCGTACTAGTAGCGTCCTCAAAAAAATAAACCAACATAGAAGTGGCATAACAAGAAAATAATCACAAAAATGTTTGTAGCCTACATAACCTTTACTTTTTTACTAATAAAATCTAACACTGTTGCGAATTGTTCGTTTTATTCATAGAAGCAAAACTCGTATTTGACATCTCAGTTTAAATTTTTATTAGGGTTGGTCACAGTGTTCTTACATTGCAGAAATATACAATATTTATAATATTTATTTTTGTATTCGGCTTCCATTATATGTTCATAAAATATTTAACGTCAAGAAATCAATCAAATATAATATGATTTACAAAAATACAGTTCTACGGATATAAATGTGTGACAACCCCGCGGAGGGATTTGTTTATTATTTACACTTCACGTTGACGTGTGGGGTGCGAGTAGTGCTACGTACAGTTTTATAATCCGAATTAAGTGAATTTTAAGAGATTCTTCCACTTTACTGCATTTGTAGTGTGTAAAACTGGTTTTCCTTTAAATAATGGGGAGAAAAAAGTGCTTAGTTTGCATGTCGAGTGATTTTCCGACTCAGGTTACGTGTCACAAGTAAGTACAATGGCGTAGATTTTGGGATTTTGCAGCGATAGCAGTTAACATGAGTTGTTTAAATCTACTATACACCTAGTTGCCAAATAGTCAGTAATAATATAATAATAATAATAATAACTTTTCAAAACTAGAGAACTCTTACTGTTTTGTTAAACAAGCCCATTTCAAATAAATTAAAATTTGTGCTATTTTTTTTTCAGACTGACCCAGCATAATGTGGAGATCATGGACATATCAAAAAGTGACACATTCACAGCAAGTTCCTCTGAAATTGTTTTAATACGTAATCATTAAAGAATCTAATCACTTGCAATAATTTGAGAACCGTCCAAATAGTTTTTTTTTGTTGGTTTCATAATAATTTTTATCTTGTCTAAACTTAGGGGAAACAGATTCAGTTTCTCAGGTCTAGGAAAGATAAAGGATTCATTTCAAATGTGGTTTCTTGTAATTAGTAAATGTTAAAACAAAAATTCATAATTATATACCTTTGCATTTAATAATAAATATTTTCACAATGTAGAAAGTGTTTCCTTTTAATCCCAGACATCTATTATTTAATAAATTATATTTGGAAAAAATGCTACAGTTCCTGCGTAGGTATGTATATATTATTGGAAACTGCAACCACGATTTCAAAAGAATTATACCACGCGACTTTTGTTTACATGCACTCCTTCTGTCATTAAAAAGGTAAATATTGACCTTTATGTTATGAAGACAAACATTGAAATTAGATGACATTTCTATGTTTGTTTATTTTTCTGAGGTAGCGTCAGACTGCGCCTAGATTAAGTTGAAGGTTACCTCTTTTTTATATGTGTGTTCCGAGCATGGAAAAATCTTATGGACGCCAGTGATAATAGTTATATTGTCCAAAGACGTAATATGGATACAGTGTGTGTATTTTTCGACTGCGAGACCGAAATACGAAATAATAATACATAATTCATTACCTGAAACCAGCGCTGCTGAATCCGTCGTCTTTCTCACACTGAGAACAGCTACAGAATGAGTATTGAGAGTACTGCGATGTAAAGTCACTTAAACTGTCAGTGTTTTCTGTTTGAGGGAATATCCGGCTACGTGTTTTGGATGTAAGAATGATAGCCCAGGTGCGATGCAAAAGCAAAAGCATACGGCTGCTTCGTTCCTTGTTGCTATTCAATGTATTGGTGTATTTATCGTTTTCTTTGTACGTGATTTGAGTGGAGTTGCGATTGCCCATGGTGAATATATCTAGAATAAATACATGATTTATACCGCACAGTTAAATACCTAAAAATAAAAAAGTTTTATTATGTGAATTAAAAAATAGTTATTTATGTAAATAACTTTTTAGTGTAAAGAACGAAAAATATGATTCGTCTATTTATACTCTAAAGATCATTTTCATGTTCCCGATCGAATTAATGAAAAACTATCGAGACTTGATCCACATAAGAGCGTGATGGACTGCCTCCTGTTTTCTAGAGACAGTGTAGCCTTGTACGTCTTTAAAGTCTCGGATTTTTCCCGAAATTTAGAAGTCTACACCTATTCATAAGCATAGCATCATGAATTACAGACCCATCAGTATTCCCAGTATTAATCCTAAGACATTTGTGAAATTCATGGTGGGATATCTTCAGCCTCTCTTAATAGCACAATAATCGATGAACAGTACGGGTTCTGGCCTGGAAGATCGATAGATTTTAACCTTTTAAAATACACCAACTTCATTCTGGAGGTGCTGTCAATAAACAAAGACTTCTCTAAGGCATTCAACCGTGTCAACGGATGAAATTAGCCGAAAACATTTTCTCAGCGATATTTGTGGTGGACGCTTTATAATTGGTTCATCTGGTATATCCCGCATGTTTTAATATAATCGGGCACTACCTGAACAAATTTAAGTAGCACATTAAACATTATCTAAAACAATAATTGTGATTATTATGTGGAAAGTTATGATGTAAATAATCTTTAATAATAAATTATTTTCTTCCTTATTTATGTAGGTTATGTGCCCCGGCTCATTCTCTTAGAGACGATAAATATCTTGTGATTTTAAGCAAAACACTAGAGAGAGAGGTAGGCTTTTTGAATTTATGTACAATTATTGCTATTATTCCAATACATACTAGATAAATAAATTATTTTATGTTATAATACGCACAGTCAATCTTATAATATTGTTTGGTATAACTATTGTTGAAGAGTTTGAGTGGAAGAACAGCACTGTAGCACTGTATATATTCTAATTTACAGTTAGGATAATAAATGCATGAAATTCTGCATAACTATATGCATATGCAGCCCAGAATGCTCATCACCAGAAGCCAAAACTTATATATTTTTTGAACTTACACAGAAGAAAGCTTATAGCTGATAGTAAAAACAAGCAAGAAAATTTGCATGTCGCTTTTGGTTTTAAGCTGCCCGTTTTTTTACGTAACTGAATAGTGTACAGGGTCGAACGTATTAACTTAAATAAACGTAATTATGGTATGTGATAAAATTCTTCTTAAATGAACAGTTATCGAGTGTGGCGTACTTATTTGATAAAACAAGGTTTTCAAAAAAAAAAAAAAACGCTGATACCTGTGAAATTTTCCAGACACCTATAGTAGCCACTAACGGTGGCCTCCAGCAATCAGTGGAGACGGTGGGGTTCACAAATATTATTATCAGGCGCCATTTAGTTTGGCACTATTAGTAGCTAATAATATCCCTAACTAAGAAAAGGATTTCTAGAAAATATTCAACCATCTGTTTTATTTTGAAAATATCAGAACGTTCCCCGCTCCAGCTAACCAAAAATAAACTTTTTGTCAAAAATTAATAATTTATTTACAGAATAAAATCAAATTATTACATTAATCAGATAATTACAAACTAATTAATTGCCAAGAAATATTTTGAGAAACAAGACTCTCAGTGAGAAGTTGTTTTAAATGTGGTGAAAAATTGTGAGGATATTAAAATATCTTTAGAATTCCAAAACTCTTACGTTAGAACAATTCACTCAACGTTTTAGAGTCTCTTCGATTGAATATTGTGGAATGTGATATTGGCATTATTTTTAATCCAAGCTAAATTTTGAACACCATTTATTTTTTATAGCTAATCGTGTTTCATATAAACGAGTTTGTTTAAATTATTCTGGATACTTATCATTTGTCATATAATTATCGCTAAGTAGAGCATATCACCCTACTTTATCGTACAAACTTTCAGACCGTAATTCGCGTTAAGTTTGACACACCCTATATTTATCTATTAACTTATTGCAATTTATGAGCCTTTCCATAGGTGGACATATATGTTCAGTATTCGATTTATATTAGGTGTCAAGAAATAATAATAATTAGTTATATTAAAATTAGAACACCAAATATGTGGCGCCTACTAAAATGCAGTAAAGTACTTAAATATTAGATATTCGTTTGTTCGATACCTCTATGCAAATTATGAAGTTTATTATAATTAAAGAAATCCCTTTGGGATTTCCCAGTCGTTTTGTCGTACTCTTATCTATGACAAAAGCCATTGAGGGTAATAAAAAAAAAAAAGAATTAAAAAAAAAACTCAAAATAAAAAATCAAAAAAATAAATTAAAAAAAGTTAAGTGATTGGCAGAGCTGGGTTTCGAACATCTAACCTTTAGCATGCGAAGCGAACGCCCTACCAATGACGCCACCGGAAACCTGATAACAAATATTGTATTTAAATTTTAATAATATAGGTTCCAACTACCTAACTGGTGAAATTTTAAATGGGACACATACACCCTGTATAAAAATTTCCCCATTCTACCTAAAAATACTGTGAAAGAAATATATAAAAACTTCAAATTCGATCTATTACGTCCTACCGTACCTAAAAACCTAAGTTACCACGTAGATCACATGTTTAATCACCCTGTGCAATAATTTCACGCCCTACCATACCTAAAAATATTGAAAATAAATAGAAACATTTTTGAGTTACACCGTAGATCACCTCTAGGAGCTTATAGTTACACGCTAAAGAAATCATGAATTCAAATCTAAAAAATCAAATGATTAATCAAAATATTACTTTTTTGTCCTTAAAAAAAATTAACAAATACATTTTCGACTCGTCCATAATACGCGCGTTCATAATACTTTCCCTATGGGTCGGGAAAGTAATAATATTTGTCAGCTGCTTGTGTTCAGTTAGTTTTCCTTACAAACAAAAATGATGATGGTGGGCTACGGTGACAGAAAACGCCGCTATGAAGAAGTGTGCAGACTTCTTTAAGAGTTGAATCCTAACCGGCCACAAATTCAGACAGGTTATGTATGTAAATTATGTCAGAAATTTTACACACACTGGTAATGTCAGAAACGAACTAAAAACGGGAAGGCGAAAAAAGGTGCAGGCGGTAACAAGGCATTAGCTCTAAAGTAGATATACAATGCTTTCAAGTGATGTATCACTCCACTCCTACTGCTGTTAAAGAATTTGGGAATTGTGGGCACGCCTACCGTCGGCAAAAACGATTTCAACCAAACTCATATACCAAAGCGACAAAATAGTAATGTGTAATAGAAGTCGCACAAATATTACAATATCATAGAGCGATGATTGGATTAGCTGACAAATCACTTAAACTTTCAAAACAATACTTTTTTTAGTTTGCTCAAAACTCAACTCAAAACCATTGACGAACAATGTGTCCACGGATAGAGTTTGGAAGAGGAAAAACTTTTTTATTTGTCGATTTAGAAGAAAAAGTCATTCTTTATAAAAACGTCTGCTTGTGTCGAAACTACAATTTCAAATGCCAAATTTACGATTACTATACAAGGTATATCAAAAATAACATTTAGATTTTTTGTTTTTTTTTTTAATTTTATGAAAATATTTTCAAAACCGTGATTTATTACACCAATTGTGCAAAAAACACTAATAAACATTTTTCGCAAAGTGGTTAATTTCATAGTTACTATTAAAACAATAAAAATTTTTATTCTTGTTTTTCTTTGGGTTTCAGGATCTTGAAAAAAACCTTTTTTTTTTTAATTTTTAGCGAAAAATTACATTTCGCTTGTCGAACTTTATTAAATAAACAAATAAGTAATAAGTTTCAGCGATGGTTTGTCGCCTTCTTCAGGTCATTCTATTGTTATTTTTTTTCCATTTTAATAATAGAATGACCTGAAGAAGGCGACAAACCATCGCCGAAATGTTGTTATTTGTTTATTTAATAAAGGTCGACAAGCGAAATGTAATTTTTCGCTAAAAATTAAAAAAAAAATGTTTTCAAGAACCTGAAACCCAAAGAAAAACAAGAATAAAAAAATTGAAAGAAATATGGTTCAAGAACATAAAAAAAGAAACATAAGATAATAAAATTAAAAAAACAAGAAAATCAAAATCATTAAAAATGTTATTTTTGATATACCCTGTATAGTAATCGTAAATTTCGTACTCGAAATTGTAGTTTTGACATAAGTAGACGTTTTAAGAATGACTTTTCCTTCTAAATCTACAAATAAAAAAGTTTTTGCTGTTCCAAACTCAGTACAGTACAGTAGCTATGAAATTAACCACTTTGAGAAAAAAGTTTATTAGTGTTTTTTGCACAATTGTTGTAATAAATCACGGTTTTGAAAATATTTTCATAAAATTAAAAAAAAAAAAACAAAAAAATCAAAATCATCACAAATGTTATTTTTGATATACTGTATAGTAATCGTAAATTTGGCATTTGAAATTGTAGTTTCGACACAAGCAGACGTTTTTATAAAGAATGACTTTTTCTTCTAAATCGACAAATAAAAAAGTTTTTCCTCTTCCAAACTCTATCCGTGGACACATTGTATGTATATATTTATTCTCACCATTTTCTCTAATATGAGCAATAAATATAACAAATTACAAACCATTATTGGATCACAGTGATATCGAAGATCTTAGATCACAAGTGCTCAAGTTATAAAAATATTTGGTATAGGCAAAGATTAATTTAACTGTATTAAGGCATTTTCATTCGATTTATTTGTATAACTGTAAAATATTAATGCATTATTTTTTATAATTAATACCATGGCACTAATAGATAGCAAAAAGATCCTACATTATTATCTGTGTTCACTGGTAATTAGTTATAATGGGAATTATGTTAATACCTAACTTGCAGATATTTGTAATAAATAAATATTACACATATTATTTTTTATTAAGAAGTAGGTTATGTAGGTGTACATATCTACTATTTTACAAACAAATAAATTTGTATAAATTTTTAACTTTCGCCATAGTAATATGGGCAACAAATTTTACTAGTCACTGCTTTTTGGCTATCAAATTATGCGGAATTTAATGAACAAAATTAGGTAAATCATCGCTTATGTCCAGAAAGATAGATTATTTGTTTTAGACTTTAAAATTATCATATTATAGAATCTTTAAAACTCTAGGCCGCACATATCAGTTCGATTTTCAAAAAACAATATTTCCTTGATGACCTTGATATTTTTGCGAACGTGGTTAAAACAGGACGTTTAGACTTTCGACGTGTTGGATTAGCCCTTTATATGGATATCCGCGCCTGTACACTACATAAGACTTAAGATTTTCTTCCAATGCCCACGTTTTCAGTTTACACGGATATGTTACTTCAGTCAAATAAAAAAGTAAAACGAATTTATAATTATTTATTGGAATATAATTTATACTTAAAATATATTCCTTGGAACACAGGCCCGTAAGGGAATCACTACGCCCCTGCCTACAATAACAAATGGTTCGTCGACTGGACAATATAGATCGATGTCGTTTCTTTGGACATATATCTTCCAAAATTGCTAGAATTTTTAAACAAGCAAATGTAATGATAGGCTTCCGCACTACTAAAACAATAAAACGACACTTAGTTAAAATAAAGGATAAATTCAGCCCGTTTTCAAATTCTGGAGTGTATTCCTTGAGTTGCAATGACTGTGGGGCGACTAACGTGCGAAAGACCGAGAGGAGAATTTCTATGAGGGTACGAGAACATTTAAAAGAATTTAATAAATACAAAAGATACAGATGTAACATCTGCCAAGTCGCCCTTCGCAAACCACTGGTGGAAAAGCAGCACACCCCTTCAGACACTCCCAAAGATCTTGCACTTTTGTGGAAAGGACGAAAGATTAAACTTTGTATTGATAATAATTTTTAGAATATGATGCCTGCGTAAGGAGAAACACGTCTCTGTAATAAATTCGAGGTTTTGACTGGAATCTTTGATTGGTATTTAATTGGCAAACCTCTTTGAGATAATGGACAAATTTGTATATTATGGATATTTGATTAAAGTTCAACGTGCTTTATCGGCGAAATGGTTTAACTGACAAAAAACCTTACGCAAATTTAGTTTAGTTCATTTTTGTATATTGAAACTTTATCTCAAAACAGTATACAGGGTTATTCACGCCATACGACATGGAATATTTTGGCTAAACTATTTAATTCCTTAAAGTTTTATCCATGGGTTCGATAAAAATGATTTATGGCTACATTTTAAAAATATTGTAAATCTATACAGGGTGTCCCAAATATAGGAAATGAACCATAGTTGTGTTTTTTTAAATGGAATGCCCTGTATATGAATATATTTTTAGATTCCCTGTTCAAAATAAACCTAACTTTCATTAAAATGCATGGCATCTAAACCTGGCAGTTTTTTAAATATTTTAATTTTTATAAAAATATAGACATAATTTCAATGAAAAAATTCACACCTATTCGTTTGTTCTTTTTAAGCCAGTCTGGGCTGATAAATATACCCACTCATCACTTATTACGCCAAATATAAAAAACTTTCAATACAATAAATAGAGGGTGTCCAATAATATATGTTAAATGAACGTAAAGTTTAATTCTAAATAACTTGTTTATTTCAAATGGAACACCCGGTATATGAAGACAAAATTAGATGCACAAATTAATTTTTTCTACGACTGTCTTTAAATGCCTTTATTATATGTTCAATCATGATTTGACAATGTAGTACATTGTAATGCTGTTTATCATTTATCCGTGCGTAATAATAGTTGCTAGGCAACTAGTGGGAAATATCATTACGCACGGATACATTAATTTCATTGTGTAATCAATTGTAATGACAAAAGTAGCGGCGGGCATGAAAAATCACCATAGCAACGCCGAAAATACAAACACCAAATTGACAGTTTCGGTATTTATAATTAATAATAATTATAATTAAGTATTTCGCTAATTTCAAAACACATAAACAGTGATAGTGAATATAGTTTAACACCACCTAGTCAATTTAATACTTCTAATTTATCGTATTTATGCTTATACGCTAACAAGGGTAAGTTTCGAAAAACAAATATTTCCCTAAAAATTATGTTAAATTTATTAAAAAGTATTAAAAGAGTCGTAGAAAAAGTATAGTGTGAAACTCACATGAAATGACCATTTCCTACTCGTATGATTTGCAGCACTCGCCTGCGGTTCATGCTGCAAACGATCATACTCGTAGGAAATATATGTCATTTCATGTTCGTTGCACAATATACTAATCTGTCAAATATGTGCATTTTCTTTGCAAAATTAAAAATATACATATCTATAGGAAAACCTTATAGTGATTAATAGATAACTAATTTAATCTTCATCAAATACGGGTGGTCTAAATGAAATTAACAGCTTCAATTAAAAATTCGCCTAATATTATGAATGAATATTAATGAATATGTGCATTTTCCACAAAAACGTCATGAGTTATCCATAGGAAAGTATTATAATATTTGACAGATAATTACTTTGTGCATCTAATTTTGACCTCATATACTGGGTGTTCCATTTGAAATAAACAAGTTATTTAGAATTAAACTTTACGTTCATATAACTTATATTATTGGGCACCCTGTATTTAGTATGAGGGGTTTTTTATATTTGGCGTAACAAGTGATGAGTGGGTATATTTATCAGCCCAGACTGGCTTAAAAAGAACAAACGAATAGGTGTGAATTTTTTCATTGAAATTATCTCTATATTTTTATAAAAATTAAAATATTTAAAAAACTGTCAGGTTTAGGTGAGCAGATGTACTTTAATGAAAGTTAGGTTCATTTTGAACGGGGAAACTAAAAGTACATTCCATTTAAAAAAACACAACTATAGTTAATTTCTTATATTTAGGACACCCTGTATAGATTGACAATATTTTTAGAATCATATTTATCGAACCCATGGATAAAACTTTAAGGAAAGTTTAGCCACAATATTCCGTGCCGTATGGCGTGAATAACCCAGTATTTTTCGAGTTATAAGAAAAAAAAAATTCAAAACGCATAACTTTTTCGAGGTGGCAAAGTTCGTATCCCAAATAAACCCAGAAACAAATGAGAAAAAGACTTATTCCTAAGTTACTTTACTGTGTCATAAGTGTCAGATTTGAAAATAAACCCACACAATTTTATATTTTAACCAATTTTTTTAATTAAAAATCGTGAATATTTATTTACCAGCTTTTCTGGTGGTAGTCAAGTAAAAAAAAAAAAAAAAAAAAATGTGTCCCATGTAAATATTTTAAGTATATTATGCTACAGTAAGTAAACCAACTGCAGCTACGGCCAAATGTTATAAATGTTTTATTTTGTTTGGCCATAAGAGTCCCACGCGTATTTATGGCACCGCCTTGTATACAAAATATACGAGTGTTGTTTTTAAGCATTTTGTACTATTTCTTTAAAAAGGCAAATTGGAACATTATGACTCCAGTTAAATTTTAAAATTAGAGTGGGTCTTGCCAGAATTTGATAACAATTATTTACTTCCATAATAAATCTAGTTGGTAAAGGTTAAATGATATTTTATATATTTTTTTATAACAAAATAATTAATTTAAACATACCTACGCTATGATATTCCTGCAGGAAACTTATTCACCAAATCACTTCACAAAATTATATTACATTTCATCTTCACGATATTAGGATTGTATTTACAGTAAATCAAATTTACACACCCCACATTATTTAATTAACTGCTGAACTACTTATTATATTATTTATTAATAACACACCTAGAGCATGACGGATTAGATTCAGTAAGTTCGTTAAAACAGCTGAAGACCGGCAGACAGTATAAACAAAACAACATCATGGCAAAAATATCTCCTGCTGATTGCAGGAGGTCGTGCATGCCTTCAGATGGTTTGGGTTGTCTAGGAAACGATGATAGTACCTCTACATACATGGAAGAAATCGTGTAATAGTACGCCTATACGGTCGCTCTCATTCTAATGAAAGGGTTATGTAAGCGATTATTGATATCTACTTTATGATGATAGATACATTATTACATAGGATGTTTACGTGAGATAATTTTATTACATATACATACAGGAGAAGATAAATAATAATATGTAAAAGAAAATTAGTACAATCGGAAGGATAATTATTAGTAAAGAGCGGAGAAAATGCACAATGCATTTTTTGTTTGTTTTGTAAAAAACATGATTTTTTCCAATAATAGAGCATTTATTGCATTTTATTGCCAAATAAAGACCCGAAGTTATCGAAAATCTAAACGACCCGTCTTCTGCCGCTCTAATAAATGCAAAAACCCTTCATTTCTAAACCAACAGTGAAAGAAAATTTAATATTTAAAAAATCAAATTATTCTTTTGTAAATAGCACTCACGATATTGTTTCTTTGACAAATTCAGTGGCTTTAGTAAATGAATTTGAGGTAGATTGCAAAAAAGTTTCAGGTACTGTTGGTGCTGCGGTTATAAAAAAATGTATGTCAGTAATTGAAAATAACACAGGCTTCAAAATCATAAAAAATATTTCAGAAGTTTTTATAGGCAATTTCACTAATTTCGAAAGAGAACTGGATTTGTATACATTAAAATATTTAATTATAATTAATTAAAACTAAAATACTGTCCGATAACTTCTGTAGATGTTGAGCGAAGTTTTTCCATTTTTAAACATATTTTTTACAGATAGAAGACACAATTTTCTTTTGGAAATTTTTAAAAACATTTAATTATAAATTGTTATTATAACATTGTTAATTTACGGATTGTATGTTGTGCAAGTATTGTGTCAGTGTAAATTTTTTATGTTTTGCATTTTGCTATGTAAGTTTCAATGTGTGTATCTATGAATAAAAAACTTTTATTACGATTTTTTTTGTTTAATTTAAATTTATTCAAATAGATCCCTGGCATAGGTAAAAAATTATAGGATTTCTGAATAACGGGTTTAATTATAAAGAAATAGTTCTGGCTTTATTTCAAATAACATTATATTTTTATATTCAAAATTTTTCATATTTATGATAAATATGCATATTTGCATTTTTTGTTCATTTCGATGCATATATTCCAAAAATTTAATGCATTTACATGCGCATATATTGGCGTTATTCGCTTGCATTTTTTTCCGCTCCTTAATTAATAGTTTAGGTATGTAGCAAACTAAAATATAAAATACACGTTATAGGTACAGGTTCATTTAGGTAAAATTAAAAACTTTTTTACATTTATTTTTCTTTTCTCGAACTTTTTGTTACATCAATTTATTTATATTTCTTTGAGCATCTGAATCACATACTCAAAAGCGAGGTATCCTGGCAATGAATCATATAAAAACACAAATCCATAGCGTTAAGGACAGTGTGGCGTAATTATTCTCCAATTAATTTACTAAAATTTCATGGCATACAATTACTCCACACAGGCGCCGGCATCTCTTGGTCTGGAGGCATTAGGCCGTAGGTTGTTGTTATTATTGTTTTTAAATAATAAAAAAAATAAAATATGAATATGAAAATGAGAAATAGGGCGCCACTTATTTTAATAGGGCAAAATAAGAAATCCCGCAAAAAAAAACAAATTGTTTAACAATAATAAAGGGTAGTCTTAGTTTATTCAAACTTTCTGCAGCGAATTTATATCACAAATAAAATGAAAATATACATAAAAAACAAATTTCCACATAGTAGGAAATGATGATGCTTTCTTATTGTAATTCATGGATGATAAATTATTCTTTATTATTATTAGTCTATTATTTAAGTACTATTGTAAACACTGTTTATGTGAAATTCATGAATTTCTTCTGCATCTTTAAACTAATATTAAACACATAAGAAACTACAGATTTTCTTTTAAGGAAATTTTTTTATATCATACTTCGATGTAAGTAGGGGTTATTATTTCACTTTCTTTCGCTTCTAATGGAATCAATCAATTTGAAAATCGCAAACAAATATTAAATAATTACCAAACAAAAACAATCAAACCTGCCTTCATCTGTTGTTGAAACTTGTAATTATACGTAATTTTTCTTGAATCAACCTGGTACGGAAGTGTGTCGTGATAAGCTGGACTGTCTTCGCAGCTCCCACAATAAAATCCTGTAATAATCCATTACGTTAGTAACAGATTTGTATAGATAAAACTCGGTGACTTACCCCTATGTTTAAATAGGAGATTTTCGGAAAACCACGTACCTCTACTTCAACGAAGTAGGTATTATCGAAACAAAAAAAATAGTACATGGGAAACGCTATAATTGAGAAAAAACAGGAGTTCAGTATATGCAATAAATAAAGTGAGGAAATAGGACTTACGATTCATTGTTGCATCAGATAGGAAGAGTTAGTCAACTATTAAATATGCGCAGATAACACCCCATTATATCTATAATAGTTAAATGGTTCATAAATGGCTCTGTTAGAAGCCATTTAACATTTTGGTGGTAAATGCGGATTTTGATAGGAAATGCGTCTGATTTGTCAGTTATTAAACATTCCAAAAACTGAATCCCGATATCTTCAGTCAGTTAAGTAACAGTATTAGCAGTTTCGTAGATTTAGATTGATTATAATAATAATATTTTTACGAAGAAGCAATTAGTAGTTTTACAAACTTACACCTACATAAAAATACGCAAATAAATTAAAATATCTTTAAGCTTAAAAAACTTGTTCGATTTCTTAACCCATTTAAACCTACCGTTCTTTTAAAAGGACAGTGTACATATTTATATTTTACTAAGAGACCTAACCTAAAATAAAGAGGACGCCACAATAATATCACATATGCTAGTGTTGACTAATAGTTCGTCCATCTCTCTGGATTTGATTTTGATTGTAACTGTTTTGGATTTGGTGATTTTGTTTTTGTGTTTTATACCTTTTTGCAATGGATATAAAAAGGTAAGCTTTTATGTATAAAAAAATATTTTATAAAATATTTCATATAAGTTTTTGGTTAATAAGAGTCTTAAAATTTGTCTAGTACACATAACCTCAAATTAATTTTTATATATGCTTGAGAACATTGACAAATGTAACAGCGTCCTTTTAAAAGGATGGCAGAGCCATATGCTACTATTTAATAAATTGATTTTTTTATCAGTTATTGGAAAAGACCACTGACGCTAACTGAATTGTTGGAGGAATTAGAAAACGATTATATTGTGGAAGTTCCAGACCAAATAGAAATATTTCCACCAGAAAATAATCATAATGGCGATACCGATGAAGATTCCGGGGATGAAAATTGGGTGGACATAGATAATTTACCTGGATCCCAACTGAGGGCAGAAGTGGAGATACAAGATCTACCAGATCAGGATACGGAACATGACTGGGACAGCGATGACGAGAGGCCACTGATTACATTTGTTGAGCGAAACTCAAAACTTTTTGACTACAAACAAGGAGGCTTGGAAAATCCAAACTTTCCCGATTCGAAGCCTGTAATCTTAGTTCCAAATAACCTTTCGCCTGCTGCGACTTTTCAACTTTTTTTCGACAAATAAGTAATGGATCTTATAGTGAGGTTTACAAATATGTATGCTCAACAGAAAAATCATATTGCAGATGTTACCGATGAGGAGTTATTTTGTTTTATTGCGGTATTGCTTGTTAGCGGTTATGCGCCGTTGCCCCGAAAACATATGTATTGGAAAAACAGGAAAGATACAAATAACGAACTCGTGAGCAATGCGATCTCCCGTGATCGATTTCAATTTATTATGAGCAACATACATTGCTGTGACAACATGCAACTTGATTAATCAGATAAATATGCAAAGAAGAAGATGCCCTTATTTGAAATTTTAAATCAAAAATTTTTTTGAACATGCTCCACCAGAGGAGAATCATAGCGTTGATGAGTCTATGATTCCTTATTATGGACATCGTGGTGGAAAACAATTCATTAGAGGAAAGCTGATCCGCTGGGGATATAAATTTTGGGCGGGCTCATTACGTTTAGGATATATCGTACACTTTGATCCATACCAAGGCTCTTCAGGCACACTGCCTGAAAAATACAAGCATATGGGTCTTGGACCTTGTGTTATTTTGCAATACGCCGATATTTTAGAAAAATCACCTTTTGGCACGTTTCATTTATATTTCGACAATTACTTCACTTCGCTTTCGTTACTCAAGGAACTAAAGGAACGGGGCATAAGAGCAACAGGAACCATGAGGGAAAAAACCGATTAACTAAGGAGTTTTAAAATCAAACATTTGTAGGTAGTTAAGTTAAGAAGTATTAGTTAGTCTCTTTATATTTTTAGCAAGAAAGTGTAAATCCAAATGTGTAATACAGTTAAATGCATATTTCTATTAGCATGCACTTTTGTGACTTCTTTTAAAAATTCCTGAGTAAAGTTTATTGATCTCCGTCAGTTGGTTTTCCAATTATCACGTCAATTAACATAAAAATGCAAATAATCTCGTATAAACGTTTAACAGATTTTTCAAATTAAAATACAATTGCCAAGGTGATTATGAATTTATTTTGAAAATAACATCAAAATTACTTACTGGCTTTCAGTATAAGTTGATATAAAAAGTTATCTAAATGATCATATTATAAAAACAATGTTGTTAAAGAACCGATAGGTGCATTCTTCGCATGTCAGACTCTCGTAATATTATGGCTATTTAGAGGTCTTCAATGCCATTTACTCAGAACGTCACTGTTATACCGGACTAGTAAACTCTTAACCCATTGAAACCAAAAAGTTTAATAGTTTTTGTTCTTGAGATACACAACTTCACTTATATGTATATAGTTTTTTTTTTATTTCTGTAAATCTAATTAGATTTTTATTGCTTAAAAAGTTCGTTTCAGGAAATTCAATACTTTAAGCTTGAGGAATGTTCTGTTTAATATAATAATACTAATAAAGGTCTTTATTAAAGGGCGAGTTTAAGTACAGTGGCAGATGTCACTGTTCTGTTCAGCTAACCCTGAAAATATAACATAATGTTACAACAAATTTGCTACCAAAGTACACACAATCATTACAACATTTTCTTTTGAAACATACATTAAAATAGATAATAACAATCTGAAAAACTAGGTACAATTCAATATTAAAGTCATTAATCCAATTAAAAAAGCCTACAATAAATGAACATATCTAACTCAAATTTGTTTTACAAATTATGCATCTTATGTAATTTAATTCTAAATACATTTTTTGATTTTTTAAATCATATGAGAGTTAATTCATGTATTTCGTTATAATGTAGGAGAAAGATAGTCTACACATTTCCGTAGAGTGGACAGCTGGGGTAAGGGCATGTTTGTGACGCACATTTATATTATGAACCTCTGTGCGGTATCTTATTTTCTGGTACAAATAGGGTGGAGATTTGTCACACAAAATTTTGTGAAAACGACACATAGAATTATAGTCGGTCTTCTATGTTTAGCCATCTGATCGCAGACAAAGTGTGAGATATCCTTTGAAATTTCCGTATTCCGAAAATCAGGCGAATACACGAGTTCTGTAATTTCTGTAAACGAGATTTTGAGATCTGCGTAATGCATGGAGCGTAGATGACATCGCAGTAGTTAAGTTGTGATGAAACTAAAGCCTCGCATAATTTTGCTTTTATAGGAACACTCAGCACAGGGCGGTGCTGAAATATTCATTTAAGATTCATATATCCAATTTGGATGCGTTTTGAAATATACTCCACATATCTGAGGTTCTAATCTATTAAGAGTCCCAGATTTCTCACGATGGTCCTAAATTCAACTGGTTTCCCCTCCAAACTCAAACCGTTCTTATAGAGCTCAAGAAATGTCTGTCCGTCCCTCCTTCTACCGAATAAAATGCCGACTGTCTTATCGGGATTGAGCAGCAATGCTCTTGCAAGAAAGCAGAAAGTCCAAACAGATCCGCATTAAAAGCTGCAATCGCCTGAGGATCCTCATCAAGAGTGAAAGACAGATACATATGTGTATCGGTGGCGTAGTAATGCTGTTGGCATGATATGAAAGCAGATGGAAAATTTGAGGTGTGCAAAGTGAACAAGAGCGGACCCAGCATCAAAAAAGAAGACAATTTACTTTACTACTACTTTATAAGTGAAAAAAGTTTACACTCTGAATAATATAAATAGCCATTAATATAGACCTATAGACATAAATTCTTTTGGTACCTACCTACACATTGAGTGGGCCTACCTGCGTGCGGTGGGGTGTGTACTGCTGTTCAAGCCTGGGCTCGAACTAAATATAAAGAAAACACAGATTCTTTACCAGCTTGCACCAAACACTGTGGCTGTCTGCAGTAACGGAGACAGACTTCAGAACATCGAGAGTTTCTCTTACCTCGGCAGTATTCTCGCGGCAAACGCAAGTATCGATGATGTGATTTACAAAACATACCCCCTTGTTTTGTGATGAGATTCAGCATCGTATAAGATAGACAATCGTATGTTTTGGTCGTATGAAGTTAAGAGTCTTCGATAATCATAACATCGACGTTCGATCCAAGTTGCGAGTGTATAATCCTATTGTAGTTCCTACCTTTACGTATAACTATGAGTCTTGGTCTTCAACCTTTCATACACTGCAAGCTGGGACGAAGATCGTATCCATATCAGTCGTTGAACTTCAATACGCGGATGCCAATGTTGTCCTAGCTGATGCAGAAGAGGATCGTCAATATTTACTAAATGCATTTAACAGCGCATACAAGAGTATCGGGCTTGAAACACAAATTCTCTACCAGCCTGCACAAAACACTGTGACGGTACCACCACATATTTGAGTTAACGGACACAGACTTCAGAAAATCGACAGTTTCTCTTAACTCAGCAGCATTCTCGCGGCGAACACAGGTATCGATCATGAAATTCAGCATCGTATAAGATTGGCAAGTGCATCATTTGGAGGACGAGAGTCTTCGATAATTATAAAGTACTTCCCCGGAGAGTTCAGATATCACTTTAGCAAGTAAGGTAAGTGAACCAAATAAGGCCCACCAATCCGGCTCTGTCGTCTTTCAGCAACCTTATCTTATTTGTATTTTATAAATGAAATACCGTGTGAAATGGGCCTGCACGGTATATAGAATCTAATATTATACTTCAAAAACATCAAAGTGCCGACACGACGCCAAGTTGACTAACTGTAGTTTAAACTGTGGTATCGCCATAGACAAGAAGGTCCACAAGACGCTGAAAACGGCATCGACTCATCGCATTCCCAGCTACATTTCTGGCCCGCTACTATATTATACTATGTCTATATTACTATAAGATAACTATACTGTAACTATCCGGGCGGCGAATTGCTTTGAAGACATGAAGATGAAACGTTCCGACACGATGAGAACTAACTGTATATTATTTTAACTGTGGTATCGCATTGTGTTTAGGCGGGTCGATGCTGACAAGCTCGTAATAAGCGCATGCTGAAAAATAGCTTGTCGCCTTCGTTGTAATGCTATACACTCAAATATTTTCACATAATAAGCTGTCTCAACTGCACAATCACATTGCAGGTCCCCGTTCTTATTTAGGTGGTTTTTCAGGGCCCAGTGCAAGGTGAGGAGCCCTGTGGTTACTCGCAGCTAACTCCTGCTTAATGTTAGCAGTTTTCCAGTGCGTTTTGTTGTTGTACCAGTTATG
Source organism: Apoderus coryli (assembly GCA_911728435.2). Classification (NCBI taxonomy): domain Eukaryota; kingdom Metazoa; phylum Arthropoda; class Insecta; order Coleoptera; family Attelabidae; genus Apoderus; species Apoderus coryli. The sequence continues at coordinate 5,768,652 of OU452215.1, read as the reverse complement.
AATTTCTTACCATGTTCCTGCTTGGGAACATGTTCCTAATATCGCTTTTTGCCCAGCAAACAGACTATTGCCTATTATATCACATATCCGGGAAATATCCTTTTTACTGTGAATATTTAGAAACGGACCTAGCACCGTTACGTTTGACTATAGGGCAAGATGCGTTTAAAGTTTAAAATCTTAAGTGTTAATAAAAAAATATTTATAATATACAGCGTTTCCATTCTGTATGTATTAGTCTGTCACTGATATGTTTTCAATAAATTGCTCAAGTGTTTATAGTAGTTATTATTGTAACAATACAAATGTATATTATATAGAACTATTATTGTGGAGTAGAACTGTATAGTAAGTAATCAGTTGTGAAGCTCAAACACACCAAAGCTTTTACAGGCCACGTTTTCAGTCTCCATTTATAAGTGAGAAACAAACAAACCAACCGTTCTTCATCTGAAAAAAAGAGTACTTATAAAAATCCAACGCTTCGATACTAAGAAAATTATATATTAAATCTACTCACGTAGTAATATATCAGCTTTTTGTTGGATTGTTCTAATGATGAAGCAAACAGGATTAAAAATAAAAATCGGGTTTTTATTATTATTTGTAAGTTATATTAATTTAACTTATACGCATTCTAAAGGTACTTAGTTAAACAAATGAATGGATGAATCATAGTTTGTTTTTTTATATAATATTATTACGAATATCCTAGGTATGAACAGCATAATGAAACGCCTGTAAAGTTATTTATTTACACAAGTTTCATTAACAAGAGTTCATATTGAATGTCTATCATTCATCATTTAATCTACGACAGTCCAAATATATTTTCTTTGCGTAGATTGATTTAACATATATCAGAAACGGTTTCGTAAATAAAAAATCCCGATGGCAGCCAGTCGGAAAAGTAGATTTTCGATTTATACATTTTTTATTTATTTACTGACACAAAGTATTAGTAAGCAAATAATAGAATATTCTGACTGGCGCCAAATATAAATAAAATGTCATCTTGACAGTTATTTTAACTGAAATACCCATTAGGCCGCCTTATTGTTATTTCACCAGGTCGTGTTGATTTGTCAAAACTAATTACAGGTATAGCGGGTGATGATACTGTTTTGACATTGTTATACTTTATATCGACTTTAATTAAGTTAGATATACCAGCGAGGAAAAAAACGTTAATATATACTCTTATCTTGGACACAGTGTATACGTAATGTTTGTATTTTTCTAGAATAACGCCTGAAGAAGACGAAAAAAAATAAAATTAGACAAGCGAAATGTAAATTGTACATTCCGCAATACCAATAGACTCATATCAGTTTTCTTCCAATTCAATAACAAAATAAGTAATTTGTATTGGACATTTTAATCTGAAAATCTTATAAATTAATGTCACTTACCTGATACTCATTTTCCAATGTTTAACTTCCTAGATCCCATTTCCACCTATAACCAAGCGTGCCATATAGTTCCAAGCGTGAAATTGTTCAATATTTTATGACAACATATTTCGATTTAAAAAGTGAGTAGCTCGACAATATTAAAAACCATAATATCAATTTTTTAATCCACTCATTACTATTACATGACGCAACCAGCCAGCGTATCTGATATAACCAGTTGAAATTATAGCCAAAAATTTATTAACATATGGAATAGACTACGCGACTGATCTTCACTGCTGTATCTGTAAAATCAATGGCTTTAAATTTAAATAGTCATTGAAGTATTATTAATAAACCAACCTGCTTGAAGTAAATGTTATTTGGCAACTCTGAAATTAGTCCGGATAGTTTTATTTGCAACTTGCACCTAATTCTGACGCCATCTATATGTATAGTGTTTTAAATGAATATACCGGGTCGGGCAGTACATTCGCCTCGATCTCTCATAACCTAACAAGATTGCAATCGAAAATTTGGTTTGCGGGGGTGTCTGTAGGTCTACCACGAGCATTTAACAAAAATGTTTTTAAATATACCGGGTGTCCCAGAAAAGTGTGGCATCAAAGTTAATTTTTTTTAAATAGAACACCCAGTATTTTTTGAGCACTTTGGATAAAATAATGTAAAGTTATTGATATGATCCCTATACCTAAATCTACCCGTTTGTCGAATTTTTTCGATTTTTGCAAAAATAGGGTCATTTTGAAAAACATTAATTGTTCGTTCATTTTTGTAACTAGACTGTTGAAAATTTTAAAATGGCAAGTGAAGAGGATATACATTAGGTCGGTGTATAGTCCAATTGTAAATATTGTACAGGGTGCTCACAATTTTTATTGTTTTTATCAATCATATTTATTTAAATAAATTTCTTATTCTAAATAGCACTTGTCGATACTAATTAATATTCTCTATTAAATAGTATTAGCATTCTCTATACCTACCTGTACTTTCACACTACAATTTATTGGGTACCTAATTCGAACAAACTCTTGTTTAAACCATTACATTAAACCATTACTTCTGATATACCACCTATTTTTGAACTGAGAATGGCTTTAAATTTAACAATAAAAAATTCAGACTGTATTTTAAAAAACGAAGTTAATGAGGGTTTCTCAAAAACGAAACGTCGTAGTGAAAATTTGTAAACGCTATCTTTTTCTTCTTTCTCGAAAAGTACCAATGAGAAAGTGCTTTTAATTTTTTTTATATCTGTAAAAATATTGTCAGAAATAAATAAAAACTAAAATCGCAAAAAATCGTTTTTTCAAAAATTCTCGAAAACGGCTAAAGTTAGTTTAATTTTCAAAACACTATTTAAAATAAATTAAATTATTAGCTACACATGTTACATATATCGTAAAATCCAAAATTTCTCTTAAAATATTAAAAACATCAGTAATGATATATAAAAGAAAGTACTAAAATAGGCATTATGCCATCAAATAATGTTAATTTCTAATTTAGTTTAAATTTTTATTTTAATTTTGAATTCATATAAAACAGTGTTTTAACTTTAGTTTACATAAAATCTTCACATAACCTTTTTCACAAAATGAATATGTCACATTAGTAAAACAGAAATTGTTCATATTGTACTTGATTGTCACTGATGATGCGAATTTAATTTTCTCGAAACATGTCTGACTGACATAGGCAATGTGCCTTGATTTTTGATATAGAAATATATTTCTTTTGTGGAGCAGACGCCGTTTGATTTATATATTAATCATCGCTCCTCTTTGAATGGATTATTTCATAAAAAAAAAAAAAACTATTTAAAAGGTTTTTAAATTCTACAGCTTTTCCCTGATTTAATCGACCTAGGAACTCCTACCGTTTCCAAGATTCCAATGCTAAGTATTCCATTCTTATCTTGGACACAAGACACAATGTATAATTTAATATTATTAAGGTTAACTAAGAAAAAGTATTATACAACTTGAGATAAATACAGAGTATATTATTTGACATAAAAATATTACAAAGATAAATAAGTTAAAATATTTGTTTCTTGGGAAAAGGTGACAGTTAGGTATAGAGAAGCCTAATATCATTTGATAGAGAACATTAATTAGTATCGACAGGTGCTATGAAATATAGGGTGTACTATTTAAAATATGAAAGTTATTTAAATAAATATGATTAATAAGAACAATAAAAAATTGTAACTACCCTGTACAATATTTACAATTGCACTATACACCGACGTAATATATGTCCTCTTCACTTGCTTTTCTAAAATTTTAAACAGTTTAGCTAAAAAAATGAACGCACAGAATGATTTTCTAAATGACTCTATGTTTTGCAAAAAACGCAAAAATTGGACAAACGGGTATATTTAGGTATAGGGATCATAACAATAACTTTATATTATCCAAAGTGTTCAAACATCTAAAAAATACTGGGTGTTCCTTTAAAAAATATATAACAAATACTGAATCGTCAGTACTACATCCTTATTACCATTTAAGAAAGCCAGAAAGCCGTCCACACTATAAAAGCCTGAGTGTTAAAAAGCGCCCTTAATTTACGTTTAAAGCTAGTTATATTTGGACTTTGTCGCAAATCTCTGTCTAGTTGATTATATATTCGAATATCAGCATAATATAATATATTTATGTAGGTATATAATATAAAACAGCACTGTATACAAGGTGTCTCTAAAAGGTCTGTACAAAATCATACCACAGGTTTGCGGGTTCAAATTAATCCGAACAAACGTAACTAGCCTTAGTCCAGTAGTTTTGGAAATACAGAGTGATAAAACTTAAAATATTTAATATAATGGGCATTTTTCAACGAATTATCTAAATAACTGGTACACATGTGTTGGAGTGCGAAACCCGAATATGGACGTCATGTTACTGTGGCCGTTAGAGGGCGCTCCACACTGCAACTGTGATCCAATAAAATAACCGTAACTTTTTACTTAGTGTAATTTTTTACTTTTTTTGTTCACGAAATAATGCACTGTAGTTTTTCCGCCAAGCAATAAAGGTACTCTTGTTCAAATTCACTAAAGTAAGTCGATTTCGAGATATTTCGGTTTTTAGTGTCTGGTGTCGCACTGGAATATTTTAATTATTTTGAAAAATAACAATTTGTTCTTGCATGAAGAATGAAATATGATTATTAGTATCAAATACTAAAGGTTAGACTTCTGTGGATTCATTACTGCGCAACGAGAACATAATTTGAATTTTGCTAAGAAAATTTTATTTATTGATGAAGCATGTTTTACGAGAAGTGGTATAACAAACTTGCACAACGAACACGTCTATGCTGATGAAAATCCAAATGCTACCACAGTAACTCTTTATCAACACGAGTTTAGGATTCACGTATTGGCAGGAATCATTGAGAATTTTATTATCGGCCCTGTTGTTTTTCCGCCAAAACTAAATGGCGTTGATTATTTGGAACATTTACAAAATACGTTGCCAGGGTACAAGATGCAGTTAATGCGTTGAAGAACAATGCCGAATTGATGCAAAGAGTTCATTTAAATTTGTTGCGCCGTATTAATCTTTGTACATATGTTAACTGAGACCATTTTGAACAATTATTACAAAGTTATAATTAAAATATTAATTTGCTAATATAAATTAAATTCTTCCTCACTGGACGCTGTCTCGAAATTATTATAGATACTTAGATTCTTATCTATATTTTTCAAGAAATATTTAGGGGAGTTGGATAATATAGGGTGAAAATTAAATAAAAAAACCATTTTATCGCATTTCTTCGCACTATATTTAACTTTTTTTTTATTTTAAATAAAGAATAAAAATACAAAAGTAGCTTATTCTACAATATAATACAAATATTAATACAATATTTTAAAACTACGTTTATTTAAGTTTTTACATAAAAATGACTTAATTTTAAAAAAGTATTGTAATTTTTTTAATGGCAGTGCATTTTTTTTTTTTCACCTTTCAGATTTTTTAGCAGTATACTTTAACACTACCTTCACTAAAGATGTATGTAATTCATGGTTGGTCGGTGCTTAGATACCTACCTATTAAAAAATAGCATAAAACCAAACACGCATGAGCAATCCTAACAAATTTTGGGTTTCATATTTAAATTATCAACATATTTTCAATAAAAATTATCACTTGTAATATCACAAGAAAGTAAGTTACTTCCGAAAAATTTTTTCAGGGCACGAACATTTTATAAATTAAAAATGAAATTTTCTTAAAATATTCGTGACCGAAAGAAAATTTCCGGGAATAATTTATGCTCACGTGGTATTCGGTGAGAAAATTTCACACCAAAATTCCAAATAAACTTATAAATCCAACCTGATATTTTATATTAATTTGTCAAGATATTGTTGATGATTTGTTATTTGTTTTTAAACAACAAGTCAATAAGGAATTTCCAGGAAGTTTTTTGGTTGCTATGGTAATGAGGCAAAATTGAGACATCGCATTGGTTGAATAGTAGAGGTGTGAAATTTTCAACGTAATTTCTTGGTTTATACTCATATAGGTCCCTTAACAATCAGAAATGGTAAAATGGGTGGTAGTTTTGGAAGCTTTTTTAGTAGTTTCGTCGGCGACGTTATGCATGCATTGAATAAAATTTGAGCATACCGATCACTTTTTTTTTTGATATTTATCAATTTTGAGCTTTGGCAAATATTACACTTTACTAACTACAAAGTTATAATTTGTAAATAGGTAAGCACCACCAAATATGTCTATCTCCATTGATTATGCTATAACTTAAAGTTAATTTATATATTTACAAAATAAATAGCCTTCTTTCCCATCAACACTATTCATGTCTCTTGAATTATTACTGTCTCCAAAAAGGAAATGATCACAACCTTAAAGTTATAACTCAAATTAGCTTTATCTACTTGGGGGTGGTGCTGGAGTAAATTGCATGCATCCTTCAACATTTTCCGGCCAATCGCACACGTTTTGATCAGGATTGAAAACTAAGTTTGCAGGACATGGCATATGGTGCTTTCGTTCACCTTCACACATGTAATACATTTTACAGTCAGCTTTGTCAGGATGATAACTGATGTGACCATCTTCTTCATCGCACGTTACCTCGTTCGCTGAAAATACAAAAAAAATGTTGAAGAATGACAAATTTTTGCTCGCATATGAATTGGGAGAGAAGACCGCATTTTCTTTTTTGAATTTACAATTATACAGGGTGTTTCTGAAATATTCAACAAGGGCAATTTTAAGAAAAAACAGCTTTATATGAGTATATGTTCTAAACGTTTGTACTGATGTTGGACAAGCTTTTTAATAGTTAAAACATTAATTTTATTAATTGATGACTATTAATACACTTACGATCTTTTGTTGTATATTGCCCAGAACCAACAGATGTTTCAAATGGACCATCAAATTCTAACTTTACTTTATAACCTTCTAGTTCTTGTCTCATAGCATTTATCAACGGATATTTCCCACTTCCACATGATCCTCTATAGTCATCCATATCAACTGACCATATCATAATTCCTCCGAAACCTTCTTCCTTCAACCATGCCATCTAAAATATTTGCAATTTTTAATTTAATTTTGTACTATAAGATTAAGTATTGGTTATTCTTTTTTAGGGAGGAGTATGTTCAAAATAAAAGGAAAATTAAAATATTTTCATTTAAATTTATTAATCTTATGAATTTTGGTACAAAGAAGTAAAATAATAAAAAATTGAGAACCAAAAGCAGATATTTATATATTGTTTAAATGCTACTATAACATATTATAGAAATTTTATCTTGTGCTCACAACAACCCCAATAATAATCGAAAAATACTTACTTTTGTTTTAAGGCTTCTTTCGTCATCAAATCCAACCCATTGATTATCTTTATAAGCAAATGGCACCTGTTGTTCATTATCCCACACCAAGGTCACGTTATCTTCGTGCAAGAATTCGCAGATTTCATAATAACTCATAAAACCAGCTTCATTTGTATATTTGCCAGCTTTTCCACCACCACTAGCAGGAGCACCAATATCAAATTGTGTAATATTAACCAATTCGAAACTGCGTCCATATGTTGGCATACCAATCATGAGTTTTTCTTTTGGAGCACCCTGCTTCACCCATTCTCTCGCTGAATAATCCTTTAAATCAAGAAAATATTTTAATATCATATTAGCCATGTACCTAGTTTACTTTCTTCAAACTATAGAATTGTGCGTAGATTTGTAGCGTAACGGAGCTGATTATTTAGACTATTTGTTTGTTTACATGTGTCAATCTCAGAAAAATAAACAAACATAGAAGTGGCATGACAAGAAAATAATCACAAAAATGTGCCTACATAACCTTTACTTTTTTACTAATAAAATCTAACACTGTTGCAAATTGTTCGTTTTATTCATAGAATCAGAACTCTTATTTCACATCCCAGCGTAAATTTTTATTAGGTTTGATCACAGTGTTCTTACATTGCAGAACCGTCCATATAGTTTTTTTTGTTGGTTTGATATTTATCTTGTCTAAACTTAGTAGAAGCAGATTCAGTTTCTCAGGACTAGGAGAGAAAATCGATTTATTTCAAATGTGGTTTCTTATAATTAGTAAATGTTAAAACAAAAATTCATAATTATATACCTTTGCATTTATAATAAATATTTTCATAATATAGAAAGTGTTTCCTTTTAATCCCAGACATCTATTATTTAATAAATTATATTTGAAAAAAATGCTACAGTTCCTGCGTAGGTATGTATTTATTATTGAAAACTGCAACCACGATTTCAAATTATACTACGTCACTGACTGTTGTTTACATGCACTCCTTCTGTCATTAAAAAGCTAAATATTAACCTTTATGGTTTTTTTTTTTTTTTCTGGCCTTTGCATCTATTATTTTTTTTTTTTTGGCCTTTGCATCTATTAGGCAATTCAGCCATATTCTAATTGATTTTTCAATTTCAATTTTCGTTCAGTCTTCTTTTATCTAAATAATTTTTCAATTTGCTTTGCAATGAGCAATGGTCCGGGGTTCGAACCAACTACATACTACGCCACTGACTGTTGTTTACATGCACTCCTTCTGTCATTAAAAAGCTAAATATTGACCTTTATGTTATGAAGACAAACATTGAAATTAGACGACATTTCTATGTTTGTTTATTTTTCGGAGTATTGATACCAACTTTCTGATTCCAAATGGAACATACTGTATTGTATTGCATTTTTAAATCCCTTACCTATCTCTTTTGACGAATCAACCGTTTTTGAAAAAATCCATTTAAAATTTTTTTGACCAAAAACAGGTCTGCGGAAAAAATGTACCTAATTTCGTTGATTGAGAAAAGAAAATATGGAAATTTCGGCAGTGATTTACCTATGCCGTAGAAAATTCAACTGCGTTGACCGGTTGTCTCGCCCAGTTACAAGGTGTTCGCCAATTACAGTTACATAATTAACTGTAAAATTAGCATCTACTATCTTTAATGAGGGAATTAATAATATGCTGTCTCCTCCACTAAATCTCAATATATATTCATAGATCTGATCGTATTCTAATTATAATTGGTTTTTTATAACATACATGTTTCGATCATATATATGGCCATCCTCAGTGTTATATACAAAAGTTACATTGTGTCATATTATATTGAAGTTCACTGGAACAAAAAACAAAAAACCTTCTAAAAAATTCTACATTCGTAAAACTATCTTCTAATATTTTTGTTTTCTTTTTGTATATCATGATTAATTTCTTGATTGAATAAATATTTATAAATTTCGGATTTCTAATTCCCATAATAAGACAAATTATAGATATTATACTGATCAGAGAGAAAACTCCGAAATTTATAAATATTTATTCAATCAAGAAATTAATCATGATATACGAAAAGAAAACAAAAATATTAGAAGAATAATGTTCTTTTAGTTAAGATAGTTTTACGAATGTAGAATTTTTTAGAAGGTTTTTTGTTCCAGTGAACTTCAATATAATATGACACAATGTAACTTTTGTATGTAACACTGAGGATGGCCGTATATGACCGAAACATGTATGTTATAAGAAACCAATTAGAATTAGAATACGATCAGATCTATGAAAATATATTGAGATTTAGTGGAGGAGACAGCATATTATTAATTCCCTCATTAAATTGAGACTCCACAGAAATATGGACTACTTCATGAATATCTACCATCTTTTTTGCAGAGCTTTTTAATTTCATGGCGCATTAAAAGTAAATGCACACCCAAAATTACAACTGTAGCTGCACTCACTGCGGCCGCAACAGACACGTCTTCGCCCTTCATATTCAAGGCTGGCTCAAATACTTGTATAGTTTTTCCAATCTTAGTATATATAATGCTATAAAAAACCACAACCCCATATTCCTTTGTAAAGTCAATGCCGACCTCCGCCGTCCATAGGCGCACCATGTTAACTTTTCATAACAATACAATACCTACATGCCCTACGATATTTTAAAAATCCTTTATGCTGAAGGATAACAGGGTCTATGGCCGGAAAACTGTGATCCACCGATTTTTTCCATATGTCAGTTTTGTCTAAATCAGATATAACGCTTCTTATATTCTCTAGGATTACAGCGCTTAGAGTCGGATTCTGATTGCATTTTCTCAACTGTTCTTTTAGACTGCCCCTAACCAATTCCATCGGATTGAATATGCAGTAATATGGAGGTAAACGTAAATATACTATGGCCATGTGTTTCGCAGATATGGTCTGAAATTGTATCATGAACTAATATATCCTCCTTTTTTGTATTATTATTAGGAATTTTATTTAACATTCGCGAATGAGAAGACGCATTATCCATAACGATAACTGAACTTGGGGGAATATTAGGTACTAGCTGTACAGCAAAGCATTTTTCAAACAAATTTGCGGTCATGTCTTCGTGGTAGTGCGCAGAAGACTGTCTTATGTTTTTGGCTGACAAGAGCAGTGCGTTGGGTACGAGCCCACTTTCACTTCCCGCATGTAGAATTATAACCCGTTTTTCCCTTGAACATGGAGCATTTAAAGTACAATTTTGAGTCATGTCTACACTACAACCCAACCGTACTTCACAGTATCATGCGTATCAAACCACGTCTCGTCTTGATATATTATCTTTCTCTTTGACTCGCGGTACTCTTTTATTTTACGCAAATATTCCTCGCGCATTTCCACAATACTTCCATTATTAATAAACGGTTATTAATTTTCTTATATTTAAATCGCACTCTAATAAAATACCTCTTAAAGTTTCCAAAGATCGATAAATATAATTAGGGTATTCGCTCAGCTTATTCGAAATCATTTCCAAAGTAGGGACTTTATTTTATTTATAAAAATTATGAATTGTTCTTCGAATACATTCATTTGAGGCACCGTCAATATTTTTAAATTTTTGATTTTTCCGTTTTCTTTTAACAGAGTGATCTACAAAAACCCCTTTTCTGATAACTAGATTAATAGTAGAAACCGGAATCTTAGTTAATTCAAACATTCTTTTTATAATAAGTGTATTCGTCACTTAATTATTTTCAGACCTTAACTGATGATAAATATTTTTGCTCATATAAATAATGATGCTTAAACTCCCAACGTGTTCCGCTCGTGTTGTATACCATCATAACGTATCGCGTCACTGTATACAGTGATGGTTAGTTTTATCTACTTGAGGTGTGATTAAAAATTATTATGTAATTGGATAGATCTTCTTACATTTTATTCATCTAAGAAAAACTATTGAACAGATCAGGTTACAATATTCTGCCACCGTGTTTTACTGTCGCACACAAATTTTCTTCGTAAATTCCACATTATGTCTTCGCCATACCATATGATATTCATCCGATTATATTTAGATTAATCTGAGAAAATAACACGTTGCCAAAAATTAATCGTTTCATTCATATTATATTTATTTGCAAACTCTAATCACTAACCCAATAGTTTTGCCAGTCCCTGTAGTTACTTTTCTTATAAGGCGGCTTCCTTTGACAAACATGATTTATTATACGTCTTATATAGGAGGGAAAAATGTATTAAAAAAACGCTGAATTCGATGCCCATTTCTAATGTAAAGAGGCATGGGGTCGGATAGCCCCGGTAGAATCGTTAATTATATAGTATACATTAACTTTGGATATACTATACACGTTCGCCTACCAATACAATCACCCTGAATGCAAACCAATTCCAATCGTGTGGAAGGTTTTCATTCACAAATGTTTACTCGAACGTTGGACACAAATGCATGAGCCAACGATGGCCGACGCGACGTTTGCCATATTGTCCGGATGCGACTTTAGATGCTTTTTGATCGTCGTTGGTCATATGGTATGTTGGAGAAATTGAAGTAATCAAGTTCTTAACATTACCTTAACGTAACTCAAAGATTACGTTAAATTACTACTGTAAGTCATGTAAATGCGCCGAATTGCGAGATCAAGGAAATTTGGAGGAAATTTGTAATGTCTGCGTGAATCAATCCACCTTCTCGACTGCTATAATTATGGAAAAGGTGATGAAGAATAAGCGTAGAAAATATCGACTACACACATAGTGAATAGGTAACGTAACAATTGTTAGTTCAAATGATATTTAACTTACCACAGTCAGTTTCTTTTGATAACTAGTAGCACTCTCCAGTGGAAACAGTGGTGAGTTATGGCCGACAGTCCTTTCCCATTGACCATGGAAATCATACGTCATAACATTGATGAAATCAAGGTATTTCGAAATTTCGGGTACATCATAACCAGCAGCGATTGCTTCAAATGAAGCTGGTACAGCAGCTGTTAGCAGAAGTCGAGGTTGACCACTAGTTTTAGTTTCTCCTTCGAAAGCTAGTCTAAGTTCCTTAAGTAGATTTACGTAGGCTGCTCTATCATCGGCACCTGAATTCATATATTAAATATTAGATATGCATTTTTCAAATATATTTCATTAATATAAAATGATCATGTAGATAATACCTCTTGGATATTCCCAGTCGACGTCTAAACCATTGAATTTATACTCTCTAAGGAATTCTATTGCATCGTAAACAAATTGATTCATTCTAAATACATTACTGGTTAATTCTTTGAAGGGTGTTGAACCGAATGCCCAGCCACCAATAGCTAGTAGTACCTATAAACACATTTGAGAATATAATATAGAACTGGATATCAAAATATGAGGTGCCTCAAGCGGAAAGGTACAGTTTGATAGAATCTGAATTGAATAGGTATACATATACAGTGCGTTTGGAAACAAATCATTTCATAGCCACTTTTTTTTTATTATGATTATTATTCGATAAAGCTTACTTAAATTTGAGGCTTTTATTTCAAAATAGGCATTGTCTACCTTCAAAACTTAAAATATTGTTATGTGAAACTCTAGTACTATCCCATTTAAATTTTTGTGATACAATATACGATCCATGCTTGACAGTAGCTGACAAGGGCCGCATCCAGAAATTGCAGAATTCTTGCCTGAGGCTCATATCCGGACTACGAAAGTTTGATCGAATCAGCCACACATTGACCCAAGCTAACTGGATAAATATGCAAGGAAGGCGAAATCTTCACATATCGGTGAGATATTTCTCTATTCTTCTGAAAAAAACGCCTCCATACCTTTACAATAAAATAAAATTTCGAACAGACATCCATAATATCAACATTCGTTTTCCTAATTCACTAAATATACATATTCACAAAACATAAATATTCAAGAGGTCTTATTCTTATACCGTCTCTAAACGCGTGAATTCTTGGAACAATGATTTAAGGAATACTTTTTCAAAATGTGCGTTTAAAAGAAAATTTAATACAATCTTACGATCTTGATTTCTTTTTTTTTTTTCATAATGAGGTGGAATGACATATCAAGCTTAATTAATAAGTATAATTTTGAAGATATCTTGTATAGATTGTATGCTAAAAGTATTTATTTTATTTTACTGTAATGTTTAGTGAGTGTGATTTTTTTTTGTATTTGTTTGTATTTATTAATAATGGGTTAGCTGAACAGACGGTTATATGCAAATGCATAGCACCGTACTGAATCTCGCCCAATTGCGTATATATAAAAAAAATAATTTAGTTATTTGTTAAATATGCAATAAAAGACCTTTATTATTATTATTATTATTATTATTTTTTTTTTTTTTTTTTTTTACTGGTGTGAAACTATTTACCGGGAAATTATCCAACTTCCAAGGGTAAGTAGCCGTTAGGTAAGTACGTTACGTAGTATATGAGCAGTTCCCAATACTGTCGTTTTTTGCAAGTCGTAGGTTAAATGATTGCCAGGTATTATTATTATTATTATATACCGCGTATATCACGGTTCAAGGTATCTACCTTAGAAGTTTTGGGAAAACTAAACATTCGATTGTTTTGAAAATTTCAGTAATTACTCAAGTCAATCCATCTATCGCTCTATTATATTGTCACGGGTACAGATTCCAAAATAATAAATAAATATAAATAATAACTAAATAACAAACCTCAGATGTTCGATGGAAACATGCAAAAATATTAATTTCCTGTTTAGTCTAGTTTATCTAGAGGTGTCATTATGGTTCGAGAATTTGGATCCTTGCCTCTTACCCTTCGCTTTCAAGGGTAGTCATAGATTACACGAAAATGCAAACGTAGCTGGTATTGCAGTTCACCCTTCCAAACTACGGATGACCAATTGAAAAACGCACCATCAGCAATTCTGGCCACCACAAGGGAAGAATCCTGGAGTAGGGGTGGCTGCGCAATATTATTATTATGTTAATAACCAATTGGCCTAGAGAAATATGGAAACCATCTTTGATTAACTCCAACCTCCCTCATTATCATTGGTGAGACAGGGAGGACTTATGCGCAAGATTGTTTAAACATTTTATTACAAATTCTTCTGTTCGGAGAAATAAGTTTAGTTGTGTCCTAAGTTTTATAATCATTAAGCTAATAGTAAAAAAACCTGAAGGCAGTAAAATGTGAACCATAGTGGAACTCGACTGTATGTGGTCTTATATTTTAATGTAAGTAGTATTATTTGTATTCTATTAATATAATCTCATATATTCTCTAATTTAAGTTTCATCATTTTGTAAATTCTTCTAAACTTTTTCAACTGTTAATAAACTTAGTCCATTTAAACTTGGTATTCGGTGTTTCAATCTTTTAGATAAGGTTCTTGTTTTCAATGCCTTCGTAGTTCACGTTAAACCTAAACGTGAAAATATTGTAATATTTGTTTCATTTCATTCTATACCAGAAGTTGATCAACCTTTTTAACATTATACCTAACTTATTCTAAACACGAACAACCCTTTCTGCGCATGAAAGCAACCATAGACATCATTCGCATTATCTCACAACTCCGTGTATCAAACAAATATTTTATTAAATTTACAAATAAAGGCTCAGTTTATCTAATCAGTCCAAGAGAGACGTGTACCATATGTAATCTAAATGTCCAGGAAACTTTATGTAACATCCTGTTCGAATGCCCAATTTACGCTCCAATTAGGTCAGCAAAGACCGCGGTATCATCCCTTAATGAATTGGTTAGTGCCCTAAATTATATTACTCTGCGGTTAGCCCAACAAATCTGCTCACTTATTGTAGATATTCTTAAATTAAGATCATGTATTATAAACGAGTAGGAATAAACTGTTGTTTGTTTTTATTCTCTTTTTACTTTTCATTCTCATATTATTGGATTGTGTTTTTTATGTTTTTCTTTTTGCTCTTTTTCTTTTTGTTTTGCCTATATTTGTTCATTGGGGATGATCGTTGTCTTGTTATTATATTATTGTATTACTATATATTATGTGAAATAGAAAGTGACTATGAAATAAAATATTTAATTAAAAAAATATTGGAAATGTTATGGAACCATAAACCCAAGAAAGAAAAAATATAAAAAGAAAATGAATTGTATAAAATAATTTCAAGAACACGGAAGAAAAAAAATAAACAAATATTTTTTTATATTAAAATAAGACAAAGATTCAATATATACATACCTTCAGGTCAGGATTTTTATCTCGCAATGCAACAACTCTGTCGTACATTTCTGGATCTTTGTCACTAGCTTCTGTCAGTTTATGATCTTCGAGAGTAGCAAATGCGTATATAACGTGAGTACACAAGGATTCGTCAATGTTTTCCGGTGTGAACTTGCCAGCACCAGGTCGTTTTTGTGCCCATGTGGTAGTGTAGCAAAATACTTGAGGCTTCCGTACTGAAATTGAAAATTTGATGTAGTAGCAGTCTTTCTTCCCTTCGCTTCTATTTTGTTTAGGGATGTACAGTATACAGAGTGTCTTGTTTCTTCTCGTGTTAAATATTTTGATTGTTGTAATTATTACAGAAAATTGTCCTAAGACAAGAAATTGAGGAAGATTTAGGTAATGGAAGAGAGAATAGCGATACCGATATCGATATTCTATCAAAAAACTGGACGGAATATGTAGGAAGACATAAACAATTTTCCTTCACGGGAAAATGCGGTTTACTAAAAGATTTTCCGGCGGACATAACGCCACTACAATCAATAATAGATGATGACGTAATCAATCTACTTGTTACTGAAACAAATAGATTTGCTCAGAAAAAAATTGCTTACGCCAAGAATCCACAAGTTCACGCATAAACAACTACCAGCGAATATATAATAACATTTTTGGGTCTAACTTTGCGGATGGGCTTAGTCAGACTCACTTCATTGCCAGATTATTGGTCAAAAAAAGGAATATACAAACTTGATTTGCCAAATTCTGTAATGTCCAGTGTTGCATTTTAGTGACAATTAAACAGTTAAAAAGGATAATCGATTAGGAAAAATACAGCCATTGGTGGACCTTTTACTAAAAAAAAATTTACGACGATTATACTACAGGCGAATCTTTGGTTATCGACTAAACTTTAGTTCTGTGGCGAGGAAGACTGATCTTTCGTCAATAGATCCCTAATAAAGCCCACCGCTACTGGATTACGCTTAACAAGCTGTGTGCCATACACGATCTTACGTTTGTAATAAAAATTTTCTCCGGTAAGTCCTCAACAGGCAAAAGAAACGTTTGATTACCAACAAATATTTTTCTCAAAGAAATCCTTCTAAGAAAACTACAGAGAAACCGATAGTTGTGCTAGCATATAATCAAGGCAAAGCCGGTCCGATTAATTGGGATCTTACGCTACGACTTTTACCCTTACTTGTGTCAAACTATTGTTCACGCTTAATCATCAAAGTTGATGATGAATTTCAAGCACATAGAAGGAATAGTATCTGAAAAAGCTGCGATCTATCTTCAGGCAAGAAACCATTTATAACTATATTTAGTACCACTGGCGAAATCTAACGCTATAAGGCAATAACACTTGTAGCAAAAGTTTATTCATAAATATCAGGCTAAAGAAGCCTATTCTCCGGGAGTCAGATACAGCTTCATAAGATTTTGTTTAGCACTCCCAGCTGAATGGAATTGCGAAGTCAATCAAATGGACGTTGTCATTGTTTCTGCATCCAAAGCTTGATGAAGAAATAGACATGTAATCACCTGATGGAAGAACTTGTTATCTTTTAAAAACTCTTTATGACTAAAAACAGTCAAGTCGCATGTGGAACAAAGAACTGGACCTAGTCATAAAAGAATTAGGATTTAATCAATCAATGTATGACCCGTGTGCTTATTAAAATTTAATCAAGATATAGTTTTAGCAATTAAATCCTGAAGAATAAACGGATGAACCGTTTTAAGATGAAATATCTAGGAGAAGCACATATTTGTCTGGGTTTGACAATACCAAGAGATACAAAAATACAAAAGTTATCAAATTGCTTACCAAATATAGACAAACAAAGATAAAGGCTGAAAAGAAAGAGATTTTAAAAGACCCTTATCACAAGGCAAGTCAATCAAAATGCCCGTAAATTTCATTGGTCAGCAGTCAAAAAATAAATTATTATTTGAAACAGACTGTGAAATTCATCTGCCGAAGATATTTATTTATTTATTTATGTATATTATTATTATATATATTTATTAAGTAACTCTGAATGGGCTAGTGATCACGATGCTAGGAAATCTAGGGCGGTGTATGTTTTGCTGCTGTGGGTTGGGCTTCAATAAAACAAATATCAGTCGCTCTATTAATGACTTCCTTCAGAAAAAAAAAAAGAGAATATTGTAGTTCATTACTAGAAGCTGTTGCATATTATATTGATTACAGTTAGTCATATAATTATAAATATTATACCTTTCTTGGAAATAGCCTTTGTACCACCTTTCTTACTTAGAGGCTTTCTAGCTCGTTTAAGTACTTCGGACACAGCTATTTTAATTGGTTTTGGCTTTTCAATAACGTCTTCGTCATCATCTTCCTCAGACTCTGCTGGTCCTGCTATTTTTTCCCAGTCAACATCTTTGGCATCTTTACCTCGAGATATACCTCTCAATTCTTCCCTATAAATTAAAACCACTATAAAAGCATCATTTAATAGTAATTTAGACAATATTATTTAACCAAAATAATCAATTTGGGAAAATGGAGAGCTTTGGTAAAGAAATAATATATCGGTGTGAGCTAAAGGAAAAATATATTGAGTTGTAGTTGCCATTAGTTACTATTAGCATTTCTGTATCTGCAGAGATTTCTATTTTTGTGACTGCTTAATTTTAAATAGTTGTTTACCTCATTGCTCCTATTAAAGGATATTTAACATTTCCTCCGCACGCAGTACCAGTAAAATCATCCATATCCACTGTCCAAACCATAGCACCCCCAAATCCACTTTCCTTGATCCACTTCATTTTAATTCTTATAGATTTTTCGTCATCGAAACCAACCCATTGGTCATCATCCACAAGATACGGTACCTTCATTTCGTCACTCCAATAGTATGTAGCACCATTTTGTAGCATTTCACAAATCTTAAGAAAATAACAAATTTTATTAACATACATTTTCTGATACATTTTAAAATGTTGTCAGTTAAAATTTTATTTCAAATTATAGCAAGAACTATACCATGAATTTGTGGCCATAAATATAATGCGGGCAAAATTACTGGTGTTACCTAGGCAAGGGCTTTTGTTTAATTTAATGTGATGAGTAGCTGGGCAACAACTATGGTACTCTGACGATCTAGCGAAACGAATTCGTCAGTATCTGTCGACCCGTGCATCGGTCTATACTAGACAGGGGCTAGGTAGGTGTGGACCACAAAATGCAATCAAAGATGGTTTTGAAGTTCCCCTTCAAAATACAATCGACGTGTTTCCTGAAAATCATGTCTACTTCAGATGACGAGTTATTCTGGGAGGCCAGTATAAAAACGCGTACATATCCATTTCTAACTTATGTTGGTAATTTTAACGGAGAAATTAATAAATTTTTATGTCAATATTTCTCACCTCGTAATAAGCTAAGAAGCCAGACTCTTTGGTGTAGGTTCCTTCTTTGCCACCAGCATTAGATGGAGCATGAACTCCATATCTGGTTTGAGGACTTGACAATGTAAATGACCGTCCATATGTGGGCATGCCTTAAACAAAATTAGATATTGAATGAATGATAGATGAATGTTTATTCACAAATTTAATTAAATATTTGCTTAATTCCTTAATTATGAAAAAACGTAAAAAGAAAACTGAATTAATTACCTTTGTGTGAATGATATAATTTAAACAAAATGTTATGTTTATAAATTAGAGATAATTACGCAAATGAGGTATGATGTCCTAATATTCGACCTATGGAATTATAATAATATTACTTAATCCTTTTAGTTAACTACTTTGAAATGTATACAGCCCTAAAAATATAAGCACTGAAGATGAGAAGTGTTAATAAACTAAATTTGAGTGGATGAATGACAGTATCATTTAAATCATTAAATTGATGGACTGCCAGCTAAATTGAAATTGCTGTCTAAATCACGCTTTAAAACATGCATGAGGGATATGTTGTTTAATGGTCAGCTCGGTTAGCTTCCGGTCCTTTGTATGCTGGTGCAGTGACTCAGGCTCATGATTTTTCCTTTTTACTGATTTTGGTACATGTACATGTATGGCGCTGGTTCACGTGTGGTTAAACTAAGCTTCGATCGAATTGTACTAATAAATTGTTACTTCTTTTTTATGTTCTCTTGATATAAGGGCCAATCTACGTGTATTCTATGTTATATTATGTTTTTCCTTTATACACAGTTTCTGCTTATGCTGTTTGCTGTATTATTATGTATTTATGTATAATTTTAGAATTGTTTAATGAATGTGTTATATGTCATGTAAGCTACTGTATGAATGCATTTTGGGTTAGCTGAGCAGACTGTTATATTCTTTGAATATTACAGTACTGAAACTCGCCCATGAATAAAGACATTTATTATTATTATTATTATCCACAATATCATGGACTACTTCATTAAAAACAATTAGATCAAACATCAGCCACTCAAATGGCTATACGCAATTCGAATAAAAACCCGATTGTTCCGCAACTCGTGGATCTACATAAAGCTTCGCCTCAATGTAAGTATATGAAATACACTAAAAGAGTGATTTGATCAATTTTATATTATATAATCAATATGGAGTATTTGTTGAAAAAAAAATCGATATGTTGACAAAAAGGCAGTGCTAAAACATAGTTCTTATTGTCGACTTTATGGTGGGTATACATAGATGCATAAACTTTTAACACACACTCTTTAATATTTAAAATTCTTAAAAAAAAAATATTTCAAAAGCTTACCTATAATTAATTTCTCTTTAGGAGCACCAAGCTTCACCCACAAACTTGCTGCATGTTCAACATTTAATTGCTTTTGATACTGGCTGTCACTGCTGGGTGAGTACAATGGAGCATTATGGCCAGTTTCTTTTTCCCATTTGCCATGAAAATCATACGCCATTAAATTGATGAAGTCCAAATAAGATGCTACAGCTGGTACGTCATATCCACCTTTGATGTTGTCTGGACCAACAGGAACAGCAGCAGATAGCAAGAGTCGTGGCTTCTTGATTTCTTGAGCTTCTGCTTCAAATGCTTCACGTAATTCTGAAATCAACAAAGAAAATGTTAGATATTCTTAAAAACATACAGTAGAATATCTGAAAGAAACCATATAATTTATTGCGGAAATATTTTGCTTTCTCGTATACAAATAATTTGATTGCAAAAAATAAATGCAAATACTATACCTTTGAGGAGAAGTACGTAGTTCTTTTTATCATCAGATCCTTTCGGATATTCCCAATCAATATCTAATCCATCAAATCCTCGGTCTCGTAAGAATGGTATAGCACTGAATATGAATGTTTGTCTAGCATAACGGGTTGCAGACATTTCCTTGAATTTTTGAGTTCCAAATGACCATCCACCTATGATATTTATACAAATGTAGTTACTTCACATAAACTAATTAGTTGCCAAAAATTTATTTAAAGTTTAAAATAGTTTCGCTGCTACATTTTATATAATAGTAAAATATGCTGAATTAAATACCCACAAAATATAATTAAATTTAAATGGTATGATAAACAGAGCATAATCGCCTTTTTCCGGGTTTTCTCTAAATTGAAAAACAATTTCGTCTTATTTTATGTAATTTGAGATAGATTTGTGGATGATAGGCCAAGATAAATATCTTAATTTTTTGTTTAAATTCACGAAGGTTGGCGCTTTCAAAAAATCTTTTTGAACGTATTATATGCCTAACATGTAGTACTAACCTTTTGAAGAAAACAACAAATGTTTTTAAAAATTAATTTTCACAAACTTTATTGTACAAACATCACCAACACAGTGGCTTCTTCAGATGTATACTGATATCTAAACTACAATTTTACAAAACTTTAGTTTAGGTATAAATTGTTTTGTAAAATTGTAGTTTAGATATCAGTATCAGGGGCAGCTAGTCCTATGAGGCAAGTGAGGCAGTGCCTCACTGACTTTTTAACCAATTAAGATTTTTTTACTGTTAAAAAGTGGCGCACAGATTGATAGATTGTATATCTATTATACCAGCGCACATGACGATTTGTTTTAAATTATGAAAATAACTGTGCTGTAAATCGTGCGTCCATTTAATGGTCGCTATCCAATGAGGCAACAAAGTCCTGCCCGCGGCTTGCCCGTCGGCGAACGCAGAACGAGAGTAGGCCAACGTCAATAAAAACATCTATACTCGCCGTAATTAAATCATTTTAAGCGCGAGGCACTGCCTCTCGTCCCTATGCACGGCGAGTTGCCACTTTTAATTATTGTTATCTACTACTACATTGATTAATATTAGTCTCCGTTTTTTTTTTTATTAAACAGAAACTGATCAGCTAACTGCACACATTTCTATGAGTTTTACAAAGTTTTTTTTTTAATTTAAAAATTTATGTTTACTAATTTATCTGAATGCGAAATTCAAATAATATACATAATATTATAATATGTATAAGTATGAATAGGTACTCTCATTAATTGCTAATCAACAATTTTTTATAAAAACCTTTGTACTGCCTCACAACCCTCAGGCGTCACGGGCCGCCACTGATCGGTATACATCTGAAGAAGCCACTGTGTTGGGGAAACAATTGTCATGTTTGTACAATAAAGTTTGTGAAAATTAATTTTTAAAAACATTTGTTGTTTTCTTCAAAAATTTTAATATGAATTTTCATCAAGTAGAAGTCAAGACTATCCACGATGTAGTACTAATTATTAAAAACCTAAGAGGCAATATGAGAAAACCCAAACACAAAAAAATGCACTATTATAATAAAATTACCTAGTGAAAATTGTGAAAGTTACAATACAATAAATGGAAATCTTGACAATATACGAGTAAATCAAATTCAAAAGGTGGAATTGATCGAATTTATAGCGAGACTCCGCGCCTGTTATAGTTAATAGTTAAACAAGCCGCCCATGGTTACCCGCAAATAGTCATTGAGGGTTATATCTAACTGTTTTTTTTTTCAAATGGAAAGTATCAGTTTTTTTCTATGGAACACTACGCTCAAAGGTTTGTACAGCGAACAACATTTTCAAATTATAAACGTTGACCTCATTCCGGCACTAAGTGTAACGTTCCCAAATCCAGATGATCTCGATATGCTCAATGAAAATCTTTAGTTTTTACATGATGGGGCGCCTCCACATTATGCAGTTCAAGTTAGAAACTATTTAAATACTGTTTCCCTAACAGATGGATGGGTGGAAGAGGGCATAATGAATAGCCACCAAGATCTCCGGATAGATAGAGTACATCAAAATCGACCACTGGATATCGAGGCATTTAAAGCACGTATGAGGGCAGAAGACAACAGTATTCCGCCAGAGATGATACAACGTTTAGTGCAACACGTTTATGGTAGGCTTAGTTATTGCGTTTTTGTAGACGCCGATCATTTTGAACATTTAATTTATTTAAAACTTAAACTGTGTTAATAAATAATGCAAAACCTACTCAGATTTTTTCATTTTGCGGAATAAAACGGAAAACAGATATGAGTTTTATTCCATACATATGGGTAAGCAGACTTAACAGAATACAGGTTAAAAATGGTTGAAAAAAAAATTGCACTTGGCTGGGTAAAAGAATGGTGAGTCATGTGACATTGTGGATTTATTTAACAAAGTGTAAAAGAACGTCACCTAAACTAAATTAGGCATTTCAATTTTCAAGAATGTACGAGTCGCATCCAAGTTATGGTGCATTTATAAAAATGAAAGAAAAATATAATATTGGCGCGTCTCGTAAAAATGTACCTACTTAGTCGTCACAATAGTATATTGTGCAACGAACATGAAATGACATATTTTCTTCGAGTATGATGAGTGTCTACCAAAAAGCTGTTTTCTCACTTAGAATTTAAAAGAAAATTTTATTTGTAGAAAGAAATTAGATTAAGCATAAAAAAGCAATTTAGAACGATTTAGAGCGTTTAGTTAAGTTAATATTTTATTATTTAGAGTTAAATTGTCTACCAAAAAGCTGTTTTCTCATTTTGAATTTAAAAGTAAAATTTATTAGTGAAACGAAATTAGATTAAGCATAAAAAAGCAATTTAGAACGATTTAGAGAGTTTAGTTAAGTTAATATTTTATTATTTAGAATTAAACGTCAAGGTGCCTACCAAAAAGCTGTTTTCTCACTTAGAATTTAAAAGTAAATTTTATTTGTAGAAAGAATTGCTTTTCTATGCTTAAATTTAAATTAAGCATAAAAAAGCGATTTAGAACAATTTAGAGCATTTTGTTAAGTTAATATTTTGTTATTTAGAATTAAACATAATAATTTTTAAGAAAATATTTGTTTTTCGAAACTTAGCTATACTCGCCCTGTTGGCGTAAACGTAAATACGCTGAGTTAAAAGTATTAAATTGACTAGGTCGTGTTAAACTATATTCACTATCACTGTTTTTCATTGTATAAATAGCTTTGAAATCTTGTAAATTAGAGAAATAATTTAAGAATAATAATAAACTGTCAATTTGATTTAATTGTATTGTCGGCGTTGCTATGGTGATTTTTCATAACCGATGCTACTTTTGTCATTACCAGGAAATATACTCGAGCGTTTTTAAATATTTCCTACTACTCGGAAATGAAAAAGAGCATTAAAATGTACTACATTTTCAAATTATTATAAAGGTCATGAATCGACAAAGCAGCCCTCTGGTAGTTCGAGGATGTTTTGTGTTCGCCAATTTTGCTGGTAGGTGTTTTTTTTCCATGTGTTCCTTTTTATTTGATTAACAAGTTATGTAGTTATATTCCCAAATTTCGAATGAAATAAATGTGGAAGTATGATATTATTTGTAATATTATTATAAGTAAACGAAGTTGTATGCCAATAGCTAGACAAACCTTTGAGCCTAGTGTTCCATAGGTAAAAAAA
This sequence comes from Apoderus coryli, assembly GCA_911728435.2. Taxonomy (NCBI): domain Eukaryota; kingdom Metazoa; phylum Arthropoda; class Insecta; order Coleoptera; family Attelabidae; genus Apoderus; species Apoderus coryli. The sequence goes on along the minus strand of OU452215.1, from coordinate 5,744,310 downwards.
AATGATGCTTGCCACTTAAAAAAACAGTTGCGGAGCGGGGAGTTAAGGGTTTGACGGTACAAAATAATGCTCACCCCAAAAAAGCACTTTATTAGAATCTATTTACGTGTTTTTGCGTTTTCGCAAGAAATAAAACGGAAAAAACATATTAATTTTCGTCCATACATCATATTAATAACTCTGTATGTGTAAGTAATTGCTTTCATTTAAAAAATTACCAAGACAAAAATCCTCAAAGCCATGTTTCAGACTTGTGATGATTTTCATGAAAGAGCGGCTAATAACAATAATTCTAAAGCATTTAACGCCGATGATCTTGAGAGCAGTATAAAAGTTTACTTACCAATAGCCAACAACGTCTTCAATTTGGGATTTGTCTTCCTCAATTTATGTATCCTCTCATACAATCCTGTTTTCCCATCCTTCGTCTCATCATTACTTTCAAACGATGATAATTTTCCTTTCTTTAACCAACCGAAAGCAAAAATTATATGCGTACACAAATCCGGCAAAATATCTTCCGGTGTAAATTTACCAAGTTTAACTCGATATTGAGACCAGTTTGTATAGTAGCATACAACTTTGTAGCCGTCCTTGTCCTTTTCTTTTTTTGATGACGCACTGAGTGCATTGTCTGACGACTTCCGGTGTCCAGGTCTTGTTCGTCTAGATTTAGTGACGCTTGACGCGACTTCCTGATCTTTACTTGAAACACTTTGTGATACTGATTTGAGCGGTCTACGCAGTCTTCGTCTTGTGCCTATAAAAATAAAATTTACATATTACGAGCTGTGAGTATGAAAGTTTGAAGAGATTATTATTATACAAAAAATGTTTGTTAAAAAATATAACAAAACGTTTTGGATCTCATTTCGTGTGCACAATGTAAACTAGCTAATATGTGTTTCTTTTTCGTCAAGTATTGTTAAATTGTCTTACATTTATACAGGGTGTTAGTTAAGTAAGTGGCCAAACTTCAAGGGAGAATTATTCCTTGTATGATATACAGGGTGGCATACTTTTTGTTTTTGTAAATAACCCTTTAGCAAATTTTGTTGACAATTTGCAGTGTCATGTACGGCGGCGCGGCGGTTAGAGTCTCATTAGGCATAAGTAGTTAAAATTATCAAGTACAGTGACGTTTCAGAAGGTCTTTAGCCCAAATTTAACTTCTAGCATTGCTAGCACTGTAAAAAATCGCATTCAGTAAAACCATGAAAATTATGGAGTTACTTGAATTTCGAGTGACATGGTGAATGAGCCCATCAAAATAATTGAATTTTAAAAATCATTGTGGTGGTGGGCCAAAATTGACCATAATTGCATATACAGGGTAGCCCATTAGTGTGTGGGCGGAAGATATCTCAAGATCTATAAGCGTAGACAAAAAAATCGTTTACAAATCTTTTAGGCACTGAAGAGATGTACAACCCTAAAATGTTTTTAATTATACAGAGTAGTTCAAAAACGCGCAGCGTGAATGGCACGCTAAAAGACAAGAACATTGACATAAGGCTTGCCAAGGCTAGGTGCAGTAGTTTTTAAAATATTTGTAAATAATGATTAATTCGTCAGTATATGTCGGCCCATGCCTCGGTCTTGTTCTACTGAATTAGACTGAAGCCCTACTAAATTAAACAAAATCCCTTGTGTAGGTAAAACCAGTCATTTTGTCCACTATGCCACGAAATTATTTTTCAGTATTTAAATATTTATGGCCGGGTAGCCGTTTCAGGTCGGGATATATCTGATCCCCTATCCCATTCTCTCTAGTGTTTATACCGCAACTGTTTGTACCGTTCTCGATTTTCCTTTGACTCAACCTAGAAAGATAGCCTTCGATAATATTTGGATCCATAACGTTGCGTTAAAAAAATTTTCAGAATTCCTCACAAGACTTAGTTCGGTTCAGACAACATATTATGTTTGATATTTCAAACTACAGACGTGTCTGCCATCAATCAGGATTACCGAAAATATGAGCAATCTCTTGTTCGACAGCTTGAATGGAGGTGTAGAAACTTTATTACTTAAAATCAGCACGGAGTACACCAGGAATAGGTCAGCTGTTATAGGGTAAACATCGATATTTTGTTAGTAAAGTTTAGAAGTTTTTGCCGTTTCTGGGCCCTCTGTAGGATGGTTCGAGAATTCTCAAAGGGACGCACCCAAATGGTGAAAATTATTATGAACTATACATCCCATGAATTTCGATTTAGTTCACTGAGCGGAGTGGATCCTCATTTTTTTTTATAAATATTATTAGTGACATCTTAAGATTTTTAACACCTAACTTTTTTGCAGATGATTTGAAATTATACAAAAATTTATGGGTGGTGGCGCTTCTGAATGCTTGCAGTATGAGCTTGATGCTTTCTGGCGATGGTCTGTATCTAATAACTTCAGATTCAGATATGGTGCCCAGTTGAAATATTTTAGTAGAATTAAAGGACTTGGACTTTATTTTTGAGAGCTTTAGTGACCACAGTCACTTAATATCAATTCATGATTTGTACTTCGAAACTGTGGAGATCTCTCTGTCTCGAGATGTAGATTATTGTATGTGAGTCTGGTCCGTTCTTCGCTGGAATACGCTACTATGATTTGGTCGCCCTATTATCAGAGATACGTGTACTGTGCTGGACAGAACTCAGTAAAAGTTTTTGCGCTATCCTGCATTCGGAATGGGGATACATATGACTGAGTATTATAGATCAGATATAAGGCATAATATGTTAAATTCGTTCTCTCGCAAATCGCAGTTTTAAAAGATTTATAGATTATATAATTTCGAGGACGCAATTTCCACTTGAAGAATTATTTTTTATGTGACTGATTGTTCTGCAATTTTTCTAAAAATCTGATTTAATGTTCCAGCGCGTAATTTGCAACATTATGATATTTTCGTTTTACCTACACCAAGTAATAGCTAAAGTCCGTAGGATAATAAGAAAAAAACAAAATTTTGGCAAAACATAGTTGCCTTCGAGGGCAATACTACGCGTATAACGATATTCCAACTTTTCGATACCACTTTTATAGTACGATTTCTCGTTCTCGTCAAAATAGGCCTCAGTTTCAGCGATTACTTCATCATAGGACATACATTTCTTTCCAGCAAGCATTCTCTTGAGATCTGAAAGCAGGAAAAACTCGCTGGGGGCTAAATCTGAAGAATACGGTGGGTGGGTAAGCAATTCGAAGCCCAATTCATTCAGTTTTGCCATAGTTTTCATCGATTTGTGACACGGTGCATTGTCTTGGTGAAACAACACTTTTTTTTCCAAAAGTGGCCGTTTCTTTGCGATGTCAGCCAAAAACTCATCTGAAGCATCAATTTGTTGTTGTTTTTGGTCGACTGTGAGCTCGCGCGGCACCTACCTTGCACAGAGCTTTCGCATACCCAAACGTTCGTGTAAAATGCTCGCGCACCTTCAATTTGCGATCGCTCATAACGAAATTGTGATTTTTTTTGACGTTTTCTGGAATAACAGCCTCATTTGCGCGTCCACTGCGCTCTGCATCATTTATGCTGGTACGAACACGTTTGAATTCAGCAGTCCACTTCTCTACCATTTGTCTCGATAGAGCAGAGTTTGGATAATGTTTATCAAGCCATTGTTTGGTTTCCACTGTATTTTTTTCATCAAAAACTCGAAATTCACTTTTTTCATTTTTTTTTTTTCAATAACAAACGTTCCTTCACACAAAATGCTATAACTCACGAATCAATAGTCAGATTGCTGTCAAATTTATACACGTATCGTGAGAAGGTTAGTACTAAATAAAAATCATATGGAAAAAATTCTAGTAACGATCTATGTGTCATCCTACGGACCTATTGACTAACCTAGGCCCGGTTGTACAATGAGCGTTCACCCGAAGTTCACATTGATCTTCGTTTCAGCCGAGAAAATGACTGTACATTGTTGGTTTTGATGGTGAACTTGAACACCCGAATTTGGACGTCAAACCGAGTTCAACGTTTTTCAACCTCACTCTTGAATGTTTTATTTATGTTAATATTTGTTTTTTCAACATTAATTACCTACAAAAATGTGTGGGAAGACATTACAGATGATAAAAATTTCTTAGATAGAATTAGTAAATAATGTTGTTCATCATCGGGCCGCACATATTGAGCATTTAAAGCCCGGTTTAGAAAAACGAGTGGTAATGTTTATTGTGGATTTGATATCTGCAAGAATATCATCTTCTACAGATACACTAAATACATCGCTCTTTCAGACTTCGCCGCCATTTTCTCTGAATTAGGTTGTTCGATAACGTAGAGTTCCTGTTCGCCCCATGGAGGGTGGACAGGGGTATCTATAGATCTAGGTGCTGTGATCTTTTGAGTTACCCTCCACAAATTACAGATCACTAAATTAATTTAAATAATTTCTTCTTTACCAGATAAATCAGTTGCTCTTTTTTTCCATAATAATTATATATCATCAATTTGTTTATATAATCTACCGATACTAAGACTACGAAAATACAAATTTAAAAAAAAACGGGAACTAATGGTAATCCATCGTTTGTACAACCGGGCCCTAATATAATATTTATTATTCACCAATATTCTAAATTAACATGATGGTTTAGATTTCTTATATGGTTTAATTTTAAAATTTAAGCGTCAACTTATATTGATGGAGTATATAAGTTACTTTTATTTGTTATGTTGTGATATACTTAATATTCAACTTTCTGTCATTTAACATTGGTTTATTTTTAATATAAAATTGGTTTGCCGTTGAATTAAACAAAAAATTGTGAATCTTCAAAACAGGCATACCGTTGTGGGCTCTTACCAGATTGTAAAGGTTTTTTAATTTTTTAATTTAATTTACTTTTAAAATGAGAAAAAGAAGAAAACGCAAAACACAAACAAGAATAATTGAGAAATTTTCAATCATTTAACTATATCTTTTTATTAATTTAACAACTCAATTTATTTCCAACAGAGTGATATGTATCAATGTAAAACTCTATTAACATTTGTATGAGGTACGACCCTCACATCTAACACTATTGTATAAGGTTCCATAAGCCACTGATGATGGACGTGTAGTCCGAAACATGTCTGGCATTTAAAAACAATGTTTTAACGTGTATATATAGATCATTTTGTGGAGTAGACGTTGTTTTATTCAAATCATACTATTCACTCCTCTGGATTACTTCAGAAAAAAAAAATATATTTAAAGAAATTTTCCAGTTGCCCCTGAAATATATTTTTCTTTTTTCTTATTATTTTATAAATGGATTTATTTCTTGGGATGAGGTTCAAATTAAAACCGATTGCAGGGAAATAATTTTTGTTAGTTCATGTCAGTTTACAACTTTTCTGCAACGCACAATTGCCTTCTTGAGGTACATTCTATAAAAGACAATTTACAGAACATCTCAAGAAAGGAATCCATTTATAAAAGAAAAAGATTACGTAAATTTAATATTTCAAGGTGTTTAATAATAATCTTGATTAATTATAAGCACTTACTTCTTTCCGAATCTGCTAATTGTACTACTAAGAAAATCACTAAACATATAAATACTGCAGTTCTTAATTTGCACCGATTCCGTGTTATCTGAAACAAAATAAAAACAATTAATAACGAATTTATTAAAAAAATATTATTTGAGTTCAAAACAAAGTGGATTGACAGTTTTAAATAAAAGAATAAAATTCAATATCAATTCCACAAACTTTAATTGCAATTTGAAGAAATAATCCATTTAAACTGTGGCGTGGTGTGCAAATATACTATAACGATGGTTTATCAGAAAAAACTATCAAATACAAACACAAACCAGAATTGATAATTAAAGAATAATAAGCAACTTCTAGTTTACGTTGGTAATATGCCGAGTGAACAAGCAATATCTAGCATTCCCAAACCGAAAACCGATTTCACAAGCCACTGATAGGGATAGACTATGATTAGGAAGACCAAAAATAAATAAGGAGAAAAGTTTGAAACATTTTGCAAAAGTTTACTGGAACCTCTTGTACCTTTCAGTTGCTAACAGGATATTACCTGAGCATCCGCTTGTAACGTGTAATGTTTTAAAAGTCTTAGCATTTGTATCACTCAAAGATCCTATTATGCTAAACAAAATATCATATTAATATAATTACTAAAACCAGTAATAGACTTCCCAGAATTTGCCAACTGGGTACGCGATATAATTTATCAAAATAATATTGTCATGAATGTATTTAAATTGTCAGATACTAGTGTTTAATAGCAACCCACTTTGTGATAATAAAACAAATATTTTCTTAAGTGAAAGTGTATATTTTCTGTGGTAGATTTTGCTCAACTGCACATGGCCATTCGCGATACTATTATTACAAAGAAATCACAAACACTCCGGTTCTTAGATAATATTGTTATTAAATTACATAAATTCTTAAACTTTCGTAATCTATTTTTCGCGGCCACAGCCATTTATTTTTCTATATGATCTTGTATTAGCTCAATACCTTTAGTCCAATGTTTCTCTAATTTTGTTTTTGCTTCGAAATAATAAGATTCCTCAAGGCCCTCAAGAATCCACAGTAAGATGGACTATACTTCCTAAATTTGAGTAATGCTTTTTCTTTGTATTTGAATTTTTACAATTTATTATTTAAATTAAGTAATAATAATAAAGTAAATTTATTCTCCATGGATGCAATTCATAAAAAAAAAAAAGTTGCAAATCCAAGCCCCAAAAACTGGTCTTAACAAATAAAAGTTATAGTTCGTCCAGCCAGATCCGCACTTTATTTTTGCTGATTCAGAATTTTCTGTCTCACTATAACCAGAATGTTTTCACCATTATCTTATTATTAGAGAACGCAGAAACTTTTTTGTTAATTGTTGTCGATACTGTTTACAGGGCGATCCATTGAGCCTACTTATATTTCCCTCCTTCATTGCGGACATAGAACCCTATTTTTGCAATGCGGGAGCACAATTCCTTAATTTAGATAATAAAAATGTGCTGCCTATGCTTCTATATGCGGACGATCTAGTCATCTTGTCGGATTCGGAGGTGGATTTCAAGCGAAAAATCAAAATCTTGGAAAACTATTCGCGCGAAAACTATTAGTAGTAAATGTGGCCAAAACTAAAGTAGTTATTTTTCAAAGGGGTGGATTTGCCCAACAAAACACACTATTTTAGTACAAAAGGGAACCTATTGATCAAGTTAATCAATTCACGTATCTTTGCATCCCCATTTCTTATTTCAAAAAGCAGCCTGTAACCTCACAAATAAAGCTAAGCAGGCAATTGGGTCAACGTTTGCATTAATGGCTAAAACAAAAATAAACTGTTGGAACTCTAGCGTTAAACTCTTTGAATCTTTGGTACTAAGCCTTCTGGCAAACTGTCAGCGCTATGTCGAAATTATAGAAAGGGTGCAAGTCCCCCGATTCCGTGGTTCGAGTAGAAGCAGGTAGAGTAAAACTTGTTTACTAGCTCGCTAAGCTTATCCTCAATTGGCTTATAAAAATCTTAGATATGGATGGCAATAGATTACCAAAAATATGTTTTATTAGACAGCTGCACCTCTTAGATAACTCTGGCTGGACAAGTTAAAACCTATTTGACTTTATTGACTTTGAATTTCCCTGGTCACCCCAAATAAACAGTATCTTGTTAAGAAGCAATAAGAAAAAAATTGTTACTATGTAGTTCGACAAACTACAAACATTAGATAAAAATCAAACCTGTAGATCAACCTTTTTAACACTATACCCCCACCTAACTTATTCTAAACACGCACAGCCCTTTCTGCACATGAAAACAACCATAGACATCATTCGCATTATCTCACAACTCCGTGTATCAAACAAATATTTAATTATATTCACAAATAAAGGCTCAGTTTGTCTGATCAGATCAAGAGAGACGTGTACCATATGTAATCTAAATGACCAGGAAACTTTATATCACATCCTGTTCGAATGCCCAATTTACGCCCCAATTAGGTCGGCACAGACCGCGGTATCATCCCTTGATAAGTTGGTTAGTGCCCTAAATTATATTAATCTGCGGTTAGCCAAACAAATCTGCTCACTTATTGCAGATATTCTTAAATTAAGATCATTTATAATAAACGAGTAGGTATAATAAACGAGTAGGGTTCTCGTATTATTGGATTGTTTTTCTTGTTGCTATTTTTCTTTTTGGTTTGCCTATATTTGTTCATTGGGTAGGATGATCGTTGTTATATTATTGTGTTACTATTATATTATTGTCATATGTACCAAACCAAACTCATTGTTAGAAAACTGTATGTTTTGGGAACAATATAAAGTTTTGATTGACTTGACTATACTGTATAGAAACATTTAAGTTCGAGACAGATAACAAGGGCATGTGAATTTGAATATTTTTAAGTATGGTTTTTCATAGAAATAGGTACCGTTTAGTTTATAAAAGAGAAAACACCAATCGATAATTAATGATTAATTTAGAGCTGGCATCAAAAATTATTTAGCGCAAATTCTAGTTTTTTTTAATAATTTATGGAAATCAGATTAATTAGTAAACAATTTGTTTTCTTTGATCAGGTAAACTATAGGGCCTTATACACAACTTTCAAACGATTTTTGTTTCAAACTCAAAGGAAACTTGGAATTTTGATAAAAGCCGTCTAGCTACCGAATGCACTGAGGTAGGTATAGTGTTTCCATTCCTAATGTATAATATATAAATTTAACGATCCTACCGGGGCTATCCGTTCCCATGCCTCTTTACATTAGAAATGGGCATCAAATTCCGCGTTTTTTTGATACATTTCTCCCTTGTATATAATCATGGTGTTCAAAGGAAGCCTCCTTATAACAAAAGTAACTATAGGGACTGGCAAAACTATTGGGTTAATGATTAGAGTTTGCAAAATGTAAGAAGATCTATCAAGTTACATGATAATTTTTAATAACACCTCAAGTGGATGAAACTTTTTCCGTCACTGTATACAGTGACAGTGTATAGGACCGCGATACGTTATGGTGTATACGCACGTTGGGAGTTTAAGCATCAATATTTATATGAGGAAAAATATTTATCATCAGTTAAGATCTGAAAATAATGAAGTGACGAATACACTTATTATAAAAAGAATGTTTGAATTAACTATGAATCCGGTTTCTCCTATTAATCTAGTTATTAGAAAAGGGGTTGTTGTAGCTCACTCTGTTAAAAGAAAACGGAAAAATCAAAAATGTAAAAATATTGACGATGTCTCAAAGGAATGTATTCGAAGAACAATTCATAATTTTTACAAAGAAAATAAAGTCCCTACTTTGGAAATTATTTCGAATAACTAAGCGAATTCCCTATATTTATAATTATCGATCTTTGGAAACTTTAAGAGATATTTTATTAGAGTGCGCATTTAAATATAAGAAAATTAATACCCGTTTATTAATAATGGAATGACGCCGTATTGTGGAAATGCGCGAGGAATATTTGCGTAAACTAAAAGAGTACCGCGAGTCAAAGAGAACGATAATATATCTTGACGAGACGTGGTTTGATACGCATGATACTGTGAAGTACGGTTGGGTTGTAGGGTAGACATGACTCAAAAGTGTACTTTAAATTGTCCATCTTCAAGGGGAAAACGGGTTATAATTCTACATGCGGGAAGTGAAAATGGGTACGTACCCAACGCACTGCTCTTGTCAGCCAAAAACATAAGACAGTCTTCTGCGGACTACCACGAAGACATGACCGCAAATTTGTTTGAAAAATGGTTTGCGGAACAGCTAGTACCTAATATTCCCCCAAGTTCAGTTATCGTATGCGTCTTATCATTCGCGAATGTTAAATAAAATACCTAATAATAATACAAAATGATATATTAAAGTTTATGATACAATTTTAAAAAAGAATACGTTATAGACCATATCTGCGAAACACACGGCCATAGTATATTTACGTTTACCTCCATATTACTGCATATTCAATCCGATAGAATTGATTTGGGGCAGTCTAAAAGAACAGTTGAGAAAATGCAATCAGAATCCGACTTTAAGCGCTGTAATCCTAGAGAATATAAGAACCGTTATATCTAATTTAGACAAAACTTACATATGGAAAAAATCGGTGGATCACATATTTCCGGCCATAGACCCTGTTATTATTCAGCATAAACGATTTTTAAAATATCGTAGGGCATGTAGGTATTGTTATGAAAAGTTAAAATGGTGCGCCTATGGACCGCGGAGGTCGGCATTGACTTTATAAAGGAATATGGGGTTGTGGTTTTGTATAGCATTATATATTGAGATTGGAAACGCTATACCAGGTTTATTTATTTGTTAATTTACTTGCGAATGCAACTGTTTTTTTTTTTATATAAAATACACTTGTTCTAGCGATAGAAAACAAACATATTTTAATATTCTAAAAGCGTTTTTATGTTGCAACACGCATCTGTTATTTTTACTGTTACAAGGTTAATGAACAAAAATAATATGTTTATTTATGATTCTTAAAGCACAATATACATATACAGGGTGTTTCACGGTTGATGGTACCTTAGACGTTTTGAGAAAACTAGTTGTTACTCAGGTCAATCCAATATATCATTGTATAATATTGTGATTTGTGCTACTGATTCCAAAGTATATAATTATGTTTTTGAATTCCCTATCTGTTTTGCAGTATTTTATCTTTACAATGCTCTATACTCACCTATCTTCAACTTTTCTTGAATAAATAAATTATTTTGTTTTTTTTTTTACTTTAAAACACGTCTTCGAAAAATAATCGTCATTTGGCGACCTTAATAGGCATACTTTTGAAATTTTTATTGTAGTTGAAGAATATTTTAGAAAATTCAATTGCCATTACTGTTTCACCCATAAAGTGACAGGGTGGTCGCAAGCTACTGTAGTGTGATCAACTAATAAAAAAAGTAAATTCTCTCTACATATTATCTATTTTCTGAGAGACAATCAACTTTCATTCTCTAAATGATAAGGTTTCTGAAATAAAAGCAAGTTTCTAGAAAAATTGGAGTTTTTCATTATATTTAAATTAAATAGCCATGAAACGTCACGAAGCAATGACATGATAATAACGTTTGTAGTTTATTAAGAAAAGTGTTTTGAAATTAATCTTTCAAATGAAGTTTTAATGAACTTGTTTATTAGTTAGTGACGAAATCAAAGTCAAATCGCCACAAAACACTTAATAGATATGCATAAACCCAAACATATTTCGGAACTCAGGTTAGTCCCATCATCAGTGGCAGAAAAGGGAAACTTTAGAAAATTATCAATCCAAAGTATTTAAAATTTCTATTGAGGTCTGGAAACATATTCATCGGTTAGCACATAACAGTTAAAAATTGCACTATAAGCAACTCACCATTTTTATGGCAATCTTTTTTTGTTATATTTTGTTAATAAAATAAACAACAACACAAAAACATTATTTATTTTCTTTTTGTAGATCATGATTTTGAAATCTTTTTAAGATAATTAATTCGTCCTTCTGTTACATCAGCTAAAAAAAAAGACATAGCCATCGCTATATTGCTTTTTGCCCCTAAGGCACAGATTTAAAATCGCATTTTCACCACACAATGACGCTTCATTGCTACCTAACTAAAATATACCAAAATAATGTAATTTTTCTAGAAACTTTTCGTAGATTTTCAACAAAAATCTAACTACCTATTCAGAAGACTCACACAGCCGAAATTTTGAAAAATGTTTATGCAGTCCCTCGTTTCATGACCCCTGAACCCTAACAATGACTGATTTATAAAAAACTTGCTTACATAGGCGTTCGTAAATAGTGGAAAAGGGGCCAAAATAAAAAATAAAAATATGTTCGATATAAATTTGAAATAATTTTCATAGTTGTGATAGAATATAACCTAAAAAATGTCAGATATAATATTTGGTGCACACAGGCGTTCACGAAAAGGGGAAAAATTAAACAAAATATATATTTTAAGGAAGTAGTCCATTCTTAAGTGGAGTGAATGTATTGTAAATAGGAAATAAAACGTCAAACTCCACGAAATCAATTTAATACACTACACTTAATGTGTTAGGTCGATTAAACTACCATACATGTTTCGAAGCTCGCTAGCTTCATCATCAGTGGCAAAATTTGTAGAGAAACTGTATTTTTGAAAGTATTACATCCTTAGGAGTATTTTAAGAGTAATGTGTCGAAGTCACCTCGAGGAAAAATATTATTAAATTGTTAATGAGAATAAAATATAATAATATTATAATTTATATTTTATTATATATATAATAATATTATAATTTATATTTTATTCTCATTAACAATTTAATAATATTTTTCCTCGAGGTGACTTCGACACATTACTCTTAAAATACTCCTAAGGATGTAATACTTTCAAAAATACAGTTTCTCTACAAATTTTGCCACTGATGATGAAGCTAGCGAGCTTCGAAACATGTATGGTAGTTTAATCGACCTAACACATTAAGTGTAGTGTATTAAATTGATTTCGTGGAGTTTGATGTTTTATTTCCTATTTACAAAATATATATTCCACACATACCAGAAAAATTGACTAATTATATATATAACCTACAAAATGCGGCTTAAAAAAAATTGTTTACATAAGCGTACATAAATAATATAAAAAGGGTCAAAAAAATTAGTTTGTAAAAATGGTATATTTAGTCTTATAAGTAGTTGAATCGGTGTTAAAAAGACACGACAAAAAATGTATGTATTAAACTGTATTATATTGCAATTGATGATAGCAAATAACCATTATTTGATTCTATAAAGCCCGCCACTGTAATACAGGTTTCTTGAAATATACAGACTTTATGATTGCTTATGAGCAAAAAAGTTGATATAATTGTGCCTCGCCTTCATTGTGATTGTCTACACTGATATGGTTGCTAACCTTGTTATACACCTCCCAGTGAGGGCTATTATGCGAACGTTACAGTTTTTTTAATGGTTTTTGTACTTTGAGTATTGTTTTTTGTTATTATCTCTTTACGCTTACAAATACAAATTATATATACCTAGAATAATGAACATTACAAGAGATAAAATAGGTATATACATGTGCTGAGGTCTGCCTGAAATTTCTATATGAGTTATTGCATTATGTTTTAGTTAACAAGTTAGATAACGATGTTTCACATCAGAAATATACACTCTGCACCTTGGTGAAATTATATAACGTAATAATAAATTACGTTAAAACTTCTGATGATAATGTCATCATGCAGATCGCAATTTCTTTCATCCAAGAATCATTTACTTGTATGTATCGATTAATTTACGTCCCTCATATATTATTTCAACATATTATGAGACCCTTGGCACTCCAAACATTTTAATAATTACATCGTCGTGTACGTGCAGAGGAACTCAAAATAGTTCTGTTGAATCCATGTCATCGAGTTTTACTTTCTTTTACAACAAAATAATTTAACTTTCTGAAGTAATCCATCTATCGAGGAGTGAATGTTATTATTTGAATAAAAATGATTAATATATATACGTTAAAATTTCTTGATTTTAGCTGCCAGAAATGTTTCGGACTACACGTCCATCATCAGTGGCTTAAAGAACTTTGTACAATGTTGTTAGATGTGAGGGTCATACTTCATACAGAATTAACAGAGAGATTTTTACATGGATTTTTGATTTAAACGTCTATACACATCACCTTGTTGGAAAAATTTGGTTGTTAAATTGATAAAACAAAAATTCTCTCATTCTATTATTATAACTCTATAGTCTCTAATTTAAGGTTCATCATTTCGTAAACTCTTCTCAACTTTCTCAACTTTAACTGTAAATAAACTTAGTCTATTTAAACTTGGTATTCGGCGTTTCAATCTTTAAGATAAGGTCCTTATTTTCAGTGCCCTCGTAGTTCACGCTAAACCTAAACGTGACAATATAATAGGCAGGGTGTTTCGTAATATGTAAGGCGATTTACAGTAGCGATAGGGCATTTAAAAAAATTAAAAAAGTTCCTATAAACATATGTCCAAAAGCCCTTTGTGTTCGAGATACAGTGTCAAAGTTCTTATTTTTGATTTTTAACCTTTAAACAACTGTAATAATTATAAACTTTTGTTTTCTTAGCCTACTTGTGACAAAATAAAATACTTGGGATTGTAAAAGCAGTCATCGGCAGTAAGTTCTAATTTTGTTGAGCATTTTTCGACAAAAAGAGCAAAAAAGTTTCTAAATTGAATGGCAAATACAAATTTCGTATTAGTGAAGATCAGAGGCATTCCACGAAAAAGTTTATGGCGAATAAAGAGTATTCAACCAACTAAAATGAGTCACGCTGTAGGTATTAATTTAGACATTAAATTGTTTTTAATATTGAGTTTTTTAAGTGTAATAAACCTACTAAATTTCAATTTACTGATTTACAAATTCTTAAATAAAAAACGAAAAAATATTATTACTTATATGTGTATCACGGACACAAAGGGGTTTTTGACATATGTTTATACGAACTTTTCTCAATTTTTTGAGATGTAAAAGCATCCCACATATATTGTGAAGCACCCTGTATACAGCGAAACATATTAATAATAATGTTTATAAATTAGTATCTTTGTTGGAAAAATTACAAAATTACAATCGATATTTACTAAACAGTATTTAATTTCCTGCAATAACCAACAAAGTATTATCTAGTTGAATATAGAATGTATCAGTAATACGTAACTAATAATATGTTTACGCAATTTTAATTAAAGTTACATAACTTTGCACTTAAAGTATGTTATTTTAATATTGTATATTTTGAATGATGCAATTATAAACTTACACATAAAAGACGATTATCAAATTCTACTAGATTCTTCAAACTTAAACATTTTCACTTGTTTATTATTCTTGAACCCTGATCTTCAAATTTCTTTGATATTACTTGTCTTGGGTTGAGGTTCCCAATAAATAATACACAAAAATTTTTTGGAACTATTTTTTATCTGGAATAGTTTCATGTCAATTTTTTTCCAACGTTTCGACATGACTTAGCTTGTCCTTTTTAAGAATTTCTGGAATGATAATTTTACAATCAGTAAGATAAACACTTAAACAAGATATAATAATAAATACAATTAAATAGATATTTTTTTTATATATATCAACATTGTATTTTTGTTATTATTTAGATGAAAATATTTCGTCACAACACCAAATAGTAGATATTATATGTAATTAGGTAATTATTACGTGATAATTTATGCAAAAAAATAAATTGTGTAACTGATAAAAAATTACTTTAACAACTTTGCATGTCTAAACAATTTCCACGTCTTAAAATCAATTCATGAAGATGTGTTGGTCGCCGAATAGATTGTTGACTCAAATTGTTGATTGTGTGTGATGAAGTGTCATTGTTATTTGCTTTAATCAATTAGATTTTAAAGTCTTATCAATAGTAATAATGATAGTAATAGTGATAATACCGGGATAATTTTGTCATAGAGAATGCCGAAAGCGTGTTGTTTGATAATAGCCGAAGGCCGCAGGCCGAGGGCTATTATCCTTGAGCAACTCGCTTGAAGGATTGTCTATGACAAAATTTTGAGTATTTATCAAGGCCCGAGGAGTATTCGATAAGATAATTTTTTACTTTGTAGATATCAAAAATTTGATTGTCAATCTGACGTTTAATAATTTTTTTCTACGACTGTCTTTAAATGCCTTTATTATATGTTCAATCATGATTTGACAATGTAGTACATTGTAATGCTGTTTTTCATTTACCCGTGCACAATAAATAGTTGCTAGGCAACTAGTGGGAAATTTATTACGCACGGCTAAATTACCTAGTAATAACAAAAGTAGCGTGGGCCATGAAAACTCACGATACCAACGCCGACAATACAAACACACCAAATTGACAGTTTAACCTATTTATAAATTTCGAAGCTGTCAAAACTATTTAGGTATATAATGAACAGTGATAGTGAATTTACTTTAACACCACCTAATATTATAGAAGCCGCAAATAATGCAACGTTACATTTGGTACCTGAGAAATCTAAAGCAAAATACACTATTGCGTATAATGTATTCATGGACTGGTGCAAACAAGAGAAAACTAGTTCGTATTCAGGGAATGTTCTGCTTGCTTACTTTGGTAATATATCTAATAAATTTAAATCTTCCACGTTATGTGCACAACACCTTTTATCAAAAGTAAGTTTTGCAATGTCTTTATGTTTAGTAAGTAATTCAAAAATGCTAAAAAAACTTAGGAAGTCAGTGGCAAATTGTTACAATAAATTTAACCACCCAAACCAATATAAAGGGCATTAATGTGGACTTTAATATATTATTTACTTATTAACGAATGTTTTTTTTTTTGATGAAATAAATATATCAAATGCTAAGAAAGAAACCTTTCTGGACACATGGCGAAAGGGCTATACAAAGTTTTTGCTACTATTGTAATTTTGACATTAGTAAGTATATGAGATCTAAACCTTCCTGGACACTTGGCGAAATGGCTATACAAAGCTTTTACTACTATAGCAATTTTGATATAAATATTTAATTGAAGTATTATAAATTAATAAACGGACCTTCCATCGACAGCAAATAAAGAAAATGTAAATAATCTAAATGCATTCTTTAAAAAAACGGACTCTAGTCCCACAAAGATTATTTTGAATAATTGTACCAACGTTACTTTAAATATTACTTATTAACAAATAAGTGGAATACTTCTTTTGTAATTACTGTATTTTTTTTTTAATTTAGAACAATACAGTTGTTCTGAGTAAACTTTGTAGTTTTTTTAATTTATTCAAAAGTATACTATTGAAGCATCCTGTATATTAAAGCAGTCGTAGAAAAAGTATAGTGTGAAACTCACATGAAATGACCATTTCCTACTCGTATGATTTGCAGCACTCGCCTGCGGCTCATGCTGCAAACGATCATACTCGTAGGAAATATATGTCATTTCATGTTCGTTGCACAATATACTATTAATACAAAATGTATTAGTTTTAATCAAACAAATATTATTCATTTTTATTTAAAACTACAGCTGTGAAAAGTACAATTGGTAAATGTTAAATTGGAAAAAGAGTTTGCTGAAGCTGACGGATTGTTAATTTCCACTGTTGAAGAAATTCCTCGCATGGTGTTGATTATTTCACCATGGCGTTCGTGGTTAATATTCAAGTACGGTTTAATTGAATTAGAGCTGCTATGTCCTGTTATTTTTATTAATTGCTATTCAGGTTTTCTTTTATTTGACAAATGGCTAACTGCAGTTGATCTGTTCGAATGATTCGATATCTTTTTACACCATAGTGTCCAAACCAATAGCTTGCATGGATGATTTGGTCCACATATTAATTGTGTTCTTGCCTACCGGTATATTGTCAAACCATGTGTCACTTTCGGATTTCCAGAGACGATTTGGCCTCAAGAATAGGCGACTGGAAGTAATATTTTTCCCCCTTTTGGACAATAATTTATGGAATAATAATAATGCACTTTCGTTTGCAATATTTGGAACAAGCCACTTACTATTTGTACAACTTTTCAATCCTCCTTGGCATGTTTTACTGAATATTGGATTGTATTCAATTCTGTTGGTTGGCGTTCCATTATTATTGTTCTATAAGGCAATCAGCTGGTTCACCCACCTCACCAAGCTAACTCAACAGCTACAATATGGTAAAAAAAAAAAATTTGTAAACCTTCTGGTGTACATTCATCCCATAATCCAATGATTCTAGCCAAATCACTTGAACTCAAATTTGATGAACTGCATTTTCGTTTGTTTGGATCCTGCTGTAATCTTTTACGTTTTGCATTTCTTGCATCTCGCGCATTTTTTAATATCACACTGGTAAACGGGTCGAATACAATTTTGAAGTCATTGAAGTATTTTTCCTAGAGTAGCCTACTCGTAGTATTCCAAATTGTTTTTACAGTTGCTTCTTTATATTTAGTTCCGTCAGCTTTTCTCATATTTACCGCATAATCTTTCGATATATTAGCCAAATTATGCAAACTTGTTTCAGCATTCGGTTCGTATTCTCTGGTCGCACAAAACTCGAGAAATATTTTCCATACATATATTTTTTTGATTTGATTGTATTTTTTTGTTATTATTAGATATTAATTGCACTGTTAGATGCAATACCAAATCTTCACGACATTTTTAAACCAGTTGTCAGTTTGACGTTTAATTAATTTTTATAAAAAAAAAAACACCAAACTGAAAACACCACATGTAGGGTATTATCGCTGTAATCCAGAGGTGATTGGATGAACTTTTAACACATGACTTAAAATTTGGTAATTTGATTGGTTACTATATTTAGTAAAAAATTATAATAGAAAAATGTAAAATTGTCAATATTTTGAAAACTATAAATTTTTGGAGTAGACATCCTGTCATAAACTTGCCCTTAATTTTGATGCAACCAAATATATAAATTGGGGGTTGTCATTTAAAAATTGCGAGAATTTTTTCAATTTTATCTACTGCGTTAGCTTCCTCCAGAATCTTTTGAGAAACCTCATCTTTACTTTCACAATTCACTATTTCAAACTTTTTGAGAGTTTGTTTATTCTAAACAAAAAAAAAAAACGTTAGTAACGTTCTATCTACTGTTGTATCAGTTCAATTAATGTAGGTATGAAGTAAAGCTAAATCACCTAATAATGAATTTCGTGAGTATTTCAAATATTTGGAGATATAAATCAATCTAAAAATTTTTTTACAAATTAACATATTATAACTTAAAGTTCTAAGTTATTATTTATTTGATATAGATCCTATTGCGCTCGTTGAGTGATATTTAAATTTATCAGGTCAACGTACTGATATTGTGCTACCTACCTACTTTTCAGCCAAATGGGAAAGTAGTGCTTTATTTGATACCATTCATGTATATATTTATAAAACATTACCGCTTGAACATTCATGAAAATGAAAGCGATTCACGACGTATTGTTGGCCTTTTAAACATAATACAAACCAAAATGATAATTCGCGAATTGAAGACGTTACTGAGTTACTACAATCCCTGAACCAAATGAGATTATCACAGATATTTCGGTAAACATAAGATTTGTGGGTTTTTCAAATGCTCTCAGAGATACAGATTTTCTAATACTTAATAATACATTGCATGGAAGGGCAGCTGAGGGTAACAATTTTGTCTGATGTTTGTCTCAAAGATCACAGCCAAAGCAACCAGAACAACAAAAAACAAAATGACGACCAACTCGAGTATGATGAAGCATCATACCCGCTGATCCATCCGAACGAGGATCTGTAAAAAATATACGGTCCCTTGTTTGTTGTGCAGGTCGTTTTCACTGAATTCGACTGGATGATAACTTAGGGTTTCGGTTGGCTCAAGGGGTCTATTCAAACTCTCCTTAATTTTAAGTCCGAAGTTGCTTTAATTATGAAATGATTCAAAATGCCGTATACCTCTTTATGTATTGTAATCGTTGATCATTTTGTAGTAATACTACTATGTCCAATTCATAAATTATCTTCTCGTTTTCATCTCAATCTTCTCTTCATTATGCATCGCGGTGACCTAAAAACTTTTACACTAGTCGCGTGGTACAAACAAAATAGTAAACACAAACGAACAATACTGAGAATGTTAAGGCAATGGTTTCATTATTTATTTATTTACATAAATTTTCGAAATTTTATTTTATTTTATTTAAATAATACAATCTTGAAGCAATGTCTATTTTTTTAATTAAGGTAAAAACATAGGAAACCTAACTTATGTAGGTATGTATGTTAATAGATTTATTGGGTTTTTCTCGGGTTTTTCTTTACAATACTTCATCATAATCCCTATTTATGCATATAACAAGCGGCCGAATAGTTCAACCTTAAAAAGAAATTGAAATCGAATTGATTTCTGGCATCTCTTTTATAATGAAAGGAAGTTGACATTTTGAGCATAAGCGTCAAATTAAATGTATCCGTTTGGTGGACAGTTTGGTTTACAATAATATTTGTCACGTCAAATACTAATATTTTTTCATTTTTTTTATACATTTGGCACAATTGTTTGGCTACTTGACATATATAAAAAATTTTAAAATTTTCCACGCTATATACGATACCTAATCGTAAATTCATATCATGACAGTGTACATAATTAATGAAATATCTAGTAAATAGTATAATATTTTGCAACGAACCTGAAATGATATATATTTCATACGAGTATGATCGTCATTTCATGCGAGTTCCACACTATACATTTTCTACGACTATTTTAATATACAGGATGCTTCAATAGTGTGCTTTTGAATAAATTAAACATCTTAATTTTTAGGAAAATATTTGTTTCTCGAAACTTAACTCTACTCGTCCTGTTGGCGTAAGCCTACATACAATTTTTTTTATTCTTTTCTTTTCTTGGGATTTAAGGTTCTTATAAGCGATTTTTTTTCCTTTTGAAATATGTTTATTTCACTTTTGAAATATGTTTATTTCATGTCAAAGGTACAACGTTGCGGCTTATTCGCCTTCCTCAGGTACATCTCCTTTATTTACTTGTAGTGTGCTCATCATGATGGTGTTCGATGGATCTGAAGATAGATGCCGACATATTTTCACCCATGTCATATGTATTTTAGTATTGTATTTTTCTTGAAGCTTGTTACAATTTTTTTATTCTTTTCTTTACTTTTTACTTTTAAAAGAAAAGAATAAAAAATTGTAACAAGGTTCAAGAAAAATACAATACACAAAATACATATGACATGGGTGAAAATATGTCGGCATCTCCCTTCAGATCCATCGAACAACATCATGATGAGCACACTACAAGTAAATAAAGGAGATGTACCTGAGGAAGGCGAATAAGCTGAAACGTTGTACCTTTGACATAAAACAAACATATTTCAAAAGGAAAAAAAGAACCTTAAATCCCAAGAAAAGAAAAGCATAAAAAAATTGTAACAAGGTTCAAGAAAAATACAATACCTAAATACAATGAGTTAAAAGTATTAAATTGACTAGGTGGTGTTAAACTATATTCACTATCACTATCACTGTTTTTCATTATATAAATAGCTTTGAAACCTTCCAAATGAGCGAAATAATTTAAACTTTCAATTTGGTTTGTTTGTATTATCGGCGTTGCTATATGGTGATTTTTCGTAACCGATCCTACTTTTGTCATTAGCAGGAAATTTACCTGTGCATTTTAAAATATTCTCCACTAGTAGCCCAGGAAATGCCTGGATTTTGTATGTTTCTTTTTTGTGTATGTGTTTGTTAAAGTTCATAACTCTATACGACATAAGAAACTCTCAACATTTTATATAAGTGCATTAACAACAATACATTTTTTATATATTTGTATGTATTATATTGATTTTGTTATTATAAAATTATTAAATCTGAGAGACGTTTATTATAATATTTGTAGTGGTATTTTTACAGTTTTACCATTGAAATTTCACAATTTAAGCCCACTTTTACACTTACAGTTTGTCCTGAGTAAGGTGATGAATTTATTGAAACTCAAAAATTAAAAACATGATGGTAAGGTTATTTATTAAACATTTATTTGAATGTACAACGCTTTTAAATACGAAACATTTTAATGTCCTCCTCTGTTTTGTGTTTGTTAAAGTTCATAACTTTATACGACATAAGAAACTCTCAACTTTTATATGATTACATTAACAACAACACATATTTTATATTTGTTTATGTATTATTATGATTTTGTTATTATAAAATGCTTGAAAACTGAGAGACGTTTATTATAATAATTGTAATGGTACTTTTATAGTTTCACCATTGAAATTTCACAATTTAAGCCCAACTTTATAGTACGACACAGTTAAGAATGATACACTTTTATATGGATAGCCCATTTAAAAGCGTATATTCTTAACTGTGTCGTACTATACATTTACAGTGTATCTTGAGTAAGGTGATAAATTTACCAAAACTCAAAAAATTAAAAACATGATGTTAAGATTACTAAACATGCTATTTGAATGTGCAACCGCTTTTAAATACTGAACATTTAAATGTATTCCTCTGTTGTGTGTTTGTTAAAGTTCATAACTTTATACGACATAAAAAACTCTCAACTTTTATGTGATTACATTAACAACAATTCATTTTTTATATTTTTGTATGTATTACTTTGATTTTGTTATTATAAAATGCTTGAAATCTAAGAGACGTGAACTATAATATTTGTAGTGGTATTTTTACAGTTTTACCATTGAAATTTCACAATTTAAGCGCACTTTTACATTTACAGTGTATCATGAGTAAGGTGATAAATTTACCGAAACTCAAAAATTAAAAACATGATTTGAAGGTTATTAAACATGCTATTTGAACGTACAAACGCTTTTAAAATACGAAAGATTTTAATGTATTCCTCTGTTGTGTGTTTGTTAAAGTTCATAACTTTATACGACATAAGAAACTCTCATCTTTTATTAAATTAACAACAATACATTTTTTATATCTTTGCGTATTATTTTGAATCTGTTATTATAAAATGCTTGAAATCTCAGATACGTTTGTTATAATATTTGTAGTGGTATTTTTACAGTTTTACCATTGAAGTTTCACAATTTAATCACACTTTTACATTTACAGTGTATGCTGATAAATTTACCGAAAATCGGAAATGAAAAAAAGGATATTAACGAAGGAAACTCGACAAAATCAACATTTTTCATTCACCAAAAGTTAATAAACTATGTCTGTTAAAAAGAAAATTTTCGTAAAAGAAATGGTTAATCCTAAGGGCAAGTCTTAACTTTCGAACTGAATTAAAATTTTTTAAGAAATTATTCTTGAAAAGGTGCTTTTGCACATAAATACTAAATAATTACAGAGTGAATTCAAATCTAGGACACAATAAAAAATCTACATTATTGATGTTAGTTGAAAGAAATAAACTACTGATGCGTGAAACTGAATATATGAGAAACTGTGTGACAATTTCATGGCAACTGCTAAATAGTAAAAGAAAGTTTTACCACAGATATGCAAGATTCGTTATAATGAACAATTTGACATTATTTTATTAAATAAACAAAAATAAGGTTTTAATTCTATTCCGAAGACCTACTTGTGGTGAAAAATATTTTCTAAGCCTCATCAACGATTTTTTCTTGGTGGCATTACTCAAATTACTTGTGAAAAACAATAATAGCACATCATGATTGTCTATGGCACAAGATACATATTTCTAGAAATTAGTCATGAAGCATTACAATCACAACATTAATCAATGTAATTTATATTTTGTAATTAGTCTTTGGAGTGAAAATATAATAATACCTAATTCATTCCAACAATGTGTAATTAATAACGGAGAACTGATCTGAAAATAATTGTATGTGAAAACGCATTTTACAAAATCGTACAGTTAAACGTTATAGAAAAAAAATGTTAACATTACATTCATTACTAATTCAATATAATGATGAATATAATTTATTGTATTAAGAGTTTTATCTGGAATTATGTTTACATACAAAATAAGCATACAATAGACATCGTGTCATATAAATAACTTTCTAAAAAAATGTCTCTAAATAATTACAAATAGGAAGTCATTTGTACATTGTTTTCATATAAGGGTAAGGTGACGTTGAATGATTGCAAATTTGATAATTTCTTTTGTTAATATAAAGTCATTAAACTGTAAATTCACGCCTTAAAACTCAACATGTGTAATGCTTAAGGATGTTAATTTATTTTAGTATCTTAATCCTTTATCACTATATGTATAGCAATATACGGATAATAATATATTATGTCAGTAAGATCCTTAATAAAAATGATTAAATTTTTTGGAAATAGTAGTGATTTAACTGAACCTTTGATTATTTTCTTAAATATAGGATGGATCTTTTATATAAACAAAAAATGTGTGGGGAACCTCTTTTAAATTATTTAGGCTCTTAAAGGATGTGCCAAAAAAATAGTTTTTTATTTTTACTTAAAACTTAAAAACAAAAAAAAAAAAACAAATCAAATTAAGCGGACCGTTTCTGCTTTTGGTGGTGTATTGTTATGCTTGTGTAAATACATTTTTTGATTAACCAACATTTAAAAATGTATTCTGGATAGCTGGTTTCATTCTGAACAAATATGGTCTCTTGAAATTTTCTTGCAACCTGAACGATTTCATTCAATTACATATTATAATATTTATGAGTGGTATGATACGGAGAGGATGGAATTTCAATCCAACCTGAATTTATCTATTAAGGGGCGGTCTTTTTGACATTTTGTTAAAGCAACTAAACTATTTTTGACCAATTCTAATTAAGTTGCAGTTATTGTAATTTACTGCTGTCGTTTTGTTTTTTGTTTGCACAAATTCATTAAGATGTCAAATATGCATTTCGTTTACTGTTTTTCTAATGGTAACTTCTCGTTAGAAGCATCTAGAAGATACTTATTTATTTATTAATTCATCTTGAATATGCACATGAATTTACACGTTATGGTGTGGTCATACATAAGATATAAAATTTTCATAAAACAATAAACAACAATACGTGAAAACAAACATAATTTACATAATTCATCTATCCTACATTAACGTAACTTGACCTATTATTAGTACTAAAGTCAAATAATTGTTTTTTAGCATACATTACAATACAAGTTAAAGTTAAAACTAAGATTAAAATGACAATTACCCAGAAAAGTCCTTCGCTTGCAAGTCAAGCATCAAAAAATCGTTCACAGACTGGAGAGGTATGCCAACAAGAAAGTTGAACACACTATTGTTAAATTGCTTTTGTGACAGATTTCTAATAGCTTGGGGCAACTTGTTCTATAAAATAGGGCCATAATAATTCTTGCTATACCTATCTTTAATTCTTAAAAACTTTATATTATGTATATTAGTTTGAATTCTAGTCCAACGATTGTACAGATCTTCTTTAAATAAATAGTCTAGTAGATGTTCATTTGTATATATTAAACACTTGTACACGTAAAGTGCGGGCAAGGTCAATATTTTTATTAATAAAAATTTGCCCTACATTCTCGCGATATTCCAAACCAAACATTATGTAATAAGACACCACGCCACTGGTATTATGTATACAAGTTGGGTGGTTTTATAGATATTTTCTATTAGTTTGGGAAATATAATATTTTTGTGAATATTATTAGATTAGTAGATTGTTAGGAAATGTTCCTAAACTGTCCTTTTAGTCATAAAATTTAAGGGTCTGTATTATATCTATCCTATCGTTTATTGATATGGGTGTTACCAAAAGCAATAAATACGTCTACAAGTAGGTACATGAATAACAAACATATATAATTTTTGTTTCTTTTCTTTGTTCAACTTTTAGAAACAGAACAGACCGTGTTTTCTTGTTCGAAGAATGACATGTTTTAAATACAGTGTGGTCTCACTTTTGAACATCGAAAAACCTTCATATAAATTAAATGTCGGACTTTTATTATTATATACAGAAGCTAGTAATTGGGGAGTTAACAAAATTTCCCATAACGAAGAACAAATATAAAGGGCGCAGAAAATATAAACATGTGGTTTCATCCAGTTAGCTTTTCCGGAGATTAAGAAGTCATTATATAATCGTATTGTTCCTAACTTTACAAACAGTAGTGTCTTGTTGATCTTCTGAAAAATCTCCAATATAGGACATCTTAACAATTAACCACCGTTATTAAAGTCGACATAAAAATGTATCTTATTTCTGAATCTCTCAACCTGTAGATGTATGTTTATAAGGGTATATTGTAAAAATTGTCATTTTTTCTGTTTGGCTATGTTCAATCTAAGTACCTAGTTCTCATGTATGTTAAGTGTTTTAGAAAGGCAATCGGATTTTCGAGTTTAGATTCGTTTTGGTCTTAGAAGGGTCTAGATATACCAATTTTATAAAGTTAAAGTAAATATTTTAATTGTTTTTGGACTTCGTAGATTTCTCACAGTTAAGAATTATTTTCTAGTTATTTTTGTTTTAAAGTACACCAGTATAAAGACTAAGTCCATTTCATTTTATTCTGAAGTAGTGAATTGTATAAAGTTTCAGTAAGTTCTTTTTTAATTCTTTTAATTGATGGCCTTTTTGTTTCCAATCAATTTTTATAAAGATTAAGTTGTTTCTTTTAGTAATTGAAATAAATTGAGTTTTCAATTGTAATTAAAGTTTCGTATGGGAATTAATATAATTATTCGTAATTATAATAACTTTCCTATTTTATGTTGTACATTAATGCATAAGATTTTCTTCTAAATTTTCATTCTCGTTTAATTGTTTTATTCTTTTGTTTATTTAGACATATTTATTTCTTTGTGGTTATTCATTTTCTTTATTAATTTTAATTATTAAATTAGTTGTTTTGAGCCCAAAACCTTTGCGTTTTATTTCAAATAAAGTTTTCGTTATGTTGTTGACAGAAGGGTCATTTAATTATTGTTTTCCTTTTAAATAAAAAGTGGGTGACCGACAGAGACCCAGAATTATAAAAGGTGAGTAATTTTACTTTACTTTAATACAGATTAATAAAGTTGATATTCTTTGTTTGTTCTTCTTTAATTAAAACTTGAATTGAACCCGCTCGGAAAACTTGAATCGAACCAGTAACAATTTGAATAGCATATTGGGATTCATTTGGATTGAGCTATAAAATTAGTATTCTTTCTGAACGTAAATAATACCCGCTAATTCAAAATGGTTACAATTATTCTAAAGGACCTTCTCTGCAAAGCAAAAATTCTGTCACTGTGAGCAGAGTGACCCCACAGCAAAAGCCCATAATGACAATGCGATAAAAATAGTTGGTAGGCCATCATAATGACACCTCCGGAACCAGTCTAGCTATTCTTCTAATTGAATATATATTTGCTGTGAGTTTTTTCGATAGCTTTTCAATATGGTGTTGCCACGTAAGCCTCCGGTCCAAGTGGAAACCCAGAAACACAACAGAACTGCTCGCAGCAATACCAGACAAAAAGTGCATGTCTTGGTTTTGTTTTCATTTAGTTTGTTGGTTTGGTTTAAACCATTCGTTTGCGCTATCCCTATGGCTAAACACAGACTTTGCTTTAGAATCGCTAGATTTTTATTTGAAACTGTTAATGAAGTGTCATCGGCAACATCGTTTATGTACAATAGAAAGAGAGTTGGACCCAGAACAGACCTCTGTGGAAATCCATGTTGCGTAACCCTAAATCTGATTTCCTGTCCAGTTCAAAGGAATTCTCTCTGTTCTTAAGATATGATTGTATTAAAAATCTTAAGTCATTACTGAAGTTATAATAAAACAATTTCTGAAGTAGAACCTCGTGTGACACACAATGCTTTCGTTAGGTCACAGAAAACCGTTGCAACATATTCTCTCCCCTCAACACTGCTGCACTGCCTGCCAATCACCACTGAGGATCCGTGGATCAACGAAACGTCCCGTCTGGTGACAGCATGGTATATAGTGCGAAGCAAATGTCTAACATGACTTGAAGTCTTGCTAGATTACGTATCATGGCAATTCGTAAAATATAATATGTGCCTAAATTAATATTTAAATTTCATGCTGTAACTTGAAAATTCCTATAGACATTTTTCAGTTCAGGATCAAAAACAATAAAATTGTGCAAATTTTTCCTCATTTACATTACATGCTCTGTAGCGGATTCATTGTAATCCTGTATATGCACTAATGGACTGTCCTAAATAACTAATCAATGCGGAAACTTGTCAGATTATCTGAAAGAATGCAGATTATCCAGATCAACAGGTAATTTGTTTTATACATTGCTATTGTATCAAAAACAAAAGTGTCCTTACTTAAAACAAAATTAACATAATAGACTCATTAACTGAAGTGCGATAAAAGACTTATCATTGTCACATCTATTAGATTTATTTAAAATTAGTAGCTTGCTATAGTAAACCTACACAAGCCGCTAATCTTGAGCGGTTGTAAATTGTCATATGACCTTTCGTAAATTACATATCTAGTACCGCGCTTGTAAATATTCATGTCCATTATTTTTGTTATTAGCATTTTATCTACGTTCTCTTAAACCGTATTTATGCATTTGATTGGTACCGTTACAAAAACTGTTTATTGAATAATTTCATGTTGCTGAAAGTGAAACAAAAGTGAGAACGGGAAAAATCTAGCGCAAGTATTCCGAATTTTTCAGAATATTTATTTAGCCTAGACCCCGAACTATGACATGATTTAATCAATAAGTAGATCATCATGATTGTAAGCATACATTTTTAGGTTATTTATAAATTTTGGTGCTAGTATAACATCAGTTGAGTAATCTTAATTTGGGAGCTTCTGTACCTAATACAAGCGAGTAGCCTTTTCGCCTGATTTTATTTATTTTATTCCTAAATTGACTTTGTTTAAGCATGTATTGTTATTCACAATTGAGATTATTTCTGCATTGCTAACTATATATAGTGGGATTTTGCTCTAAATTATATTTTTTTTTAGAAATAGCATTTCTAAATCTGAGTACATTAGAATTTTACCGACCAGTGCAGGCCCGGACTTACCCTTTTCAACAGACTAGGCATTGAAAGTTGTGCGCCCCCGTGCAGTTTGTAGCAGGTACTATTTCAATATTTGGATATATGTCAGCTACATCCTCTTTTCTAATGAGTTTGCTCAGTTCAATCAGGCTAGTTCCATGATTGTCCCCTGGTTCCAATTCCGTTAAGAAAGTTTTGAAATGCAAGAATTCCTCGACCACGGATTCTTCGAGATCTTCAGGGAGTTTCTGGTTCCGTTTGACCAGCTCATGAACACTTATTCTTATCTTTGTTTTGCAAGGGATTGCTTACACATACTTTTTAAAAGCTTTCGATAGAATTGACTATTTTCGGTTAGTGACCAAATCGTTTGCGGAATATTCATTAACATGTTTTGATCTCTAACTTACCTCAAGAGTCCAATTTAATTTAACCTTTGTGTGTTGCTTTGATCTGTCGTGATCTGATAGTCATTCAATTGCCGTAGGTTTTCCTGCGTGTATATTATTATAGGAACTTCTAGATTCGAATGCTGATTGCGACATACTTCAGACCAATAATAGTGTATTGAAAGGTAATGTTGTTTCTTTCTTTTGAATAAAAAATTGTATAATTTATACCTAATTATATGTCGCCAAAAACATCTCGTTGTCTTCCAACTCTCGTGCTAGTATAACCTCTTCGTTGGAATGAATGTTGGAAATTTGGGTCACACTGCCTGCCGATCACCACTGATGAGTTGTGGATCAACTAAACGGCCCGTCTGGTGAAAGCATGGTAGTGTGAAACAAATTTGCAACAAAACTTAAAGTCTTGTTACATTATGTAACAAGCAATTCGTTATAATTATATCTTGTTTAATGAGCCCTCTAACAACATTCCCACTGAGCAGTTTTTAATTTTCTAATCCCTCATTTAGGTTGGATACCAGATGTGAATCTGCGTCCTGGGAGCACCTAGGACCATCATTCTTTTCAGAAGACCTGTGTATTTTATGTGATCAGCGTTTGATTGTTTATGCGGTGATTGTAGTACTAATGTTTCCACACTTACTCATATAATTGATCGCATTACTCAGCGGTTTAGGTTATGCTCGTTACATTATATCGTTACTTTCTTATATCTATTGTGGCATACGTATTATTTTTTGTTATTTGATTTTGTATTTAAAATGAATTGTAATAGAGGTGTGTTTGTCGATATCTAAATTATTTCCCTGTAAAAGGTTTTGTCTGTTGGAAAAACATATACAGCGCTTTTCAGAAAGTTCTAAATAGAGATGCCCAGTTTTCTTCTCTCAAAATAGGCCCGATTATCCCGTCCCTCAGAATTACGGCCCACATGTTAATGTGTTTGGTCCTTCAATATCCAAATGGCTACAAGTATTGTGTTTGTTGCCAAATCCATACAGGAAAAATATCAGTTCATCGCTAAAGCAAATATGGTTCAACCAATTTGGATTACCTGTTATGTTTCTGTCATATCTTCAAAGAACTGCTGTATCCTTCTGTCATAACCGTCACCACTGGGTTGTTGATGAATTTGTAGCTGGTGTGGAAATAATTTATTTTGTTTGAGTGCCTTAAGTAGGTACAGAACCAGCAGGAATGCCAGTTAACTTATCTCGAGACTTATCTGCTTTTGGAATTAAAGTGTACTATTCATACGTTGCCGCGTCCAGAATCCTTGGTTGATGAGTTTTTATATTACACACCGATTCCAATTTTCCTTTCAATCAAGTACATACTGGTGGATTGTATTTTTACTAGGGTGTCTAGCGTTGAAAACTGCAACCAACAATGATTTTGAAGTTCCCCTCAAAAACAAAATGAAGATTCCCTTGACTTTAATTATGGCATTGATGATCACTCACGTTACCGATCATACATATTAAGGTTTGTTTCATACCGTACGAAAAAGTTCACTTCGAGAGCTATATACACCCTGTCCAAGATAAGAATGGGATAGCATTGGAATCTTGGAAACGGTAGGAGTTACAATGTCAGTTGAATCAGAGAAAAGTTGTACAATTTAAACACCTTTTAAATAGTGTTTTCAAAAGTAAAGTAACTTTAGCCGTTTTCGAGAGTTTTTCAAAAAACGATTTTTTGCGATTTTGGATTTTATGTATTTCTGATATTATTTTTACAGATATAAAAAATTAAAAAGCACTTCCTCATTGTTACTTTTTGATGAGAAAAATATAGCGTTTACAAATTTTCACTACGACGTTTCGTTTTAGAAAAACCATCATCAACATTGTTTTTTAAATATGGCCCTGTATTTTCAATTGTTAAATTTAAAGCCATTTTTAATTCAAAAATAGGTGGTATATCACACGTAATGATTTAAACAAGTTTTCAATGTTTTTAGCTGTTATTTCAAATTATTCAAGAAAAATCGCCATAGTTTGACACTTATTTTGCGTAAAACATTCATCTGAGGAAGGCGTTTTTTTAATAACTTCAAAAAAGCACAACAAATTCAACTAAATTTAAAAAACCGCGTACAGAATAAAATGTTGTACTGAGAGAGAAATAAATTGGCCAATAATATTAAATTATTGTGACTAACGACGAAATAATGTTTTTACAAAACCTACTACTGCATTCCTGTCAAATTATGACGAGTTTTCTTGAATAAGTTTAAATTACAGCTAAAAATACTGAAATATTGTTGAAACCATTAAGGCCGTATTAAAAAAAACAAAGTTGATGATGGATTTTCAAAAACGAAACCTTGTAGTGAAAATTTGTGAACGCAATATTTTTCTCCTCAAAAAGTGTTAATGAGCAAGTGCTTTTCATTTTTTGTATATCTGTAAAACTAATGCCAGAAATAAATAAAAACTAAAATCGCAAAAAATCGTTTTTTCGAAAATTCTTGAAAACGGCTAAAGTTAGTTTACTTTTGAAAACACCGTTTATAAGGCGTTTAAACTGTACAACTTTTCTCTAATTTAACCGACATTATAACTCCTATCGTTTCCAAGATTCCAATTCTATCCCATTCTTATCTTGGACACAGTGTATATTATGAATCACTGTTTATCTCCTGATTCATTGTCATGTTATATAGAATATTCTTTTATTAACGAAACAAAATGCTTACCTGACCGGCTTGCCGGACCCGGTATTATCAAATTATAAAAAAAATCTGTTATAACGCGTATAACTACCAAATAAAGCCGTCTAAAATGCCAATGTTTTTATCACTGCCACCTTATACTTGTATAAACAAACTAAACCACCTTGAATACGTATTGACTTTAAATATCCTGTAATTATTTTCTTTTATTTGAAAATATTAATAAGAAACTAAATATTATAAGCATTGGCAAACATGTCTGAGGACCGCAAAGGAAGTTTAAGACTCTATTTAATTCTACTCGTATTTCCAACATAAGATTCGTCCAAATTGTTTAAAAGGACGCTTATGATATTTGAGTCAAATTTTCAACATCAAGCATCTCGTTATAACATATATAAAAATCTTACGATAATTCAAACTTAAGATATTGAATGTGACAATTAAGAGCTTTAGCAATTTTACCAGAATACGTGTTTTCTGACATTTCATACGTAAATAAAGAGTTTTAAAGAACTTTTCTTGATACCTACAACTGGAAGGGGTTTAAAAAAGAAGGAGAAAGAAAAACTACAAAATTAGTTCTTAAACTTATCCGAAGTATTATAATTTTTCATAGATTTAATAGAATATAACATAACACATTTATACATTCAACGGGGCTCAAAAAGTACAAAAATTATATATTTCCTAAACATAACAGAATATAAGCTATGAAATGAAAACATATTTAGACTGTAAAAATTATATATTTAGCCTCCCAATCAGTTGAATTGCTGTTAAAAGTGCACGACAAAAAATTATTGTACCATAGGCGTCCGTGAAAAGTCTAAACATTGGCCAGAAAAATCTGTATCCACGATTTCTGTTTTAAACAATCCAAACTTTGCTGCATTTGAAGGAGTAAATTAGAAACACAAACTGGCCTAAAAGGCTAGCTTTAGCACACTACAAGTTAAAACATATTTTATTTAAATTCAGTAACGTAGATAGAGTTGCCACGAGACGAGACGAGATGATAAGGCTCTGTCTCGTCTCGTCTCGAAATGTTGAAATAATGTTTCCCGAGACGAGACGAGACTAATGTTCGAGTATTAGTAAAAAATATTACATTAGGAAAGTTAATTAGACTTTTTCGATGTGAAACCTATCTGTCTCCAATCTAACAGTAAAATATCTAGACATCAAAGAAAAATAAAATCACATTCAAAATACATAATCACCAAGTGATGAAATATTCATCAAAGCTTTTAAAGCAGTTAGAAATAAAATGCTTAAGCATTACTACAAAGTAAATTGGGGTGAAGAAATGCAAAATCTATCATGCCAAAATTATTACTTATTATTATTATTAGTACTAATTATATTTTACTTTTTAATATAAGATAGTATACTTTTTTTTTAATTTTTTTTTAATGTAAAGCACAATACAGTTCTTCAATAAAGATTTTATATTTTATTCTAAATTTTATTTTTTATTTATAATAATTACGGGCACGTATTACCAGATCACACCCTAAGATGCTGTTGTTTATTAATTAAAATTTAAAATATTATTATTATTGTTATTATAAATGGTTTGAATTGTTTTAAGTCATTACAATTTTTCGAGATGTCTCATCTCGTCTCGAACTTGTCTCGAAAGCTTTTATCTCGTCTCGTCTCGAAATTCGAGACTAAATGCTCTCGAGACGAGACAAAACGATTTCGAGACGAGACAAGAGAGACGTCTTGTGTCTCACGGCAACTCTAAACGCAGATAACTCATGTCTTAAAAATATTGTAGAGCTCCAGATGACAAATTTAGTGTCTAAAGGCGTTCAAAAAGTTTTTGGGAATAAAATAAAATTTTAAGTCGAACCGAATTTGCTCTTACATTCTTGCTCAACAATAGAGATGTGAGTACAATCCAAAACATATTTTTGTGTAACTATTTTAAGATTAAACTGTCTTAGCTATACAGGGTGTCCTATAGTGATTTTCGAAAATTTCGGTATCTGTATTGTCCAACATATTCACTCAAATAAGATAATAGCAACCACACAACCGGTTATACCTGGTATTTTAAATAGAACACCCTACATATTTATCCATTCTTAGATTCTACTTAAGATTCTAGACATGTTTTATGTATCATGTAATGTTCAGCCCTTTTTGACGAATATCAAGATTTATGTCAAAAATCTCATTTTAGGGCTAAATAATAATCAAATAAAGAAAACAAACTAAAACTTCCAAAGTCAACTCCACAAAATCTTTAATTCAATTATAAAAAAAGGGAAACTAGTTTCGGCTCAACAAGCCATCATCAGTCCATTCTTACAAAAACATCCGTGTACAAAAAAAAAAAAAAAAAAAAAAAAAAAAAAAAAAAAAAAAAAAAAAAAAAAAAAAACATCAAACATGAATATGAATATGACTATGACATTACATTACACGAAAACAAACAAATAATAATCACATATTTTCTCATAAGGAAGTCTCTGTTAATTATTTTGCACGCGTTTTCTTATAAAGTAAGATCTCCTTTTATCGAATCTATAAGATATTTTCAGATTTATTCCTACAGGGTAGTCAAAAAGTATACCTACTGAAGACAATGTTAAAAAAACAGTTGAAAGTATTGTTATACTTATGATTCAAAATAATGGCAATACCGTATTAGGCTGAGGATTTCGAAAATGCATAGTTTTCGAAATATCGTGCTCGAATATTATTTTGGGTAATTAATTTAGTTAGCTATGAAAATAATAGGAAACAAAGTAATTCCAATTAGATGCAAATAATGATTAAATAACACCACTGAGAGTTTATTTAGTAGCTAACTAATATTAGTTGACTCGAAGCTATACAAATTAAGTATTAGAAAAACCTAAAACTACAAAAACTGAAGATAATACAGCCGAAATTAACACAGTTTTAAGTCCTTCAATAAATTTTTAACAATTAAAAATTAATATTTAGGCGTAATAACAAAGTACTTATAGCTCGTGCAATTTGGGCTTCAGGTAAAGGTTCGAATGATTCTTCTTCTTAAATCGCCCTTTAAATTAACTGGTGTTGCACATGCTTTTTGTTTTATTGCACCCCAAACATAATAATCTAGCGTTGATAGATCCGGAGATCTCGCTGACGAGTCCCAATACCCTAAACGTCATATCTGTCGGTCTTCAAACATTTCATTGAGTTGTTGGGTGATGCTATTCCCACAATGAGGTGGATTATCATTTAGCTGATACCAACAACTGACTATTTAGTCTATCAAATTTTAATTTTAGCAGCAAATCAATAAAAACAACCTATTTGGTTAGAAAGGAATCAGTCAAGTGTCCAACTAAATAAACTGTGTTAGGGAAATATTAATGTACTTATTGCATGTAATTTACGTCGTATATTTCATTGCCGTTGAAAAATCTTGTTAATTGTTTGTATAAAATAATTTAGCGTTGTCATCATTAAAATTCAATTAGCGTAAATAAATATTTTTTTAATCATTAATAAAATATTTGCTGTCTCGTGAGCAACTTTGATTTAAAGCAAATAAAAATGTTCTTGACGTCTGATTTTATTTTTTTAGTTTCCTGTCCATCAAACGAGGTTTTCTTACAATAATGACTACATTATGACAAAATAAACTTTATGCATCTGACATACAAGAATTTGTAACACGTGCTGTAGAAAAGCAATAGCGATCAACTCAATTAAAAGCGTATAGGATTAATTATTAGCATCGTAATAGTTATCTACCTAACAAGTGCGGAAAGTAGTAGTTTTCCGCACGCAACGATCGTTGACCGAACCCGAACGACTCGCAGTGGAGTTCGCCCATCCGTCAAGTGCGGAAAAGACACTTTCCACGTGTTTGGTAAAAAAATTATGCTGAAACCCACTATTTATTAACTGAAAACACTTAACACTAACAGTATTATTCTACTTTGGCAGCTGCAGGATGACAAAAGCTGATATCTCATTTGTCATTATCCAACTGTCAAAGTAGCAGTAGCCCACTATGACTAAGTTGTATAGCAAAATTTGTTGTTTTAAATTACTTCACAAAACATAAATATGCTATACATGGTTGAAGAGCATAATATCATTGAGAATTTTAGAAATGTAACAATTCATAAAAAACTCGGCCGTGCGCAAAGTAGACCCAAAACTTTTTTGTACACTATTTTCAAAAGCAACATAATCATCCCAAACCCATATGTTAAAAACTTGATGAATTTATCTTCGAGAATTAGAAACATTGTGGTTTTTGAAAATGCAGGTTTTTTCTTTTACCCTGTATCTCCGTGACGGTATCATCTATTTATTTATTTAACAATTCGGGGTGCACACAGATCAAAGATCCAAAACAGTACCCACAGTATAATATACATGTTCAGTGGGTTAATCAATAGAACTTAAAAAAAAAACAAATCATACATAAGAGAGCAAATACAATAGTTAGTCAATCATGTTTCGTGCAAATATCTTAAATGTATATTTAGAAGAAAATCGAAATCCACAATCAATGAATTAAAAGTCTTTAACGTCCTACAGATAGAATAATTTTGTCCAGCATTAGTTCGTCTAAATCGAATAACAAATAACTCATTGCTCTTAGAATCTGACTGCAGTAAGCCTTTTAAAATCTTAAATATAAATAAAAAATCAGAGAGTTGCCTTCTCTTTTGCAATGATATTATTGAATATCTTCGCATAATAGGATTGTAATTCACGGGAAAACTCAGTATGGTGTCGAACTTATATGCCAAGTACTTCAAAAACTTATGTTGTATACTCCCGATACGTTGTATATAGCACGCATATTGCGGACACCACACTGTTGATGCAAAACTCAGCTTTCCGTAAACTAGAGAATAATATAAAGAGAGCAATGTTCTAGGATTCTTGAAATCTCTGGAATTTCTAATAATAAACCCCAAAGTTCTGTTACAGCTAGTTATAAGTGCGTCAATCATTTTATTATCCAAGATTACGCCCAAATCTCTCACTTCTGCGACCTTAACCAACGAATGGTTTCCAATAGTGTAGTCGCAATCATGGATATTGTTATTTCTAGTAAATGATATGGCAACGCACTTTAGCAAATCCAAAAATAAACTGCGTTGAGCACAATACCCAACCTCCTATCCAAATCATCCTGCAATAGCTTGCTGTCATTAAGATTATAGACACAGTTTTATATAGTTTTAGGTCGTCTGCATAAAGTTTAAATTGGGAATTTTTGAAGCATGTGTTTATGTCACTGATATATATAATAAAAAACGTAATGGAATTTAACCCAAAATTGAGCTGAACTATTTTTGGACAGGTAATTACGGAACTTTCTTCCATGTAACAAATTTTGTATGTCCAACGGTTTCCTATTCCTCATCGACGAACAGCATTTTATTGTGGACACCGTGTATACGTATCCATATCCCAATTATGGGCTCTTGCTTAAGACGGTAGTATTTGCAATTGTTTTTGTTAATGTTGCACCATTGGGTAACAAAATAAATCAATAAGCATATTTTATAGAATCGATGATGCATATAAACATAAACATGCTCTTACGAAAATTATCGTGATCAACATTGAGAATAATCAACTCACGATCTATTGTCACCTGTTACATTTGTTACCTTTCAACTGGATCTTCTTAGAAGAGAAATGTTAAACAAATAATGAGGCAACATGACTTCATTGATAGTTGCGGTATAAATAAACCATATTAGTATTTTATAATAATACAGTACACATAAAAAATTAATTAAGAAAGTTCTACAATAGAAGATAATGAAATTTTAAAACAGTTTGCATAAAAATATATTCATTTATAGCAACCCTATAATATCACAGAATTTAACTCTGACATTTATATCTAATGAATTATTTTCTGAAGTAATCCATTACGACGATGAGCGGGATGTATTCGTAAATCAAAGGCGTCTACTCCACAAAATATCTATAGGTAGTTTGAACGTTTATATGAAGATATTTTGTGGAGCAGTCGCCTTTGATTTACTAATTAATTATTTTAAGCTAAATCCCATAAAAGAAAAATACCTCATCGCGCGGTTATCTGTATGTATCACAACCGGAAATGGTTCAATCTAGAGACTTGAGTTTTTGCGGATAAATTAATGAGAGCAAACCTATATTTCGGCATTCAGAAAATACATTATCAAGTAAAAAGGAATAACCAATATTTATTATATTTTTATCAGCCAATGGGTGAGCAGCTATATAGAATAATCAAGTATAAATCTTTAGTAACATTATAATTATTGGGTTATCTGAAGTGATTGATAACAGAGAGGAGCGATTTACGTGAAAAATTCGAATAACCGAGTTATTGGTTTTTTATTTTTATCTTTTGCAAAAAAAATATTTTTTCACGAAATTGAGAAGTTATTTGAAAAAAATGTCGATACAAAAGTTGTAGATCTTTTTATTACCTACAACTTTGCCATTTAACTATTTTTCATAGGACTTGCAGTTTTACCGGAAATCGAGATTAACCGTTTTTTACCCTTAAAAACTCACCCCCTCCCCCTTCCCGATCTCAGATCGCCCGTAATTTATTTTTCCTTTCATTTTTGTTATATTCTCTACCTTTTCCAATGGATTTCATCCTACTATAATTTTTTTTTGTCTCAAAAATTATCGACCCCGGTCTAATTAGGATCTTTTTTGATACAAATCATCTCTAGTATTTCTCTTTTTCGTCTATCTTGCTCTTTGGCTAATATTGTGGTATTATCAAAGTCGAATTGATGATTGTATGTGTTGCGATGTTTTTTTAGAGCTGTCTGAGTAGAATTAGGATTTTTGTGGTTAGTTAGTCTTTTTTCTAGATATTGTTTAGTTTGGCCGATGTAAGTGGCTTCACAGTCCTTGCAAGAACTTTTTTATACTACATGGGTGTTCTTCATTTTAGGTGTTTTTGTTTTTAATGCTGTATATATTTCAGATTTTAATGTGTTTGTATTCTTATGGCAAGTTGTAATGTTATGTTTTTTTAATTTAGTTTTTAAAGTTTCAGAGAGACCATTTACATAAGGAAGTGATACATATGTTTGGGTAGTCCTAATGTTGTGATTGGCATTGTTACCATTATAACATTTACGAATACGTTTTTTTAATAATTTGTCTATTAATTGTTCGGGATAATTGTTCTCTTGGAGGGCTGTTTTTGCTTTATTGATTGATTCAGTCCTGTACTCAGGGTCAATTAACATTATTGCTCTATCGGCTAGTCCTATGACGACACTCTTTTTTTGGCAAAGAGGATGGTTAGAGTGGAAGTTGGTGTATCGTCCGCACCATGTAGGTTTTGTATACCATTTTGTTCTTATTTTGTTTTACACGTTATTAGGATTAAATCTAAGAAATTTATACTATTTTTTTCTTCTATTTCTACTGTGAATTGTAAATTCGGATAATATGAATTGAAAGAGTTTTGTATGTTATGTATTTGGTTGGTAGGTACTAAGGCTATACAAATCTACATACCTATCAAAGAAAATTGGTTTAAAATTTAGGGATTTTATGATGTTTTCTTCAAGGTCTTCCACCACTATTTGAGCCACTACACTTGAGATTGATGCGCCCATGGCCACGCCATAAATTTGTCTGTAAATTTTATTTTGGAAATCAAAATAAGTTGACGTTAGCGTGAATTTCAGTGCTTTTTTAAAGTCATTTAGAGGGATATCTGTATATTTATTTATTTCAGACCATTTCTTTTCAATTATTTTTAATGCTACAAATAATACAGTTATCGAGAATTCCACAATTCACATTATGGAGAAAAAGTGTTTTTTTTTTTTTAATTATCTAAATTGTAATCATATATTAGATAAGTTAATTCTTTTCTTTTTTATATCATAAAGAATCTATAAATTATTTAACGTTTTTTTTCTTTACCAAGTTTGTGCTAGAATCAACGCGCACTGCGTATTATTATTATTATTTGTCTTAGTAAGTTTTTCCGATTGTGTATTTTTCCACCGACACGACGCGACGATGGGACTGGTCTAGTTCCGAAACATGTATGGCTGATAAACGATTGTCTTATTAAACTTATCTTGTGGAGATTTGACTTTTATTCCGACACCAAAGAAAATTTCAGGCGAGTGAGGGGTAAAGGGGTCAAGGGTACAAAATAATGTTTAGTACAAAGAAGCGCTTGACTTAGAACCTATTTGCGTGTTTTTGCGTTTTTGCAAGAAATAAAAAAAAGGGAAAGGTAGAACTGAAATAAATAAACAACTATAATTTTTTAATTTTAATTTAGTTTATACAATTAGTTAAACACAACTTTTTCCACAAAGTAAGTCCAATGGAATATTACGTACATCAAGTTTACATACTTGATTTCTCTAAACTTATCATTTAATCCTTGTTCACCACTGATGCTGAAAGTGGTCTAGTCTCGAAACGGCTACAAGAAACTAGACTGACGATTATTATATTAAATTTATTTCGTGGAGATTGAAATATTATTTTCCATTATTGAAAAGGAAAACAGATAAGGATTTTACTCCATACATATGAATAACCCGTTATATACTTGGATTTGTTGATTCCAATGTAGTGTATGTATTTATATTCTGACAATGCGATCTTAAATTTTCGAAACGTAGGTGCCATTCATTATGTTTTTCCAATTAAACTAAATAGATTAGATACCTTTTAGAGGAAGGTTGTTTTGTTTTCCAAAAGCAAGTAAATTTGGATGAAAATACTAA
The DNA here is from genome assembly GCA_911728435.2 of Apoderus coryli. Classification (NCBI taxonomy): domain Eukaryota; kingdom Metazoa; phylum Arthropoda; class Insecta; order Coleoptera; family Attelabidae; genus Apoderus; species Apoderus coryli. The sequence continues at coordinate 5,703,944 of OU452215.1, read as the reverse complement.
AAGTTGAAAGTAGGTATCCTTATTACACACAACATTTTAATAAATCTAGCATTCAATCTTTTTGGGTTTTTAGTTCACATTGCATGCATTCCGTCTTGCATCATTGAAGGCATTATATGATTCCTTTTCCTTTTTTAATTTATGCAACACGGCTTATGGAGTATTCAAGAATTTAGTTTAAATGGCGAAAGTTTACATTTTTGTCCGCAATTTTTAAAAGCATGTCGGCCAAAAATCCTAAAAGTTTTGTATGTACCAGATGTTTAAGTTAATTACTATCGAATATTAAATTAATGTTCATTATTTTGTTTAAGTAGCAAAGTCTAGGTATACATTTCTATGTAGGTTCCTACATGGTTAAAAATTTTTAGTGTTTTTTTTCATAAATAATCCATTTCACACGAGGAGTATAGATGATATACCTAGATAAAAGTCGTCTACTCCACAATATTCACTTCATATAATTGAATAGACAATGCAATACATGTTTCGAGATCGTGAATCTCATCATCAGTGGTCTTATATAATTTAGAAAACTTGAAATTTTGAATACAGTTTTAATTGATTGTTTAAAATTATTAAGTCTGTAAAAGAATTTTCATGATATTAGAATACAAATTATATCAAGAGCATTAAAGTCACTACTTACCACATTGTGGAAAAAGATTTTTTTATATAAAAATAAAAGTACTTAGTGGGAATGCATAAGATTATCGTGAATGTACACGCAAAAAAATTTGCCGAATAATAGTCAACAATAATTATAAATATTTTGAGCACAAATTGGTTCCAAAATGGTTACAGAACTAATTTTGTGTAGAAATTCTCTATCCCATTGTGTATTTCAGTTTTTGTATCTTTTCTACACAAATTGTAGATATCTTAACGCACTTTACTGTATATATAATATGTTTAATTAATTAGTGAGTGATTCTGCCCAGTTTGTGTAGAAATTATATACAACTAAATGTACGTTTACTGTATAAACTTTCTGCAATAATAATCCATAAATTGTGTATTGTTTTCTTCACAAATTTTCTGCAATTCTAATCTAAAATATTGTATATTTTTTTCTACAACATTCCATAGATTAATAAATATTACTGTCAATAATATGTCTATAATTTCTTCATTTTTTGGTACCAAATTATGTAGATAAACTACAAATAAAAATGTACGAGAACTATACAAAACGCGTCCACCCAGCCCCTACCGTCCTTCTTTTTATGGTTGGCGTTTAACCTAGTTTATTTTCTCTATTAAAAACAATATGATATAATAGTGGCGAAATACCCAAATAATATGCTTTAAGCTATACGCGCCACAACAAACATAGAAGCTTTATTGTAGTTCTTTACGAAACAGTATAATACTTCATTACCAAAAATTTATGCACATTCAATAACGCAAGAAACGCGCCAGTTTAGGCATATTTCGTGACCAAAGCTACTAATTTTTATTAAATTAGTAGCGAGCTCTGAAGTAGTGACCATGACACATCGTAAATAACAATAAATCACGAATTGATTTTATCTATAAATATGTAATTAAAAACGATGAATAATAATAAATAACAATACATATTGTTCAATTATTAACGTGCAACCGTATTTAGAAAAAAAAATCAATAATATTGAAGTTACTAAACAATTTACAAACAAAAATGATTTTCAAAAGAATGACGAAACGCAGTGTGATGCACATAGTAATTTAAAATATCAAAAATTATACTGCACTGCAAATTATGAATTATTCATATTGTACCTTAACCTTCGGCATTATAAAAACTTAAAAACGAAAGCAAATTATATTTCGTATTTATGTATTTATTAAAGGCCAAACTAGTCATCAAAATAATGATAATTGAAGCAGAATAGAAAATAGATGATGTACTAGTGAATATTAAATCATAAATTGAATGATGTTTAATGAGTTGTTATGAGAATGAAGATAATAGGCGGGCAGGTAGCCTCGCTGACGAACATCGAAGTACATTTTAAAGCCGATGACCAATCTAATGGCCCCTACTACACACAATACAATTTGCAGGGACCAGTCTGCAGATTGCCTCGTTTATAGGTAAATTGTCCCAAATTTTTTACCAGCACCCAATATCGGGCCAGCCGCACAACCGCTTATTGAGCGCTATTAATTAAAGAGTGTTTTTTAAACTTTAAAAAATGTTAGGAAAATAAATAAAATATAATAATAAGAGAATACAAATAAAGATAATATTTATATGACGTTTCTTTGGGACAAAAATCGGTTTCTCACCCCAAAACTTTGCCGAAAGTTGAACTAGCGATATCGCATCAATAATTTATAGTGATTTCATTGGATTCTGTACACCAACTGTAAGAAAATATATAATCTCCAACGAAAACAACGGTCAAACCCGTGAAGATTTTCTCAAAATCAAAACAAATGTAAAATTTGCCATGTGTTTTTAACTCATACTTATTTTTATTTTAATACCATTCACTTGAAATAATTCGTCAAGTCTTCGTAATCGTAAAGTGAGTGGGCAATGGGAGTTTTTTTTTATTATTATTGAGATTGTAGCCTGTCTGGACATATTGTTATCTGACATGTTTAATAAATTCTTTTTACCAGATATTTCATTAATTTTACACTGTCATAATTTGAATTTACGGTTGTCGTAAAGCACGGAAAAATCGAAACATTTTGATGTATGCCAAATAGCCAAACAATTGCGCGAAAAAATGTATAAAAAGATGATAAAATATTATCATTTGACGTGACGAATGTTATTGTAAACAAAATTGCCCGCCAAATGGATAAATTTAGTTTGACGCGTATGCTCAAAATATCAACTTTCTTTCATCAATAGAGATGCAAGAAATGTCTCGATATTATTCGATTCGGTCCGAATTTCCCAACCTATACCTGCTAGTGGAAAAAAATATTACAAGCCATGCCACATATTTATTTTCAAGGTTAAACTATTACATCGAGTACTGCAACTGAGTATTGACCGCTTGTCATAATCGAAAATATGATATCACCAGGGTAACGAAATGTTTTCGTCAAATATTTAAAATCTAAATACACTATTATTTATATTATTATAATTTTAGTTTAAAAGAAATAGTAATAACATGCTAAACTGACCCAACAACCTAACTACTTTATTCAAAAATTAGTAATAAAAAATAAAGACATCAAGAGCAGGGGTCGAACCCAGGATCTTCCGCACGCAAAGACATCATCATACATCATTGGAAAGCACTTTTTATTCTCTTATTCACCAAATTTACCTGTATCGTTCTCGAGAAAATTGCGTTTAAGATTTTAGGTTAGGTAGCTAGTACTCATGTTATGTATAAGGTCGAGGTAATTCGCATAAAGGTTCTAGCTGAGCTGTAGAGTTGTAGTGTGCGTGCTGTGCATGCGGAAGGTCCTGGGTTCAAATCCCAGTTCTTGCATTTTTTTTTATTTCTAATTTTTGAATAAAGTAAATAGTTGTCATTATCATTTAAGACTTTAAAATTCTTGGGGTGTAAGGTTCTCAAAACCACAAATCTAATTGTACATCTTTATTATGCTGTCAAAAACAAAATCTTCACATCTAGTGCGACGTTTCGGTGCCATTATTTGCACCTTCACAGGGTTTCCAAACTTATTTTCCATGTTAGGACACAATTTGCGCAAAAAACGAACAACAGTATTAAGTTATACAAAAAAAAAGAGGACGTTTACATGCTTAACATATATAACTTTACAATTTAAAACTCAATGCTTTCTTCAAACAATTTAGGCATACAGTGCATTGAGTTTTAAATTGTCAAACTATATATTTTAAACATGTAGACGTCCTCTTTTTGTTAGTCTAACTTTTAATCATATTGTTCGATTTTTGTGAAAATTATGTCCTAACATGGAATGTATGTTTCGAAAGCCTGATGTAAGAGCAAATCATGGCACCGAAACGTCGCACTAGACTAGACAAGTATTTTTGTTTTTGATAGCATAATAAACATGCGCAATTGAGAACCTTAAACCCCAAGAATCTAAAAGTCTTAAATATAAATAAGAAGATTCAAGAATAAGAAGAAGAAAGAAAATGTTAGGGAAATGAACGAAAAAAATACTTTTAGAAATAAATTGTTTTTACTTTTAAATATAAAATTAAAAATATCTTTCGTAATTTTTTATTAGTTTAGCATTAAGAACTAAATTTAAACGTATAAATCATATAAATTAGTTTTAAAAATAAAAGTATTGCATCCACTATAATTTATGGACATGAAAATGACAACATTTCAAATGCAATATTTAATAAATATTTAAAAATTGGGACATATTGCCTTGAAGTTCAACAAACTAAACGTTAAAATTATAAAAAAAAAAATCAGTACCTTTATATACCTACACTTCTTGACTTTCATAACAGATGATAATTACCCATTATTACTTACCGGTCAAGTCCGTTTTTGGTATATCTAGTAATTTCCCTCCTTATAAGCTTTATACCGTATGTATTTAGTATTTATTTATATAAATGTGTTTGTATGTGTGTGTCACAATTTTATGAAATTTTAAGACACAGCTTATAATAATTATAAAATAATATACAATTCCTTACACCTGTTTAATATGTGTTACGTGAGACAGACATGGATACGTACTTCCTGTACCACCGCACTTAAATCGAAAAGAATATGGCATATCTTTGAAGTAGGTACTTTGTTATTACATCAGCCGAACGCATTTATTGTAAAGTGCTCTCATAAATGATTTTTTATACCTCAATATGTCAAACCCTCAATTAATTTATTTAAATAGAAAAAAATTAATAGAGGTAAAATGACAATTTTCTTTTTAGTTGCTTAATCCAAGGAAAATAGAATAAACTTAAACAAAAATAGTGGTGTACATTTTTTGGTCAAAAATATTCGTGAATGCCGAATGGGACGACACTGGACTTGATAAATTTTATGAAGCAAGACTGAAGAACACCCTTATATTCCCAATAAGACTGCCAAGTTAAAATAAAATTGGATAAATAATATTTAAGTTGCTTGCTGTATGTTAAGACGCTTTTGCGGACCCATCGACGTCTATAATATAAACTTCTTAAAATTACTCAAAGAACCGTCTGTTAAATTTAATGTACATACTTAATATATTTTTTTTATTTTTGTTTTTCTCTGGGTTTGAGGTTCTTGAAAACAATTTTTTTTTTAATTTTTAGCGGAAAGTTACATTTTGCTTGTCTAACTTTATTAACAACGTTTCGGCGATTGTTTATCACCTTCTTTAGGTCATTCTAGAAAAGAAAACATGTATATACATTTCAAACAATCGTATAAAACTGATTTACCTATTAGTTTTTTTTACAGTTCGTTATTAAAATCACATTGTATAAAATATCTTACTTTTTTACATAAAAATACATATATTTCGCAGGACATCACGTTTACAAACACAATACAGTTTTTAAATTTGCTAATATACGTTTATAAAATTCCCTGGAACTGTCTTAGACCAAAATACATGCTGTACTATTTAGAGTTTTTTTATATTTATTTATTTTTTATTGAATTGATAAATGTGGTGGTATATGGATCTACTATATACCTATCAATGATAGAATTAGGAAATGGTGCAATTACGGGTGACGATTATAAGTGTCTACGTCTGGAATTTCATATTAAATTATGGTATATGTTGCTTAGGCATTGAATGTCTATTCTGTCATTTCTACATCGTTTATACTGGTCCTTTGTTGCTTTATATAGATCATTTCTAAAAATTCTCTTTTTTTGTGAGTCTTTTAGTGTCTAAAGTTTTGTCTTTTTGAAATCAAAAGTGTGATTATGAGATTCGCTATGTTTTGTTAAAGCTGTTTTGTTTGTGTTTATGTTTTTGTGACCGCTAATTCTATTTTCCAGGTGGTGTTTTGTTTGTCCGATGTATACGCTATTACAATCTCTACATGGTATTTAATAATAATAATAATAAATGACTTTATTGTACTAAAATTATAAATGGCGAAGATGAGGCGTATGCCTCCTAACTTAACCTAATATATTCATAATACATAACGCAATACAAATTTACCCCTATGCAAAAAATAAAAATATAAACAAGAGGACATTAAACAAACAACAAATTATTGACAGCAGAACAAAAAAAACCATTCAACATGGCAGCCATTACCTCACTAGACCAAATTGGATATGTTTCCAATACGCAATTTAAATTTTAACCCCGATAACAATTTCACTTCATCTGGGAGCATGTTGTACATATTATGGGCCACATTGTAAGAGAATCTCCTCTCAAACTGAGCCGTCTTGCGTTTGGGCGGCGTCATAATAGATTTGTGTCTGAGATCCAAGTTGTGTACGTCAAAACGAAACTTGATCTTCTGGTACAAGTATGATGGTAGTTTTTGAGTGATTAGTTGATTATAAATACTATACATATGTAGTACCCGCCGCTCTTTCATATTCAACCATCTTATTTTCCGCAACTTTGCTGAGACTCCTCTATTATATTTTTTTATCCCGCCTATGAGACGCACACAACAGTTCTGTATCATTTGTATACGTTTCTCATAAACAAGTAAAAGACACGAACTGTAGACCACGTCACAAAAATTAAAATGTGACAGAACCAACGAGTCGCACAGGACCTTCTTTAGTTTCGTATTTAGAAGTTTTCTTTGAGCATATATTAATTTTAGACTTGAAACCGCCTTCCGAACACACTTCGTAAACTATACATGTGTTTTTTTTATTTTAGGCGTTTTCATTTTTAGATTACTATATAGGTTATTTTTTAAAGTATTGGAATTTTTATGATAGGTAGTGTTCTTCTTTATTATTTTGTTGGGTTGTCTCTTTGTATTTATTTATAGCAGCCATAGAATTAACCTTAACGCCAACATATTTCCAGTATGGAAATACATTCTATCAACCGATTGACGGAGTTGCTATGGGAGATTCGATTTCCAGTGTGATAGCACTATTAGTTCTTGAAGATTTGGAAGAGACGATTATACCAAATCTAAGTTTCTACCCAACATTATTTTATAGATATGTCGATGATTGTATAGCCGTTGTCCCAGAAACTGAAATCGAAAATATGAAAAACGCTTTGAACTCATACCATAATAAATTACAATTTACAACTGAAGTACAGCAAAATAATGAAATAAGCTTTGTAGACCTTATACTTATAAACTGCAACAACAAATTAAAATCTAAATGGTACACAAAACCAACATTGTCTGGTAGGTACACACATTTCCAAACATCCCACCCAATGTCTCAAAAAAAATTGTAGTAATGGGTCTTGCAGACCGAGGTTTAACCTATCATTGTTTGTAATTTTCTAGAATGACCTGCAAAAGGCGATAAACCATCGCCGAAACGTTGTTAATAAAGTTAGACAAGCGAAATGTAGCTTTTCGCTAAAAATTAAAAAAAACTTGTTTTCAAGAACCTGAAACCCAAAGAAAAACAAAAATTAAAAAATTAAAAGAAAAATGCTTCAAGAACATACAAAAATAAACTTAATATAATGTATAGAAGCAATAGTTTAGGATCTGAGGAAAAACGTCCTGATGTTAAACAGTGACCTAAATGCAAGTCCATAATGAACCTTCCAAAATAATTTAAAATGTGTAAAATGACTTGTTAAAATTATTTTTGAAAGTATGTAATTGTTTTGTATTAAATAATTATTATATTATAAATCAGAAGGAACTGGATAACCCCATTTTGCTGTGTAATTTTATAAAACGTAACATGATTAATAATTTTAACTACTTTGCAAGCCGAATTAAAGTTTACGAATTTATCGAATTGTCTGACAAAATATTGCAATATACCGGTATGATGTAATAAGGTTCGTATCAGCATGTTAAAATTTACATAAAAACCAGTTCTTAAAAGCTGTTACACCTGGATTTGCACTAGATTTTCGATGTGTTACATAAGGAGTAATACACTATTGTATTTCGTGTATCATATTATGTTATGGTATTACGCCGATCTTAGTGATTTATATCAGTCTGGTGTAAACATTCAGTGAGATGGAACAAGTGGTAAAAATTTTTAATTGTTTTTTTTTTGTTTAGTGTTTTGTTTATACAAGAACGTTCATGTGAACCTGTTTAAATAGGGCTGGGCTCAAAACGTTTTATAAAAATTACAAAATATAAATAAGTTCAATTATTGGCTTATTTAAATGTGTTATTTATGTACACAAAAGCTCCTGCCTCTATTTCACAAAATTTCAATTTCTTCCGACTGGATGGAAACACGTTATGTTGGTGAATTTTTTCTTCTTAATTTTGAATATACCTACTTGTTATCTCCAGCAATACCAATACCAACATTCTAGGAATAATAATAAAAGGTCTTTATTTATTTATTTTTTAATTGGGCGAGTTTCATTTCACTTTTAGTCTACTGACCAAAATTGTCTGTTCAGCTAACGCAATGTATTTCGCTCTTCAAATCAAAATCTGCATTTACAGCATGGATGATTACCTCGTTGTCCTCAACTTTTTTCTCTCCGAGATATTTGTTTATGTGTGAAAACAAATGACAAGGTCTAAATCTAGAAAGTATTCTGGATAAGGGAATTATTTAATCTTTAATTCCTTGAATTTAATCCGTCGCAACGACCTATGTTTGGGCGAGTGCAATGTCATGGCGAAATACGGCTAGTTTAGTGTTGTGTCATCTGGTTCAAGTCATTGTATTGTAATAAATATTCACCCATTGTATTGTAATAAATATTCACCCTGTATAAATTTTAATTTTTTGCCGATTTCTCTAGAAAGGACACACATTGCCAAATAAATGTCTTTCAAAAATTTAATGTATTGGATAATAAAACCCTGTGGCATCCACCAAATTGTTTTTAATACTTATTACTTTTTCAGACATTAAAAATACATGTTTCGACCCTAGCTAGAATCATCATCAGTGTGGATATGTATTACATAACTACATGGAAGAATAGATGACATTATAACTATAAAAGTGGATGTGAGAGCGTTTTATTATCCAATATATTGGACATCCGCAGTAGTATAGACAACTTTATCAAAACATATCTTTTAGTTTAAAGAAGTAGTCCATTCTGAAGTGGAGTGAATGTATTGTAATAGGAAATAAAACGTCAAACTCCACGAAATCAATTTAATACACTACACTTAATGTGTTAGGTCGATTAAATTACCAAACATGTTTCGAAGCTCACTAGGTTCATCATCAGTGGCAAAATTTGTAGAGAAATTGTATTTTTGAAAGTATTACATTATTAGGAGTATATTAAGAGTAATGTGTTGAAGTCTGAAAAAAGAAACTTTTTTATAATATGATTGTATATCAATATTTTATTAAAAAAAAAATATTGACCATTTTGTTTAACCAAGAATATTAGTTGCTGCGTAAAACCATCCACATAATAAAATTTTAAAAATTACTGTTTAAAATGAGTACCAAAAAGAAAAACAACAAAAATGTAGTAATATAATTTAATTTCACTAGTATTAACAATTCAATAATAATTTTTCCTCGAAATGGTGAGTTAGTTAATTACAACAATACAATCATATTATAAAAAAGTGTATTTTTTCAGACTTCAACACATTACTCTTAATATACTCCTAATAATGGAATACTTTCAAAAATACAATTTCTCTACAAATTTTGCCACTGATGATGAAGCTAGTGAGCTTCGAAACATGTTTGGTAACTTAATCGATTGATTTCGTGCAGTTTGACGTTTTATTTCCTATTACAATATCTTTTAGTGCCACTCTAACACTTTAAAATATATGGCATATCAAATAAGGTTATATTTTAATTATTTATTAACAAATAATATGTAGATGTGCATTATACCTATAAATGTGAAATTTTACAGTTATGTCATAAAGCAATGTGTAACTATATTACATTTATTTAAATGTAAAATTAAATTTGTACATAAGTTTAGATAGAATGACATAACATGAAAACTAATGGTAATAAATATAATCATATATATGTAATATCTACATAATTAATAAATGTCAATTTATATTATTATCATTAGGTAATTATTTATTGCTATATGCAATTTATTTAACGGCTATAACAAACCAATCAATGTTTATTAGGTTGATAAAAAAAAGTTAATTGCTAATAATAATTCATTAAATCATAAGGCAATTCACAGATATCGCACGAGACATAATGACAACTTTCTGATAGTCTAAGAATTGATAAAGCAAGATTGGCGCTTAATTATTATGCTCCAAAGCTCGTTTGCTTTACCTAGACATATGAGAGAGCTCCCACCTATGTCATTTGTGGTTGGGATTAAATATTTTCTTATGCATTTTTTTTTTGATGAGTATACTATAATTGTAACTTTTCAAGTACCGATTTGATTTGAATGGACTTGTACCATGTACCATTTAATCCTTGTTGTAATTGTTTGTTTTAAAATATTACTTCTTGTTAAATTATATCTACGTTTTCTTCAATCAAAGCTACATTTCTTTCAATTATAATTATATGATTAATTGCGAAATACATGACTTTATTGCTTTAAGTATAAGAATTAATTGACTTCCAATCAAATGCCTCAATTATAAGAATATATTGAAACTAAATAAAAAGTATTGATTGGACTAAGTGTCACTATCGTTGATAGAACATTTATTGCTTTTTAAGGGGAATACAGAAATTATAGACAGAATATATTTTGGTATTGAAATAATTGTTTTGTCATTTTAAATCAATTTTATATATAATCCTGGAGAGAAATTAATTACTTAATCTAATAAAACTATCCCGTTAAATAATTGTATGAAATAAAAGAAAGTTTTTATTCAAAAACAGTTTTATTAATTCTATAATACATTGTATTCTAATAAAAAAAATATTACTCTATAATCACAGTACAAAAAATAAACAATACATTAAACTATGTATGTCATTCTAATACATGAACATTGAACATGTACGACTAACAAAATATTAAACCAAATATCGTATTTGTGCTTTTTTACCATATCTTCATAGTGTCCCACTCCCACTCGGTACTTTGTATACTGTATACCTACATCGTGTTAAAAAAGGATATTTTGAATTTTGAGGTTATCTGAGGTTGCAAAAATGTATTCCATGCTGCGATGTGCTATGCTGGTTAATGTGAAATGGTTAATATTCATAACTTTTGAATGTAACACCCTGAATAGTTTTGTTAAAACGTTTTTATTATGCATTATAGGTACCTCTTAAATCATTTGTTGGCTAGACCGATCTTTAATATTATTGTTCGAAAAGCTTACACAAAATAATTTATAGTAAAAAACTTATGATTAGATATACTTAGTTAGGAGTAAAACTTACCGGAGAATATTGGAATTAGTTTGTCCAATTCTGAGGCGTTTAAGAAGTCTTCCATAATATATTATTGCAGATTATAGAACTTAACTATATAGACACGCGCTACCGGCACACAAATAGAATATATAAATGTAACATAACCTATTGTTTTAAGCTTTGCTAGTGACTAGGGAGTTCCGAAATTTCCCGATACATCAGCCCGAAATCTACGTTTTTATATCAATGGTTTTGAATTCGTTTTATTATGATATCGGCGTATGAAAACATTTTTTTTTTAAGTCAAAAACTAATATTTACGAAGTGGGGTAGGTAGTACGAAAATCCAGTTTTTATTTAATTTATATACTTAAATTCGATACATGCATGAGTGGAAATGTTAGATACTCGACGTTTTGTGTTTCGATATATCGATGAATTTAGCCCGGCCCAATAATAAGTTCAGGTTGTCCCAACAATAAGAAGTATTGACTATTATATAATATAATATTATTTAGTTTATTTAAATAGTAGAATATGATAGCGAGTAAAATTTGATTTTGTTAATTCAATGATATATATCTAATAATCCGAGCAGAGAAATAATATTCTTCCGATGCTTTTTCTTGCTTATCGTAATATAACAATATTTGAAATAATACAATTGCAATATTTGTTGCCAATTATACTGTAATCATTGAAAGAAAAAATATATCTGTTTTGTGCCTAACATATATGAAATTGAATTTCAATAATATCTGGAATGTCGGATTAAGTATATATTTAATGTTGGCCGAATTGTAATCTAAGGAATTAAGTATTACTGTCATTAAACCAAAATAGAGGCAATCAAACATATCGCTAATATTGATATTACAGTAAGATTTTTTTCTGTGTGGATGTGAATATTAACATCAGAGCATTTTATAATAATTGACATCAAATTTTATGTAGAATATACTAATAGTACGCCTGTATTTAAATGTACCGTCAGAGAAACCAAACAGTTTTAAATACAATGCAGACATTGGTTTGGTTGAAAGAAAAACTTTGATATATATATAAAATAAATATGAATGAATTATTTTATTTTCATCCAAAATTCAGTAGACCTAGAAATTGACGTAAAAACGTAATGTTATTTGTATTTTTGTTTGTAGTGGGTATGATAAAAAAACATCCAAGTCATTATATCTAAAAATATCATCAGCTCTTTCTTGGTTTGAAGCAATGGAGTATTTTAAAAATATGTAGAGCTCAAAGCATCATTAAAATTTAAGAAACCCCAAGAATGAATACCTTACCCAAAGCGAGAACAGGTTGCTGATTTCTATGAATGAGATACTGTTTTAGAGAGAAATTTTTGCACAATTATTGACCTATCATCTTTCTGTTATATCATGATTTTAACGAAAACTTCAGTCTTTATATTTTTAGTAAAATATATTAACTATAATATTATACATATTATGTTACCTAAATATTGTATATAGAAATTAAGAAAGTGAATATAAATGTTTTCCGATGTGAGATCAAAATCTGGAAATTTTATGTATAAATTCCGAGAACAAAGCAAAAAAAACTACTCCACTGGCTAATACTACGACTGGCAATGAATTATATGCAGAAATTTTCTAAATAAATACTAAAATGAAAATTTTATTTATATTTTTCATATCAAATTAACTGAATATATAAGTACAACAAAAAACCAAATAAATCATTATAATATAACGAAAAATGCAATTTATTAGAGTTATTAACATACCTATTTAATGTATTTAAGAGAAAAATAAAAACACTTTACTTACTCATATCTTGAAGTTTGTATATTTCAAAATATCAAGTAGAGACTACTATATGGGCGTATTTCGTACTCGATTATACTCATCAGGCCGCCAACCACTCGATATTTTACTTTCACGAAAAAACTAATTGAAAATTGACAAATTATTTTGACGCTTATGTATTAACAATATACAAAAAATATTACAATAATTTACTGGCTGTTCTTAGATTTATTGCACTTATTTATACTCTCAGAAAATATAAGCTTAATTTAAAAGTAAACATTTTTTACTATTGTTTAAAAATGTATAATAATATAATTTATTTTGAATAAAATGCGTATAGATATTTTATTGTTTGTAAAAAAAAAGATATTTTATTTGTCCCACAGGAGGAAGACCTCATTTTGCAAGAATTGGACAATATTCATGTGAAAACGCTGAATGCTTCAATGTGAAGTCAACATATTATTTCGTAATGAAGGATGTCATCCTGACTACAAATTGTATGTTAAATTTTAAAAATACAAATAGTTACCTACTCTAAAGTAATAATTTAAATAATAACATGGCATTTTCAACTGTATATCTTTTTATATTAATAATTGTATTAGGATACGCCTTACTTTTATTTAAATAATTATAATTTTCTAAGAAAAATATGTAACATATAATATTATGGCATAACTGGTTTCTTGTTTGTATATTATGCCGTTATTTGGTATAATTTTTAAACTAATAATTATGTCTACTTCTATTTAAACATCAATAAACCAATTCTATGTTACATAGGAAGGTAAATATTTCATTAGTTATATAATTAAAATATATAATATGTTGTATACATACAGTACTTTCATTTTAAAACTTGCGGTCGAGAATGAGTCCTTATCTAAAGTATACACGATTTTCAGCAAAAACCTCGATATTGTTTTTTGAGAGCAATAGTGATTTTGAAGTTGCCCCTCAAAAGTAACATCGACGTGTTTTTACTAAAAATCGTGTCTCTGTAGATGACATCTTATTCTGGGTGGAAAGGTTTAAAATCAACACACTGTATATATTAACAACATACAGTTCCTAGATTTGAAATAATTATGTAACAAGAAATTAGGTAATGATATGAGACGAGTCAATATAGTTATGGATATATATATATTTATAATTATCGTACACGGAAATTATAATCATTATCATAATAAAATCAATATAAAAATCTATTGACAGGTAAATAGAAACTTTCAGCCCAAATTATCTAATTCAAGTACTACTAATTAGAAAAAACATTAACAAAACTAAGACCAGTTTTTGTTACTGGTTGGAAAAAATAACTGAAAGCTACAGTGACATAATTGTGGAACTGTCAAAGTCGTGACTGGAAGAATTTTAAAGCAGCAAATATCTCTTACTTCGTACAATTTTGTTACAAGCATATTATGTCATAAAATATGTTTGAGAATTAATACCGAGCATGTTTGTGCTGGTTTGAAGCCCAGCGTATTTATATATCGTAAAATGAAATAAGGCTTATTTTCTTTTAATTGGTCATGTATCATCCAAGAAATATCTTATCGTTATTCGCATAAGAAAAGAAACGGCTCAAATCATCTAGAGCATTACTTGTTTAAATAAATTCTGCGTTTACCCACTAAGTTCATATTCATGGAAGAAGCTAGATTACCCAAAAACAGTCTCAAAGGGCAAGTTGCACTATTTAGCTGAGCATGAGGAATGAATCGGCATATTCCTAGGAATATTAACTCCCGAAAATTGAATATTTAATACGCCCGAAATGCCAAGTACATATTGCTTGGATAAAACTTACGTCTATTTTCACAAATTTATGAAAATATTTCGATTCTATTCAAGATTCTTGTCATTTTAACTTTCTCAGACTATGCACTTGGTTCATTTGACTAAACACTTAGACTTAGATAATACAACAACTTTTCGTTTTTGTTATTGTTTTATGAAAGATACACTGGTGCTCTCAAGTTTCGAGGTATGTATACGATATTATAGTGTTTTGAAACCAGCACTCTCATCTGTACACTCGTTGTCCACTCTTGTTGTTATTGTTGGAGAATTTAGCGTTTTTCACCACCATAAATTCGTAGAAATAATGGACTGTTTAATTGTACGATTTAATATCAAGAGATTATTATTATAATTTTTCATGTAAAGGTTTTACATATGTAGTATTAATTTAACAATCATGTGGGATGCACCTAAATTTTCCATAAGTTTTTTAACACACTTGTTACCAACTTTTTACACTATAAAACTAATAATATTACAAACTATTTTTGGGGGGTTTGGGTGCAAAACTTCATAAAGAATATATAAAGTCCAACGTGAGTAAAGAGAGCGAGGGGTTTGTGACTTGTTCCATCTAACATCTATCTAAATCTCACAAAGTAAAGAGCCAACGCTTTGTAAAGTCCCAGATTGGTTCAAAAGAGGAAACCCAGTAATATTGATGACGACGTCGCGTTGTCTAGATCTTAGGGAATTACAAAGTCAGACAAAAAACAAATGCGTTAATAATTATAATACTACTTTGTTTGGGAGTTTTCCGAACAGTTATTTTTGTGCTCATGCACCTTTTTTTCGAATATGATATTCCAAGTGTCATAATATATTGTTTATATAGGTATTACAGTAAATATATTTGTTATAGTAATGACAGACATACCTTGTAACCTTATCACTTACAAAATAATCCAAAACACTTATTTTCGGTGAAAAGAAAAACAAACAGACAACCAATGGTCTATGAATATTTTAACTTTAATAGCTTTCTAAAAGTTGAAGCTCTTATTTGTCTTTATTTAGCGTACTTATGTTCGCTCGAAGTTAGAATATGCTTTGATGCCCATTTCATACTATCTTAATTGACCAAACTACATCTTAATGTTTACAAGTTTCTAGAATTACAGTAGTTAGCGATCTATATGGCTCTATCTATTGGGCATATTATTTAGTATAGTTGTAAATTAACTTAGTATTAATAACAGCATGGAAGTAGTCCATATTGAAGTGGAGTAGATTGATATGTTCTTGAAATAAAAGTCGACCTCCACGAATCAAATTTAATAGATTTCTCTAAAAATGTTTCACATCAACCAAACATGTTTCGGAGCATCAGGCTCCATGATCAGTGGTTAGTAAAATTACAAAAAGCTTTTTATCAGTATTATTATAATTCTGAAGGACTTCGGTCAATGGTCTTTTGAGGTTTTGTACCAATAAATTATGTTTTATTATTATTATTATGTTTTATTAGGAAAAAAGTACAAATTCATTACGCGAAAAAAATATTTTATGTTAAACTAAATCATATATTCTTAATATTTTGTAAAATTTGTTAAAAACATTAAAATCTCTTGTCAGAAACTTTGATTACTCATTATTCAAATAATGAGTAATCAAAGTTTCTCTCAAGCCTTATTTTCTTTTTGTAAATCATCAGATGATGATCATGACGTGAAAAATCTATTAAATTTGTCTCGGGGAGGTCGACTCTTATTTTAAGAACATAGTCTAAGGGTATGCCCAAAAAACGCCCTAAAGAATAAAGTATCTAAAAACTACTTAGTAAAATTTTAAATTTACGTCCGCATATGGATAAAAATCAACTATTAGGGGTTGGTTGGTGAACTTTTGCGACAAAGTAATTTATATAGAATTCTATAATTCTTGCAAAACGTAAATCTAAACAATGATTAATAATAATTACGCCTAATACAAATTTTAATTTAGGGCTCCATGCTAATTTTGGGCTGCAATATAATCCAATTGGCAGTCGTCGCTTTATCCTTCAAATTTAGGGTAAATGTAAGTATATTTTATAGCAAAACTAAAGCTATTTATGAATTGCTTGTTACATAAAGTCTTTTAGTTATGTTGGAAATTTGTTTCACACTACCATGCTTTCACCAGAAGGGCCGTTTCGTTGATCCACAACTCATCAGTGGTGATCGGCAGGCAGTGTGACCCAAATTTCCAACATTTACGAGGAGCTTATATTACCACGAGACATGACTGATAACAAAATGTTTTTGGCGACATCTAGTGTGAGAAGGTAATAGGCCCGGTGAAACACAGTTCACAAACGAAGAACAAGAAGTAACAACTCCATTAAATCCTATTGCCGACACTAGATGCGCCCGAATTCCCTGGCGCGGGACTTTATTTATGAAATTCCCTAAGGAACGAATTATACCGAGTTGACCATTTTTACAAATTGCCGCTTAGTATACAGGGGTTCCTTTGAAATTAAAAATAATAAAATTTGTATAAAAATGTTTACAAAAGTGTATTCCTGTACATTTCACGACAAATGACGTGCGTGTAAAGATGTACCTACTGAAACATTTTTACAATATTTCTTGTTGTTTTAAGAGATTTATAGATAAGCAAATTTACAATTAGGTAAATATTTTTTTATCTAATTTTATTCCACCAAGATCGGTGTATTTTAAAGGTTTCTCGGACTATGTAATAAAATCTTCTAAATATTTAAAAAAGAGTGATTTGGAATAATTAAATATAGACACTTGATGAGTTTTGAATGGTGGCTACTCAGGTATATAATCTTCTTTAAATTTGCAGCCCATATCTCCTATAACGGAAAATCCAGATGATCCTCTTGTGTAAAAAAATGTGATATGAAGACTGCAATTTACATAAAAATAAAAGCGGTAATTACAAGCTAGAAAGCTGCAATTACATTGCAAAGATATCCATGGCAATTTAATTTAAATTCTTGATGAGAAAATTAATATAATTTCGTTTTGTGTTACAAATGTTCGACAAAATAATATGCTAGAAAATTTAAAATGTAGTATCCGTCCCAAATAAAATAAATATGTAGTTAGAATCGCCCTGTATTCTGTAGAATATCTTTTAGTATAAGTTAAATTATTTCGAGGTTGCACAGGAGTTTATTTTCAAAAAGTCAAACAACAGACACCGTATAAGGTCAATTGAAATGTCAAGTTTAATTTTTACATTTTAGTATCACTAGTACCAGTTTTTCTTGTATTTAGTAATTAAAAATTAATGTTGTTGTCTAGAACAATATTATTTGGTATTTCATTACTATTAGTTACTCTCTAGAATAAAATAAAATTTCCGATATAGTAGAGGACTGTATATACAACAAAAAGAACCGTCTATTAAAATGAGGTCAAATTGTTTCTGATAATTTCTCTATTATAAGAAAACATAATTTGCATTTGTATAAAAATATTAGAATTAAAATTCATCAACAAATAAACATACGTAGATTATCTTTCGTACAGTAAGCCCCATCAGGCAGAACAGCAAGGAGAAAACTTGATAAGGTACAAAGACTCACATGCATATGTATTACTAAGGCTATGAGAACATGAACTAGGATACTAGAGATCATTACGAATCTCACAACTCTGCACTTGGTGATAGAAAGAGCAGAAAATGCGGCCATACTCAGGCTGTCTCGGGATGGAGTTCCAAAACCAATAAAGGGACATGAGCAGGAGTATTCGTGCCTGGCACCAAATAATCAGAATCAATGGAAATCTACCCCAGCAGAAATTCAGCCAATCGGTACATGCCTAGAATTTAACCTGGACAGGAACTATCGGAAGTGTGGGAATGCTTAAGAGGTCTTAACGAGCTTAGCAAGGATAACAGAGTTTCGCTTGTGTGGACACTCGGACATTCTTGTATCAAGGGAAACGAGGAAGCCGACAAGTTAGCAAAAAAAGGGGCGTCAACCCCTTTTGTAGTGCATGAACCGTTCTGTGGCTTAGGGAAACTCACCTACAAGGAGAAGTTCAGAATAAAGGAGGAAACGATACTCTAGCAAAATCTTCCTGGACTCCAAAAAGTTCCTTGGAAACCTCAATCTTGAAAGATCCAAAATCTGTTTGGATCTCAGTAAAAAAGGACATTATCGCCTTAGGAAACATATGGCAAGATTAGGCCTAGAAGAGAGAGACGAATGCAGATCCTCTAGGGAGGAGGAAAAAACTCCTGATCACCTAGTAACAGATTGCGCCACTCTCAGAAGCCAACGCAAGGAACACTTGGGACATGACATCGTGCAACCAATCAAGGAGTTCATTAAAGCTCTAGTAACTTGAGACACAACTCAAGTAACTTAAGACAGAGGGACACAATAGACCATCTGGTCGCAGTGTATGAGACACATCTAATTTTAGTCTTAATCTTAAACCTTATCATAAAATGAGAGTTCGTTGGTGAATGATTATATTGGAGGCAATGATAATATAGAGTTTGGATGTCCTTTAAATCTTTTTTGAGGTATTAATTTCCTGATATTATGATATGAACTCACTAGCCACCGAAACGTTGTTTTATTTTTAAATGGCCTTCAATCATTTTTTTTAGTTAAAATAACTCTTATACAGGGTGATTCATTGCAACAAACGAAAACTGGATATTCCTGAAAACAATTCAAGCATTTTTTGCCATTGAACCCATGTCCGCAAATGCTTCGTTATCGAGATACAGGGTGTCCAAATTTAGTGGTCAAATTAACTTTTTTGTTCATTTCTCAAAAACTAGCTAACCGATTTTGACAAAATTTTACATGCATGTGAGGACAGATAACCTAAAATATTCTGAATTATTTTGGCTTTCATTAACTATTCATTGGAGTAGATATAGGGGGCTTTGGATAAATTTTACACATAAATTAGTTAAACACAGCTTTGACAAGCTTCATTATTTTAAATTATTACTTTTTTAAAAAGAGCAACTTATAAGCTACAAAAAAGTTAATTACGTCGATGTTGTGGTTTCTACCATTTTTATGGAAACCGATAGATTGCAAGTTAATGGTAAATTTAAATCAAAATAACGTTTACCAGAAATCAAAATGAAAAATCAAAGTTGCCGTGGCAAACGATTTAATAATAACAAAGTACTTAACAACCAATTTTAATTAATTAATTTTGATGAATACAATGAAAAATTTAACAATAAAAAAACTAAACTCGATATTAAAATAAGAAAATAAATATCAACTGTTCAAACTGACAGTAATGCACATTTTACATCTTTCAACTAATGAATTTGTAGCTCTAATAAGGATATTATGATCGTTTTTTATTTCCCTAACAGCTTCATGAACCCTCTCCACTAGTTAGTTTTCATTTATAATTGGTACACTGTAAACCAATTGTTTCATGTAAAAAGAAGTCGATCGGATTCAGATCCTGTGTGTTATTTTGATTTAAATCTACCATTAACTTGCAATTTATCGGTTTCCAGAAAAATGGTAGAAATCACAACATCGACGTAATTAACTTTTTTGTAGCTTACAAGTTGCTCTTTTTAAAAAAGTAAGAAGTTAAAATAATGAAGCTTGTCAAAGCTGTCTTTAATTAATTTATGTGTAAAATTTACCCAAATGCCCCCTATATCTACGCCAATGAACAGTTAATGAAAGCCAAAATAATGCAGATTATTTTAGGTTATCGGTCCCCACATGCATGTAAAATTTTGTCGAAATCGGTTAGCTAGTTTTTGAGAAATGAACAAGAAAGTTAATTTGACTACTTTTTAGGACACCCTGTATCTCGATAACGAAGCATTTGCGGACATGGGTTCAATGGCAAAAAATGCTTAAATCACTTTCAGCAATCTCCAGTTTTCGTTTGTTGCAATCATAACCAATCACCCTGTATATTAGAAGCCCCTCCATAAAATAAATGTGGGTAGGTTAATTTTGTATTAGAGGCATATATTATGTAAATTATTTGCTTTTTTTGTAAAAAGTAAGAACATTTTTGCCAGGTAGGTACTAAATTATTTGTCATATTTAAAAAACATTTTTTTTAATTGATTTTTTTAGCCTTACAACGATAATATTTGACAAATATTTAATTTTTAAGTGAACTCAAGTTCCCAAAAATAAAGATAAAAATATACCTATTTTCAACACACACTCCACAAAATTCCTTTTCCGCAGCAGTTTACTTCCTGTTCAATTTGTACCATAATTTTATTGATGTATTCTACCCATTTTTTGAGCTTTATCTATGGTTTAAAAATTTAATTTTGCTACAAGTATGAATTTGTTTGTTTTTTTTTATTTGAACATTGCCGTTGTTTTTTTTACTACACTAATTTTATATCGTATATTTTTTAGGCTAAATATCTAATTCTAACAGAAAATTATTGATCTGTATATCGCCTAAGAAACAAATATTAAAATCTCCTTAATAATTAGCTAATTTTGTGAGTAGTATTTTGTGAAACGGGTTGTTTATTATGAAATAAACGCCTAAATATACAACTACAAAACTTGTTAATTTGCTTGACGATATCTACTTATTTAATTTATTTAAAAAATAATAAATTAAAAAAATATTACTCGTGTATTAATTAATTGCTATGTACTACCGTATCCGATAATTAATAGTCTGAATGTAGCAAATAGATTTATTACAAATAAAACGAAATAATTTAAAAGAAATATTGGTTCCATTATATCTGTAAAAAAATATAACTAGAAATATATTAATGGTTTAAAAATAAATAATAGCGTGTTGTAAATTTGTACTATTTTATAAGAGAAAGCTTATAATTTGCTTTAGGAAAACAACTACAAAAAAAAGTAAAGTAAAACACAGATATTTAATTTTATAAATAAAAAAGTTATAGATATTAAGAGTTAGGCTATAAACATGTTGAATAGTTTCTCTTTACTTTTTGGCATAATATTAAATTTTAAATTCTATGTTCATCTCAATATCTTGTGTTTTCCCTAACTAACATGAACAGAATAAGACGACAGAAGATACTAAATAAATATATTAAAAACGTTTGGGACAAACACATCATAGTTATTACCATATTTGGTAATCATTATTTAGAATAAGATTTTTTAGAAAAAATGATTTTTAAATGTAAATAAACTTGTGTGCAATTTTTATGTCTTTTGTTTATAATTTAGTATTCTATCTTTTTTTTCAAATTATTTTTTTTTTAATTTATTTCGTTTACATTCCAAATAAAAAGAATGTTTTTAATATAGAACAAAACAAACAGATTTAGTTTATTTAGTTATAACAACATAAAATTTCATCAGCTATATATAATTATATCATACGATAATGACTATATTAAAGCTTTGAAATGCTGGTCCATACGTTAGTGTTGTTAATTGGGAAAATTGTTAAATATCAAAGAACTGGCCCTTTGAAGATCAGTTAGACCATTATTATATCACAATGTACGACATATTTTAAATGATTTATTATTTAAAAAAAATATGGAGATCTTGTTACAAAAAAAAACACAATGGCGAAATTGTAAAATTCCAGTAAAAATTCTATCCACCTCAATTAAAAAGAGATAAATTAGTAAGCTTGCTTTTGTTGGGCCGCATATAAAAAATGTACGTTCTAGAAAAGGCGTATGAAAAAAAACTAAAATATTAAAAAAAATGTTCTTCTGGATGAGTTTTCTCTTAGAATCGTTGCGCTTTCACCAACGTCATCAAAATATCACAAATCTAATCCTGGTTAGGAACAGTACATGATTTAAACTTCCTCCAGGTAAAACCGATCGAACCCACTCGAATAACATGGATGAATTCTCAAATAGCTCTGAATTTTTGAATATTGAATGGATAGTGGGATCTGGCCCTTTATTTAAGATGGCTGTAGTTCCCTATATTGGAATAGTATATTGTGCAACGAACTTGAAATGACATATATTTCCTACGAGTATGATCGTGCAAATTGTACGAGTCGGAAATGGTCATTTCATGTGAGTTCCACACTATACTTTTTCGACGACTGTTTTAATGCTTTTGAATAAAGTAAACACCATAATTTTTAGGGAAATCTTTTTTTTTCGAACCTATACTCGCCCTGTTGGCGTAAGCCTAAATACGATGAATTAAAAGTATTAAATTGACTAGGTGTTGTTAAACTATATTCACTATCACTGATTTGCATTATATAAATAGCTTTGATTTTTCATAACCAATGCTTCATTTGTCATCACCAGGAAATATATCCGTGAGAAATGAAAAACAGCATTACAAGCATTTTCAAATTATTAACATACATGTGTTCACGGATAGAGTTTGGAAGAGGAAAAACTTTTTTATTTGTAGATTTAGAAGAAAAAGGCATTCTTTATAAACACGTCTGCTTGTGCGAAAACTACAATTTCGAGAACGAAATTTACGATTACTATACAGGGTATATCTAAAATAAAATTTTTAATGATTTTGAATTCCTTGTTTTTTTTTTTTTTAATTTTATTATTTTAATAGTAACTATGAAATTAACCACTTTGAAAAAAAAGTTTATTAATGTTTTTTGCACAATTGGTGTAATAAATCACGATTTTGAAAATATTTTCATAAAATTAAAAAAAAAAAAACAAAAAAATCAAAATCATTAAAAATGTTATTTTTGATATACCCTGTATAGTAATCGTAAATTTGGTACTCGAAATTGTAGTTTTGGCACAAGCAGACGCTTTTATAAAGAATGACTTTTTCTTCTAAATCTAGAAATAAAAAAGTTTAAAAGCTTTTCCTCTTCCAAACTCTATTCGTAGTCACATTGTATAATAAAGGCATTTAAATACAGTCGTAGGAAAAGTTTATTTTGGTTTTTTTTTAGTGTTAAGTGTCACAATTATTTTATTAAAATAATTATGAATTATGATCATTAGAAGTATCGATAGTACGGTTGCATCGGGTTATCGCACATCAACCGTACTGCATAAATAATTAGCACACCATATATAGGATAGAATATACCTATGATGTTCCATATTTTTTACTGTGGATATTAATAAAAATATTCATTTAATTATCCATGAAAAATTAATATTAATTTAGTATCGACACATCAATAAAATCAACAATAAAAATTGTCTACCTGTTCTGATTGGTTCTTTTTAAATATTTATTAACGTATTTTTATTTTTACTATTTCTTGACATTTGACGCGTGTGCAATAATAAATTATTTTAGTACAACAATCAATAATTTTAACACATAATTGTTAATTATTTCTAATGTAATAAATTTTAAAATTAACTTACCATTTTGATTGATTTTAATTTCCCGCTATATTAAAAATAATCCTCACGCACAATAATTAATATCGTTACGCACTAATTTTCACAAAACTTTTTAAATGTAGAAAAAAAGAAGTAAAATTATTGTGTTTCCAAAGATTTCAAATAATGCGCGCTCAATTTCTGCAAGAACAGAAATCACTCGCTATATCTATCAAACTAACTGCATTATTGAAATCAAGTAAGGTATCGTATAAAATTCGCTTTTGCTAAGGCCCCTACCAATGATTGCATCTCTTTCACTCTTACATATCTTTTAATCGACGTGTCTTTGTCATTTGAAAACATATAGCACACACACACATATACACAGTGTAAATTCGAAAGTCAGTTTTTCTTGTCTTTGTCTGGTAAACGTATATTCAGCGGTTCTTTGTTCGAAATTGAAGGACTGTCACAAACACCAAAGTGTGTTTAAGTGGTAATTTCTTTTTGTACATTCGAATAATAATAATTGTTATGAGTTATTTAAATATTGTTCGATGGAACATAATATTATTAATCGCTTGGACAGCAGCTTTCGATTAAGCAAGTTCAATGGGCGATAACAACAGGAACCTCAAAGTATATGCATAATTCAAGATCCTACAGTGATATAACTTATTTAATTATTATGCCTACAAAAACATACAAATATACCAAAAAACTTTAATGAGGGTGCGAACGCAAAGGCAGATGAAGACCTCCAGCATAAAACCACTAATTAATGACAAATATTATAGTATTCCAAATATATTGAGCGATCTTACATTTTTCAATAAATATAATAAACACCCACTAACAAGGATATGTATGTTAGTCATTGGAAATCTTGGAGACAGTTTTGTGAAGGGGTCAACGAACTTGCCCCCGCACAGTGACTGCAGAAAGTCCTATCGAAAGATCACTCCAATGGCATAGAATTACTCAAAGATCCAAATGGCCATTTTACTAATGATCGGTCGGAAAGTCTTAGAGTCCTATTACAAACTCACTTTCCAGGGTCGCAAATCTGTGAACGAACTCCAGCAGCTACCAGAACGGCAAGGGTACCATATAGACCCAACCGCTCTGGTAAAAAACTATTGGGGAAAATATTCACAAAAAATCGCATAGAATGGGCGATAAACAGTATCCAGCCTTTAAAATCACCAGGTATGGACCGAATTTTTCCGGCCCTCCTCCAGAAAGGTCTGGGAATACTGCAACCATCGTTGCAAAGTCTTTTCAAACCAAGCCTTATCCTCGGCCATATTTCCAAAACTAGAGTAGCCTTTATACCGAAAACAGGACGCCGCGCCGTCCAGAGGATGACGCTAATTCCTACAGGCCTATTAGTTTAACCTCCTTCCTACTGAAAACTATGGAAAAGATAATAGACGAATACCTAAGAAGCGAAACTTTAAATAGGAAACCGCTTCACCGCTTCACCGCAATTCGCCTACCAAGCGGGAAAATCTACGATTAATGCCCTGCATTGCTTAGTAAAAGACATCGATAAGTCATTTAAGGCAAAAGAGGTATCCTTATGTGCCTTTATCGATATAGAGGGTGCTTTTGACAATGCCTCACATGAATCCATCAGTAGAGCACAAGAAGAGGGGAGTGTCGACTCCTCACTGGTGAAATGGATTCAATTTTGAAAGACTGAAATAGGAGAAGTGTCTGTAACAGTGACAGCGGCTAGGGGATGCCCACAAGCAGGTGTATTTTCCCTCTTCTATCGTCACTAGTGCTGGATCATCTCATTTTAAAAATGGATAGGGCAGGCTTTGCAAAGCTACGTCGACGACATTGTTGCTTGCATGTTTAGGAATAACAGGGTCAATGCGAACTTGCCCCACAGCAGCGATGGAAACGTTGCTGCATCTCATACCTTGCCTGTCCTAGTCAAAAAAGGGGCAGCAATTAGCGCTCTGAAACTGGCACAGGTAATGGAATACAAATCTGGCGATCTAGTGGGACACATGGGAATCCTGAATCTAATACCTTTGGATTCAGGAAGAAAACCGTCGGACGCAAACATGATTTTGAAATCCCATTTGAAGTGGTCATTGGAGACCGTCAAAATGGCTAAATGGGGTACCACGATTCCCAGAAAACACATCCGTCTGGTATACGGAGGAGAAGGAAACACAGGCATGGGAGTATACGGGCCTAATTGCAGGCTCTCTGAATCTCTCGGGAAAAGTCCCACTATATTCCAAGCAGAGATCAACGCTATTAATCGTTGTGCTCAAGAAAGCCTGCAGAGAGGCATCCCGGAATATTAATAATAATAAGCTGCGTTAAAAGCACTGAGGTCTTACACTTTCACGTCAAAGCTAGCATGGGAATGCAAACAGACCCTAAAGCAACTGGCCAGGACATGAAGGCATAGAGGGGAACGAAGCGGCGGACCAACTTGCAAAAGAGGGCGCAAACGCTCCGTTCTGCGGCCCGGAACCCATCTTTGGCCTTCCAAAAAGTCATATGATGGAAGAACTTCGGAGATGGGAAAAGGAACAACTTGGTCCATTCTTTTACAGCTAGTGTCTTCTGTAGATCGACTGCAACACCATTGCCGGATACCATGTGACCCAAGCACTGAACTTCTTTTTGCAGCAGATGACATTTCTTTGGACTTGGCTTCAAGCTTTTGTACGTGGTCTCCGAACGTTTTTCCAACCACGATAACATCATCGAGGTAAACCAAACACGTTTCCCATGACAGTCCCTTCAAAACGGAGTCCATTAGTCTTTCAAATGTAGCTGGCGCATTGCACAATCCAAAAGGCATAACGTTGAATTGCCATAGGCCAGAACCAATAGAAACAGCTGTTTTCTGTTTGTCGCTTGGATCCATTTCCACCTGCCAATATCCGCTTTTTAAATGCAAAGTTGAAAAGATAGAGGCTCCTGCAAGTGTATCTAATGTGTCGTCTATTCGAGGCAATGGTCTGTCCTTCTTAGTCACGTTGTTCAGCTGACGATAATCTCAAAAACGAGTTTTTACGTCCTTCTTCCTAATTAATGCTACTGGAGACGACCACGGACTGTTGGAAGGTTCGCGCTTCCTTCTCCATATCCCGAATTATCGATTCGGCCTCTTCTCGTTTAGCGAGCGGTAGCCTTCTTGCAGGTTGCCGAATACGCTGCGCATCTCCCGTGTTGATTTTATGCCGACATAAGTCGGTTCTACCCTTGAAAGGCTTTTATGAACTTAAAATTAATTTTTAACCAGCGTGATGTACTTAGTACGTATATGAGGAAAATGTTATGTGATTCATTAGTTTTGTAGCATTTTAATTATTGTAGTGCCGTTTATGCACCGTGTTTACTTAGTACGGACGAGCAGCGCATACAGCAAATTCAGAATTGCTGTGTTCGTTTAATAGCTGGAATTCGTAAGTTCGATCGGGGAGTTTCAGATAAATTGCGGGAAATTGGGTGGAGCACTATGAAAGAACGTAGAATTTTTCAAATGTTTGTTTTGTTTAACAAGATTATTGTCTTAAGGTTGCCGGTGTATCAATACCAGAAAATTAAGTTTCGTCATGATCAACATGACTTGGACCTAAGACATAAGTTAACCATAACTCCTCCGCAGCACAAGACGGCAGTGTTTGAGCGGTCCTTCTCGTATACGGTGTCCCAAATGTATAATAAATTACCATCAGAATTTAAAATCTTACAACCGCCAAGATTTAGAAAGCTTCTAAAAGAAAGATTTCTGGAGTTTGTTTGAAAATGATAAATTTAATGGTTTTGTATTAGAACATTGTTTATTATTGTTATATTGCTTGGGTTTATGTTTGTTTTATGTTTATTTCTTCAATGTTAGTGGTAATAGTATTCAGTGATATATTGGATAATGTTGGGCTAGATTTATTTTGATTGATTGTTAAAATATGATATGTATTAAGTTACTATATTGTGTCATTGTATAATTGAGTATTATAAGTATCAAGTTACTATATGTATAATTAGGTTAGGTTAAGTGAGGAGACTATATGTCTCAACTTCGCCTTTTGTAATTTTTTTTACAATAAAGTCAATTTATTATTATTATGTTTCTACCGACGTCGAAAATATTTTGGTAGGTGGTATATGAATTAAATCATCAACTTCTTCTTTTGTTCTGCACTAAATCCTTTAGAACATTCCATTACCAAACTATGAATTTTATCAGGTAATTTCTTTGGAGTTCCCCACGTAGTTACCAGATTTCTACATACCGATGATATAGTATACTGGCGAACAACTTCCAATTTCCGTCGATTTCTTGAGTTTAACTGTATATACTAATTCATGTTCATTATTCTAATCGGAATGGTTCTAGTTGCTCGTACAAGGGTCTTCCCTATTGCAACGCGTCGTCCTATTTGCGAATCATGAACCTTGGGTTTTAACATCATAATCGTTCCAAAATCGGTCTCCATGTGAGCACTAACTACAATTTCAGTTCTCCCAGATACAGTAATGTCTTCCGCCAAAATTACTCGCACCGTTATAAAACATTTCAGACGTTGCAACAACAGAAGCAACTCCTTCATCGACAATTTCTTTTAACTGCAATACCGAATAACATAACCACTGAATTCTCGTCTTCAATAATTAACTTCAGCAATGTTACAAATTGTACAATTAGTTTTTATAATAACTCGTAAAAGTGTTAATTTTTTAATGTACATACTTGCTCTGAAATTAAAATATACCCAATGAAAATATAAAAAAAAATATTATATTATATTTTTGTCAAACTTTAGAGTAATTGGTCCCTTTTGATACTCCTTTCTTCGGAACAGTCCAAATATCGGTCAATTGTTTTCTCTGATCAGGCTGCCTCCATTCAAATGGAACTTAAGTAAGCGTATACCCGTGTACATCTGCTTGATAAATATTTTTTCTACGACTGTCTTTAAATGCCTTTTATTAAGCATATGGAATGTCCCACACGTTCTTAAGCAATTGAATGGACTTCAATAATATAAGAAAGAAAAACATACAACCCTGTCAGGGGGGACATTTTCCACATTCTTTTTAGGGAGGTCAGTAATCATTTCCCTCCCTACTAGAAATATCACGTACAAAAACTTCATTACTCATTAGAAATATTTATAGTCATCATCATCAACAGCATTCACTCGCTGACGAGTATGAATTATTCCAACTCAGGTATTTCTGTTGTGAACTCTAAGATGAGTAAACAGACCGATCCTCGAGCCGCAAACTTGTCACAAAATTGACACACCCAATCACCACCATTTACTGTCTGTTCTAGGTGCGCTGCCCCATCGATGCGTTCCTTCTCCTTTCGATGCTGGCTCTTTGCATCCTCATGTCGTCGACGCTGCTCTACAAAAACTCACTAAATGTCGCCAAAAACATCTTCTTGTCTTTCATACTTTTTTAAATAATTGCCAAACATAAAAATCTTAAATAAAACTAATCTCTTTATGTACCGACACTCCCAGTTCTTTCAAATTTTTAAACTAGTTCTCTTTGATATTTTCGGCAAATCAGATGTTTGGGAAATCTGTTATTAAATATCGGCTCAGCCTCATGAAAATTACGACTGGCTTCAGCGAAAATAAGGATTGATTTCGTTTTTTCTACTAACGGGGGAATATTTACGTCCGCACTGTAGTTGTAAACGTCAGTAAAATGTTCAACTGAGTTTAATTGTTTCTTTGCCTAAGTATCAAACAAAAAACA
This sequence comes from Apoderus coryli, assembly GCA_911728435.2. NCBI lineage: Eukaryota > Metazoa > Arthropoda > Insecta > Coleoptera > Attelabidae > Apoderus > Apoderus coryli. The sequence continues at coordinate 5,674,000 of OU452215.1, read as the reverse complement.
AACATTGACTTTCATTAAATAAAATAAAATTACGAACCCTATTTAATTTTTGCCCCGGTTCAACCAATAAACTGGCACTATAGTCCCTGAATTAGAAGATGGATGTTTTTATTCTTTATCATATCGAATTTTATAATATGAAAACCTTTTAATGGCATTTTTATTCCTAAATTTCAAATTTTTGTATTTTCTACTTAATGAATTGTCATTCACAACATGCAATTAAATTATAATTCATGAGCATAGGTACATTATCTACAAATCTAAAATTGTAATTATTTTATTGTTTAGATAAAAAGATATACTATAAAATAAAACGTGAGACTTAGAAAATGGTTAGATACAAATTATTATTACTGCAAGAACCTACATACAAACAATGTACCTACATACATAATGCATTTTTCTTTTATATTCTTTTTAGGCATTTTTATAATGCTAGTCTGAAATTGTAATAGCCTTGTGTATAACAAGTTTATTTCGGAAAAGTTGGTCAAGATATAGCTGATTTTAAATAAATTAAATAGAATATACTCACACACTCAAATATTTTGGGATAAATCGGCTTCTGCTAGCGTTTTGTGTTAAGACTATTTTTATTTTTATTTCTACCTTTGCGGCTGGTGTTATCTATAGATTGGATTTATTTGGTCTCTATGTAGATGGTATGGTTTCACGCCATTCGACACGGAATAGTGTGGCTAAACATTTAATTTCCTACAAGTTTTATTCCATAAACATGATTTATGGCTACATTTTACAAATATTGTGAATCTATACAGAGTGTCCCAAATAAAAATTTAACCATAGTTGTGGTTTTTTAAATGGAATGCCCTGTATATGAATATATGTTTAGATTCCCCGTTCAAAATAAACTTTCATTAAAGTAAACCTCACCTATACCTGACAGTTTAAATATTTTAATTTTTATAAAAATATGGACATAATTTGAATGAAAAAATTCACATCTACCTATTCGTTTGTTCTTTTTAAGCCAGTCTAAGATGATAAATATACCCACTCATCACTTGTTACGCCAAATATAAAAAAACCCCGAATACTAAATACAGGGTGTCCAATAGTATAAGTTATATGAACGTAAAGTTTAATTCTAAACAACTTGTTTATTTCAAATGGAACACCTGGTAGATGAGGTAAAATTTAGATGCACAAAGTAATTATCTATCAAATATTATAATACTTTCCTATATATAACTCTTAACGTTTTCGTGGAAAATGCACATATTCATAATATTAGGCGAATTTATAATTGAACCTATTAATTTCATGTAGACCACCCTGTATTTAATGATGATGAAATTAATTATCTATTAAAAACTATAAGCATCGAATATTAACTATAGACAAGAAGGTCCACTAGACGCTGAAAACGGCAATGACTCGTTGCATTCCCAGCTCATTTCTGGCCCGCTAATATATATGAGGCCCCTAGATTAAATCCACTTTTTGAATTTTCCCGCCTTTATACGTCGTTGCATTAATTACCAAACTGTCTACCATCTTGTGTAATCATTACAGCCATAACCAGGTAAATCCTTGAGCATACACACTACAAACATTGGAGTGATACGCAAATCCGGCTATATCGACATAGATTTTGTATCAAAAGCGGTTATATCCTGCTAGACTCGAAACGGATAAATCCCCTCAATATTATCGTTCAACATTCAATGCATTTTGTTATCGGTTAAATCCAAGAAAATCTTCCGTTTCCGAGAATTCCGGACCAACAGGCCTATTATGAACGTCAGATTTATGTTTATAACTTTGGCATGGTGATAGGAGACTGCGACGCATCTCTTTCACCTGAAAATGTATTTTTATACATTTGAAAGGAATCAGATTCACGAAAGTCGTCAAATGAGATTGCAGCAGCTAAACTACTACCTTACGATTATGCTCAGATGGTTGTGGAGGGCAAAATAAGAATGTTACCGTAATTCCTATGGCTGCTCCATAGATGAAAAGAACTGCAAACTTTAGAGCTAGTTTTTCCAGTTACAGGTCATTCCTCCATACCTGCTGATAAAGTTTTTGCTAACATTGGGTCTACAGTATTACAAAGACGTTTTAGACAGAGTGCAAGCTGAATCAGAACCGAATAATAATGAAGAAGAGGTTTGCAAAGAAAATGGAAGATGATAACCGTTTTGTGTAAAAATTGATATTTTGTTTTAATTAAGTACTGTTAAGGTCTTAATAAATTAAAAAAATAAATAATTGTTTTAGTATTTAAATAATATCAAAAAAGCTGAATAACCCAAGGAAATTAATTCTGTTAAATAAAATAGGTAAAAATCACGATTTCAGAGCAAAACCGGTTATATCCAAACAATATTTTTTAAAATCCCAGTTTTTTGAAAATTGTAAAGAATGAAATTCTCAGAATCTGTTTCTTAAAAGGCTATTTATACCGACACAAAAATATCATACCTCTCAACATCTCAACTGGCTCCTTATAGTTTTGACCGTTTTTTGCGGTTTTTCGTTAGATATGTATATTTTTTATTTTGCCTGAAAAAAGCACATATTGGTAGCAATAGAAAGCATTTCTCAAAATTATATTTGTCAGCCATGAGAATTTGACAAACCACATATTTAAACAATAACATAATAAATAAAACTTTTTTAACTTAAATTAAATAACAAGATATACGTAAATACTGATAAAATTTATAATAAATGTTCAAAATGATTGGAGTCTAGGTCCATTTGAATCCTTTTCTTAAATCCTGCAACAACTAAAACTTGTGCATGGCCATGTACAAAATGCAACACGATTTAAAATCAATATTGAAAAGTTCTTGATGCAGTTGCACTGTGTTTGGGCGGTATCTTCCGTTAAACTGCCTTAACAGTCTCTCGAAGACCGCTTTTTTGGGATGATTTTGCGCCGGGAACCTTTGAGTGTAAACTCGCGATGCCAGTAAAGCGTTTTTGGCCAATTCTCCTAGAATAAAAATCATGTCTATTCTTTCTCCTTTGGAATAGGTTCGCATTTTTGATTTGAATTAAATCAAATATCACAGATAAAAAACTGTTTATGAAAAATTCTCAACTCTTAAGTAAGGATTTTCAACAGACTATTTGATCAAATTAAAAAAAAATATTCTGTCTTCTCAAATTATGGTTCATTTCTTATATTTGGGAGACCCTGTATAGATTCACAATATTTTTAAAATGTAGCCATAAATCATTTTTATCGAACACATGAATAAAACTTTTAGGAAATTAAATAGTTTAGCCACACTATAACCCTGTATATCTGCTGGTGTATATTTCGGTGTGCTTAAATGCAGGCCGATATTGTAGATGGGGAACGACCATGGTACTCTGAGGCCCTGCTAAATTAAACAAAATACGTGTTTTTGATATTCAGTGGTCGATTTTGATATGCTTACTCTATCTCTTAAATATCCCCATAAAAAAAAAGTCAATCGGGGTTAATCCGGATATCTTGGTGGCGATTTAATACGCTCTTTTCGATCAATCCTCCTTTTAGGGAAAACAGTGTCTAAATAGTTTCTAACTCGACCTGCTTAATGCGGAGGATCCTCATCATGTAAAAACCCAATATTTTCATTGTGCGTACCGGGATCATCTTGAATTTGGAACATTACAGTTATTCCAGGTCAAAGTTTAAAAAATTCCAATATCTGTCACCATTCAAATTTGCTGAATAAACCTTTGGGTGTTGTGTTCCATAGTTAAAAAAACTTAACCTTTCCATTTGAAAAAAAAAACTTTGGGCAGCTAGGGTGTTAAGGGGTTGACAGTACACACCCAAAATAAGCGTTTTCGCAACAAATAAAAAGGGAAAGAGATATGAATTTTATTCCATACATATGAATAACCCGGTATACGCTATAAAATATAAACAGACAAGTTTTCTCACAGTGCGCATAATATGCATATTAAACGTATATTATTCTAAATCGATTCACGATTCCATGCTAATATCTATGCCGGGTATAAACAAATTTTTAAATTTTCAATCTTTGTTTGGCTTTAATTCAACAAATAAAATATTATACGTGTGTAATACCTATACCCACACTTTCTCTTAAAGGTGACTTTCACTGGCCAACATGTGTTTATTATAGCAAAAAGTTTACTATTAGTATTGTTCAATCTTGCAAAAACCGCACGCATAGCTTGTAGCTATAGTTAGATGGAATTCTTACAAAATATTAAGAAAAAGGATTCCGCACTGTTATGGTTGAGTTTACTTTGTAAATATCCATAATATTATCTATTGCTAATTTGATCCTTTAAATATTTTTCTGAAATCATTACAAAATATTGACACAAAACCTGTTATTTTAAGTTGTTACCGGACAACGACAAAGATAACGGGAAACACTTTCCCGACCAGCAAATTTATTCCCGCATTGATTTTTTTTTTCAAGCCCCATAATATAGACAAAATAATGCACATAAATTATTTATTTATTTAATTTGAAAAAGTAGTCCTTCTTAAGTGGAGTTGTAATTTAGTGTTTGACTTTCAATTAAACACATTTATTTATTTTTTTTATTTATTGCAATTTTCGACTGAACGTTTTCCCTAAGAACTGGGCAATATTAGAACTTGTATTAATGACAGATTTTTCACTTTTCGATTCAAAAATAATATAAGCTACTTCTATTTTATTATTAAGAGATTCTTCAATGTATCCTTCAGCAACAGTTGCCGACTTGTATTCCCCACACCTATTTAAACTAGTCAAATCTATACGCCAGAGCCAACCAAAATTGTCGTAGAGGATGTGTATTTTCCAGGATTTCGTAAATTTAAATATTTGACAAGAATTTGAGGCATTTTACCAAGCTGATGAATTCTTACCACTTGTTTGCAGCCTTTTCCGTTTTGGTATTTAAACGAAAAACGAGAATTTTCGAAATTTCCTGTCAACATAAAACCTATATTGTTGTTTTTATTAGGGAATAATATTTAATATAATATAATTTTTAAATAAAATATTTTTAAAACCAAAAAAAATTTTAATATACGGATTGGACAAAAAGTGATGTACTACATGTAGTACATCAAGAATATATAACATTGTAAGTACAACCCAATCTAACCACACTATCCCAAACTAATCTAACCAAACTACCCCAATATAAGCACACTACCATAAAATAACTCAAACTAACCCCAATATAACTCACCCAAACTAACCTAACTACCCAACCCAGCAAACGAAACTACCCCAATATAACTCACCCAAACTAACCTAACCCAACCCAAACTAGCGAAACTACCCCAATAGAACTCAGCCAAACTAACCTAACTACCCAACAAACGAAACTACTCCAATATAACTCACCCAAACTAACCTAACTACCTAACCCAACCCACACTAGCGAAACTACCCCAATAGAACTCAGCCAAACTAACCTAACTACCCAACCCAAGTAACAAAACTGTCCAGCCCAACTATAATATTAATTTTAAACTAAGTAATCAGAGCGATTCCAAACTTAAACTACTTTCACTATAATCGCTAGAAGCAAATAAAATACTAACTTGTCTTAACTTGCAGAAAAATAATTTTTGCGCAGAAAAACATTTGAACGAGTCGAATATATATGGCAACATTGCATATAACCTCTATATTCTTGTTTGGTAGAATTGGTAAATGTAACTAAACTTGTAAACACACTAACCCTATCTTAATATTTTAGCAAATTTATTTTACTTAAAAAAGGGGTTTAATGTGATCTGTGTGTCTTCAGTAGGAATTCTGTGGGTCATCAAGGTTACTAAATAGAAGAATACCCCATAAATAGTTTATATAATTAGCGGGTTATGGCGTTTTTTTGTTCCAAAAGAAGCGAGGCATTTTAGATCTTTATTATTTATTTAAGAACAAAAAACTGTATGATCCATTGATTTTTTGGTTTAATTCATCTCTATTTAAGGTAAGCTTTATAAAAAGTTAAGAAAAAGTGTCAAATTCTGTGGGTCCCCAAGTTTACCAGAACCCATATATGTAATATATGTATATATGGAGACTATTTCATGAACATTTTTTTTTTTAATTTCACCGGAAATACTTGTTTTTGGTCATTTTGTACATAAATAAGTAGTTTTAAAAAAATGTCTGTCTGTCTGTCTGTCTGCACGAAAACGCAAAAACCACTTAACAGATTTTAGCTAAATTTGGTACAAAAATACTATAGGACATGGCAAGGAGCTGATTAGATTTTGGGAAACATTGAGCGTAGGCAAGGGGTTTAAAAGAGGGTTCAAAAATTAAAAAAATTCTTAAACTTATCCGAAATACTGCATAATTTTTTACGCATTTAATTGAATATAACCTAAAATATTGAACATTGGCGTTCGAAAATAGTGTAATATGGGGTAAAAAATATTTAAAAAAAACGTACTTCTTAAACATAGCAGAAATATTAACTAATTATTTAATAGAATATAACCTATAAAATGTGTCATAAATAACTTACTTTCATAGGCGTTCGTAAATAGTGGAAAAGGGGTCAAAACATAAAAAATATATATTTCGTAAACTTATTCGAAATATGGAATAATTTTTCATAGTTTTGATAGAATATAACCTAAAAAATGTTACATAAAAGAATTGGTTCACACAGGCGTTCGAAAATAGTCTAAAAAAAAGGGTCAAAAACGAAAAAAAAAATAGTTCTCAAATATGCCAGAAAAATTGGCTAATTAGATATAGCTTTGATATAATATAACCTAAAAAATGCAGCATAAAATTTTTCTTTACATAGGCGTTCGTAGATAGTAGAAAAAGGGGTAAAATAAAAAAAATGAAAATGTAAAAAATTTTATATTTAACTAGCTGAATTGGTGTTAAAAATACCCGACAAAAATTAATGTACCATAGGCGTTTGTGAAATTTCTATAAAAGGGTCAGAAAAAATGTGTATCCGTGAGAACTCAAAAACCACTTAACGGATTTTAACCACATTTGGTACGAAAATACTACAGGATATTATTTATAGGTGGTGATTAACATTGAGCGTTGGCAAGGGGTTTAAAAGAGGGTTCAAAAATTTAAAAGATCATAGTTCTTAAACTTATCTGGAATATTGAATAATTTTTCATAGTTGTGATAGAATATAACCTAAAAAATGTTACATAAAAGAATTGGTTCACACAGGCGTTCGAAAATCGTCTTAAAAAAAGGCCAAAAACGAAAAAAATATGTTTCCCTAATACGCCAGAAAAATTGGCTTTGATATAAGATAACCTAAAAAAAAGCACCATAAAATTTTTATTTACATAGGCGTTCATAAATAGCAAAAAAAGGGGTGTTTTTGATACACCCTGTATATAATATTTCGAAAAATAATAAAGCAATTGTCAATGAAATATTACTGCATGCATGCAAAGTGGGCACTCAACCACTGAGCTATAGAACCCATATATATAAATTACCTCGACCTTATACATTCATAATATTATGTGGGACGCATTTACAGATGTGATTGGGCATCTCAAAAAAATTAAAAAGTTGCTATAAACATATGTTCAAACCCCCTTCGTGTCTGAGATACAAGGTGCAAAGTTTTCTTTTTTGTTTAATTTATCCTTAGGCCAGGGGACGTCAAAATTTCTATATCCGTCTTTATCTCAATTTTTTGAGCGCGTTTACAATACTTTTCCTGTGTCGGGAAAGCAAAATATATCCAGTTTTGCAATTAATCTGCGAGGCAATTGTGGTGACTCACCCTATATCTATTATACAATAATACGGCAAATTACTTGCGCTTAATTATAATACGACTTTAAAATTAGTTCATTTAAAAGGTTATCAAGCAAGGAAACAGTGAATACCATAACTTCGAACCAGTTTAGTACCTACATAAAATAAACACGATAAAAAATTGTAATGTATGGTGTTTCAAGGTAAGCTGGTAAACTAAAACTTAGTAAAAGTAGCCTCTGTCCATTCAATTAACACATAGGAAATAATCACCTTAAGGCGCTGTTGATTTTTAGAACAAAACAAGAATTAGAAAGAAGTATTCCTTTTATATTTTGTAATAATAATCTTGTTAATCTAAAGAAATATGTTAACAATGTCCACTTTCATTATTATAAAGGAAAATCAGTTATTATGAAATATTGGACTCAACTCACAAGTTGGTCTGGTGTCAATTTATCTAAAATCTTTATGAAATTATGTAACAAATGCAACAATCCATAATCCATAAATTTGTAGTTCAATTTATTATGTTTTCTACTTAACTAATATTATTTATTCGTAATGGTATTGCAAACGACATGCCTTAAAATATCCATAATACGAGTATCTGGGTGTATTATTTGCCCTACTCTTATAATTAAAATAAAGAGATTATTGATTTCATTTGACTGTCCTATGTACAAATTTTTATTTATTATCAACAACAGTATGGTCCAAATTACAAAAGAGAAATCTCTATTACTTTTGCAAATAATGAAGTTTGTTGGCATACAGATCAGTGTAACTTTTTTTTTGACTTCCATATGTTACGATCTGAATTTTGACACAAGACTTTTCTCTTACACAATATTATATCTACCTTTATTTAAAATAAAAGTCAGTAGTTACAGAACGTTCATATAAACATTTGGTTATCGAATGGTTGGATAACTAACAATATTTACCTAACTATTATTAAAATGTATCTTCACTCTAACACTGCAAGGTCCATACTTGAAAATATCTGAAAATAAACACCAAATAATTATAAATTTTATAGTAAAAACGACTGCATATTATTGATGACTCCGTTGGCATGCGGATTACGTAGCCAGTCCATCACAGCTGGTGCCTCACAATCATCGCCTCAATGCTAGTTGATTCAACTTCCTCCAGAACGCTGATGTTTGTTTGTCGGTACTGCCATTTCATTCCAAGAATTCTTCTAAGACATCGTTGATGGTACCTCTGTAGGGCTTTTAAATGCCTCCGATAAGTGGTCCAAAACTCACAGCAACCAGTAAGGGTAGGAACCACAATAGCATTATACACACGCAGCTTAGTTCGAACCCGATACTCCTGTATGCGCTGTTAAATGCATTTAGTATATATTGAAGATCCTCTTTAGTGTCAGCTAGGATAACGTTGTCATCCGCGTATTGAAGCTCAATGACTGATGTGGATACGATCTTCGTCCCAGCTTGCAGTCTATGAAGGTTGAAGAGTCCGCCGCCAGCAAATCTGTAGACGCTCTCTATTCCCGCCGGTAGTTCATCATTAACAAGTTGAATGACCGTTCCTACAAACATCTAAAACAAATCGAATAGCCTCCACAGAGCCTCACGGTTAACAGTTTTGCTCACGTGACTTTTCCTGCTGTATTTGCCTGGCGCCACATTGTGTTTCCGGCAAGCACCCTTCCGAGAGTAGGTGAAGACCATTGGGCACAATTCTTGTAACAGAACTATCAGGACATTTTGAACGCATTCGTAAAATAGCGTCCAATAGCAAAACAGTAAATATTAATAATGCAACGAAATAATTCAATAAAACTCTAAAGAATAATAAGATAATCTCAGACTTACTAAATTTCGTTGATTTATCACAAAGCCAACACCAGTTAGCCGCAGGAAAATTAGATGTGGTTTGTCATGTGGAGCAAAAGGCATTCAAGCTGGTAAACAATCCAAACAAGAAACTAAAAGGCCAAGATACCTAAAGAAAAATATTGAAGTTAATAGGCCTAATGCGGAATTGCATGGAAATGCGCATTAAGATTGTATCTTAATGTGAAGTGGATTTCTATTTTTTTTTTTTTTTTGGTAAATAAAACTGTATCATTATATTTAAGATGGTAATAAACTAGTTTTTGTGTTAGTATTATATGATAATATTATTTTTGCGTTCTCGTCCTACAAAATCACAAACCAGTAGAGCGTAATTTGTGTGGTCGTGGCTGCAACGCAGTAATCAATCCCTTCGGAATCGCAAAAACTTACCACGTCTGAACGCGCACCAGTGCTAAGCCGCAGTAAGCTTTGTCTGCATATAGATGGGTTATTGGCTAGCCATTTTTTACCGCGTTGCAGTATAGTAAACAATGCCAATACGCCCGGCTGGCTAGGGTGATAACGCGTTATGAAATTATCACAACACAAATCGACTACATTAAGAAGACAGCACCTGAGTGATATAAAAATAGGTATAAGCCACAATAGACCCTTAGTGGTCGCAATGGAGGGTCCCGTGCATACCCACTCATTTTCAACCTACCTACTAATCTCATGTAAACTACCGTCAATATTTCAGAGGCGGGATCCAGAAATATAATAATATATTGGTAATTTGAAGTTAGAAAATTAACATCACCTTGTGTCATAACTAGATGTATTAAGTAGTGCAAATGTCAAAATATTTTAGACAGATCTACAATGACCTAACTAAGTTAAATTTTCAGAATGATCCCATATCTTGTTTTTCGTAGGAATATGAGGTGCCATCGTCCGTGAACCACCATGTATAGTAAAATTAAAGCAATATGTATTATAAAACTAATAGGGCCCTAGATATCCGCATAATACCGCGCTTGGGAATCCAATAACATATAGTGATCCTGTTTGCATATTTACTCCAAATTTAGTCATATATATTCGCATTTCCATAATATTTTGTTTGAGAATCTACGCGCTGGCAATATAAACTGGAATTTTCCCAATGTACATATTTATTAGAAACTTGTTTGTTTTACTCTGTTAGTGGTATACCATACCTTGTTTTATTTTCTACGAGGAGACCCCATATACAAAATTAATTTGTTGAGGTGGTTTTTATTGTTTTGATTGTTTATCTTAGTCAATCTCTTCCAGAATACTCTATTCTCGAATATTCTGGACGATTGTGTGCGTTGTTTTAATAGTCAAATTTTTATGTACTTTCCTAGAATCTTTGTAATAAATTTAGTTTTGATTTGGGAACTTATAATGTTCCATCAATTTATTGGTGATTAGTTTGTTCTACTGTGGCTACTGAATTAGTAAATTAAAGACAGACTACATCATATCTATTTTCTTTATTAATTAACTACGTCTAGTTCGTATCGTCTGTCTTTTCGTTCTTCATTTCCGTCATCGTCACTTATCCTAAATTTTGCCCAATACATATTTTGCTTACAACTAATTATTTAAATATTTATAAACATATACAATTTAAACAAATACTTGGTGTACGTACCATATTAGGTACATCCTGATAATCCCTCATTACCGGAAAGTATTTAAAAAATATGATAGTTATATTAAAAAATCATTAAAAATTCACTATAATTCTGATTAGTATTTAAAATAGTTATTTGTTTACCTAGGGAGAAAAGTGACACTCTTTTTCCCACATGCGATGAGTAGGAAAAGACACTTTACTCCTGGAGTTTCAAACATATGATTTTTGTTAACACCTCCAGCATAAAACCACCTATTATTAATAGAAGATAGCGTTGCAAATACATTGACCGATCTTACATTTTTCAAAAAATATAATAAAATAAATCAGTCAACTGTGAAAAAAGTCATATTGCAAATTAGGACAGGTAGTCTTGCCGTACGGTGCTCCTACTCCGCCTTTATCCAATATTCTAGAAATTGGAACAACAACAGAAGCAACTCCTTCATCGACAATTTATCCTTCTACCATTTCTACCGAATTCTCGTCTCCAATTAACTTCAGCAATAATACAAAATGAATGGCTTGGTGCAAAAACTGGCCAACTCTATTTTTTATAATTTCTGACAAATCATAAAGAACTTTCCAACACTGTCATTTGTCAGAATTTTCTGTCAAAAAAATCAATTAAGTATTGGGTTGGAAAATAATTTAATATCAAATTGATTACAAAATAGTTTTTTGAAATTTTAGAAAAAAATTGGAGTTGACTGTTGTTTGCACCAAACTTTCAAAAAGTATACAAACAAAGCAACATTATTTCGTTTAACATTAATTTGTTGTAAAATAAAAACATAACTTATTTTTTCAATCAAAGCATCTCTAAAAAACAACAAAACCATTACGCCTACCTAGGGAATACTTAAAATTCATAGACTACATCTACTTAGGTCATACAGCCCTTACCCATGAATATCTCCTTACTGGCACCCCCTGTGCCACGTGATCTTTCGCCAAGCTTGGTTCTTCAAGTTCCAACAACATTCATTGGCCTTGCGGTAACATTTCACGTAGTGGCGCCGCTTGCCCTGCGGAACGGGCACTGTCAGCCCGGACCAGTGGTCCTTGAAGAATGTTGTTTGGGTTCGAAAGACGATTTAATCGCTCCATATCAGTGGTACATCCCGCAGAGGCAGTCTCCGCCCCGACATCCGATCGGAGGACTATTTTCGGTCCGGAGGTCTTGTTCATTTCCATAATGATAATACAAGTATATAAGTTTTTTCTCAATTTTTCTCAAAAACTAGGTCTTGGGAGTCGCTCTCGCCTAGATCATTCGATGCAGTATTATTTTATGCAAAACAATGTCAAGTTTCATGGAGATCCACCGTCTAGTTTGCCAGCAATTGGATCAGGAATTTACAAATAACATCCTGTATCTGAAAAACGAAGCATTTTTCGATATACGTTCATATGAAAAAAAAACTTATTTTCGCTTGTAGAATGAACATATACAGGGTGTCCTACGGTGGCAACCCATTAGATTATTTCAGAAACTACTTCGAATTGAATTTTGAAAATTTCAGTACCTATATTGTCAAATATGCTCTACTCAAATAATATAATAGCAACGGCATAGCACTTCCGGTTATACCGGAAGTTGATGGCAACTTTGTTATTTTAAATGGAATACCCTATATATTATTACATTTTTCGATTCTAAATAAGATTTCAGACACATTTCATGTATCATGTCCTATACCTAACGTCAGTCGTTTTTGAGTTATATCAAGATTTATGTCAAAATTGAGAGTTTAGGGCTCCATAAGAATTCCGTTTTTTCCTTGTAAATCAGTATTTAATAATTATTTTGCAGGTATTTTCTTATCAGGTGGGATCTCCTTTTTCGAATTGATAAGACATTTTCTGATTAGTTTATACAGGGTGGTCAAAAAATTATATTGAAAACGGTTCAAGAAAAACAGTTGAAACTCAATTTTTTTAAATGGAATGGGTATATTATTATTATTTTATCTTCCTTAGCATTAAAAAATAATGCAAATTTGTAATAGGTTATCATTTTCTAAAATGCATAGTTTTCGAAATATCGTTATTTTAAATTTTTCTGCAGTGCCTACCGTTGTCTCTCTGGAAGCTAGCTAATTAATTTAGTTAGCCATGAAAATAATGACATTTCTCTGAATTAGCATAAACGTCAAACTAAATATGAAATTAGTTGTTGCTATTTATCAATATTTGTGACCATTATATTTTACAATAACTATTACAAAATGGAAAATATTTATTCATATGCTGATATTGTAAATGTATTATTAATCCATGGAGAATGTAACAAAGTGATTAATAGAACCTGTAGAGTATTTAACGAGAGAAACCCGCATTTGCCAACAATGACTAGAGAAAAATTAAGAAGAATTTTGAGAAATCAAATACGGTGGGGGCAGTGTCATGCAAATCGAGTACTACAAAAACCTGTAACTACAAATGAGGATAATGTGGTAAATGTTTTGGCATATTTTAATACATATCTTGAATCATCAGTGCGTGCTGCTGAACAAGATCTAAGAATTTCAAAATCCTCTGTCCAAAAAATATTAAAAAGTAGTGGTTTACATCCATTTAAATTCAAATATCTTTGTGCTCTGGAAGCAGGTGATGCCGAACGACGTGTACGGTTCTGCGAAACCATTTTAACACTAACGCAAGAAGATCCTGGGTTTCTGCAAAAAGTGATTTGGACAGATGAGTCGAAATTTTCGAGACATGGAATCGTTAATAGACAAAATAGTCATTTTTGGGCTTCTGAGAATCCGCACGCTATTCGTGAACGAAATTTTCAAAATAAATTTAGTGTGAACGTTTTTTGTATGGTGAAAGACACACATGTTGAATATTTTAGTTACGAGCATAATTTAAATACGGAAGGTTATCTTTATATTTTGCAAAATGTTGTGGCGCATTTTTTGGATGATCTACCATTAAATGAATTAAGAAGTTGTTGGTACCAGTTAGATGGAGCACCACCTCACTGTGGAAATAGAATCACACAACAGCTTAAAGAAATGTTTGCACATCGATGGATCAGACGTTTAGGGCCTTGGGGTTGGCCAGCGAGATCTCCAGATCTATCACCGCTGGATTTTTATGTTTGGGTTGCAATTAAACAAAAGGTGTATTCCACCCCAATTCAAAAGAAGAATTAGTAGGACGCATCCGAACTTCATTCGAAGTCTTACCTGGAGTCCAAATTGCACGAGCTGTCACGAGAAAATTTATTGAACGGGTAAATAAGTGTTTAAGACTAAATGGGGGATGTATCGAACAATTAAATTAGTTTTGTTATCGTTAGGTGATTAACTTTTTTTAGTTGAAAATTTATTTAGTTTAATCTTCTGTTCATTTCTGCTGTATTATTTTAAATTGTAGTCATAGTTCGTTGTAATACTTGATTTGTATACCTCCCAACCTGCTCTAAATGACTTCTCAAAATTCTTCCTAATTTCTCTAGTCATCGTTAGCAAATGGGGGTTTCTCTCGTTAAATACTCTACAGGTGATATTAATCACTTTATTTTATTCTCCATGAATTAATAATAAATTTATAATATCAATAAGTATCTTTCATTTTTATTAATTTGACGTTAAAATGGCAATAATTTCATGGCTAACTAAATTAATTAGCTAGCAGAGAGACAACGGTAGGCGCTGCAGAAAAATTTAAAATGACGATAGTTCAAAAACTATGTATTTTAGAAAATGATAACCTATTACAAAATTGCATTATTTTTTAATACTAAGTAATAATATACCCATTCCATTTGAAAAAATTGACTTTCAACTGTTTTTCTTGAACCGTTTTCAATATAATTTTTTGACCACCCTATATAAACTAATCAGAAAAAGTCTTGTCAATTCGAAAAAGAAGATCCCACCTGATAAGAAAATACCTGCAAAATAATTATTAAATACTGATTTACAAGGAAAAAACGGAATTCTTTTGGAGCCCTAAACTGTCAATTTTGACATAAATCTTGATATAAGTCAAAAACGACTGACGTTAGGTATAGGACATGATACATGAAATATGTCTGAAATCTTATTTAGAATCCAAAAATGCAATAATATATAGGGTGTTCCATTTAAAATAACAAAGTTGGCATCAACTTCCGGTATAACCGGAAGTGCTATGCCGTTGCTATCATATTATTTGAGTAGAGCATATTTGACAATATAGACACTAAAATTTTCAAAATTCAAATCGAAGTAGTTTCTGAAATAATCTAATGGGTTGCCACCGTAGGACACCCTGTATGTAAGAATGCTTAGTTTTTCAGATACAGTATATTATTTGTAAATTCCTGAGATGGGTTTTTAGTAATATTTCCGAAACGCGTTTCGATTTCAAAATGACATTTGGCACACTTATGTATCTTTTTAGGAAAGGGAGCAGTTATTGTGTCAACCTTTAATACGCATTTCCACACTGTTTCTTGTATTATCGTAGCCGTATAATAATATTGGAGAGGTTGCATAGAAATTTTCAATGTCATTTATCTGGAAAACTGCTTCTTCTAGCGTTATGAAACAAGTGAACATTTTTTTATGTACAAAAGTCTCAAATTTATTATTCTTTTTAGTAAAAGTAAAAAAAGAGCACAAAAAAAAGTTGGGACAAACTTTGTTCTGACCCACCCCCCAGCCTAACCCACCCCTGACATTTTCCTAACCATAAGATATCATATTTTTTAATAATCCTACAAAGAAACGTAAGTGTGGCAAATTCCACTTTGATATCGAGACGCGTTTCGGAAATATTACTAAAAACCCATCGTCAGAAATTTACAAATAACACCCCGTATCTGAAAAACGAAGCATATTTCGATATATTATGTTCATATGAAAAAAAACATCTTATTTTTGCTTTTAGAATGTACCCTTAAATTATTTTAAGCTAATTGTGGGACACCCTGTATATAGACGTTGACCTTGAAAATTCTCGGCGCGCCACTGGTCGTTCGGCTGTATTCGGAAATTTTGGCTGCCAATTTCACACCGGTAATAACTATAAACAATCAAAACAATACACAAAAGAGAAAGAAATAATCAACAAATTAACCACAGACAACATACTAGAAACAAAACCAACCCAAAATAAACTGTTGCCCTCGAGGCACGAATAGCTCTCCATATTTAAGTGTAGAAGTAATAATTTTATGACCTTTTTGCCATTTATCTAAATTTAATAAATTTTTGTTTTGTTTTAGACATCAGCTATTTTTTTTTTAAGTATCGAGTTTTGTGCCTTGTTCTTCTCTTTGGAGGCACTATTTATACGCAGATATTTTATATTTCAGATCTAGGCCAAGTTCTTGTACGCAAAATAATTGATTTTTTTTAGTTTTATTATAAAATTTATTTTGCCCCCTTTTCTACTATTTACGAACGCCTATGTAAACAAAATTGTTATGCTGCATGTTGTAGGTTATCCGTTAAGTGGTTTTTGAGTTATCACGGATACAAATTTTCTTTGACCCTTTTATAGAATTTTCACGGACGCCTATGGAACATTAATTTTTGTCGTATATTTTGAACACCAATTCAAATAGAAATGTTCAATAATCATCCAAACGTGTTTCGGAACTAAAACCACTTCCATGATCAGTGGTAAAAAAGAGAAGCTTACAAAGTTACTTAATGTTCCAGAAAATTTCTATTGAGGTCTGGAAATATATTTATTAGTAAACACGTAGATAAGTAATAATTGTATTAGTATGAACAACTGCACCATTTTTATGAAAAAAAATTTGTTGTTGTTTGAATTAATAAAATTTAATAATTATTATTATTAATTTAAACAACAAAACATGTTTAAGTTCCGAAACATGTTTGGATCATTATTGGATATTTCTATTAAATTTATTTTTGTGGAGATTCGACTTTAATTTCGTCATTTAAAATATACAATTCCACCTAAGATTGGAGATTATGCTGAATAGTGAAATGTGTTCCTTTATCAAACTTCCCTTATGATTCAGATAAAGTCTGTAAAACAACGAAACCAGAATTTCGAAGACGTCAATTGGGTGCCAAGATCACTCTCATTTCCACCATAATAAAGTTCCTATAATTTCATATTAACTAACCTATCTCTCGCGAAAAAATTATCAAAACCTAGTTTACATATAAAAATCTAGACAAATCCTTTTTGTTTAGCTCTATGTCTTCTCAAACTATCAGTCTTAATAATTACCTGGAGTCAAATTTATGGCTCCTTATTTAATATAATTAGATAATAATCATTTAAAAATGCCATATTTAACTTAAAATTTATTTCTAATAAAAATTCATACGTTTGTTACATATAAGCTGTTGAAGACCTACAAATGTATGCTTGTATAAATATAGCAACTTCCACTTTTACGGCTTTATGATTTGAGTTTTTCTTTATCCATATACGGCGGTTCTCCATAGGCGACACAAGCTATATTTGTAATAGAAATAGACATTGAAAGCAACAATATATAGACGATAACACAGAATCAGTCCCATCTGTGTTCCGTCCCATCTCATGTAATTTTTCAGTTAAATAAAACTATTTTAAGCTTCTGTGCAAGCTTTCAGAAACTGCCAAAATGTGAAAGTCTATAAAACTTCAAGACAATCTAACTTATTGTTTTTTTATTAATTAACCTTTAGGACATTGCTACTCAATATGTGAATTCAATAGATCGCCAGCGGTCACAAAAAGGCTGCTAGTGTAAAGTGTATTTACGTAGCCTGTCTTGCTCGAATTACATCAAATTCAAGTTAATTTTCTTCACCACTCAGAAGCATATGTTGGAAAAATATATGTTTTAACACCAACTTAATTTTGCAAATTTGGTTTTTTGAATATACAGGGTGAACTATCACTCAGTACAAAAAATTTAACCACGTGCTCAGAGAAGCATGAATAACTATAAAAAATTTGTTTCGAAATTTTCATTCGATGCTTACAAAATGGGGCAAATCCACGTTTTTCCCCGGTAAATCATGACAACCATTTTTCAATATGACTTCCAACATACGAACAGCTGTAGTGATAATATTCGCGGCGTTGCCAATTGTAGAGATGGCGAAAATGAACACTTTTGTTAATAATAATAATTCAAATACCTGATAAATAAGTTCAGCTGCATAATTGCACATTACTTCTTGGCTTTTGGAAACTACTAAAAGGAGATTTTCGTATATTGAACAACTACATTAATAACAAAAGCCGCAAACACACTAAAATGTCCGACTATTTTACTCAAATCGGTTATTTTTACAACGACTTCTCGCGTAGCGAAAAAACCAAATGTTCGAAGAGGCCACCGTTAACTTCACTTTATTTACGCACTCAATCACTGAACTTCATCATCACCAATCTCCGTTTCATATTACTCGTATTATTATTTTACATAAAGCGTTCATGTTTTACAACAGGAACTTCTCGCTCATCACTCACCACAATAATAATATGTACGCCTTCAACCTATACCGTAAAATGTTGTCAAAACGATAATGAATGCTTCAAATTGATTCTTAACGTTACGCTAATTCTGCGGCGCCGTTCACTTCCATCAAAAACAAATCATAGATAAGTGTTTACCTATTGAAACAAATAAAAAAATACGGTTAATAATCTTACGGTATAAACCTGCATTATAATCTGATAAATATTTTTGGAATTTGTTTTTGCAAAGCAGCAATTTTATTATTAACGAAACGTTTACTGTTAATAGCAAAAAATTACAGAAACTAAATTGTGCATAAGTTACACTGACATACAAAATATATTTGACAGTTCACAATATCCTGAAAACTAAAACATAAGTCAAATTCACGCCATGACCGATGATAAACGGTTTCACTTTTTGCATTCACGCGACCCCGGTTATTGCTGGTTTCACTATGACACGAAAAAGCCCTTCATGAACATTATCATTAGCTAATTTGCGCTTCATGTTTCAGGTAACTAGGTTTGTTTTCACAGGCTTCTGAAATCGTCAGAAACAGTCTCTATTCTGCGCAAATCAATTACATCGCGAGTCAACAACGTACATTTATGCGCAGAATCCATACTGTTTCTGACAGTTTCGAAGCCTATGAAAACAAATCTAGTTACGTGAAAAATTAAGCGCAACTTAGCTAATAACAATGTTGAGTTTCACGTTCCTTTTACAAAAAAAAAAAAAGCAAGTGAGATGAGCCGTAGGTGCTTCTGACGGTTTCGGACTCTTGTGAAACCGCAAATAAACTATAATGTCACAGTTAACATGTGTATATTAGCTGTGATAATGTCATGAAGGTCTTTTTCGTGACGTCATCATAGTGAAAACTCCAATACCCGGGGTCGCTTGAATGCAAAAAGTTAAACCGGTTATAATCGGTCATGGCGTGAATTCGACTTATGTTTTAGTTTTCAGGAAATTGTGAACTGTCAAATATCTTTTGTATGTCAATGTAACTTATTCACAAGTTAGTTGTTGATATTTTTTGCTATTAACAGTGAACATTTCGTTAATAATAAAATTGCCGCTTTGCAAAAACAAATTCCAAAAATATTGATCAGATTATAATGCAGGTTTATGCCGTAAGATTTTTAACCGTAATCTTTATTTGTTTCACTATAAACACTTATCTATGATTTGTTTGTTTGAATTTTGTGATATTTTGATACAAATATTAGCGGTGAAAGTTCACACCCAAGCGCCACATACTTTTTAGTTTATCTAAATAGAATCGATTACGATCGCCTCGATCAGTTTAGATAAATCAAAAAATTGTTGTTCAATTGAATGACGTTTATATAGAAGGCCCCACAGTAATTCGTTCTGTATTGGTATTTTAATGAATATAGCACACAGATAACCAATTCGCTTTGTGCCATTAAGTGAATGTAGATATTTTGGCGCTTGGTTCCTTTTAGTCAAGTGTGCAAGTTGTGCCAAATATCACATACAATTATAATTGAAAATATGCTGAAGTAATGAATAATCCAAACATTAAAACTTCTAAAAATACTGTCCAAGATTTATCATAATCATTGTAGAGATATTTTTCGATCAAACTAACCATCATCAGTACCACTAAAGGTACCAAATAGTAAGCAGTTTTAATATGTGCGTGGTATGACATACAAATCAATGAAAAAAATAAAAAATATTATTTGTAGGTATGCCGACATTAGATAACCGCATGCACAGCACTGATAAAATGTAGGAAATTCTACTTAATCAGTTGTTAACTGTACTAACAAAAATGTTACGGCACCTACTTACCTGGTAAGGGTTTAAGTAAATTGCTCTTGTTTCCTTGTGTTGTGTGTTCACATGTATATAATTTGTTTAAATTTTGCAATTATTTGCAGGTTTTCTATTAATTACTGGGAGTATACAGGGTGGACACTTTTGATAGCGAACACGCATGTCTAGAGGAGCTAGAGAAAATTAGCCTACCTGCTCCGATCTCGAATTTTGTGAAAACTGACACACAGGGTCGTTTTTCATTTTGTGCATTTTTGACTACACATCTTTATTCAAGAATGTCTTCTTTTTTTCTGCAAACGCATTCATAAGGAATTTTTTAAGAGGAATCCAACCGTGTTTTTATTTTTTTTTTGTAAAATAATGTTTTGACATATACTTGTATTTTTTCTTATGGAGGATTTTTTACATATCCGTCTACAAAATAAAATGCTCTATCCAAATGGTTATATAACATTTGCTACTTTTTTTTTGAAACTTGTGTGACATGTTTTAGTAGATTTTTAAAAAAAATCTAACTATTCAGGAGATCGACACAACCGAAATTTTTTAAAATTTTTATGCAGTACTTCATTTTATGACCCCTAGATCCTAAAAATGACCTCAGTTCAAGTTTATATATCTATATATATATATATATATATGGGATATAGAAACTTTGCGTCACGTTTTAGGCCGCATTTTTTTACCAATCGAAACAAAATTTGGTTAAAAAATCGGCTAGTTCATGGAATCGCGTGAGTTCGTTGGCGATTGAAATCGGAGAGCTAATTTCAGAATGGCGGCCTGTCAAAGTTTTAAAAAAATCATATTTTTTTCGTTGTTAATAGAAAATACCAATGTTACATATCAAATGATAGAGCACTTAAATCTCTACAATATTTATTTGGAGAGTTTTTTCATCGCTGGCATATTTAAGTAAATGTCAATATAAAGTAAAAAAAATAAAAAAATATCATCACCCGCTATACCTGTAATTAGTTTGACAAATAAACACCTGTGAAATAACAATAAGACCGTACTTACGTATGTATTATAGTATAATGGGTATTTCAGTTAAAATAACTGTCAATATGACACTTTGGTTATATTTGGCGAATGTCAGAATATTCCATTATTTGTTTATTAATAGTGGGTGTCAGTGGTAGACTAAGTATAAATAAAAAATACATAAATCAAAAATCTACTTTTCCGACTGGTTGCCATCGGGATTTTTTAGACTGCAGAAAACCCTATTCACCTAAGGTTGATTTCAAAAACCAAGATCAAAATATACTGATTATTTGATTTTAGATAATTATTTAAATGCCATTATTTAATTTTTCTTTGTTTCAACGTTTGGACAAGACCACCTGTCTTCATCAGGAATTTAGTACAATACGCTCTCGTAAACTTCTTCGCAACATAGTAATAAAATGCATGGCATATAGCATTTTTATCTGCAAAACCACAGGTAATATCAACAAAACTTTTTCTGAGATAAAGAGATATTCCATATTTTGTTAAAAATAGCAAAATTGATAACAGTCAAGGTCTTGGCAAGATCTTCTTCTTCCGTGTAATAGCAAATAAATGTTGTAAAAAATGTTATTATTTCAATCGGAATAAAAAAATGTTGTTAACAAAAGTTATTTGTTTTTTTTTTCTGTAGAATACGATTCTGTAATAAAAAACCTATGTTTCTATTTAAAAAACTTAAGTTGGCCTTGAGATAACCTTGAAACGGTTTTCAAATACGCAAATGAATACCGCCACACGCATTGTTGTAATTAGGAAATTTAGAACAAAATTCGGTATTCGGTAAGAAACTGCTCCAACAAATCGTGAAATAAAGAAAATGAAGTCCCTACTTTGGAAATGATTTCGAATAAACTGAGCAAATACCCTAATTATAATTATCGATCTTTGGAAACTTTAAGAGGTATTTTATTAGAGTGCCGATTTAAATATAAGAAAATTAATAATGGAATCACGCCGTATTGTGGAAATGTGCGAGGATTTTTTCCGTAAAATAAAACAGTACCGCGAGTCAAAGAGAACGATAATATATCTTGACGAGACGTGTAATACAAAACTTACCGCACGCATTACGTATACCTTAGCCTTAGATACATCACGGTTGTAGATATATGTACAGGGTGCCCCAAAAAACATTCCTCATCCTTTGAGGGTAGAATCTATGACCAAAAATAACACAAAAATCATTTATGTCAAAATTTCGATAAATGTCCCCTTATGAAATTGTGACCATTTTGAATATGAAAATTAAGTAATTTTCGAAAATAAAATCAAATGTTCAAATTCAAATTATTTATTAACTAAACACATATAATAAAACAAAAACATTTCAATTTACAAGTGTTCGAAATCCTCACTATTTTAGTCAATAATTGTTGTCTACACGGCCTATTGCTTCGTTTGTAATTTGTGCTAAAGCTCCATAAATGCGAAAAATAACATCATCTTCACTGTTGGGTAGGACATGGTAAACCATATTTTTCAGATAACCCCAAAGCCAAAAATCTATTGGGTTGAGATACGGGGACCTAGGAGGCCAAGAAATAGGTCCTCTACGATCGATCCATTGGATGAGAAAACGTTGATTTAATATCTCTCAAACATTTCGAGAATAAGGAACTTCTTCCAGAAGAGTTGGTAATCTGTTATCGCAAAAATTGGCATAGTTTTCGGCGTTTGGTATCCTAGGTAGAAACTGTGGTTCTATTATCCTATTTCCCAACAGACAAACCACACATTTAAGCTACAGCGTACTTGCTTATGTGATTCTCTAATTTGGTGCTGATTTTCGTAAATCCAACAATGCAAGTTGTGCTGATTGAACACTCCTTGCTGGTTAAAATGGGTAACGTAGAGTGATCACTCTACAGTACTTGTTTAAAAATGTCCTCATTTGCGTCCAGGCAATTTAAAAAAAATCTACAAAATCATAAGCGCAACTCAGTATCCCCAGGATGCAATTCTTGAATCGACTTTATATGATAAGGATGCAGATTTTCTCTTTGCAGGAATCTGTTTTTATCAAGGATGACCAGATTTAAATTTTTCATTCCAAGTGAAAGATTTGTCTAATTTTACTATTTCAAAATGATCATAATTTCATAAGGAGACATTTTTCGAAATTTTGACATAAGTGATTTTCGTCTTATTTTGGGTCGTAGATTTTACCCCCAAAGGGTGGGGGATGTTTTTTGGGACACGCTGTATAAAACCATCAAAATGTACTATTGGCGGACAGAATGTTACTGTAGATATTAATATGTTGCATATTTATTATTGGCGGAATTGATGTAAATCCTCTTACACAATCTTTCTTATCAATATTACCTTCTATAAAGTCCTGATAGTTGCTATAGGTAGGTATTTTAATTTAATCTTTAACTCACTTTTCTATATGACAATAACGTAACTTCTACAAAACTCGCAAATCACAATTTCTTTTATTTATGTCAAAACTTAGACCAGTTCAGGCTAACTAATTATACATTGTGCGTAACGGTATCTAATACTAAGTGATTGTGTTAGCGAAAGATTAATAATTTGATTTAGCTATTATTGTATGTAAGTATGTTGTTATATTATTATTATTATTTTGTGAGACAAGTACAAACTGAATGTAGTTCTGCGATAGCCCTAATTAGTAATATTTGACTTTATTTAGTTTATGGTTGTCTTAATATAAAATTGAATGAAAACAAATTTTCGCCATCATTTCTCTTTCTCGTGAATGGTAATTGAATTTTCAAATAGCAGATTTATATTCAATCCCTCAGTGTCGCACCAGTTTTTAATTTTGTTCAATGCAATTTGCATGCGGTTGGATATAACCGATGTGTGTTTTCCCTTAACTGTGAGAACAATGTCGTCGGCTTAGCTTTGCAGAGTAAAGCCTGCCCTATGCATTTTTGAAATGAGATGATCCAGCACTAGTGACCATAGAAAAGGGGACAATACACCGCCTTGTGGGCATCCCCTAGCCGCTGTCACTGTTACAGACACTTCTCCTATTCCAGCCGTAATGACATGGTCTTTTAAAATTGCCTGAATCCATTTCACCATTGAGGAGTCGACACTCCTCTCTTCTAGTGCTCTACTGATGGATTCATGTGAGGTATTGTCAAAAGCACCCTCTATATCGATAAAGGCACATAAGTTAAACTTCTTTAAATGACTTCTCGATGTCTTTTACTAACCAGTGCAGGGCATTAATCGTAGATTTTCCTGCTTGGTAGGCGAATTGCCTTTTGTGAAGCGGTTTCTTATTTAAAGTTTCGCTTACTAATTGAGCTAAATTTTTGTATATGAGTTTGGACACAACCGCTGAATTTTCAAATAGCAGTAGGGGTCGAGTGATACATCTTGTCGAGAAAGCTTTGGGGCGACACAACCATTTTTTTACTTTTACCTAGGTATGTACTTATTAAAGCTGTTATTATATTAAGTACTATCATCTATCACCTTTCTGAAATATAGCAATATTAATTATTAAAATAATACTTATAGTTAATTAAAAAAATAGAAATTTACATTAAGTTATGACTTTTATAGCATGTCACAGAAGTGACCTTAGAAAGTGTTTCTCATTTTAAACTACGATAATTTAAAGATGTAGTCGTTGTCGACCTTACAAGCGAATACCTTATATGATATACATATTTAAAATCACCGCATTTATTTTTATATTATAGACTTACATTAAATATGTGTGTTTCTCCGAGACAAAAATACAAAAATTTTACTTTTTATCCTATTATTGTCAATGTTAAAAGTATTCCCCAAAGTGCTGACCGTAGAACAAAGAGTTTTTGTAGTGCAATGCTATTGAAGTAGTCACTGCTAGTGGAGGAATTCCACGTCAAATTTCTTGGCGTAAACGTTTCAAAAGTTGCTGTTCACAAATTGATGAAACAATTTGAAAGAATAGGAGTAGTTATTAAAAAAGATAAGAAACAATATAATGAGGACAATGCCAGTACAGTTTTGTTTTTGGAATCTATAAATGAAAATCCATAGCTTTCTTTTAGAAACAGGACTAAGAATTTAACGGTGTTGGGAAAATCTACCCTTCAAAAAGTTAAAAAAAAAATAAAATTTATACTTATAAAGTATCCTCATTTCAACCAAACTTTAACGGCTGGGGATGAAGCAAAAAGGCTTGATTTTTGTTTGTGAGTTGGAAATAAGATTTTAAACAGCAATAGAAATTTTCAGAAGCTTATAATATGTTCTGATTAATCAACATTTTCAATCAACGGAACTGTAACTTCTCAATATGTCAGATATTGGAGTAAAGTGAATCCCGAATTTAGAATTCCCGCAAGACGTCAGTATTGCAAAAAAGTCAATGTGTGGTGTGCTTTTTGAAACTACTAGATACATTCTTTTGCGATCATCTCGAAGAGCTGCCCCTGGATTATCGCATGCATTTTATTTTCAACACGGTGGGTGCCCTGCACATTGCGCTGTAGAAGTTAGAGAATGGCTGAACCAGAAATTTGGTGTCAGATGGAAAGATAAAAATTGACCAATTTTATGGCCCCCAAGAAGTCCCGACCTGACATTAGTCGATTCATTCTTTTGGGGCCGTCTAAAGTAGCTTACCTATGCGCAACTACTGGATACCAATTTTGAACTTTAAGAATTAGGCGAGTCGTCATGGAATCATTGACAATTGAAGAGAATGGAGCCAGTTTTGAATTATTTGTTGAATATGGGAGAGGGGTTTTTGAACTATGATTATGATTGCATTACGTTTATTTCTGTTTATTAACCCTTCAGTGATAACGTGCGGTCTCACAGACTGACTCAATATGTTTCCATATTGGTCGGGCACATCTTTGATGGTGGGGGTGTGAGGGACACTGTACCTTTCTGATACAGATTGACGAACATTAGTATGAAATATTAGGTAAAAGTCTGCGCGTGTTGTCAAATTAAACTGAATTGTACGAGACCGACGTTATCACTCGATGAAATGGACAGCGATTAATAAATATTGAAAATTTTGTGTAAAATTTTCAATTTCTTCCTTTTATTTCTTACTAAAAATAGCTTAATGACTACGTACAATAAAATACGTAGTCATCAAACTATAAGAATATTATAAAATATTTTTACTTTATTATGTTATATTTTTTCTACTTCAATTTTAATTTTAGTGTCTAAGATTTTAAACGGTGTATTTCCTAAATGAGCTTTATTAAATGTTGCTTGTCTTATTTTCTTCAATATTTTATATCCTCAATGTTTAAACATACTTAGAGAACGATTTATAGAGTCAAAAAAATCACTCATGTAATTAAACTTCACGTTATCACTGAAGGATTAATCTTCGTTTCAATTTATTTAATTTTATGTTTATGTCTTTTTGAGACGTTTAATAAAAATAATTTTTTTCATAGTGATTCTTATTTTTTCGACAAGCAATATTTTTTACAAGAACAACTTTTTTTCATCTTTCAATTTTTTGTCCATTTGTTCTTTTATTAATCCGTGGACATACTTTATACCTATATCTTCCGGTTTTCACAAAAATTATCAATTATTTGTGAAAATTATTTCGGTGTATACAAAATTTGAATAAAAACTGTTTAGGCTGTTGATAACTAGAACTCATATTACCTCATTGATGCAAGCAATCTTCTTTAAAGTTATACAGGGTGTTCACAATTATTAACCAAAATTAATCGCAAATTAGATGAGTGTAACTTGATTTTCTCAAATTGAACATCCTCTAAATTTTGTTTGAACCAGAACCTAGCAGACTCACATCAAAAATATTAGCCAGATGATGTTAATTATTTTATTAAACAAATTACGGTTCAAATCCGATTTACAAAAATTAACCAATACTTAAATATGTAGATACTTATTAATGAAATAATTAACCAAAGTAAAAAATATCTACTAAACTACACTGCCCCTCAATATTAACCGGACAAAGAAAATTTTGTTCAAAATCAACCCTAAATAACTTTTTATTATTATTATTTGTCAGGAATGCTAATTGGAATGCTTGGAACCCAAATCTTCTATAACTTTTAAACTTAGCTTGTAAAAATGGCCTCATCGGCATACCCCACCGATAGCAAATATTAAAGCAATCTAAAAGTAATAGCAAAAAAATTGTACTCAATTTTTTTCACGCCTAAACAGTTTTTCTTGAAATTTCATATAGACGGAAAGAATAATTTGCATTATAACATATTATTATGTAAATATTAATGAATTGTTTATACATTTTTTTTAATATTCACCGAATTCGCAAAAATTATACAATATTATTACGATTTATATTTCATAACTTTTGTCGATAAGGTCGCCATCTCTATGCACATTTTATTTTGCAGGAAAATAATTCCTGCAACAGTAACTGGTGTCGACATCTATAAGCAGTCGGATACAACTAACTTTCGACGCTTGCGTATTCCATCGACGCCGATTAAGCCGCGCCCTCACCATATCTGATGGACGCCAGTACGTTAGCAACCATGGACAAAGATGCATTGAAGAAGCAGATAGACAATATGAAGTATCAGGCGTCAATGGAACGCTGGCCATTGTCAAAATCCATCGCAGCGTAAGTCATTGTTTTTTATATTTCCATTATTTACAATAAGTGCATTTACTGTCGCATTCTGTTGTCACGTTTTTTCATTTATTTATAGAAATTATTGTTTTATTTATATGTATATGTAAACATATGTTGTGAATGAACAGGTTATAAAAATAGATTCATAAACAGTGTGGTGTTAATATATATGAGGGTTGCGTTTTGAATTTTTCGTATTAATTTGGATACCGGTAGGCATTTTATTAGAAGGGTAAAGGTTATTTTTTCTTGTACCGGGTGATCTAACATAACAATTTAGTGGCAATGATTGTTGTATATTTTAATTTATTAAGTATTTATTTCTTTCAAAAACTTAAGTTAATTTTTATCAGCGACAGAAATTGTATTTTTTTCATTCAATTATTCTATAAATATACAGGGTATCCGGTAATAATATACCTACCTAACTTACAATGCCGTTTTCATATTTAGAGTATGTAAAGATCGTCTAAAATTACTCATATGGTTAATGTGGGGTATTTTACTGGTTTGTAAATATGTCGGTCGATACGCTTTTTTGCATTTGTTTGCTACTGTTAAAAGTAGTTGACACTTTACATCTCGGACACTATGGCATCTACAGGGTGATTTATATTAGTGCGAACTTTTAAACGGTCGGTAATTATTGGGGGGGGTAGTTTAAATTTGATATAGTTGCGCAATTTTATAAACAACAAAATGCCGAAAAATGTTTACGAAATTAAAAATTAATAATAATAAAATGTTAATTACCTATATGGTTTTTATTTAAAAATTGCTATTTTTAAAAATATATTTAATATTGCAAAAAACCTGAAACATTAGTAGATCTACAGTTAGTTAATAACAGGGTAGGTACGAAAAAATAATATATTTTTTAATTAAATCGAGATTCCACAAAAAATTCTCAATATACACTGTGTCCAAGATAAGAATGAGAATGGGATAGCATTGGAATCTTGGAAACAGTAGGAGTTACAATGTCGGTTAAATTGGAGAAAATTCGTACAATTTGAACACCTTTTAAATGGTGTTTCCAAAAGTAAACTACCTGTTTTCGAGAATTTTTGAAAAAACAATTCTTTGCGATTTTAGTTTTTATTTATTTCTGACATTATTTTTACAGATATAAAAAAAATTAAAAGCACTTTCTTATTGTTACTTTTTGAGGGGAATCAGATAGGGTTTACAAATTTTTAGTACGACGTTTTGTTTTTGATAAACATCATCAACTTCGTTTTTTTAAATACGGCCCTGGATTTTTTATTGTTAAATTTAAAGTCATTTTAAATTCAAAAATAGGTGGTATATCACACGCAATGGTGTAAAAATGTTTTCAGTATTTTTAGCTGTTATTTAAACATCTGCAAGAAAAATCGCCTTAGTTTGGCACTTAACTGACTGAATGCAGAGTACTAGGTTTAGCAAAAGCATTCTTTCGTCGTTACTCACAATTATTTATTATTATTTGCCAATTGATTACTTTTTGAAGTTATTAAAAAAACGCCTTTCTCAGATGCATGTTTTACGCAAAATAAGTGGCAAACTTTGACGATTTTTCCTGAATAATTTTAAACTAAAAGTACTGAAAACTATTTTTGTCAAGTGTCATATTTATTTGCTATCTAAAGCCATCATGGCCAACCAAAATCAATTAAATTCCAAATTCATATCACTATTGTAATAGAAAAATTTAAAATTGCCAATATTTTGAAAACTATCAGTTTTTCGGATAGACATCCTTTCATAAACTTGCCCTTATTTTTGATGCAAAAAAATAAAAAATATATAAAATGGGGGGTTGCCATTTAAAAATGTTGAATTATAACACTTTTTTCAATTTGATTTTTTACCCTTTTTTTCAAATAACCTGTATTAATATTCACTAAAAAAATATACGTAGGCGGTTAAAGTAGATCTATATCTCCTAGGATATTCTAACAAATTAAATTATTAAAGCTTCCATATAATAAAAAATTGTTACTATTCTTCATTCTGAAAACGTCATTTTTGACATAAAATTTCAAATATTTCGAAAACGGCTGGCGATAGGTATAACATATTATGTATAAAATATGTTTAGAATTACAAGGAGAATCCAAAAAAATATAATTTATTTAGAGTTGTATTTGAAATAAGGAAGTTGACACCCATTTCCGGTATAACCGGAAGTGCTAGATTCTTGAAAACATTTTAGCCGAATTGGTCCCGGCGACCTAAGTACCACACCAGATTTTCAGATTGTTCCACAGTGCAGTTTCTCCATAATCGATCGAATATCTGTCTTTATCGATTTCTTTTAGCCCGTTCATAATACTTTCCCTGGGTCGGGAAAGTAAAAATGTATAAATATTGAATTACTCATTGTAAACCACGGCTTATAGATTTTACAGCTGCGCATATAATATTATATAAAAAAAATATTCAAAAAGTTTAGAAACATGATAGATTTTTAGTGTTATTCATGATATAATATCAGTGGCGACGCGTGACTTTTTCTAAAGTGTTACCAAAACCAGATATGAAAAATCTTATCTTAAAAAAAAAAGTTTATTTTGAACCTCCCATCTATGTTTATTTATTTAATTGCACGTACACTGTATCCCACAGCCTATTTTGTGTAACGACTAACGAGTAACCACAACAAAAATTTGTAACAAGCCTACATAATATCGCGACGCCTCCAAGCTCTCGCGCTGTAGAATTCAAGTACGCGACCAGACACGAGTCGGCTCCGACCAGGGGCCGATGGATCAGCACGCGTATCCATAACCGAAAATGGTAAAATTCAATCTAGTCTCGCGAAACGGTGATGGTTATATACGCATTTTGTTTATTATAAATATCTTATCTACGAAATGCATAACCCAGACAGTATAGAGCGAATTATTTTCGTGGATTTGGTTAATTTCATTGATTAATTACTGAATTATTATGACATATTGCTGTTGGTAAAAAAATAAATAAAATTATTTTACAGTTAATAGTCA
The DNA here is from genome assembly GCA_911728435.2 of Apoderus coryli. NCBI lineage: Eukaryota > Metazoa > Arthropoda > Insecta > Coleoptera > Attelabidae > Apoderus > Apoderus coryli. Next base: position 5,642,956 of record OU452215.1, on the reverse strand, counting down.
TAAAATATTTATTTTCAAGATTTTTAACTGTTACCAATGGTAACAGTGGTTACATGGACGCTTCGCCACTGTATAATATAATGCTCATAATATTATGTTGGTACTGGTTTAACTTAGGATATTACATGCCGTATGTATAAAAAGAGATTTGTATCAAATTTTTCATACTTTTAGTTCCTTACCCAACAATACAGAACGCCGGCGGCGATCTGCAAATTTTATACCTATAACATCGGATATATTTAATTAATGATTTGCATAATTAATTAATTTCACTCTTCTTGTCTAGTTCAAAATACCAATTTCTCAAAACTTTTACGCTTCCCCATTAAAAGTGACTCATCATTGTGTACCAAACATGGGTATGTTACACCCTCGTATAGAGAATGTTTGTAACATACAATGGGGTTATTTCTATAGTACATAATGTAATCTATGCTCCGTGAAATATATAAAGGGGAAGAAGTACAGTCTACTTCAAAATACGTATATTATTGTATTTTTGCATAAGCTCACGGGTTTTCTATACAGATACCTATGGTTGTTTTACAGCATGGTTGGTTTGGTAACTATTAATTGCAAAATTTTACACATGATAAAAAATCAAAAACTTTCACTAATTTTTAGAAGCTTCCATAAATAATGCAATATGTTTACAAAATATTTCATTTTATTCTTTTAAGGAATTAATATAACGAGGATGATGCAATACAGATTTAATTCCTATGCAATTGTTTAAGCAGAGCTTCTTTATTATAAGTCACGTTATGTACTCCTACTATCCGGGGTTATAGGTTTTAATTCCCAACTATTTAGTAAAACCAGTTAATAAAGTACATTTGTTGATAATTTGTAGGGATGTTGATTTAAAACCGTTTCATTAGGTTTTGAGGTATAGTCTTCCTAATCTTAATTTAAAATGATATAAAACCACAACTCGATATCCCTTTGTAATGTTAATACTGACCTCAGTCGTCCATAGGCGCACCCTTTTAACTTTTCATAACAATACATGCCCTACAATATTTTAAAAAATCCTTTATGTAGTTACAATTAATTAATATTATATTATATACTTGTCCCCCTCATAACGAAAACGTGTTCCGGTCGTGCCTTGTAAACAAAACTGGCTGTATATATACAGGGTGGCCCATTAGTGTGTGGGACAAAAAAATCCTTTACAAAACTTTTATGCACTGAAGCGATGTACAACCCTAAAATGTTTTCAATTATACAGGGTAGTTTACAAACGCGCAGCAGACCAAACTTGCTTTTTCTTAATGCGACACCCTGTATATTTTAACAAAAATGAATGGCACTCTAAAAAAAAAGAACAATGACATAAGGGTTGATAAGTCTAGGTCCAGTAGTTTTTAAAATATTTGTAAATAATGGTTAATTTTGACATAAATTTAAGGCGTTGTGGTTACTACAGAAACAAAATACATCCCAATTTTTCATGTCAGATCCATTTGAATACCCTTCTTTTCTTCGTTTTACTGGATTTTATTGACCTCTAAGTTGTAATTTTTCGGGGTTGTCACATTATTTAAATTGTATTTTTATAGGAAAATCTTAAATGGGACACTCTATATATCTGCTTAAATTCGAGAAGTTCCTTTCCCATACTTTTTATTGATATCATATTTCATGAGCTTAAGGCCAACCGTTTTTTATAAAAAATTATTGAAACAAAAAAAAAATAAAAGTTGCAATTTTTTGTCATTTTAATTATTTTTTTTTTTCTATTTAAAAACCAAAAAGTTAAATTACAGTTTTAATAGTTTGCAAATAGACCCTCTTAAAAAATAAAAATAAAATGGTTTTAACACACATTTATGAACAATTTAACTTTAAATGGATAATAAATAAAAATTGGTTAAACCAAAATTTCCCTGGAAGATGGATAGGACGTAGAGGAGCCACAAATTCTATGGGGAGTATATTCTCACAAATATATATAACTAAAGAAATGGCTAAATTACCTAGTTGTAGAGGCCAATAATATAGAGAGAGAGAAAGAAAATGACAAAAACTTTAATTTTTTTTTTGTTTCATTAATTTTTTATAAGAAACGGTTAGCCTTAAGCTCATGAAATATGATATCAATAAAAAGTATGGGAAGGGAACTTCTCGAATTTAGGCAGATATACAGGGTGTCCCATTTAAGTTTTTCCCATAAAAATACAATTTAGATAACCTTGAAAAATTACAAATTCGAGGTCAATGAAATCCAGTAAAACGAAGAAAAGAAGGGAATTCAAATGGATCTGACATGAAAAATTGGTATGTATTTTGTTGAAATTATTCTTCATTATTATATTTACGGTCACAAATTAATTAATAATATTAACATAACGAGAATACAAATAATTATGAAAATTCTTGTACTGAAAATAAAACTTATTTCAAATAAGAATATATTTTTTTGTGTCAAAACACCCAAATGGGGTCCTTAAAAAATTAATCAAATAAAAATACCTAAGATTTTATGATGTAGTTTCTAATTACGACTTAATTTTTTTGGAAACAATATTTGTGTGGTATAATGAGGAAAACATAATATATTATAATGTTTGCAGATTTTGTGGAGCCAGATGCCTTTAATTTCAATTTATATATCATGAAATCTTTAGGTTTTTGACATAAAATTTTTATTTTAATCATTTTTATTTGCATTACAAGAATTTTCATAATTTCTAGGTACTATCGTTTCAAGTTTTTTCTTTTCACAAAATGCTTTGGGTAATTTTTATTCAATCTGCGATTTTCAAATAATAATTTGTAAACTATTTGGCCACTGAAAATGAGATTCTAAAATCTCGAAACATGTCTGGTACCTACGTGTTAGAACTATAAGACTATTTGTGAAGTCGACTTATTTTATATTATTTAAATATTGATTAGACTCGTTTTCATTATGGACTATATTATTAAAATTTATTATTTTACTCACCTGGCTAGTAATTAGGTTGCAACTGAATAATATTAGGAATAAAAAATGAAAAATATACAGGACGTTCCTTTAACAAAACACCCATGTTAAGGCTACTTAAGATGGGTAAAATACTTACATGTTCAATTCATCATTTATTTTGATATTAAATTTGACGAAGTATTCCATATATCTATAATATTAAATAACATTTTAGTTATGTTTTACATTGTATATAACGCTAATAAAATCAAACTAAACTAACCACATTAATGCATATATAAACATTATGCATACTTCCTGGTTACTAATAGTTCTTTTATAACTTTTACTAAAAGATTATATTAATTTATATATTTTATCCAATATATATGCGGTCTCAAATAACTTACTATTTATTATTTATTTCCGATGTTGCATAAAAAAATTTAAAAGACTTTTCTTCCGCTATCAGATTACTAATCTAAGGCGTTTACCAATTTCTAATAATACCAATTTTAGGTAGATTATTTTTAACCTTGTTAAACCTTTAAATGTTACGCCATTGGTTTTTCCAAATAACAATTTTTATTTGAATTTCCTGTTTAATTCTCAGGATAAAAGCTTTCGTGAGTTGTTTTCCTGCAACGCGTCATTTATGCGTACAAAAAAAAAATAATAATAATAAAAACCGTCTGTGCGATAAAATTAATTTGAAATTTGCCGGTTTCGTTGCTTTCTTTTCTCGAAAATGGTTCATTTTATCTGCAATTAACAAGAATACCTATTTTAGTATAAAGTTCAGACTACTCAGATTTATTTTTTAAAACCTTGTAATCATACAGAGTGTTAAAGTTTTAACCATACAGGTGTAGAACATATAGCCTGCCGCGGTAACTAAAAAAATCAGTTAATCAAGTTATAATCAAAAATATATGGACCTGCGTAACGAAACAGAATTTTAATAACTATAATTTGATTATTTTTGGGTATAGGGCAGTAAAAAATCACTTTCGGTCTCTTGTCTTCAGGACAATAAAGAACAAAATCACTGTAACCATTTTAAATTAGCTGGTATTATTTACATTCAGAAAGAATACTAATTTTATAGCTCAAACCAAATGCATCCCAATATGCTATTCAGATTGTTCCTGGTTCGATTCAAGTTTTACGAGCGGCTTGTAATTCAAGTTTTAATTAAAGAAGAACAAACAAAGAATATCAACTTTCTCAATCTGTATTAAAGTAATGTAAAATTACTCACCTTTCATAATGTTAAATCTCTGCCGGTCACCCACTTTGTATTTAAAAGGAAATTATTAATTAAATGACTCTTCTGTCAACAACATAACGAAAACTTTATTTGAAATAAAACGCAAAGGTTTGGCTCAGAACAACTAATTTAATAATTAAAATTAATAAAGAAAATGAATAACAACAAAGAAATAAATATGTATAAATAAAAAAAAAGAATAAAACAATTAAACGAGAATGAAAATTTAGAAGAAAATCTTATTCATTAATGTACAATTTAAAATAGGAAAATTAATATAATTACGAATAATGATATTAATTTCCATACGAAACTTCAATTACAATTGAAAACTGAATTTATTTCAATTACTAAAAGAAACCACTTAAAACTTTATAAAAACTGATTGGGAACAAAAAGGCCTTCAATTAAAAGAATTAACAAAGAACATACTGAAACTTTAACTTCGATTATTACTAAGAAACGTTATACAAATTCACTATTTCAGAATAAAATGAAATGGACTTAGTCTTTATACTGGTATGCTTTAAAACAAAAACTAGAAAATAATTCTTAACTGCGAAATCTTCTGAGTCCAAAAAAAACAAATTAAAATATTTAATTTAACTTTATAAAATTAGAAATCACATCTATACTCTACCAAGGCTAAAACGAATCTCACTTGAAAGTACTATTGCCTTTCCAAAATTGCCTCATAAAAATGACAAGTGGGTACTACAGAATGAAAAATGGCCAATAAGAAAAGAACATTTTTAAAATATATTCCTATACAAATACAGCTACAGGGTGAATAGTAGTTTACGTCTTAGACATAAAATACATTGTTATGTCTACTGTTATAATGATTGTTGATACTTAGGTATCTTATGTTGGAGTTCGTTCAAAAGATTAACCAGTCACTACCATTTGTAAAGCAAGAAACAATACGATTTTATAATGACTTCTCAATCTCCCGAATCAGCGACTGTACAAAAACCCATTGTTTTTTTATTCGCCCTTTCTATATATTATTTGATATGGGAAACCGTGACACCCTCCAATTTGCTTCTGTATATAATAATAAAAGTCTGACATTTAATTTTCATGAAGGTATTTCGATGTTCAAAAGTGAGACCACTCTGTAACTAAAACATGTCATTCTTCGAACAAGAAAACACGGCCCATCTGTTGAACAAAGAAAATTCATGTACCTACTTGTAGATGTGTTTATGGCTTTTCGTAAAACCCATAACAATAAACGATAATATAGATAGAAAACAGACCCTTAAATTTTACGACAAAAGGACAGTTTAGGAACATTTGTTAACAATCTACTTAAAATCATATTCACAAAAATATTATATTTCCCAAACTAAGAGAAAATATCTATAAAATCACCCAACTAGTATACATAATACCAGTGGCATGGTGTCTTGTTACGTCACAACAGTTATATATAACGCAATATAAGATTACAGTTATAAATAATTTGCAACATATAAATAAAAATTATACAATAATAAAAAAAACAAATGATTTAAAATCATATAATCTGATCTTTAATTAACAAAGCAGGTAATTCATACTCACAAGAATAGAGTGTTTTTCGTGTCAATTAAAATTAAAAGCCCAAAGGACATTTACATAAAAATAGTTTAAATTCTAATTAAAATTTTGATTCGCTATATCGAAAATTATTTTGCAAATAAATTGTTTTTATTACAAATTAATGCATATTCACATTCTGTTTTTTATTGTATAATTTTTTCATATATGTTGCAAATTATTTATAATTGTCATCTTATATTGCGTTATATATAACTGTTGTGATTTTGTTTTGTAGTGTGTGAATAAAGATGACTTTATAAAAGTCGAAACGTCAACAAGAGAACGAAAGTTTTTTTTTACTGACCTATACCCAAAAATAATCAAATTGTAAATTTGCAAGATCAAAAAATCAAGCTACTTTCATATCTATTATCAAAGATTAATGTTTGTGTACATTAATCTTTGCTATTATTATTAAAATTGTATTATTTTTATTATTTCCAATAAACTAACGTAACAAACTTTATTCAAAAATTAGAAGAAGAAAAAAGTATTGCCAAAGCTGGGATTCGAACCCATAACCTTCCGCATACTGCACACTACCAACTTTGATAATTTTGTATTTTATTATTATTCGAACTACCTAACTGGTGAAATTTTAAATGCTATTTTCTCGAGAATTATGGGGGCAAATATCAAAAGTGACCTATCGCTGTAAAGCAGATAAAAAATTATGTATCAGTTGACCCCTACTGCTATATGAAAATTTAGCGGTTCTGTCCACCCCTATTACAGGGCTTAAGCGATTTCAACCAAAATCTAATGGCTACGTCCTAGGACTGCCCCAAACTCATATACCAAAATTTATCTCAATTGGTTAAAGCGTTTGGGCGCTATCATGGTAGAATACAAACACACAGACAGACAGACTTCCATCTGGAAATGGTCTTACTCATCTCAGGGAACTTCAAAATGCTTATATCCGTATTCATCTGATTTTTTCCCTGTGCGGGAAAGTAAAAGTTAAATTAGTTTCAAGGACGCTGTCATCATATTAACGTTTTGTTATACCAAAGATCATTGTGTACAGTAATCTTTGATTATATCTATTATATGAAGTTCTTTAAAAGTTGGAGTAACAATTATTTAACAAAGAAACAGACGCAATGCATGGGGAAATAATGTCAATTAATTTATTTATTGATTTTTGCATTAGCATTGATTGGCAGTATAATATTTACACTCAAAATATTATAATCAAATAGGTTCAAGAAAAAATTGCTATAGAGGAATAGCTGCAACGTCCTCAGATTTGCTTTTCGTTTCTATTGTTACTGTGTCCGAGTTTTGCAGCTGTAGTCTGTTATTTCAATTGACTTCGAAGTTGTGGTAAAATTTAAGTTTATATCAACAAAACGAAACTTATAATGTGGTGGTGACAAATCCTACTATATTCAGTGTCTCTGATAGCACTTCAGTATAACTCGGCATACTAACGACAAAGATTAGTCTACACACTGTGTAGATTAATCTACACACTGTGTAGATTAATCTTTGCTAACGATAATAAATATGTAGTGGCTCTGCTTCTATTTATGGCAACTATACCTTCCGATTTTGGCTTTGAAATGGCAAAATTCATTCAACGCACATATCTAATATAATTCCAATAGTGGGATTTGCAATGTAATATACCACTATATTTTCAGTGCATGAACACACACATAACTCTATTATATGATATCAATTTGTACCATGTTGCAGATATGTATTGACCTATTTGTGCCATACCACTTTTCATTTGGGTAAAATATATTAAATCTTGATATACATATACCGGTTCCGATATTTGTGATTCGGTACACAGTACAGTACACTATTAGTTTCATATTGATATTAAATATGTTTGTAGGTACAGATAACTTATAAACCAAGACAAAATCTAAATCTGCTTTTACCAGAAAAATTAATTAGGTGCTAAATTCTTCATGTGTCTCAACTATGCGTTGACCTACGATCCATGAGGTATTTGGCTTATGAGGTATTTCATGTTCAAGTAATACCACCGAATATAGATCTATACGAACTAGAAGCGTCACTCGTTTGAACATTTCATTTTGCCGACTTTTTTGCGATCCGTCGTAAATCATTGCAGCTACACCCATTTGGCACTGCACGCGGTGAGCCAAATACAAATAACCCCAAATGTTTTTTTTTAGATACAGTTTATATAGGGTGGCTTTTCTTCTTGAGGATGATAATGATTTTAATTTATATATAGCATGCAAAATATGTTTTAATTTTATTTATAAACACGTTATTACGTAAAAGGATATTTATTCTTGCTTTGAGATATTTGAAGGGCAAAAGTGTGAATGGCCATTGGGCTAGTTTTCGCCTAATAAAGACGTTTATTATTATTATTATTAAAAGTACGTACTACGTCAAAATGTTATATCAGGTATAAATAAAAAACAATTTTGCAATCATAATGAACGAGTAGGTATTCTAATTGAATAATATTTGTAGATAAACTGGGTAATTCTACGACAATAAAACGCCCAATTGGTTCGTAAATAAGTTTACTTATAAAAAAGCTACTACTACAAAAATAATATGAAATAACACTAATTAAATTAATTATATTAAAATATAACAAAATACCGAAAGAGTCCGTTTATAATATTTTTACGTTATGTTGCTATCTTCGCTTAGACTCAACTAGTTAGAATTAAAATTATGTATACCTAGACAAAAGGAATGAATAAGGAATAGGTATTTTGGTATATAAAAAAACAGGTTCTATTTGCGGAATGTCTTAGGTAGACAAATAGTCTGGTTTTTTAGATATCTTCAACAATATTCACACACACACAAAAATAATACAACCGGTATAACATATAATACTCGAAATATCGTTGTGCGGGCGGACGCTCTGTATCAACTACGTTCTGAAACATCTCACCCGGTGAGAGGTCGGCCGTCGGTCGGCGAAAGTGGAATATAAGTACAAGTTAGTATAATCTTTGGGCGATGGTAATACCTACTATACTGATAAAGTAACAAAATTCATAAGACATAATATTTATCTAAAACCATGTTGTATTTAACAAATACGAGACGCTATTTTCTGCGGTAAGTTTAATGTTACCACATGCCATGCTGGAATTTTTAGCAGATTACCCCTTTAAAGCTTAGATTAAACAGGGTGTTACACAAAGACGCGGCAATATATAAAGGGGTGATTTTTCAGGTCATTTTACGAAAAATAGTTCCCGTCAACAGACGTCCGGGAATGCATAGTTTCCAAGATACAAGGTGTTAAAGTTTTTTTGTAAGAACGGTTTTTTTTTTTTTAATTAAGTCAAATATCTCCTTTCTGATTTCTTTGATATTTGGCGGCATTGTTGCTACAAATAGGGAGCATATATATATAAAATGTTAAAATGAAGTTTCGATTTGTCGATGCAGGACATAAAATAAGACGTGCTAGATTTCAGCCAACGTTTCGTTTAATATGCTTAAACTTCGTCAGGACCTAAAAGACATATAAAATTTATAAATATTAAAGCTGCACATTAACCTCAACTACTTACCCTTATCCAGCGTTAACAATTAAAAACAAAGATACAATTAAGATTAAAACACAATAAAATTCTGAACATACAATATGCCAACCATGAAAATAATTTAATTTAAAATTGTGTGTGTGAGTTGCTATCATTTATTTGTTATCATTTGCCTTTATAGGTATAGTGTATCCAAAGTCAATGTAAAATATATAAATTTAACGATTCTACCGGGACTATCCGTTCCCATGCCTCTTTACGTTATAAAAGGGCATCGAATGCAGCGGTTTTTGATACATTTCTCCCTCGTATATAAGACGTATAATAAATCATGCCTGCGAAAGGATCCCGACAGTAATAAAATTAACTGCAGTGACTGAAAAAAGTATTGGTTTAATGATTAATCGAAAAAAAAAGGATTAGAGTTTGCAAATTAATATATGAAAGAAACAAATAATTTTTTGCAACGTGTTATTTTCTCAGATTAATCTAAATATAATCGGATGGACATCATATGGTATGGCGAAGACTTAATGTGGAATTTAAACAAGAAAATTTGTGTCCGACAGTAAAACACGGTAGCAGAATATTGTAACCATGATTTGTGCAATAGTTTTTCTTACATTAATTAAATGAAAGAATGTCTATCAAATTAGATAATAATTTTTAATAAAACCTCAAGTGGATGAAACTTTTTGCAGTCACTGTATCAGACACAGCCAGTATACGACACGAGCGGAACACGTTGGGAGTTTAAGCATCAAGATTTACATGTGCAAAGCCAGCGTCTTCTTTAAATATTTATCATCAGTTAAGGTCTGAAAATAATGAAGTGACGAATACACATAATATTATATAAACGTGTGCATCTATGTCTAAACTTCTAAAACAAAAACAGTCTCTTTCAGCGTAGGTTTATATGTTGCGCGTTGGAGCGGCAAGGAAAAATACAGTATACTTTTATACAAATGAACATACAATTTTTAATACATAAAGGATTTTTAAAATATCGTAGGGCATGTATTGTTATGAAAAGTTAAAAGGGTGCGCCTATGGACGGCTGCGGTCGGTATTGACATTACAAAGCGATATCGAGTTGTGGTTTTTTATATCATTTTAAACTAACTTTAAAAACACTATACAATAGTTGTTTATACAGTAAGGACATTACAGACATGAAATAACAATCGTCAACTTTATTGTTTCTATATTAATTTATTTATTTATTGGTCCTCAAGTAAACCAGAATACATCACACTTAGATTCATTGTGTCCGTTCTAAAATTCACTGTTCTACTTAGGTTTTTATGCATATGCAACATCTCTGATAAAGATCTTTTCGCATAATTACCTACGTTCAACATCAAAAATTTTTGTTTCAAGAAATTCGAAGTCATGATCATTCTCGAAATTTTTGGTTTACTTTTGTCTTTTAGAAAAAGTTATTCACACACAGTCCATGATACCAAACACTGCACACAATTTTAGGTATATTACATTGTTTTCATGCTTGGCATATTGTATGTTCAGAATTTTATTGTTTTAATGCTAACTATATATTTGTTTTTAATTGTTAACGCTGGATAAGGTTGGTAGTTGAGGTTAAAGTGCACCTCTAATATCTATAAATTTTATATTATGTCTTTTAGGCACTGATGAAGTTTAAGCATATTAAACAACACGTTGGCTGAAGACTAGCACGCTTTATTTTATGTACTGCACCGACAAATCGAAACTTGGATTATATAATTTCGAAGACGCAATTTCTACTTGAGGAGTAAAAATGAATATTTTAGAAATGAAAACTTAAAGCTTTTTTCCTTTTAGTTTTTTCTACTTTTCTCTTTCTCGCTCTCTTATTAATGATTGTAATCTGAACCAGATCATTAAAATTATATTTACCTTATCTGGAACGAAAGTCGATATGTTCGAAAGTTTAAGATTACTGTGCTATCGAATACCTGCCAAAGTAGAGCAAATTCATGATTAAATATCCTTCATTAGTTTAAATTTGTATTTTCTAAGCTCAACCTAAAATCTGTATATCGCTGCGACTCTAACTAAACTGACACCAGAGTAAAATATCACATTTATTATACCACATATCGTATCCCGCTTGATGATAGCTCGCCTAAAAATATCTTTTATATTTGATTATTTTTAATACTAATTAATAAAATAAGGACATGCTTGAGATGTTATTAAAAGTATCAAATTGATAACCGGATTATAGGTAGCTGTTATATTGCAGAATTGAAACAAAAAGTCATTAATAAGCAGCACGACGCTAGTTTGTGTTAACCGGGTCATTTATCATGAAAACGTTACTGCAGCTTTTCCAAACTCCATTATGGCCACATATAAAACACTGTTCTTGCTACGTGATCTAAGCAGCAGTGTCATACTACGACGCGACGGGGCGTTTTTAATTCAGGGGAATTGGGAATAAGGGTATAAAATAAAAATGCAATATTAGTTTCCTTTTTCAATATATTCACCTGCAACCCCAATAATAGACTTCCCAGATCTATCAATTAACATGTTTATACCTTAATAAAAACATTCAATGCGCAGAAACTGCTTCCTTCACGTCTGCATAATTCGTAAAATTCTTCCCACTGAGTTCTTTCTTCATTTTTTTGGACAAGATAATTCATTTTCTTACCGTCGATTTTCAAGATTATATCAGTTCCGGAAACCAAATCGCGAATATTTTCTCTCTCTCTCTCTCTAGGTGCCATCTCCGCGACGAAGATTGGCGATCATCATGGCAATTCTTATTTTGGATGCAGCTGCTCTAAAAAGCTCTATCGAGGAACATCCAAACCACTCTCTCAAGTTTCTCAACCAGGATATCCTTCTTCTACCCATGCTTCTTGTACCTTGGATCCTTCCCTGCATTATCAATTGAAGTAAGGCGTATCTTGGTCCACGAGTCACATGGCCGAGATAATGCAGTTTTCTGCTTTTAATTGTTATTAACAACTCTCTTTCTATGTTTAGTCGCTCAAGTATTTCTAAGTTAGTTATCCGATCGACCCATGACACCTTCAGTAGTCTTCTGTACACCCACATTTCAAAAGCTTCTAGTCTTTTGGTTATTTCTGCGTTCAGAGTCCATGCCTCGACGCCATAAAGCAGAGTGGCAAAAACATAACATCTAACTAGGCTCAGTCTCAGTTTTAGGCTTAGACCTCTATTGCACAAAACTCTTTTCATGCTATTGAAATTGGACCTTGCTATTTCTATGCGTGCTTTTATTTCTTTCGTGTAGTCGTTATTACAAGTAACTGTTGTTCCAAGATAAGTATACTTCTCTACCTGTTCGATGGGTTCACCTTTGACGATTATCTGTTCGTTGTTAGTCTGGGCCTTCTTTGTTATTTTCATGAACTTTGTTTTGTTTACGTTGAGTGTAAGGCCGTATTCTTCGCTATATCAAACAAGTTTGTCCATGATTCTTTGTAGATCTTCCAGGTTTTCCGTTAAAATTACGGTATCATCAGCGTATCTTAGAACAACTATAGGCACTCCATTTACTTTTATTCCTGCACTGTCATTTTCCATTGCCCTTTTTAGAATCTCTTCAGAGTAGGCATTAAACAAAATAGGTGACAGAACACAACCTTGACGTACACCTCTCTTTATTGAGATGGTGCCAGAATTTTGTTGATCTACTTTGACGATGGCATTTTGGTTGTAATAGAGATTTGGATTGGTGGTCTAGGTTTTTACATTGTAATATTTCCATCAACTGGTCGTGGCGGACCCTGTCAAACGCCTTATTATAGTCGATGAAGCAGGCATATACGTCCTGATTAACATCTAGGCATCGCTGCACTATTACGTTGAATGCGAATAGTGCTTCTCTTGTACCTAATCCTTTGCGAAAGCCAAACTGACTGTCACTTATATCCAGATCGAGTTTCTGGTGGATGCGGTTGAGTATAATTTTTAACAGTAGTTTCAAAGTGTGGGACATGAGGCTTATGGTACGGTGGTCACTGCACTCTTTTGCACCCGATTTTTTCGGTAAACATATGAAGACTGATGAGAGCCATTCCTTTGGTAGTTTTCCAGACTCATAGACGCTGTTCAAGAGTCTCACCACGACATCCATATCTTGATCACTTATGATCTTAAGAATGTCGATAGGAATTCCGTCGGGGCCAGGAGATTTACCGTTGCTCATGTTGTTTAGTGTGTGGGTGACTTCGTCCTTCGTGATTTCGGGGCCTGTGTCTTCCAGTCCTACCCTATCTACGGATGTGATATTTCTCACATCGTCGAAAAGGTCTTTTATATATTCCTGCCATCTCTTCAGTTTGTCTTCTGTGTTTGATAGTGTTTTCCCATTTTTATCTAAGAGGATTGTAGTAATCTTTCATTTTCTGAGACCTGCCAATTCTTTTATCTTCTTATGTAGGTTATACAAGTCAAATCTGCGTTGTAGCTCTTCTATTTCCTTGCATTTTTCTTCATAGAAACGTTCTTTTGCTACCCTTATTTTTGTTCTTATCTTTTTCTGGGTCTCCCTATATCTTGTTTCGTTGTTCTTGTATTTCCTTCGTTGGTCCATCAGAAATAAAATTTCCTGAGTAATCCATTCTTTATTTATCTTTTCTTATTTTCTGGAGATCTGTTTTGCGCCAAAAAAATTCAAAATAAATTATTTATTCAAAAACAGTTGAAGATAGGTGTTAAGACAAATTACTCCGAAACAAAGAAGGCATCCAAAAATGTAATTATATACCGCCGGCGTCCTTTCTTATCTGTACATGTACACCCGGTATATTGCAATTATATAGAATGAAAAGTTCAGTGCACATAATTATTTTTAAAAAATGAATTTTTAACGAATGAGTTTTATATGGTTTGCATGCCCAAACATTTCTCTTTGCATTCTATGTGTCCATGTAAGTCTTTAGTTATATTCCTCTCTAAATAAAAGCCCTACAGAGTATATAGTACCTATATATATTATTCTTTCGCTATGGAAATCCCGCTAGAGACTCGGATTTCGAAAATAGAGCGTTTGCGGTTCACATGCATTATTAATGATCGGGTTTTTCTTCCACCGTTATAACTGATTATCAACTTTCAACTCAATATGCTTTTAGAGCTCTTTGTGTGGGCAGAAAGTTAACAATCTATTATAGAGCTCTGGTATACCTATACATAAATTCTATGCAGACCCGTTAGATTGTTTTAACATCCGGTTAATGCAATCCTTAGAGTTAATTTAAAAAAAAAAAGAGAGTTATCGTAAATACCGCTGGAGCCGGAGTTTACGTGAAACTGTTCAATGTACATTCGAACCTCTATATAGTGAAAGACCAAAATGTCGACCGAAATTGATGGGTCCAGTGTAAACCACAGAAATCTTATATTATATATATATATACTCTAGAATGATAATCCCGTAGTACAAAAATGTAACCAAAAGTGTAGAGCTGTCCATAATGCGCATGATCACCAGTAACTTATTTTTCAACAGGACCGGCTTTGATTAAATGTAATATTACTGTTATAGGTATATTTAAAATTAAATTTTACCATTTAGTAACATTCAAATAAAAAAATTGAATAAAGGAATTTAAGAAATAAAAAATTACATTAAATATCTAAATACTTTATTGTCTAACAGGTACAACCCAATAATAATAAATCTAAGCAGAAACGAGAAATAAGTAAAAATTCTAATACTGGAAAATATCTTAAGGACTTGAGCATTCTAATTATTTATTTTATTATTAAATAATATTTGTTTGTTTATACAACCACCTTAGGCGTCTTACTTCTCTACAGCCTTCAAAGAAGGGGTGCAAGAAACAGTGACTTCACAAATATTTTCCGTGCCCATGTAAACCACTTCCATATCATCCGTACTACTCGCAATAGTATTTTGTGACAAAACATGGTTGGTAGAACTTTTATTCTCAGCAATTTCATGGAGGATTCTATAATTAAGTATATTCCATTTTAACAACAGAATTCAAACGAACTTTGTATACCTACACAACGTAGGAAATATATTCTTGACATACATATCATGCATTTTTGACAGACTGCTGTTAAGTAAACAGTGTCTTGATATCAAATGATTAAGAATTTAACTTCCACTCTCATTTACATAATATCTTCTTTTCAACAAAAGTTTGGGAACTGCATCGGGTACGAAGGTGATCCTCTTGCCGTCGTCTCTACAAATGATATCTTCTGCAGCGAAATGCTTACTGCATATGACATTCCCATCACATACATTTTCTGTACTAGGATCCCAATGCCCGCATCCAAACATCATGTCTTTTTTTTTTTCAAGCTAAAAATGAGTATCATGTCAATGGTATCATATTGACTCAAACTGAGACTGTTAGAAACCCGAAACAATAACTTACTGAAAATATTTAATACCACGAATGAGACCTTAATTTTTACACCACAACACTATACACCTCATTGTTTGTTAAATAAACGAACTAAAACCAAAATAACAAATATTCAAAACAATTTTAATCACAAATAGGTATATCTATCAACAATTAAAATATACCACGAATAAAACCATAACTCAATTATAAAACCTATCTGAATTGTTGTGAAGCCGACTCTGACAGATATTCCCACTACGAGAAACGTCATTTGCAAAAACAGACGCTGTTGCGAAATCTCCTAAATTTAATAAGATTTGGAAAAAAATGTTTCGTTCATATTGCTGAAAACTAAACAGTATGCAATTTTACCGATAACATTTAATTATTTGATTTTGTCAAGCAGTTTCGTATGACGCAACATATGGATTTATTTATAAAACAGATATGTCGCATAAATTCTGTAAGGCGAACGACAAAATAGTTTTAAATATGGCAGCTCTGTACTGAAAATAAGTTACTGAGGAGCATGCGTAGTTCGTGAAAACTCTGCATACCCGTTACACTTTTTGGTATTCAGCTGGATTTAATTAGCATTCTAGAGTACATATATAATATAAGATTTCTATGGTGTAAACAAGGTATCTCCATAATTTTGATTGATTCGGAGAGCAGAAAAACTTGTTTGTATATTTATTTAAAGATTGGCTTCCAAATAGCGCGGATTCCGAATCCATGTGATTTTCATCTGTGAGAACATTTACAATAACGTTTTCACAAAACTAATACAACTTTCAATAATTTACACGAACTTCGTGAAAGAAGTGTCCCTTGCTGGAAGCAAATATAGCGAAAGCCATCAATAATTGTAGAAGGGGTATTGAGATGGTAGCTACTGCAAGTGGAGGTCATAGATCATCCTTCTGACATTTCCCTTACACAAATATAAACCCCATTAAAAATAGAAAACAAAACGAAACATAGGTACCAGTTATGTATTTAGAAAACTTGTGCCTGTAATTCAATGTCAGTCGTGGTACTAGCCAGTGGAGTAGTTGTTTTGCCTTGTTCTCTAAATTTATACATAACATTTACGATAGCGGGGACAGATTGGTCTCACATCGAACAATTCTAACTTTCTTATTTTCTAATAGGTACCAGGTCTAACGCGTATAGGAAGACTACTTCCAGGACGTCTTTCAATGCCGCCAGTCTTCCGAATATTTTTGCCTACATCATTCACTGATGTACTTTTTTTTTTAATTCTGTCCAAATTTTGTAATATCTGAGAAACTATATAATCACCAGGCAAGAAAAGAATTTTAATCTAATCATTATCCTCGTTTGTCAAAAGTATCGTTATCTATTCATATATATTCATCGTAGAAAAAAAAAACAATGCGTTTGTAGTTTAATAAAAGATACAGAGAAAACATAATATGTTACAGTAGTTTTTATTTAAAACGATGAATTTTCCAAAACTTGATTTTGAAAATTGTTAGTAACTAAGTCAATTTCTGTCATAGCCTTCTTTAGACAAGCCATAAGCAGACAATGGCAATACGGTTAGTAAATTGTAATTTTACTTAAATTTAAAAAAGATCTTAAAAACTTTCAATTATATCGGTCTTATGAATAGTTATTTTTTTTTCTTTGGAACGTTGTTTGATTTGTTCACATTTGCGTTCTTCGGGTGATTTTCTAGAGAATGGACTGTGTTTTTCACAAATATTTAGGCAAATGGTAAAAAACAGGTGGACACGCATGGGGTTTGTTTAGATTTATATCGATAGAGAATTTTTGTTAAAGTTCCATCCAGTTGAAGGTAGTTATCCTTCCATATAATTTGGCTTTCAGGAAAGTGTTTACAACAAACTACCGCGGTTTTCGACGGGTTAAAATTAGACCTTGAAATAGCCTGTAATCATATCTGTTTTAAATTCTCATCTTTAGGAAATAGAAAAACTGTTATTAATTTGTCATTTTGCTGCTGTTATTTACATCCAGGTATACAGCACGCTGAAGGCCTATTACACTCGACTAAGAACCAACAATCAGAAATAAAAAAAAGTAGTTATCTAAAAACGCAGAAGAATTTATTAATAATAATTATTCTTTAACACACCCTCATACAAAATACACTTCCACCGTTTTGTTATACGACAAACACTATGCCGCAGCTTATACCGTGTGACTATGCCGTAGCGATACAAACAAATCTCTTTACTTTATTAACAAACAGTTTATCCGGTGTTGTAACTTACACTTACATTTAGACAATAGATTTATACACACTTATCGCTACTATTTATATTAAAAAAAAAAACTGTTTTAATTTAGCTCAATAAGCACTGATTTAATGAGACCGCGTGTTACAATGTAATAATGTAAACACACACAAATCGTTCGTAACTTGACGTTGCCAAATATACATGGCTTGTCTAAAGGAGGTTATGTTTCTGTCCTATTGCGCTCAAGATCTTGGTTTTTTGATAAAAGACAGACCTTTTAGGGAAATTTCATTAAGTTGAACAGGTTGATCCGAAGTTCCAGCAACTATTGAACATTACCAATGTTTGATTATGTCCACCATCTTAATTCTTTTAGCAAAAAACATTTCTCTTTTAAACAAGAGAGAATAAATTGCAAAAATGGGTCAATGTAAAAAAAAGTTATAACGAAAAAAACAAATTCCGGAATTTTTTCGGCCGTGTGTAGTCTTTGATGTTTTTGATTTAAATATGGAGACGTATTACTGCACTGCACTTGAAATAAATCCAAACGCTCTGTATTTAGGTATAGTATGTATGTAGCTTTAATGGTCCTACATAATTTCGCTGCAACAAAAATTAAAAATATATTTAGTTTGCTCATAAAACTGGCTGGTGGCGTCCCTCGTTACTCACCCTATATGCCCTGTGCTTTCCTTTGCTAATAAAGTATATGTCCAATCATTTTGTCCTAAAATAATAAAAGAGAACAAAATAAAATAAAAAATATAGGCCCAAAATAACGCTCATAAAAATCATTTGTTGCATTTTCAGTTTTTACGAAACAAAGACCTTATTTTCAGGACCTATTCATATTTTATTTTACACTATATATTTTCTTCATGCCAACAGCGGAATTGTAGGAATAAATAAGACCACGATATAGAGGAAAATAATCAACAGCCCTGCTCTCATTAAGCCTCCGAACTGTATAATAAAAAGAGATATACCGAAATTATTGCAGTTCCGCTCGTATATTTTATATCTAAACAGTGTGCCGTTGATTTTTACGGCTCTTTAAAAAAAAAGAATGAAATCCCATTAAATTTTAACAAAATGCAAAACATATCTGTGTGTGTGTGTATTTTCGACTTCCATAGCCGTACAAAGATTACTAAACCACTTCATGAAAATAGTTAACGGAGTTAACAGTTCTAAAGGGTGATTCCAATTGAGTTTCCACATACAATTTTTGCAACGCCACTGTATTTGGCAAATATGTTTATTCCCCCTTTAGGTTAGTTCATTAAAAATTATATATGAAAGATGGTATCACGTAAATGACCGCCACTGCTCATGCAGCATGACCGAGTCCGTTTGTGAAAATTTTCGACTACTCTGCGGCACAAATCAGGATTTATTGTAACAATTTTATAAGGATTAGTCATGAGTTAGCGGGTATTGTTTACACCTAGAAAGAATAATGATTTTATAGGTCAATCCAAATGAATCCCGATATGCTATTCAAATTGCTACTGGTGCGATTCAAGCTTCACGAGCGGCTTGTACTTCGAGTTTTAATTAAGAAAGAACAAGCAAAGAATATCAACTTTATTAATTTGTATTAAAATGATATAAAATTAACTGACCTTTTATGATTCTGGATTTCTGCTTCTCACACACAATTTATTTAAAAGAAAATCAATAATTAAATGATCCTTCTGTTCACCAAAATATCGAAAGCTTTATTTGAAATAAAAACACAAGATTTGGGCTTTAAAACAACTAAATTTTAATAATAATTAATAATAAAAATGAATAACAAACAAAGAAATAAATATGTATAAATAAAAAGAATAAAACAATTAAAAGAAAATGAAAATCTACAAGAAAATCTGAGTCATTACTGTGCAACTTAAAATAGGTAAATTAATATAATTAGGAATAATTATAATAATTCCCATACGAAACTTTTAATTACAATTGAAAACTGACAATTATAACAGAGATTAAATTCTACTATTCGAAATATAATTCAATTACTAAAAGAAACAAACTTTAATCTTTATTAAAACTGATTTGGAAACCAAAAAGGCCTTCAATTAAAAAGAATAAACAAAAACTTACTGAAACTTTACGTCGATTAACTATTAAAAAAACTTTAGAAAATTCACTATTCAGACTGAAGTCCAAAAACAAATTAAATTCAATTATTTAATTAACTTTATACAATTGGTACGTCTAGACCATACCAAAGCCAAAACGAATATGACTTGGAAAGTTCGATTGCATTTCCAAATCGCTTCGTAAAAATGACAAGTACCTACTATAGACTGAACATAGACAATAAGAAACAAGGCATTTAAAATACACCCCTATAAAATGGAACTACAGGGTGAGAACAGTTTCGTTCTAGAAATAAAATACATTTTTATGTCGACTGTGATGATTGTTGTTAATTAGGTATCTTATGTTGGAGTTCGGTCAAAAGATTAACCAGGCACTACCATTTGTAAAGCAAGAAACAATACGATTTTGTAATGACTCCTCAATCTCCCGAACAGCGAACTGGACTAAAACCCATAGTTAGTATTTTATTAGCCCTCTATATATATTCTTTGATATGGGAAACCGTGTACGCCCTCCACATAGCTTCTGTGTATAATAATACTCTCGCATTTAATCGGCAGGTATTTCGATAATGTTGAAAAATGACCACCCTGTAACTAAAACATCTAGTTATCCTTTCCAATATATGCATTTATATTTTCAAAGACCCATAAAACAGAAATAATATTTTCTTAGGTAGGTACTAATTCTTTTATCACATTGAAAAAGGCACCAGAGATAATAAGTTTATTATTTACAGATGTTGTATAATATTTGTAAAAGATAAGAACTTAAAACTTTTAGAAACATTTGGTAACAATCTATTTAAAATAGTATTCACAAAATATTAGATTTTCCAGATACGTTAGGTACTTATATTATCCCTATAAAAACTAAGAGAAAACAACCATAAAACCACCCAAATAGTGGACACATTAAGAAACCATGCCAGTGGCGTAGTATCTTGTTACATTATGCCGGCTATTTGACGTATGATCTCTTGTTTCAGCTCTGCAATGGTATTCGGTTTATTTTTGTAGACCCTGTTCTTCAGATACCCCAAAGAAAACAGTCTGCGGGAGTTAAATCATATGCTAATATCGCCGTTGCCTGAAATAATCCGACCTGGAAACTTGCCGCGCAGCAATTGTATCGTTTCCCCTGCTGTATGGCAGATCTTCGATATTCCAATTGCTCTCAGAAAAAAATTGTTATCATGTTCCGATAGCAAACGCCATTTAACCGTAAGAGTGTTGAATGGGCCAATTACGCCTCCTGACCTTTTGAGGATACATTTCCGTTTGAACAATCTCTCTTGGGATTTGCAATCCCCAAATATAAGCCCAAGTCTATATTCTACGAAGCCACCAACGCGAAAATGTGCCTCATCGATGATTTTCATTGCATGATTTACCCCTTGTTTTGGTATCCAATCGACAAACACACAAGGCTTCAATTCCTGTGTTATTTGAAGCTTGGATTAAACTGCAAATATTTTGTTAAAATTTTCTGTGTAGTGCCTCTTTATTGTCCCAACTATAAATTACAAAATACAAATAGAAAGCAGTGGCGAAGGTCAACTATCCCTTTATATGTACCACCTTTGCGTTTAAGGTTCTGGAGCTTAAAACGAAAGCAATTCAGAGACCATAGTGAGTTCAGCTCAATATTTCATCAGTGATGATCTGGGAATTGATAGTGATATGATTCATTTGGAACAAAGACATAAGGTCGTCATATTTTTCTTTCTTAAGAAGTAGTTGACTTTGATATAAAGGCTCTAGGTAAATATTTAGCTGCTATATAGCAGATGGTATACGTGTTTTACGATTGCAATTCAGTCGTCTAAACTCGGCATCAAAATCTTTAAAATTAATAAGAAATGGCGTCGACTTTAAAAACTTTTTCCAGCATATTTTTTGCCAACTAACCAGCTTACGATTTTCGTCTTGCTTTTTAAATATTAATTTTCGGTCTGCATAAGTTTTCCAGTCAAGAATTTTATTAAGTCTAACATCGTGACCAAATAGGGTCTATCTTTTTCTTGCATAGTGGGCTATAAGTAGAGTGTATTAGCCGATTTTGGAATAGTCCCCCCACTCTTGTTTGTCACGTACGTGACAAACAAGAGTGGGGGGACTATTCCAAGATCGGCTTATATGTACATATGTCAAAAGCAACCCTTTCTCCTAATCATTTGAGAAACCCCATCCATTACGCAAGCCAATGGGTGTATCGAACAAATCATGAATAAAGATGAGAGATCTAGAAACGGTTTATACTATATGTCAAAACTAAACAGCATGAATATAGATGGGGAGATCTAGAAACGGCTAATATATACTTATGCGTGTGTGTGTGAGTCAACTATATAAAGAAGAAAGAGAGGGTTGTAACAAATCATGAATAGAGATAGGAGATCTAGAAACGGCTTATACTAGCATATGTCAAAAATACACACCATGAATATAGATGGGGAGATCTAGAAACGGCTAATATATACATATGCGTGTGTGTGTGTGTGTGTGTGTGTGTGTGTCAACTATATAAAGAAGAAAGAGAGGGTTGCTAATGTGATTCCTTCTTTTTTAATAACACAAGTGAATGAATACGTTGGTATATAAAAGAGTGTGTGGATTTCTCTTGATTATTCTCAAGTTAGAAGCAAATCTTAGATTATCAACTATTTTAATTTGTTTAATAATATTAAGTGATATAAATTTTTTGTTCACATAATTAAAATGGCGCTAGCAAGATCTGATTTGGATAGTATAAATGCATTACTAAATAACCAAACTCCTGTGAAAATGTTGACATCGTTGGAGATAAATAAACGATACCCAATGAAGAAAATTTCAAAGTCGCAAACAAAATACGGTCAGGCGATCTCAGCGATTATTTTTGACGATATTGAGAATTCTTGGGTAAAAGTATGGCTACCAAAACGTTGTGTGGAACAATTGAGTGATCATATTCTGGAGGAGATGTGTCAATCAGAAAAGTATATTTTGAGTTACTTAGGACAACGAAATTGTGCTGGCAATAGACTACAATCATTATTTATGTTTGATATAAATGTATAGCGGAATATTTAATCATAACTATAATTGAATAGTTTTAGTTTTAATTTAGTCTTTTTTTAATGTATTTAGGTATACATGACTCCTCGCATGTGTCATATTATCGTGTATGTATTGCTTATTGTATTTTTGCAAAATGGATAATAATAATTAATTATAATAAATAAATCATAATTATGATTTAATTGTATTAAGTAAAAATATATAACAAAAATAAAAACACATATAATGAAAAATAATTGAACTTGTATTTATTTAATGCTAGCAAAATTACCAATTATCAAATAGAATATATATCCCCATCTTCATGTTAGTACCTATATCATTTTAATAAACATTTTTAGAGCCATCTGTTGGGGTTAATGTATCCTTAAAATGTTTCCTTCATTCAACAAAAAAAAATATTCACAAAACAAATCAATAAATTTATTTTTATACGCCATCTACCTAGATTATATCAGATGTGTTGTAAAGTATTAGAAGAACCCGTTTTTTTCTTGGAAATTATTTTTAGAGCCATCTGTTGGGTGAATGTTTGAAGAAATCGTTTTTTTGTATAGAGATATAGGTACCTAGTGGGTAATATACGTCGGATTTATTGATTTTTGTTTGTATTATGACACAAATAATGAGAGGCAAATTCAAATAAAATGAAACAATTTATTCACATAATTGAAATCGAAAACATAAATTAAAAAAAAAAAAAAACAATCAACTATTGCTAAATGCTAATAAATATATATAGTTACTAACAGACACTATTTTATCTAAAATTCATTATTAAAATTTATTATGAAAACATTAATGAAAAAAAAAATGAAATAACACAATATTAGTTAAGTATAAAACACAACGTCAGATATTGTTAATAAATACACATACAAATTAGTAGACATAAATATTGATTATTCAAACATCTCTTAAAATTACTTTAAACTAAATAGTAAATGTGTTAAAATGGTTTAATTTACAATATATACATACATACACATATAATTAAATTAGAATTGAAAAATAAAACTAATTATGAACTAATCAAGACATTTCTTCCACCATATTTAATAATATTTTTAATCTCTCTTCTGGATTTATACTATAAAAAGCTATATCTTTATGCCCCCACGGAATTGATTTTGTGCTATTCGGAATTAAAAATCTTTTATCATCTTTGTGTGATAGAGCAATTTTATTAATTGTTTCGGTATATACATCGTGTAACGTACTCTTAAATGAATTCATTTTGCGAAATATATACCCACCTGTGGTGACTATTTTATTATAGTCTTCAATAGACAATGTTTTATTTACAATAGATTTTTTAACCCCTTTCGCTCGTTTCAATTCCGTGTTCTGAGTTTTAATACAGTATGCTTTAGCCCCAGTTCCGAAAAAAGATAGGATTGGGTCATTGGGATATTCATCTTTAAATCTCCCTATGATTGATTCTGTGACTGGCATATTTAAAGAGTTTTGTGTATTATAATTGGATGTATCGAAATGGTGTGTATTCTCTTTCATGAAATCGTAAAAGTTTTCTTCCGCTTTGAATACAAGAGAGTCTGTGTCGGTATATAATAAATTAATTTTCTCACCAAAATTTTTTTTTAAGACGTCGTAGAAGAAACCATACACAACCGTTTTGGATAGATCTAATATAGAAAATCCTAGATATATTGGTTTATCATATAAAATCTTTAATTTGCCCATGTGAATTGCTACCAGGTTTTCCTAGCAATTAGTATCGATAATTTATTTTAAAGAAAAAAAACGAATTATTTAACTATATAAACGTGCACACATTATATTTATTCAAAATAAAAAAATAAAAAGAATACATAAAAAATTAAAAAAATAAAAAACATGAAATAATCTAATTATTGACCCCCCTCGATGTTATGGTGCGGGTATCCCAAACAGCAACCATTTCCAAATCGCGAAGCTCCAATTGATGCACATTATAGCGTAGTTTTTCAATATTACCCCGTACATCCTCCAACAGCTCTGATTTAGAACGCACTTTTTGTTGACTAGCCCGAAATTGGGCCTCTAAAGCCGCTGACTCCTTGTTTAATTGCTCCAATTCTGTTGTTATTGAAGAAATTTTGTTTTCTTTCTCAACTAGCTCCATCATTGCGTCTGAGTGCTTTTTGTTTAGGTCTACAACCATTTTTTTAAACACAGACATGTTATTACTAAAACTCTGCGAACACGTATCCTCTACTTCAACGGGTTCCAATAATTTCATTTTTTTCCCATATGATTGTTGTGTGTGCTGAATGGGGTTCGAATGACTCAGCGGATTAGGAATCGGCATTGGTGGTATTATTTGCATATCCTGCAATATTCGTAGATTCGGGGGATTCTGCGTTGTGTTGTGTTTCTTTTGGCGACTGCTTGACGGTCTTGGAGCAATTTTGCGATTTGCGCTTACTTTTTTCTTTTCAACAACACGAGGTTGTATTAGCTCAATGTCGACTGATGAAGATGAAGTCGTAGGTATATCTTTCAGATAATCATCTAACGCTGCGTTTATTTCTAAATCACTCAATTCACAATACATAATTTCGGTAGTTGCACAACTTTTGAAAAAATTTTGGAAAATATATCTATTAAAATAGACACGTTTTTAATACTGAATAACGAATAATGTAAAATATAGTTTACTTAAACAATAGACTCAATATTATGTGGAATAGCGGGTCTTTGTGTTGATATAAATACGATTTTCAAAGCCACAGGGGGGTGGACTTTTGTTTTTTAGAATCTTAAAATCTTTGTCATTTCTCACAACCAATCTCTTTCCCCGAATTCGGTAAATCCGACAACACGATGGTAGGGATATTTACGTTTATTTTATTATATTTTACATCCGACCAATGACGTGTTTCTGCTCCTTTATTTTTTCTTTCATGTTTTTCTAGGGTCTTTTATGTCGATACGTGGGCGTATTTTTTACAATTTTAGTGTCGTATTTCAAATATATTTGTGGTCAGTTACATGTTTTTGCTAATATTAACAACTTGAAAATTTCAACTTAAATTTAGCTCAGTGTGTATAGAATTAAAAAATAATTTAAAATGAATTCGAAACATATTCGCAGATTAACTAGAATTTGTGCATTAGAGACATTGCTGTTACATGTAAGTAAATATAATTTCTTTTCACACATTATGGTTCTCAAATGTGTTTTTGTTTTTTTGTCTAGTAATAATTATCATATCACTAATAAGTTTGAAAATTTTGTTGTTATAGTCCGAAACAAGCGATAGTGATGATGATGACAATCCTCAGGAGGGTGGTATTGAAAATAACCACAACCCTGATGATGAAGAAGTCGTGGATAGTGACCCTGACGAGGGTATTGTAGACGAGCATCATGTAGTGGAGGAGCGTCGTGAGAAAGTTCTGACACCTAGTACGAACAATCCTCGAAGTTGTAGGAGCTATTCCTACACAAAAATATTTACAAAAAATGGATTTAATGATAATGTATACTATCAATTCAAATCTTTCAACCTATGTTACGAATGCTATCAGGTGTATATAGCAGAATATACGGACACCGATGATCCTGCAGGGATGTGGCGGCGGTACGCAAAACATATACACCACGACATTCATACGGAGCAGTATCCGCTTAGACATAGGGCTTTTTGTGACGTTTGTGATTCGAGATTGTGGACTTCTCGTGATATAAACATATGTTTAACTTGCACACCAAAACATAATAGCTAAGTGTGTGTAATGAGTGTTTAATTAGTAATAGTATGATGCATTTTGTAGTTAGATTTAGAATAATGTGTAATTATGCTTATTGATAATGCATTAATTAATTTATAGAATATTGAGTTAGATTAGTAATTAGATTAAATTTTATAGTAATACGTGTATTTATTTAATTTTAATGTAATATATTTAAATACTATATATTATAATAAACTTAAGAAAATTGTATACATAATGTTTGTAATTTTATTTAAATATTTTTATTTATTCGTCCAACATTTGTTTTCTTTTTTTATTTTTATTAAAAATATATTTTGTGAATACTACATTGGGTTTTTTTTTTTTTATATATATATAGTTATTGGAGCATGTCATTTTTGTGTATCCAGCTGTTGTGTGTGCTATTAAAACCAAACCATTTTACTAGGATTCTGTCACCACGTTTTCTCACAACTTTTTCGATTAAATAGTTGTCTGGATTTTTTGTTTTCAATAGTTCATATTCATAAAAACAACCTTGTATTGGAACCCCATTCATATCATGTAAATAATAAGTGGTTGGTATAGATTTTCGCACTTTTACAATTTTAAAAAGTTCCACAGTCCAATTAAAAAAATAGCCCTTCTCAAAAAGATGTTTATATTTCGAAATTCGCACGATGTCATTTGTTTTAAATTTTGGTTTTTTTACACGTTCACGTCGTTGGATATAAGCTGGAATTTTCGTTGAGGGTAGAACAGAGGCGGGGGCGAAACCAGTTGTTCTATGTATTCGATTATTATATGTTTTTACAATATCGTCCAATATATCAGTCCATACATATTTTCCCCTGAACGAGAATTGTTTATACAACCAATTTTTCAATGTTCTAATGACACGTTCAACAATGGCTGCCTTCTTTGTACTAAAGACTGAATAATGATGTATTTTATTTGATTTCATTAATTGCGAGAAGTGTTTATTGTAAAATTCTGTGCCATTGTCTGTCTGTATGTACTTAGGTAATTCCTTCTTATGCATACCGTTTAAAATTTCTCTCATTTTATTGCATACTTCAACACCTGTTTTATTTTTTAATGCTTTCACCCACACAAATTTTGAAAAACAATTGATAACTACAAGAATATACTTATATCCATTATTAATACTAGCGTATTGCTGAATGTCTGCTAAATCAAGCTGCCAAAGATCTGCATAACCAACAATATTTATTCTTCTACGTCGAAAATTTCGACGTGCACCCCTATGAATTTCATTTACAATACTCAATTTGGTGCTCATTACTAATTAGGAATCAGTGGTATACTATCTCGCCCCTATACATTCTGTTTATTTATATATAACTAGACGAATATATAAATATGATTATATCACTATAATAAATAAATAAATGAAACAATTAAATTTATATTATATAATTATGTTTTATTTTTTTCAATTATTTTTTAACTAAATCAACACAACTTTTTTTTTTTTTTTTTAATTATTATTCAATACATTTATTTTTTTTATTTGTTTTATCAACTCTAACACGAGCGGAATTAATATAATTTTCCAATGCATCTAATCTATTTATAATGGATTCATCTAATATTTTCGGATTCATTTCTTTGATTGTCTTAATCTCATTATCAATATACGTCTTCATTTGAATGACTAATTCACCAATACGTTGGTGAACGTGTTCACCAACATATTTTTTTGTATTATCCAACGTGATATCTTCAGACGTCTTTAATATATTCAAAATACCAGTAATCGCTGTTGTTATGTGCTTGTCAACATATCTTCGAGTTGCTGCATCACTATCATTAAACGGTTCGGCAATATTACATATTCGTCTATTTTCAAGATCAAAATGTTGATCATTAGTCAATTTAAATCCAACACCAGGTCGACCCCGTTGCATTGTAAAATTTTTTATTTTTTTTCGACCAAATTTATCAACACTTCTCTCCATGACAACTACTAATTATATATTAAATTGTTTTTTAACGAACACTTTTAACGTAAATTCAATGAATAATACCACCCTCCCTTAGCTCTTCAATTATTGATAATATTTCATTATCTAAACCCGTGTTTCCCGCTAATTTTGAACTATAAAGCAATTGTAAACGGGTAATAAGTTCATTTGGGTTGTTCCAATATACGTAATCTATTCGTTTTGTATTGAAACACTTTTGTGATGGCAACAGCGAACCACCTGATGTATGTGCGATTGGTTCTAAAATTTTTGTATTGCGAAGACCGTCTCTTTTTTGTCTTACTAACGGTTCTATAATTTCCCGAAACTTTCGACTCCTCGTTATATTCAGTCCGAGTTCGCGGTTATAATCTTTATATGGAGCCTGAGTTAATTCTAATAATTCACGATAAGTATTTTTTGTTATATTATTTAAACCCTGACCCAATTCTAGGTATGGGTATTTTAAAAATAGAACGTTAAAAAACTCATCACCACCGTCAAAAGTTGCTATTTTTTTACGATTCATCCATACAGAAATATGTTTCATCTGAGGGAATGTCACTTCGCAATTACCCATGAAGAATTTCTTGTTTATATCATCCGTATAAACCCCATATATATAATCATATTCTCCGCTATTGCTAATCACACTTTTTAAATGTTTTGGTAATAGTTCGCCAATTCTATTATCCGATTGTTCAACGTGTTCAACGTTTATTTGGGGTGTTGTCGCATTTGGTGCCGTTGAACCGATTGTATTAAGCGACTTTGTAATTGGCTCATACAACTCCTCTAGAATTCTCGTCTGCTCCACTTGATTGTTATGTAAAGATTTATACTTTTTTCGAACTGATTCAGTAGCATCAATTAATTTCTGTTTTAAATCAATCTTATTTTGAATATCCTCAGACATTATAACATAACATTCATGAATAAGTAAAAATAACAATAATAAAGTTTTTTATTCGATGGTTGATTGAATAATGAGCATTTTGAATTTATTGCAGGCATATATAATTATCCAATCCTTTTCGATATCGGCCCTGATTTAATGAACTATCTTTATCGATTACAAGAAATCCAAAATCTTCATTCCAACAAAGTTTGCATATTTGCGCGAATTGTGTAAATTCCATGTCTGGATTGACGTGATCACTATATATATGTCGGAGATTTGTTTCATCCTGTGTGAAGATTATTAGAAAGTTGGAATTTTCCCGAATTAATTGTTTCGACACTTTAGAATAGCCTTGAGATAGAAAAAAAACATCAATATTCTTATGACGCGAAATACAAAAGTATTCTCGAATTACATCCTGTTTCTCACATATAACATCGTCAAATATAAATACAGAATCTGCTTTTGCTTCTAATGGTGGAATTACAGATTCATTATTATTAAAAGTGAAGTAACCAAGACCGTTTATTGGTGCAACAACTTCAGCCAAATACCTGTATTTACTCTGGAATAATGTTTTCGTATATATGTAGATATTCTTAAAATGTAAACCGTTGGGGTGTGTTAATAAAGAAATCATAACAGCGGTTTTCCCAGTATTGCTTCTACCAATGATCAAGCCCCGTATTGTATTCGGTAGTAACGGTCCGTGGCGTTTAATTTCATTTGCCGTAGTATTATTTGAAAAATCAAAATTTTCTACTTTGAAATTTTGATCTTGTTTAATGAGCCTCATTATCACATATAAGAATGTAAATTATTAACTGGTTTATGTTATTTTTATGGCCTCTGTGGAGCTAGATAGACGTGTTATCAAACAAAGTCAACGAAAAACTGGCGCAGGTATTATAAACTCGTTAATTAATAATACCCCAATCGAACTCCATATACCTGGTTATCAATATTGTGGAGTCGGAACGAAATTACGGAAAAGACTGTTAAGAGGTGATTCAGGAGTTAATTCTCTAGATAAACTATGTAAAACACACGACATAGCGTATGCAAATAGTAATCATTTAAGTGAACGTCATAGAGCAGATAAAATCCTGGAAGATGGTGCTTGGGAATTAACTAAATCAAAGCAGATACCTGTGAATGAGAGAGCACATTCGTGGTTAGTAACAAACATTATTAAAACAAAAAGAAAGCTTGGATTAGGTATGAGGACTCCGTGTGTTACTCCTAAAAAAACGAGTGGATGTAAAAGAAACCGTTGTAATAGACGTAAAAATAATAAAAAACGTATAACATTTGTTGGTGGTGTTTTAAAAAATATTAGACAATCTATTAAAAAAACGACTTGTGTGAAAAATAAAAAGAATAATGCTTTATCGGTTGCAAAAATAGCGTTAAAATGTGCTCGAAAATATGTTAAAGACATGGGAGGAAAAGAAAAAATTAAGACACCACGCATTATATCTATACCAAAAATTGGAGGTGTTTTGCCATTGATCCCCATTTTTGCAGGATTGTCGGCATTAGGTAGTTTGGCTGGTGGTGCTGCAGGAATTGTAAGAGCTGTGAATGCTACAAAAAATTCAAAGGAGCAGATAACAAACAACAAACATCGAAATAAATCAAATGCTCCGACAATCGTTGGAAGTGGATTACTACTCAAAAAACACCGCAATGGATTTGGATTATATTTAAAAAATCAAAAAAACTTGTAAACCCTCTACCACGAAGACCTCTATCAAATCTTGACATTATAAAATATGTTAATAGATTAAATATAAAAAATTTTCGCGGTGTTTATAGTCGCAATAATTTGAATAAAGCAGGTCCACTATATAAAGAATGTGCAATTGTAAATCTAGATAGTAATAGTGGTAGAGGCACACATTGGGTAGCATATAAAAAACGCGGTAATATAGTTAACTATTATGATAGTTTTGGTAATTTACCACCGCCTCAAGAGTTAATACATTATTTTACAAAAAATATTTCACATACTCTTCTTAAAATATATTATAATTACAATTGTGATCAAGATTTTAATACGGTGTGGTGTGGACACCTATGTTTGAAATTTCTCAATCACGATGGATTCTATACAGGAAATGAGTCGTAATGACATAAAAAAAATGGCTCAGTCTTTACGTGCTTACTCACAATTGGGTAGTTTGATAAAAATGAATGAAAAACAACTTGCTGATATGCCTAAAGAGGTTCTGATTGCATGTGCTTCAAAGGAAATCGCATTGGTTTGGGACAAACTTCCTAAACATTTACGTGAAGACAACGATATTAATAAATATTTTTATTGTATGGAACATTATGTGACAAATAATGCAAACGGTGACGAAATAGACGGCCCATTTCCTAGAAAAATATTCTGTGTTTCTTGTAATATTAGAGAAATTGACTTGGAGAAAGTGGTACATAAAAAGAAAAAACTACATCTATTCTGTTGCTGGTCGCAATAAAAGCAATATTTCAGTTTGATTTATTGCCCAGTCATGTCGAGAACGTTTCTGTTGTCTGGAACATCTAGTGAGTTGTCTGCAGATTATTATCCACCAATTGAATTGGATACCTCTAGACGTTATGGATTAGGATTAATTGCCTTTTATTCATATAACTCTATTTTAAATGTGGATGAAAAAAATAATAAATTCACATATAAGAAGCATAAAAGTGATGTTGATTATATTAATGTATTCATACCACCTGGGACGTATGAGATCGGTGAAATATATAAAAAATTGTTAATGTTAATGGGTTTACACAATTTCAGCGAGGACGATTATAAACAAATATTTCTTTTGTATCCCAATTCAAACACTTTGAAATGTGAATTATGGTCTATTTACGATATCGATTTCACATCCGACAATTCTATTGGTTCACTATTAGGATTTGAAAAAACAATTTTACTATCGAATACATTGGTCGAATCAACTTTACCGGTTGATATTATGAGAGTCCGGATCATATCAGTACATTGCAATGTAATCAGTGGCGCATTTTTTAACGATATCGAATCACACACACTGTTTGATTTCGATATTGACGTCGAGCCTGGATATAGATTAACAAAGGAACCGCAACATATTATATATATGCCAGTTAAACCATTGGGACGTCAGTCAATTGAAAATATTACAATAAGAATTTTGGATGACACAGGTCGACTAATAAATTTTCGAGGTGAAAAAATTATTGTGAAATTAGAACTTAAAGTGCTCGATTAAAAATAATAATAATACATAATATCATCAATGGGGTTTGTTTACAATAATGTGATTAAACACAACAATACAAATGTAAAGAATGATGTTTATATAAAAAAGAGGAAGAAAGAGATGTTAAGCAGCAGTAGTAATTACAACAGCAATGGTTCCGGTTGTGTCATTACTAAAAAAAATCGAACATTCCTTCAATCCATTGGTTTAAAAATTCGGAAATATTAAGTATGTCATCCTTATCTAATAAAATAAACATATTTGGTGAGCCTGTGTTTGACAATGTCTTGTCTAGCGTTCAAGAATATACATATAAACCATACGGTAGCCCCATATATAATAATTCAGATGAAGTTCGAATTCCGGTTAATTTCCAAGACTTAATATTAGACATTTCTGAGAGTTATATTTATATTGAAGGAACATTTCAAGCTGAGGATGACAAGA
The DNA here is from genome assembly GCA_911728435.2 of Apoderus coryli. Lineage (NCBI taxonomy): Eukaryota > Metazoa > Arthropoda > Insecta > Coleoptera > Attelabidae > Apoderus > Apoderus coryli. Next base: position 5,609,617 of record OU452215.1, on the reverse strand, counting down.
AACCCTGTTATTTATCAAACAATTCATTAGCGTTTCTTTTCGAAGAAATAAGATATGAGATTGGGAATGAGCAAGTCGCCATGATTAGGAAACCGGGGATTACAACTTCCCTGAAAACTATGGCATTATGTCCATATAGTCAAGAAAGAGGGCTTTGTAGTAGTGGCTGGGGCTTGTCCGAAGATTTCCAAGATATCCTGGATCCAACTAGTCATGTTTTCAGCGGTATATTACCATTGAAATACTTGTTTGGCATTGCTGAAGACTATAAGGGAGCTTTCATTAATGTACGCCACGAACTTATATTAATAATTGCTAGAAACTATAATAATAGTTATATTGGTGACGGAAGTGCTGTTTTAAAAATAAATAAAATTGAATGGAAAATTAATCACATAGTTCCCGAAGATAGTCAGAAGTTGAAATTGATGATGAAAATTAATAAAGGAGGACTAAATTCTCGAATTAATATAGCATTTCGGTCTTGGGACTTATACGAACTACCGAAATTACGTGAAACTAGCTCAGACATATGGTCGATTAGAACAACTACGAGTCTCGAAAAACCACGTTATATTATAATTGGATTTCAAAATATTTCGAATTATGAAAACATTAATATGGATGCCACGCAATTTATACATGCAAACATTTCCAATATAAGAACATATTTAAACTCAACAGTATATCCATATGAGAAATGGAATTTAGATTTCTCTAAAAAACTTTATGGAGCAGTATATCATACATATCAGAATATTCAACAAAAATATTATAACACAGAACATTCCGACCCAATATTAAGCTTGGGTCAATTTCCAAACAATCCGGTTTTCATTATCGATTGTTCTTGTCAACCAGAGGCAATCAAACATTCTAGCGTTGATATCAAATTAGAATTTGAAACAAGAGAATCTCAGTTTCCTGCAAATGTAAAAGTATATGCAATTATCATTCATGATTCTTATATGATGTATAATATTTCAGACGGTGTAGTAAACACGAAATTAAGTTTATAAATTAAATATTTGATTATGGAATGTAGGCATTGTATCACTAAAAAATTATAAATAAAATATATTATATAGTAAAATGATTTGTTTTATTTTTTTTTATATCTATTAGAAAAAAAAAACAATTTATAATGTAAATGTGTTATATGAAAATAATCTCATATTATTATCGATTTCAAAAAAGTAAAAAGTCTAGACAAAAACTTGTAACAGGCAATAAATGTATTCTATTCTATCAATTGTTTTAGATATAAAGGTAATATATATCATTTTACTTCCAAAAACCCAACAAATAATGTATATCTTTATTTTGTTGCTGTGCAATAAACACACAGTTTACCTATTGTTCCCATATTAACTATAAAAGAACCTATCTTTTCAGTTTTCCTATTATGTTTTGAAAAGCATATAATACACATGTGAATTTTAGTAAACTAAATCAATTTAAATTCTTGAGAATGACATCTCACATAAATATCTATTTTTATTGCTGTGCTAATACATTCCTACGGAAAAAGTCTAGACAAAATTTTGTAACAGGTAAATAAAGTCACTTTACCTATTGTTCCCATATTAACTATAAAAAAAACCTCTGTTTTCATTTTTCCTATTATGTTTTGAAAAGCCTATAATATACAAGTAAATTTCAGTAAATTAAATCAATTTAAATTCTTGAGAATGACATCTCACATAAATATCTATTTTTATTGCTGTGCTAAGAAGATAGTAAAAAAAAAACAAGCTTTTATAGTTGTAGTATACAGTAGGTAGTCACAGATGTACTCAATAGATTAAAATTATTTTTGGGTATAATAGAATACAATAGAATGTGCAATAAAATGTATAGAAATAATTTTGTGGTTGGTAATAAACACCTATTGTTGCAATACTAACTACAAAAAAAAAAAAAAAACACCTTTTTCAGTTATCACAGTAAACCCAGCATATATTTATATACACACAATAAAAGCAAAATTATATATACATAAAATAATTATTATACTGTATTATTATCTTCTTCTTCTTCATCGTTATCATCATCTTCATCATAATTTTTATTTCCTTCAATAAGATCGTCTAGGTGATATCTAACAACTATATCTGTCGGCATATATTGAATCGCATCAATTAAATACCGTTCTAAACCCAACTGAATAATTTCCACACAAAATGTTTCCAATGTGATAAATCCATCTCGGTATTTATGACATAAATCACACCCCGTACTGAAGTCTTCTGCTTGTTGTAACACTTTATTCATTATCTTATCATCAAAACACACATTATAATCATAATTTGCAGCATGTGAACGATCGAATTCAAGATCGTGAAATTGCGCTGCCATTCGATTCACTGCAGACGGCAGATCTGTTGCAGCCGGCCAGTTTTCTGATGAATACACCATCCACATGATTTTTAATAATTGAATGATCTAGAGGGAATAAATGCTGAGCATTTTATATAATACCGAGTGTATACATATATATATATATATATATATATATATATATATATATATATATATATATATATTAGAAAAAAAGAATATGTGGGGGTTTCTCAAAATGATGTGGAAAGGATTAGTTTTTGACATATGCTAGTATAAGCCGTTTCTAGATCTCCTATCTCTATTCATGATTTGTTACAACCCTCTCTTTCTTCTTTATATAGTTGACACACACACACACACACGCATCTGTATATATTAGCCGTTTCTAGATCTCCCAATTTCTATTCATGCTGTGTAGTTTTCACATATTCTAGTATAAGCCGTTTCTAGATCTCTCATCTTTATTCATGATTTGTTTGATACACCCATTGGCTTACGTAATGGACGGGTTTCTCAAATGATTAGGGGAAAGGGTTGCTTTTGACATATGTACATATAAGCCGATTTTGGAATAGTCCCCCCACTCTTGTTTGTCACGTACGTGACAAACAAGAGTGGGGGGACTATTCCAAAATCGGCTAATACACTCTACTGCTATAGTTTTCCAATCTGCTGGCCAATTTGCTTTCCCAACTCTTTTTAGTTCCGTCGACATACGAAGGTACCAGCGCGGGTTTAACGTTATTGCTACAACTAGATATCTCAAGATGTCTAGTTATAGAGTTATCTATTTTTGGTCACTCATTAAACAAGTTCGGTTGCTCGTACAAGATATCTAGTTGTTGCATTATAAAGAGCATGAAAAATAGGTGATAATCAACTAGATAAATGCATAAATTTCCAGTTATCTAGTTGTTGCACCAAGGGGACGATAGAAAGTACATGTTGGTGGCTAGCGTTGAAAACTTCTGTTGTTTTACGAGCACAACGATTTTCTCTTCCGTAAATGTAGATTATCTCTGTTCTCTCTGTCAATGTATAAACCATTTCGAATCGAATCGAAGAACTCTTGACTGTTGTAATAATAAAATTGATTTATCGTGAGATAAAAACTAAGCATTTAATAATAAAGTATGTATACTAGCGTTTTATACCTATTTTTCCGCAATTTCTATTTTATTTTGTTGTTTACTATGCTTTTCATGCCTTTATCTCAGAAATGAATCGATCAATTTCATTTATTCTTGGTACACTATCGGGTATATTTTAACAAAAATATTCCATCCAGGTCAAATTGAGTATTTCCGTTGATTCCTAATTTCTATAAGTTCAACACTCCAACATTGGTGTTGTACTAAATTTATACAAACTTTGCTGATTGACATTTTCCACAAAAACGATACCACACCCGAATTGGTTCAATTAAGAAATAGACAATTGATTTGTTGCAACAGCAAGTTGCGAAGGATATTGATTTGCGCTTCTGTGTAGTAAAGTTTGAAGAGAGTTGGAGACTTGGCAGCTAGGAGCATGAAGTCTCCCTTGAGTTAAAGCACATGTGTCCAAATGCTCAGCCTGTTTCTCTTCGACTTTTAGAAGCGACAAATAGCAGGATCCTCCTTCGTTGAGTAGTGACTTTAAGCTACATTTGTTTGCATGTAATATATTTGTTTCATGAATTTGTTTTTATTTCACCGGAAATACGTGTTTTCAGTCATTTTATACGTAAATAAGTAGTTTTAAAAAAATGTCTGTCTGTATCCACGATAGCTCAGAAACCACTTCACATATTTTAACCAAATTTGGTACAACAATACTACAGGATATGTCTAGGTGTTCATTAACTTTTTGGGAACATCGAGCGTAGGCAAGGCTTTTAAAAATGGTTTCAAAATTTTAAAAAATTCATATTTCTTAAACTGATTCGACATATTAAATAATTTTCCATTGGTTTAATAGAGTATAACCTAAAACATTAACCATAAAAAAATTAGATCACATTTGCTTTCGAAAAGGCTGTAAAAAAAAACTTTTAGAAAAAAAAACATATTTCCTAAAATTAGCAGAAATATTGACTAGTTATTTCTATCTTTGATAGAATACGACCTATGAAATGTATCATAAAAAACTTGCTTACATAGGCGTTCGTATATAGTGGAAAATAGGTCACAATAAAATAAATATTTCCTATATAAACTTATTCGAAATATTGAATAATGATTCAGAGTTGTGCTAAAAAAATAACACGAAAAAGTCACATAGAAGAATTGGTTCACAAATAATGTTAAAAAGGGGTCAAAATTTAAAAAAAAAATAGATATATTCCCCAAACATATCAGAAAAATTGGCTAATTTTATACAGTTTTGATATAAGATAACCAATAAAATGCAGTTCAAAAAAACTCGTTTGCATATTTATAAATACCTAGGAGGAAACGGGTCAAAAATGTTTGACTATAAAAATTATATATTTAGCCTTTAAGTAGTTGAATTGGTATTAAAAATACACGACAAAAAATGTATGTACCATAGGCGTCCGTGAAAAGTCTAAAAAAGGGTCACAGATTTTTGTGTTATCGACGATAACTCAAAAAGCACTTTAACAAATTTTGAACAAAAATACTACAGAATATAATATTTAAGTGCTGATTAACTATTGGAAAACATTGGGCGTATGCAAGAGGTTTAAAAAAGGGTTTAAACATTGAAATATTGAATACTTTTTCATTGATTTAATAGGATTTAAGCTAAAACATTTAACATAAAAAATTAGATCACATAGGCGTTCGAACAAGTGTAGAGGGGCCAAAATAAAAAAAAAACCTTAATCTTATTCGAAATATGGAATAATTTAAATAAAAAATAGGTGATATCTACAAGAAAAATAAAATAAAATTATTTGGAAATATAGCGAATTGGTCTTACGAGAAAAGTAAATGACAAAAAGGTCACAGAAATATTACTTAAATTCGTGCCTCGAAGGCAACAGTTCAATTTAATTTAGTTTACTAAATCTGGTTAAGTAACTATTAACTGGGAAACGCTGTTCGAATACAGACAGTGGGCCATTCTCGAGTAGCTCTACTAGACACCCGAATAAATGATTAAAAACAAAAAATAGAATTTATAAATATCAAAAAAAAATTTTTTATTTTGCCATCATGACACCTAGGGAGTTGCTTACCCCTTCCCTAGGTAGTGTGGGACTCTAACTCAAAACTAAATCTCTGCCTTATTATCTTTGTAGTATGGCTCGGGAACCGTCCCTTTTCCATGTCGTCTGTTGCTGTTGTCCTCTGTTGGTGGTGCCTAGAAAACACTGTGTAACATAGATTTAGATTAGTAAACCTAACCTGAAAGAAACAATATTAATTGGTGTCTTAGTCCTGTGGATTCCTTCGTCAGAGTTGACTGCTTCGCGAATCAGTGGGTTGGCATATGTCTCTGCCAGTGCAAAGACCTTCTGGGCTCTCAACCTCATGACGTCCCTCAGGGCGTGGAGTTTGAGATCCCTTCGGATCTGTGCGTTTAACACAAACCAAGGTGCACCCACTGCCATTCTTCTTGCCTTGTTTTCCGTGGCCTCTAATCGTTTCAGGAATATCAAACACTAATCGTCCTAAATTTAAATATCTGGTAAGAATGAATTTCCCAATCAAAACCCTTTACTTATTATTTCTGACATGATGGAGGCGTTTTGTGACATGGTGGAGGGGTATCTTATTATTTCTGAATGAAAGATTCTAAGCTGCCTAAAATTTTGAGCAAAAATAAAATATCTCGAAAACGAATAAAAACTGCACCTCCTTAAAATCTATAATTTCCTTGGATTCGATAATTATTATTAACGCACGGCTATTTCTTTAGGAAACACGATATTTTTTTAACTTTTCAACCATTTGAAAAACTCTTCGTATGCGCCGATGGACACCAAAAGCAATATGGAGAGGGGTACAGCACACTGACGCACATATGCCTTTCCAAAAACGTGATATTGCTAGTGCTATAACCATTTCGAAACTCCAATATTACTAGGATTCACAAAAATCTGATGTAAATCGAAAAATATATATTTCTAATGAAATTTTACGATAACCGTCGCATCCAATGGAAAACATAATAATATATCCTCACATTTCTATAATCTAGCTGTGAAATATGAAAATATTTTGTTCATCCGCATCTATTCAAATGATTATTGTGATAATATCGCATATGCAGTATTTTGCTATATATGTAAACCTACAAAAATGGGATTTAATGCTTACAACATTTGGTGCAGTCATACTGAAAAAACAAGCTCACGAGAACTATAAAGCTTTACTTTATTTTTACGGTGCTTTAGTGCATTAAAAATGAAACGATATCGCGCTTTACTTTTATGATTTAACTGAAAGGATAAAATGGAATAAAATCTCCATAGGTTATACGTTTTGCAGGCAATTTTGATATTGCATTTTCTGATATTCCAATAGAAAAAAGATGTAACCCGATCGACAATACACACATTAAAGATATTATAAGGATGAATGATTCACGTATTCTCCACAAATGAATATCATATTGCTCGATCAAACTACATTAAACCATACATGCTTCGAGAACGGCGTTCTCATCATCAGATCAAAAGATGTACAGAAAGTCTTGCGAAAATTAGATTAATTCACTCGCTGAAAAAAGAAAAAGAAAAAATTCTTAAATATTAAGTTTCTATTTATATGGATTGTAGTCTAACCATCAGATTTTAACAACTATTTTTAGCTCTCCATATCATATATGTAATATATGGAGACTATCAGTTTCATAATTTTTTTTTTTAATTTCATCGGAAATACTGGTTTTTGGTCATTTTATACATAAATAAGTAGTTTTAAAAAAATGTCTCTCTGTCTTTCTGTTTGTATGCACGAAAACGCAAAAACCACTTAACAGATTTTAACCAAATTTGGTACGAAAATACTATAGGACATGGCAAGGAGGATTAGATTTTGGGAAACATTGAGCGTAGGCAAGGGGCTTAAAAGAGGGTTCAAAAATTAAACAATTCGTAGTTCTTAAACTTATCCGAAATACTTCAGAATTTTGTACGCATTTAATTGAATATAATCTATAATATTGAACATAAAATATTAGACCACATTGTGTAAAATGGGGTAAAAAATATTTTAAAAAAGCGTACTTCTTAAAGATAGCAGAAATATTAACTAATTATTTATAGCTTTAATAGAATATAACCTATAAAATGTGTCATAAGTAACTTACTTTCATAGGCGTTCGTAAATAGTGGAAAAGGGGTCAAAACATAAAAAATAGATATTTCCTAAACTTATGCGAAATCTGAAATAATTTTTCATAGTTGTGATAGAATATAACCTAAAAAATGTTACATAAAAGAATTGGTCCACACAAGCGTTCGAAAATATTTTAAAAAAAGGGTCAAAAATGAAAAAAAAATGTTTCCCAAATATACCAGAAAAATTGGATAATTATATATAGCTTTGATATAAGATAACCTAAAAAATGCAACATAAAATTTTTATTTACATAGGTGTTCGTAAATAGTAGAAAAAGGGGTAAAATAAACAAAAAATGTAAAAAAATTTATATTTAACTAGTTGAATTGGTGTTAAAAATACACGACAAAAATTAATGTACCATAGGCATCCGTGAAAATTCTATAAAAGGATCAGAAAAAATTTGTATCCGTGATAACTCAAAAACCACTTAACGGGTTTTAACCACATTTGGTACGAAAATACTACAGGATATTTATAGGTAGTGATTAACAATGAGCGTAGGCAAGGGATTTAAAAAAGGGTTCAAAAATTTAAAAGAATATCATAGTTCTTAAACTTATCCGAAATAATGAATAATTTTGTATGCGTTTAATTAAACATAACCTAAAATATTTAACCTAAACAATTAGACCACATTGACATTCGAAAAAAGTATAAAATGGGGTAAAAAGGTTAGAAAAAAAGAGTTTTCTTAAACATAGCAGAAATATTGACTAGTTATTTATAGCTTTGATAGAATATAACCTAAAAAATGTGTTATAAATTGCTTGTTTTCATAGGCGTTCGTAAATAGTGTAAAAGGGGTCAAAATATAAACATATATACTTAATCATGAGAAAAATAAGAAACCAGAAGCAAAAACCCATCTGTGTACTCAAAAATCCATTTTACTTTAATGGATATCGAAAATTGATCATCTTTGATTCTTTCAAAGTTGCATTCTGAAGTACAGGATGGAAGATAGAATTTATAATTTATTTCATTTAAATAATTCCATGTATTCAGAAAGACTTGGCACATAATAATAGTGAGTTAAATTAAAGCAGTTATTTAATTTTAATTAATGCAGTTTGTATTCCAGAACTCTCAACAAGTGTGTAATTATTATGTTAAATATCGGTCTAAAGAGTATTAAGCCCAGCGAAGCATGTGCGTTTCCAATGGACATAAAACTTTATGGTATAATGCATATTTATTCTGGGAATAGCAGATTTTCGATAGCAAGCTTCTGAAAGTATTGATAATCTCTTTTGTAAAAAAAATATAATTAACCTTAAACGCTACAGAAATCTTATAGAAAGAATGTTTCTCGATAAATACTCCGTCAAATTTATGCAAGTTTCTCAGATCATCCTGTCAGCTTCTTTAGTGAAATTTTGCCTTACCGCAGTTAAACTGAGACTAAACTATATTGCTGTGTATCTGCCGGTCTGCGCATTACTTGTCGATTCGTGATTGGTAGGTGATGGAGGGCGCTTCGCGTCGCTGATTACTCTATGCCAAATAAGTGAAACAAACATATAGGCCCACATCGCGATATAAGTTCATTGGTTTTTTGTTATCAAAAGTCATACTTACCATAATTGCTGGGGCACCTTGTGGGAAATTATAATGGATTGTGGTTTAAGTATATGGGAATTGACTATATAATGGCCACAATAGAGTCAAAATGGATTGTCGCATTCTGTGAAGAATATTTAGAGAACATTAAGGATTACCGACAGTTCGTTGGATAGATATTACAAACAAATGCAGTCCAAGTAGATAGTCCATCTTCAAGAGGAACACGAATGATTTTTCTTCAGGCTGGCGGCATTGTTTTTTGCGACTTCATGTGACTTTAAAAATATCATATGTTCTGTTGTCATATGGCGGATAAGCTTAAGACATTCAATAAATAAAACAATTTATAATTTAGTTGCAGCTTTAATAAATGCACATTTTGACAAACACACTGTACTTATTTTACTTTCCCGCACAGGGAAAGTATTGTGAACGTACTAAAAAAAAATATTTGATATAAAGACGGATATAACCATTTTGAAGTTCCCTGAGACGATTAAGAGCATTTCCAAACCCCAAACGCTTTAACCAATTGAGCTATTTAGCTCAATATTTTGGTATATGAATTTGGTGGAGTAGTTTTTGGTTAAAATTGCTTAAGCCCTGTGAGAGGGGTGAAAACAACCACCAAATTTACAAATAGCAGTAGGGGTCGAGTGGTACATCATTTTAAAGCATTTTTTATCTACTTTACAGCGATCGGTTACTTTTGATATTTGCCCCCATAATTCTCGATAAAATTGCGTTTAAAATATCACCAGTTAGGTAGTTGGAACCTATATTATTGCAATTATAATACAATATTTTCGAAGAGGGTTTTGGGGCGTAACTGACGGAAGGGTATGGGTTCGAATACCAGCTCTGGCAACTTTTTTTTTATTTCTAAATTTTGAATAAGTTTATTTTTCGTTAGGTTAGTTTGTTGGAAATAATCAGTGGCGGCTTGTCCTATGAAGCAAGTGAAGCAACGCTTCACCTAAATAATCAGTAAAATTAATAATATTTAAGAATTTAATTTCATTTTATTGTGTAATTATTTTTCTCCATATAAAATTTAAACTATAAATTAATGGATACTTAATTTTCAACCTGCTTTACCATACAACTGTAATTTTGAATTTCGTCTTCATCTGAAGCAGGCTTTATCGTATACACCTATTTAACATACTTAATTTACATACCTATAGGTATTTCCCTCTTTTTTTATTCGTGTAATAATAGTAAAACATCATTTATTTCGGTCTCTTCCTTGTGTGCTACAGTTGACACCCTTGCCAGTGCTTGTGTCCTATGACAATAGCCTATTTATTTATCATACACGTTAATATGCAGATGAAGAGTGCCTCAAAGCATTTTCATCTATAATTCAGCAACAATGGGCAACACTGCCATCTGGCATATACCCACTATACAACCACATATCGCTCTTCATCTAAACATATTTGCCAGCGTTTAATTGTACGAAGCATAGCATACGAATCTTGCCATTAAAAAAACACTATAAGAAGCACGCTTCATATAGATGCAGCAGAGATTTAATGTAAAATAAGGTTATGTGAGAACGCTTGGCGAGTGTTTTGTACCTATCATGTCGATTATTATTTTGATTATATCTATCTCTATCACACAGTCGCAAATTTCTAGTGCTGTCACAGTTGTGCTATACCTGTGCTAATATTATTTTAATTTACTTTTCGGGAAGCTTAAAGTTTTGATTTTTGATATTTTGAATACAAATTAGTCTTTATATTTAGTTACCTACATATTTAATTTAAGTTTTAAAATCTAAAAAAGTAGTGAACAAATTAAAAATATATATATACGGTTCTTAATTAGTAGGGACCTACCTATTTTTATAAAAATAAATGGGTAGGTACCGTAAAATATAATTTTTTTAATAATATATTATAATATCTCATACTTTAATATGGAAGAAGCAAGTGGAAGTACTACACATCAGCAGCGTAAATTATATTTACGCTGACATCAGGTAAGCGAAGTTATTATGAAAAATGATGTTTATTTTTTAATTTTAACTAAGTTAAGTTTTTTTATTCAACACTCCATTTAAGAACAGAAAAATCTTGTTAAAAATATACAGACACACCTGTTCCAGATTTAAATAAATGTTTGATAAATATAAATAAAGGTAAATACATAAAAGCAGAGCTTTAATAATATCTGGTATGAGACGTGTTATGATTTGCTAACAGGTAGCATAAAAGTAATTTGATTGACAGTCTCATAAAATGTGTTTTATTTAGTATTATTATGAAGTAGTTAAATATATTCTAGATACTAATTACACTTTTTAAAGAAAACAATACTTAGGTGAGGTACCTACTTATAAACATAACCTATATTTTATTTGGGTGACGAAGAAGAGAAGGATATCCCTATTAATTTTAGTTACCTATTAAGTATATGACTTTATTTTATGTTATGCTTCACCACATTAAACTGCCACAAGCTGGAAATAATATAAATAACAGAATTATAATAACAATAATTATTATTAAAATTCTGTTTCGTTACGCAGGTCATATTTTAGATTACATTATATCTTGTCGGGAAAGTTTTGGGGCGACACAACCGATTTTTTAACTATATGTTTACATGGTTTCACATTCAATGTATGGAAATATATAATTAAAACTTAAGGGATACGCCAAAACAGCTTCTCAGATAGCCGAGGATTTTGATTTAGAACATAAGAAAGATAAATTAATATAAACTATGTGGAAACTAACTACATTCATGAATTTTAAGTTTGAAAATTGAAGCATTTTTGTATACACTACAGATTTGTGAAAACTTCTCAACAACTTCTCTAAACAACACATAAATATTTTATGAGCAAGTTTTTAAAGAAGATATACTGTTTTTCTTACAACTCTGAATATAAAATAACAAGAATGGAAGATATTCTTAAAATTTCCGTGAGATTTTAGATTTGTTAATATTAAAATATACGATATTGACATAGAATATATAGGAGTAGTTTTACAATATTTTGATTAACTAACTTTATTGAATAGGGCGCAATCTAACTTAGAGCTACTCTACTTCCTAAATAGAAAGTGACATCAGTTTTATAAGCATATTATATTCTGTAATACAAAAATAAGAAAAATTCTCCAATATAATATCAGCCATTCGAAAATCACCATCATCAGTACATTGGCGATTCTAGTGAAACAAAAACATTAAACATTACAAGATTTTTTATTAACACAATATCAATAACAACTCCAGCCACTGCTGATATTCTCGTGTATTATGGCATGTAAGTTAATAATAATAATCGACTTTCAACTGAGATCAGATCAGATCAGATACTCCAGAGGTAGTTCGAACCTTTTTTTTTTTTTTTTATTTATTTATTTATTTACCACATATTTGTACAAAAATCATACAATTGTAGCATGTCAAAAATTTACATTATATAAATAAAAAGACAAAACGAATTCATCTTAGTCATCCTAAATGTAAACAAACAAGCAAACACATACTTTTATTTTTACAAACTAACAAAAAAAAAAAAAGTTTATACATGTACAAAAAATAAATAAAATCTAATAGATATCAACACTGGAGATAGTATGCATGTACTCCTCAGCGGAATAAAAGGCATGTCTCAGCAACACAGCTTTTATCTTGCTTTTAAAAACGGCAAGGCCGCACTCACGCAGATCACCAGGGAGATCATTATACAAGTGTGTCTGTAAAGAATTCCTCTCACTCTTCGCAAGTCGGAACCTTGGAGGACGCAAAGAGTCACACGTGCTAGTAGGGTATCAATGAAAGTTACCATTTGTATTAATTGTATGCCTAATCCTGTGGATCTCAGTAAGCTGATAATATATAAACATCGAAGGAAGTGGCATAATGCGGAACCTAACAAATATAGGTTTGCAGTGGTCCCTGAGACCCGCCCCATCCAAGATCCTCACAGCATTCTTTTGAGACACAAATAACTGAGACGCAGCAGACACATTGCCCCACATTAGGACACCATAAGAAATATGGCAATGAAAAATAGCAAAATATACAGACAAAAGCGATTTAACCGATAGGCACTGTTTAAGTCTACGAATTATGAAAATACTGGTCGATAATTTAGCATTTAACTGAGAAATGTGAGCACAGCAGTTCAGATTGTCATCCAACGTAACACCCAGCAACTTAACTGAACTACCCACTGTCACACTGATATTACTAGAAAACAATAAATGTTGTGTCTTACCACTATTAAGCTTGAGACTATTACTGAAAAACCAAGTCTCCATTCGATCTAAGCAACTTAATCTTTCCGCGTCTATAATTTCTATACTTTGCTCTCAGCAAAGTAGTAACATTGTCGGCGAAAAACACCCCCGTGGCAGGATGCAAATGATAATATAAATCATTAATGTAGATGATGAAAAGCAGCGGCCCCAGCACCGAACCTTGAGGCACGCCAGTAGTAACAAGTCTCAGGTGAGAAACAGTCTTGTCAAAAGACACGAATTGCCTTCTGTTGTAGAGGTAAGATACAAACAGTTCCAGCGGAACGCCCTTGACACCATATCTAAAAAGCTTTTGCAGTAGTATATCATGAGAGACACAATCGAATGCCTTACTTAAATCACATAGAGTAGCTTCAACCAGATCACCACCCTCAAGACCCTGGACAATATCCGCCGCAACGGCCTGTATAGTAGAACGTTTTTCCCTAAAGCCACACTGCCTACTAAAGAGTAAGGAATTGTTCTCGAAAAAAGCATACAACCGTGCCTTCAACAAAGACTCAAACAGCTTTCCAAAAATAGGCAAAACTGATATCGGTCTGTAATTACCCGGGGAGCTCTCATCACCAGCCTTGAATATAGGCCCAACTCGACCTGACTTAAATGAATCCGGGAGAGTAGCGCTGCTAATACAGGCATTAAACAAATACGTTAAAGGTTTACATATTTCCGTTTTAAAAGTTTTTACAAAAAAGTTGCTCAGATCGTACAAGTCTTCCGAATTAGATGCTTTTAAATTGTTAATGGCGTGTAGAATATCTTCCTCAGTTATAGGTATGATAAAAAAGATTTCGAATTTATCGGAATTTTTTGCAACAGCTCGTATTGTTTATTATCATCAACAGAGAGGGAATCAGTGATATTTTTTGAAATAGTAATAAAATAGTCGTTAAACTCAGATGCCGAAATGTGGCAATCGCTAGTTTTACCCTTGCAATAATTCCCCTCGAAGTTAATAATTTTCCACATATCTCGCGACAAATTTTCGGAATTTCGAATAAATTTTTCACAAGCATCTTTTTTCTTCGCCACAATATTTCTTTTATATTCTTTATGCAATGAGTTATACAATCTCTTGTGTTCGCTATCCTCAGACACATCTGCTATTATCCTAATAGCAGCTAACTTATCACGCTGTTGCCGGAGATCGTTATCAAACCATACAAAGGGTGTCTTGTTATATTTATATCTTTTCTTAGGAAAAAACCTATTGACACTTTCGCGGAAAACTTCAATCAAATAGCAAGATAAGAAGTTGACATCTTCGGACGCAAAAAATGTGTACCAGTTCAACGTCCCAAGATGGAGCCTCATTCTGCAGATTTTTTCGTCAGAGATAACTCTACGCATAGAGCTGTTAATGGTCATTTCAGGGACGATTGCAATTTCTGCCACCTGACGGTTGACAAGATACGATATAATTTTTTTTATTTTTTTCATTCTATTCTATTGAAATAATACTTGTTAACAATTATTATAAACAATGAAACAAAACTACAGAGTTTCAACACGTCAAAGTAAAAATAATAAAAGTATTAACGATATTAGAAAATGTAAACAAAAGTCGCGAATTTTCAACTCCACGCAGTCTTTAAGTTTCAAACTGATTGAAATAAAATTTTAGGTATATAAAGTACCTACTATCTTATTTATAACTCATAATATTATCATTTCATAAGTTTTATGTACAAACCCGTTGAACACCCTGTATACATACCTATCTAAAGGTTAGAATTGCCAAGATTCGTTACAGTTAATTTTTATTCTAAGTATGCGGCTGACAAGAGAAGTGTTCGTTTGTTAGCAAATGGTGGATTCAGTTCATAGCGGCAAACGAAGTGTCACATAATTTTTATGTGATAAAAGGAAACTCGACTCCAACTATAGCACGACATCTTAGAGTTTTCAGAGTTTTAATATCCTCACGTATTGTATTACTCGCATGAGTTACGAAGGTTATAGAGTGAAACAGTATATATGTATAAAAAATACGAAATTTCGTTTTTAAGAGTATTATTAGAGATAATTGTGTGTTTAACACAATATACGAGTATTTGGATACATTCTAATCTAATGCTGGTCAATTTTGATAATAGTAAATGTAAATCTCATGTCATTCAACATACAGACATTTAATTCATTGGTAACGAAATTACAAAATATACATATTATATGTGTAAGAGATACAATTTTTCAATTATTATTAAATAAATAAAAAACGTCTACCACCTACTCAACGATTGAATCTTTTATAATTATTTCGTCAACTTGAAATGATAATTGCACCGAACATGTTTCGAGAAGCAACGTTCGCATCATCAGTGGTAATTTATAATAATAAATTTAATTGTGAATTATATTGATTGTAAAAATGATTACATAATTGATATTACCAATAATAATTGAACATTAATGAGTTCTTGAATCATGATATAATTAATATAACAAATACTTTAAGGGTCATACATGTTTCGAGACTTAGTCTCATCATCAGTGACATGAATACAACTAACTCCATCAAATTCGAACATTTATATCATCTAAAACAGATTTATGCTCAGTCCACCTTACCCTTTTTGTGGGAATTTTTTTTATGTTATAATAAACATTAGGATTAAACAATTTGCAAAAACTTAATTTGTACTATGGACTTCCATCATTAAGATGTGTTGATATTGTAATTTCTTTTTATTTATCATAATAGATTTTTAAAACTTTGATCAGAATACAATTTAATTCGTGTTCAGCACGAGGTAGTTAATAATGTCAAATAATCACTTAATATCAATTACCTCGTGCTGAACACGAATTAAATTTTAGTGTTTAAATGAAAGTCGAATCTCCACAAAATAAATTTAATAGAAACTATCGGCCATACATGTTTCGGGACTAGACCAGTCCCATCATCAGTGGCATGTCAACAATCGTACAAACACAACGCTAAGACATACAATATTCCATTAAAGTTCTATTGAAGTCTGGAAAACACACCTCATTCTTAGTTCGTTTATCAATATGTGCAATTATCGTTTAACTTACCATTTTATGGAAAAATATTTGAATTATTAAAATTACAATTACGTATTTATGATCTTCTTTTTGTATATCATATTTTTTGCTTGTTTTCTAATAAAGTTTTAAGATTATTATACAGGGTGGTCCAACGAAAAGTTTGCACCTAGCTTTTCTCTTTTTTTTGTAGTCGAATGCGAAAATGCTCGGACACGTCGATTTTGCTTTTGAGGGGGACACATTTTAAACATATTTTTCGATCTGCGCCTTTAACCCCCTAGCGGGGGTGAGTAACAACCCTAAAATTTTAAATGGAAAGAGGGGTCTAATGACATATCATTTGAAAGGACACAAAATTGTCTTTCTAATGATACCCTATTTGTCGAATTTTACTAAAACAGTTAATACGAAAACGACTTTAAAGACATTAAGCCGATAATTTTGGTATTAATGAGAAATACAAATAAGTTTTAATTATTACGACTGAAAACAACTACAATCATTTCTAAATTATTTACTTTGAAGAAAAACGGGATTTCAAAAACACTATCTTATTTATCAGAACTAAATTCCTCACTAATCGTTTGCGTTTTTTGTTGAAATAAAAACTGCAGATACGTGTAGGAAAAGAATTTACACCGTTTATTTTAGTCTTTTCATTGATTCAGTTTGGTTGCTTCTCAAGTTATTTTACTTTTACCGTACAAAATGATTTATTCCATTCTAGAACGAGTTGAAATTGTTAAACTTTATTTTCAAAATAATAGTAGTGCTAGACTTACGGCTCGCTTATTTAATGAGAGACATCCCGATAAAAATGTGAATGATGTGTACGTTGGCAAGTTAGTTAAAAAGTTTGTAGATACCGGATCTGTCTGTAATGTAAAACACCAGCCGCAGAAACCGATCAGAAATGAAGCTGTGGAAGTCGCTGTTTTAGGGCATGTTGAAATGGATCATAGTCAAAGTACCCGTCAACTAGCTGAAGCCTCAGGTGTCTCCCGTTCGTCCATAATACGAATTTTAAAAGCGTACAAATTTCATCCGTACAAAATCAAATTAGTACAGGAACTAAATGAGGATGATCCTGATAGAAGGCTGCAATTTTGTGAAGCAATGAGCCAGCGTTTAATTGAAGATCCGCAATTATTATTTAACATTTGTTTTTCCGACGAATGCACATTTTATTTGAATGGAGCTGTAAATAGGCACAATTGCCGTTACTGGGATGACAGTAACCCACATTTATTCCGTGAGGTTCATACCCAGTATCCTCAAAAAATAAACGTCTGGTGTGGCATATTAGGAAATCATATTATAGGACCACTTTTTATTCCTGGAAATTTAACTGGTGAAGTGTACCTAAACATGCTTGAAGACACAATTGATCCTTTAATAACACAAATAATAGAAGATGACCAAAATCATACTGCTGATCGGCTTTATTTCCAGCAAGATGGAGCACCTCCGCACTATGTGGCTCCTGTAAGACAGTTCTTAGATGACCGGTTCCCTGGACGGTGGATTGGAAGGAGGGGCCCAATTGAATGGCCTGCCAGGTCACCGGATTTATCGCCTTTAGACTTTTTTCTTTGGGGGCACTTAAAAAATAAATGTTTTGCCACGAAGCCCGAGTCCATAGAAGATCTTCGCCAACGCATTACAGAAGAGTGCAGAAACATAACACCTGATATGCTACAAAATGTTAGAAATAGATTTGAACAAAATCTGTATTATTGTATGGAATCAAATGGGTCACATTTTCAACATTTGTTAATGTAACGTTTTAATAAATCAATTTAACAGCTTGTTTACTTTTTTACAAAGCAATGTTAAAACTAACAAACATTGGAATGTACTAACGATTGCAGGTGTTTTCACTCGCAATAATTAAAACTTATTTGTATTTCTCATTAATACCAAAATTATCGGCTTAATGTTTTTAAAGTCGTTTTCGTATTAACTGTTTTAGTAAAATTCGACAAAT
Source organism: Apoderus coryli (assembly GCA_911728435.2). Classification (NCBI taxonomy): domain Eukaryota; kingdom Metazoa; phylum Arthropoda; class Insecta; order Coleoptera; family Attelabidae; genus Apoderus; species Apoderus coryli. Next base: position 5,591,126 of record OU452215.1, on the reverse strand, counting down.
AGGGTATCATTAGAAAGACAATTTTGTGTCCTTTCAAATGATATGTCATTAGACCCCTCTTTCCATTTAAAATTTTAGGGTTGTTACTCACCCCCGCTAGGGGGTTAAAGGCGCAGATCGAAAAATATGTTTAAAATGTGTCCCCCTCAAAAGCAAAATCGACGTGTCCGAGCATTTTCGCATTCGACTACAAAAAAAAGAGAAAAGCTAGGTGCAAACTTTTCGTTGGACCACCCTGTATACGAATAAATCGTATTCTGATCAAATTTTTAAAAATCTATTATGATAAATAAAAAGAAATTACAATATCAACACATCTCAATGATGAAAGCCCATAATACAAATTAAGTTTTTGCAAATTGTTTAATCCTAATGTTTATTATAAGATAAAAGTTTTTCCCACAAAAAGGGTAAGGTTAATAATATCTCATAGCATAAATCTGTTTTCAAATAAGCCTCAACAAAAGTAAACGTTTTCAGAAACTTTACCCTAACATAACACTGTTTTCGTTGAAGATTAAAGTGAATATGAGCTATCACGTTTTTATTTATTAATAACATACAATAAAATAATTTACAACGCGTATATGCTGCTCCACCCTGTACACATATATGCGTCTCAACATGTTAAAACACTAGCTAAGCAAAATACTTTGTGGAAAGTTAATTACTGTTTTAATGATGATACAACTGTGGTCAATGGCACTACATTAATCACTAAGATGATTTATTAAACACATAATTATAAACACTAAAAAAATCTTTAGGTTTTTTATTAATAATTAAACTTGCAAATTTATGACTACGATACTACTATAACTCAGATTTCTATTTATTTCATCACCATGACTATATTTGCACAACCAATTAAAATAAAACAACGCACATCGTCTCCACCAATATATTTAATTATTTAAAATAAGGGGACATGTTTCGGAGTCGTCTCCATCTTCAGCCTAAAACAGTAAAAATGATCATATAAATGTGCCAACAACATTTTGTTGGGGATTTACCCGCTATTTTGTACTTAATATGTGTTTTATTGAGAACCAACGAGTTATAACAACAACTTTTTTATTAATATTTCTGACATATTAATGACAATCAACAACATCAAAACAATGGGTAAATTGCAACATACTAATACATTTAAATACATAATTCACAATATACAATGTGGCAAAAATATTAAAAACTAACATAATATAAATATACTGTGTCTGCGATACATTCTGAACATAATAAGTTTAAGAAAGAACAGAGTACCGGGTGTCCCAAACTCGGCGCCCCAGGCCTATTGTATGAAAACGAGATTAGATATTAAAAAAAATCTTTTGAATTGGTATAAATTGTGTTACTTTCAGGTATATTTTACGCCAAAAAAATATTTTTTTCCGATTTTGCAAAATGGTGAATATTATGACGTCATCAATATTATTTTTCCACGAACATACCTACTATTTGGCCACATTCCGAAAGCCCTAATTTTCCTAAATCCCTTTTTACTAATAAATTTGTTTCTATCTTTATCCGCTAAAAAGCTAGAGTGCCAAAACTGACAAAAAAATAGTATTAAAATATTATTGAACATAGCCATGTCAAATCAAATGCTCCATGAAAAACAATTATTTTGTCACATTACTAGTGACAATTGTTGTCAAAATAATAAAGAATTAATTGTCAAAACAATAAATACGATACAGAAAGTAATATCAGGTACTTATTTACAACGTGTTTATAACAAAAATGTTTTCGACAGACGAAATAAAAAATAATATAATAATTGTTTAATTTATTGCAAAAGATGCGTTTTGGTTTTATATAGTGCAGGCAATGTCATCTTCGTCTCATCATCTTTGTTTCTTTCAATTGTCAGCCATATTTTTTCTACAAAGAAAATAATAAAAATTAGATAATAAACCAAAAAGTGTGATACAATAATAAGTTTAAAATTGCTTTCCATGTAGCATTTGATGATTTACATGGTTAAGTCAAATATTTTGAAAAACATTTTTTTGTTCATAAAATCATATATTTTCGTTTCTCGAGAACATCTTTTTGGTATAGACTTTGTGAATAATTACCTTCCGTATATATAATATTCATTATTTTGACAATTAAATAATAATTATTGTCACAACAGTTATCACTAATCATGAAACAGAATAATTTTTTTCTATGGAGCACTTGATAGGTTACATTGCTAAATTAAATAATATTTAAGTATTTTTTGTGTGTGGGCTCGCTAACTTTTTAACGAAAAGAGATAGAAATTTTTGTTTCGAAGAATGTTTGAAAAAAAAAATAGATCTTTTTGATTGTAGTAAAATACGTCATTTTCTCCATTTTGCGAAATTGGAAAAAAATATTTTGCTTTCCCAAAATGGACCTTAGCGCAACTCAATTTAGCCCTTTAAAAAAGATTTTTATTATTTTATCTGGTTTTCATACAATAGGCCTGGGGCGCCTAGTTTGGGACACCCTGTAAAATCAAGAGTCCAGACTAACAGCATTAACAAAATATAACCTTATTAGAACATTATTGAAAAGTTTAATAAACTGAACTAAATACAAATAAAAAATTATATCTGACAGCTTAAGCATATTTCATTCTTATCAAAAAAGGACGTACATATATAAACGACTATAAAGCATAAATAAAAAAACATGTAAGAAGTGGACAGTGGTGCAGTTTAGAGACATAAAATGAAGGGACTGAATAAGAGATTTTGTAATGTCAATCGGTTTCGGTTTGGTTATGGTCGATCGTCGTATCTCTTTAATCTAATACCAATATTTTTTGACATTACAATTTCTTTTATCCCGTCCCGTTTGTTCAATAACTCTAAACTGCGCCACTGTCCAATTCTTACATGTATTTTATTTATAATTTACACTCGTTTTTATACCTGTCCTTTTTGATAACAATCAAATATGTTGAAGGTATCAGATCTATTAATTTAGTAGTACAGTCGACACTGTTTATGTTAAAACAAGTAAGAAATGGTAACACTTATGGTTGAGAAAAACTGAAGTTACTACTCATAGGTAAAAGCAAAAATCCCCGTTGTTTAAAAGGAGTTAGGAGTTTTGCTTTATATAGTGAAAAACTCTCTATAGTGCAATTTCGGTCGCCATTTTGGAATTTCACTATATAGAGGTTCGACTTTATTTAGTTTAGTTTATAGATTCTGTGCCTACACACTTGTCAATAATGTTCTAAAAATTTAAAATTTTGTTAATACTGTTAGTCTGAACTCTTGTGCTCTGTTGTTTCTTAGACTTATTATTGATGTTAGCACATCTATATGATTATTGTAATTTTATTTTATTAAACTCCACTGCATTATATATAGATTACTACTTCAATTTAATTAAAATCAACTTTAGATATGTGTTTGAGTCTGCCGGTTCTAGAGCTTACCAAATTACATAAAGAAAAATATATTTGAAACACCTTCTCTGTATGCAAAATGTTTAAAGTGTTTGTTTAGGCAAATGAGTGTTGATGAACTGCTGTTTGTTTATATACAGCGTTATGCCGTAGCCTAACTACTTTACTCTTAATGAATGTGTGGTGCAGGCAGTTTCAAGAATGCTGTTTCTACAGTGTGGTCGGGAATAGGAAATTTGAAAACGTTGATCCACAAGTCGAGGACCAAAAAAATGCACCACCGAGTAAAGATGCGGGAATTAAATGACACCATTGGCAAAGTTTATCCAGTATTATATCGGGTCTTCCAATTAGAGGTTTCATTTTAAATTGCCCGCCGTGAGTTATCAAAATAAGGTAATTTTTTGACAAATGACAAGTAAAAACCACGCCATTTTGAAATCTTATATATAAACAACACACGCACATCAAAACTAAATGGTAATTATAAACAATTTAAAATTAAAACAATCACATTATAAAATACAGAGTGAACATTTCTTAACAGCTTATTATTCTACAAATCCGAAAACTTCAATTCATACAGTCGAAAAAGATTAGGGTTCAGTCCAGCGGATTTTGAAAACTCGCAAAATTTATTCATATAAACTTGCTAGAGTTCAAGCTCTCAAAGCAGAATATTTTAAACGTAGAGTGGTTTTTGCGAAACATATTTGACACGGTACAGATTTTTTGTCGACGAATCGAAATTTACTTAATTTAATACAATATTTCTATAGTTACACAAAAAAAACCGATTTATTTAGTTAGTATGATGATTTTAAAAATCATCTTAAAGCATTTTACTGAGTCTATGAAATTTAAGTGTAATATTTTTACTAGTTAATTATATTAGGGTAATTTGCGAAAACCCTGTAACTGGCTGAGCAATACGGCATCGTTAAATCACTGCCGAAATTTCAACATTTTGTCTTTTGAGGTAACCAAAAAAAAATTAAAAATATTTTTTTTCTCAAAATCAGTTGAAGATAGGTATAGCGAAGTGTTAAGGCAAAATACGTCAAAGAGATGACGAATCTAAAAATGCAATTCAATACAGTATCTTCCCTTTGAAATAAGAAACTACCGGTATATAGCCGGAAGTGTCACAAACGTCAACATATTTAAGAAGTATAGATTAGATTGACACATCATGTAGGCAACCAATTTTCCTAAACGTCTAACCTGCCATCAACCGTGAATAACCGTGTATTTGGAGAAACTTATGCTTAAATGAAAATGTTAAATATTACACGAACCAATAACACATATACCAGTATCTATAAATCTTCGGCAAATAGAATAAAATATTGATGACTTCCAATCCAATATTATTAGACAGGAGAGATGATGTTATAACAAAATGAAAGACAGAAAAGCGGCTGATTGTAATATATCTTGAGAGAATATTTACGGAAAGGGGCACACTAAACGAACTTAGATAGGATTCAGATAGGAATACCGTAGACATAAATTTTGTTCCTTTGGGTACGCCTGGAAGACTTTTTGGCTGTGATCCAATATACTGAAAGCCTGCCTCACGCAAACTACTAGAATGCAATTATGTAACATACCATTCGTATGCTGTGTAGGTACAAGATGTCCTCAAATTGTGAACTTGGCATCGTAACGACTTGGTTATAGTTTCGTCTGATTTATGTGCAGGAGAAAAGTTTTATTGTTTGTTACAGTTAACTTTTAGTAAACCAGCACGTTTTTTAATGTTTTGTTTTTGGGTGAGGGAATAATATCAGCGAAATACTCTTTAACTACGATTATATCATTCGTATGTATTTCCCTCTCACAGCCACTTCACATGAAAACAGTTTGAACTTTAAATTAATGAATGAATGGATGTAATGTGTATTATCTATTTTTAAATGAATAATTAATTATATTATGATTTGACAATTCAACTTGTATTCACTTTTCGACTGTCATGTCATCTTCGTGTAAATGGAGTTGGACAGGTAGAACCTTTCGGAGGGTAAGAAACAATACTGTTAGTCAGTTGATCGTCCGTTATTCGTTCTAGGGTAGGAGTATGTTTCCTCCATACTTGTTCCAGGTTCGCTGATAGGTGTTTGACAAATTGAATCAGGCAGTTTTGACATAATAGTTTTCGTCCAGTTATCACTTTGAATAGGAAATCCTCTCAGCAGTTGGTTTTGATTCGAAAGGTACTTTCGTTGCTTTTTTGGTACTTGACAAGGTCGAAGTTGATTAAAATGTCTTTTAATAACGGAGTCGTCATCTAGTTGTACTAGATAATGTAATCTTCCATAATTCTGGTCCACTATAATTTCTGGATTGAACCCTTTGGTTAGTTTCATAGCATTTTACAACGGGTTTTGTCTCTGTTTGGTTTGAAACTTCCATTTTGGGACTAATTGTATTCGGTTTGATTAGGTCTAATTTTGTTCTTAAATTGTAGTCAAATAAATTTTCTGAACGTGTTCTCCCTGACGATAATGGAGTGACTCTATATCGGAAAAGAAATGCATATAATTTTTCGTGTAAGTTTCCTGAATCATTTACCATGCATTTTAATTTTGTTTTTAATATTTGGCAGTAACGTTCAGCTTTACCATTTGTAGCAGGATGGCCGGGTGCAATAAAAGATTGTCGAATTCCATTTCTCATGCAAACATTTTGAAAGTCTGTTGACTTAAATATAGAAGCATTATCACTTACTAAAATTTCTGGTATTCCGTATCTACTAAATATTTCTCTAAGGTTGGAAATTGTACTTGAAGTCGATGGTGCGCTTCTTGACATTGTTATTTCTGGTTATCTTGATTTTGCGTCAACAATAATAAAGAAATATTGATTCAAGAAAGGACCAGCATAGTCTATATGTACTCGCTGCCCATTTTTTCAGGTTGTTCCCATTGATATAGGGGAGCTTTGATTGAATTCGTTTTTGTTAAACAACAGGACTTACAACTTTTGACAAGAGCTTCAATGTCTTTATCAATCCCTTTCCAATAACAGTAATTTCTGGCAAGTGATTTCATTTTGACAATTCGGATATGTGTTGAATGAATTTCTTTCAAGCTGTTTGATTTTAGGTTTTAGGAATTACAACCCTATTTCCTCTGAATAAAATACCTTCATGTATTGAGTATACCTACTTCTTCGTTATATTCACCTTTATATAAGTCTTGTTTTATTTTATTAAGTTCAGGATCGCGGTCTGTTTCTTTTGCAATATCTTCAGCGCAAATCGTGTCTGTTGCGATTATATTTATTGTATTTCCATTAAACAGATATTCTTCATCTTTAGCTTTTGATTGATGCTCAGGTAGCGCTAGTGGATGTCTTGAGAAATAATTAACATTCTTGTGGTGGTCGCTTGCTATGTTTGTTGTTATGTATTATATATTACACCATGTATAATATCTTGATTGCTATTATTGTTGTTACATTATTATTATTAACATGACAGTCGAAAAGTGAATAAAAGTTGAATTGTCAAATCATAATATAATTATGCATTTAAAAGTAGTAATACACATTAGGATGGATGACACTGACGTTAGTATGTTTGGATTGCCAACATTAATTAAATATCTTTTTAAAATTTTTAAGAAGGGATTATGAGTTCTATCAGGTGTTGCTATATACAGGGTGCTAAACTGAAGTACGTTATTGTGGTGAACAACTTTTGCATATGCAATGTAACATCACAAAACAAATGGAGTCAACTATATTTCAGCAATGGCGTTTTGAAAATTTTAAAAACCAAATTTGCATAGATTAGATAGATATAATTTCAACCTTAGAATGTAGAACATTATTGAATATAATATTTACCATGATTTGGTGACATCTATCCTCCAGATATCCATAGTAGAAGTAGAGGATCATAGTTAATTCATTATTAATTACTCAATAATGTTCTACATTCCAAGGTTGATATTATATCTAACTAATATATGCAAATTTGATTTTTAAAAATTTTCAAAACGCCATTGCTGAAAGATAGTAGACTCCATTTTTGAAATATAACTTTTTTCCTTTAATTTTAATGATTTACAAGAAGCACTAGTGTAATAAGGCTCAAGTAATGAGTAATCTGATTTATTGACAACATTTTAATGATTTAACAGTTTTTAACATAATAATTAAAGAATATGTGATTTATTTTTAACATAAAACATTTAATTTTTTTTTTCACGTAATGGTGAGTTTGAATTTTGATACTTTTTACAATACATCAAAAATACGAAATACATCCGTTTTTTCAGAGATTAATACATTTCTCCTAATACAACATACGTTTATAAATATAATGATGAAATAGCTTTTTGTAATTTTACTAACCACTGAGGATGGGGCCTGGTGCTCCGAAATGTAAAAATTTTAGAGAGATCTATTAAATTTGTTCCGTAGAGATTGACTTTTATTTCAAAAACTACTCCACTTTTTAAATTGACAATATTTTGAAAACTATAAATTTTTGGAATTATCATAAACTTATTTTTGATGGAAAAACATCAAACAATATAAAAGTGAGGCCATTTAGAAATGTTGATTTGACACTTTTTTTTTCAATTTGACGTAATATATTTGTGTCAAATGCCCTGTATTATGTATATATATGTAATGTATCAAAAAATACACATAGGCGCCTAAAGTAGGTCTATAACTACTAGGATGTCGCAACAAAATAAATTATTATAGCTTCCATATAATAAAAAATTGTAATTATTCTTTAATCTGCAAACGTCATTTTTGACATAAAATTTCAAGCATTTCGAAAACGCTAGACATAGATACATATTAGACATGAACTATATTTAGAATTACAAGGAGAAAATTATTTATGTAGGGTCGTATTTAAACTAAGGAAGTTGACACCCACTTCCGGTATAACAGGAAGTTCTAGATTCTTGAAAACATATTACCCGAATTGGCCGAGTCGACCTAAGTACCTACTACACCGATTTTCAGAATGTTCCACATTGTAGTTTCTCCATAATCGATCGAAACCCTTCGCGGTGGGACACCCGGTATATGTCAGACTAACAATTATTGTCTCTTCTTCGTCGCTAATTTGAAGAGAAGCGGTTATTTGACTCCCTACGCTTTGAAAATAAAACACCAACAACTAACACTGTTTTTAAATAGGTATTTTAAATTACCCCTGTATATACGAGAACCTACAATATGCACCGATGTATAAAATAAAAATCTGCAAACTGCAAATATAAAGATTGCATTTGCGTCTTTAATGATATTACATCTGTATGTTCTCTCCCAACATTGGAGACTAATATATATTTCATTTGATCAAAAATCTGCTGAAATAAATTATCATTTTCCAAAGACGTGAACGAAAATAATAAATTCATTAATCATTTTTCAGTTATTGAATGGTTAAAGATTTATCGAAATATAATAATTTCTAAAACTAGTAGGTAGGTACGATTTTTTCTTGTCAACAAAAATCGTAAATTCATATTTCTTTTATTTAATAATTTTACTAACGGGTAGATGATTTATTATAATTTAATATCTATGATATTCCAGGTAAAATGTATTAATATATTAATAGTAATAATTAATAAGTATAATAATTGCTACTATATACAGGGTGTTTCAGAAAGACATGGCCAAATTGCTAGAGGTGATAGAACTACTTAAAATAAGTGGAGCTTGTTAAATAACTTTTTTTTTGTCGAAGGCGCCTTCCTTTTCGAGATACAGGGAGTTAAAAAAAATATTATTTTTACTATTTTTTCTAACTATGGCACGAAATTATTTTTCATTTAAAATTAATGCATGGGCTACCACCTTAGTTTATTGGATACCACATTTTACCTCCAACTCTAAACAGTGAGTTATACCTCAATTTTCTGCAGAATGATTTATTCAAAATTTTGGAAGATTTATCATTACACGAGCGAGCAGCTATGTTTTTATGCATGATGGTGCTCTACCACATTTTAGTAGAGCGCCTAGAAGGTGGTTAAGTGAACATTATGCCAATAAATGGATAGGTCCTGGTGCTGATGCGCCAATTAATTGGTCTTCTCGATTGCCTGATCTCAACCCGCTAGATTTTACTGTTTGGAATTACCTTAAAGAAAAGGTGTATGCCTCTGAAGTTAATTATGTGGAAGAACTACAAACGAGGATTGAGTTGGATAATCCTTAATAATTTTAACGAATATTTTCTTGGGGTGAGGAACACAAACAATCATATAATTGGAACTATATACTTTATTTAGTTCCCTGTCATATTTATTCTTTTTCTACGTTTCGGCAAGGTAAATCTTGCCTTCCTCAGGTCAATCTAAAAATGTATTTTTTTAGCAACACTATCAACAATTTGTTTGTTACAAATCGTAATGGAAGACTTAGAGAGTACTGTTCTCCGTTCCATGAACTCTATGCCAATATTCTTTTTCAGATATGTCGATGATTGCATAGCTTTAATCTCAAAACATAATAAGGTTAATTACATTAAGGATATGTTCAATTCATATCATCCAAAATTACAATTTACGATGGAAGTTGAAACCAATAGCCTAATCATTTTTCTTGATACTACTCTTGTTAGAATTAACAACAAAATAAAAACAAAATGGTATACAGAGCCAACTTGGTCCCAGAGATATGTAAATTATAATTCTTGTAACCCCATCAGTCACAAAAAAACGTGTAATCATTGGGCTTGCAGATAGAGCGATTAAGCTTACGGATCCCGAGTATCGAGAAAAATGTATTACCAAGGCTAAAAATGCGCTCTTAAAAAATAATTACCCACAAAATTTAATAAAAAAAATCTTCAAAAAGAGAGAATACACAAATTTTATAATGAACATATTAATAACAGTTCTAACACAAATAGGTAACACAAAAAACTACATGTCACTTCCGTATGTAGAGGGGTTATCTGAAAACATAAAAACTAAATTACAAAAATATAATATCACTGTTTGTCGTTAAAACAAAAACACCTTAAGATCAAAAATATATACCAAACTAAAAACCAAAACACCTAAAATGAAAAACACGCACGTTACATATCAAATTCCATGGAAAAATTGTGAAGGAGTATACATTGGTCAGAAGAAAGCAACATCTAGAGAAACGGATAAGAAACCACAGAAACCCCAACACAGGAAGAACGGCGTTAAAAAAACACATAGCCACGAGTTTGATTTCGAAGCTACGTCCATTTTGGATAAAGAAAGAAATAACAAAAAAAGAGAAATGCTAGAGAAGATACACACATAAAAAAAAAATAAACACAGATCAATGATAGAACTGACATCCAATATCTTAGTCAAATATATAATAATATCATATGACACCTTTCATTATTATTGAGCGTCCCCTGTAGTGTCCGCTTTCACAGTGAAATAAATAGGTACCTATTTGTTTTATTATTTTTTACCCCATTTATAGTGAAACAAGACTACTATCAAAAATTTTTGACATGAGAATCTGTAATTTAATTATTATTGGGAAAATGAATAGTTTGTTGTCCAACAGAAAAATGTTTCTGTTATTAAAAACCAGTAACAAATAATATAGAAAAGAATTAAAGAAGGTTTAAAAATGCGTTTTGATTTTTGAATCTATGTTGTGTAAATAACTCGGGAAATAATAAGAAAAGAGAAAAACATTATTCTAACAGGAAATAAGTATGTATTTTAAATTGTAATGTATCGTTTGTGTTTATTGAAAAAAAAAATATATATATATATGTGTATCCTACATATGTAATACATAAATATTTTTTATAATGTTTGTTATTTTTTTTATCTACAATTTGTGACGTATTCGTAGTGTATTTTTTATACAATGACGATTTTTGAGCTCATTCTGTTTTGTACATTTTTTTTTGTTGTGATTTTGGTAATTTTAAGATTGTTTAAATTTTAAATTTGTAATTCTTGACAGTGTTGCTAAAAAAAATAAATACATTTTTAGATTGTCCTGAAGAAGTCAAGATTTACCTTGCCGAAACGTAGAAAAAGAAAAAATATGACAGGGAATTAAATAAAGTATATAGTTTCAATTATATGATGTTTTGTGTTCAAACCTCACCCCAACAAAATATTCGTTAAAATTATAAAAACCAGGGTTCAAGAAATCGAAAAAAAAATCCTTAATAATGTATTCTCTAGGAAAGCGGATTTGATTATGCATTCGTGAAAATCTGGGACATTTTGAGCATCTAATGAAAACAGTTTAAATACTAATTTTATAAATCTTTACATTTTCAGATATTTTAGTTTTAGTGTAATATGAATTTTTTATTTTTTGTCTGTATTTTTAATAAACTTAAAATATCTTGAAAACGGTACATCCATTGTTGGGTAATAAACGAGCTATCATTTCTTGCAATTACGAAGTCTCTAAACTAAAACACTAAAACATCAAAAAAGTTATGAAGGAAAATTGAGCTGAGACATTGTGTGACTAGTGCGCTCTATCTATTAAAGGAACGCGAGTCTATTCAATCGATTCTGCAACCTCAAAAACATTCATATGAAAAAATTGAGACCGTTATTTCTAATAATTCATAGTCAGTTAGAAAAAATAATATTTTTTTAACTCTCTGTATCTCGAAAAGGAAGGCTCCTTCGGCAAAAATTTATATATCAAGCTACACTTACACCTCTAGCAATTTGTCCATGTCTTTCTGAAACACCCTGTATAGAAACTTATAGGATTCTCGGTAGACTTCCTAAAAAAATCGGCAATATTCATTTTGAAAATAGTGATTCTGTGAGGTAAATTAAATCAATAATATAATTTAGTTAGGTAACAAAAACAGCAACTAAATAACGTAATTCTGCATTGTTAGTAACGATGATAATCAAGTTGCTGTTTGAATTATTTACAACAGTTAAGTGATATTTTATGTCAGGTAAATAATTACATGAAGAAAGGCTAATTAATTTCGTAGGAGATATTGTAATAATTACTTTTATAATTAGGAATTATCTTAGGCCGCTAACTCTTACCAATTACGAGATCTATATAGGTATAGATCCATATACCTATATGCGGAATATTAAATAGTGCATAGTTGCTTTTTTGTGGACCTCCCTACAGTTTTATTAACTATTATTACTTTTCCGACCCAGAGAAAGTATTTTTTTAATACACTATACAAAGATGGTATATTATTTATATGTACTTATTTCCTTTTAAATTAATTTTAGAAATTATTTTTGTTTCAGAATGCGAGAATATGTGGAAGAAAATGAGAAAAACGACCCCCTTATCCACGCCCCCGACAAGAAAAACAACCCATGGGCGGAAAAGGGTAAATGCGTCATCATGTAGAATTACGTCGATCATCTCCTCAATTGTCTTATATTAATTTCACCTTTTCTAATACTTCTATTACCATTTATTAATTGTTTATCCCTCGGCAACACAACCACCTACATATTTCAGTTCTTAAACGTTCCAATCACAAACAAGTGGTTCATGTAAAGTATTTACATACAATACTTAATTAAATATTTTACATTTCAATGTTCTTCCCTTGGATTGTTAATTAAAAACATATTTAAAAAAATTGTTATGTAGTTTAAACCATATAATACTCGAACTGCATGTGAGATATGTTGTGTCACATTTCAATAATAATTGTTAATAGCTAAACCCTAGGAGTGTCATTTTAGTCTTTAGAAAGGCATGCTGATCTGGAAAAATCGAAAGATATAAAAATATCATTCTATTTACAGTCGAGAAAATCATATACAATAATTCCACTGTAAAAATTCATATTTTCAAAGGTCAGCGTGTGTAAAAATATTTACTTAATCATTTGTTGTATTAATAAAAAAAATTAATATTGTGTACTTAAACTATAACGTTCATGTAATATTTATTTTTATTATATTTTGTAGTACCCAGTTATGTAGACAATTACTTAAGTAACCATATAATAATTAAATATAGGTAGGTACGTGATATTATGTTTGTAGTTTTTGGTAGTTTACAATGTTTCTATATTCTTGTTTATTTTACAATTATTTAGTGTTGTTATATTATGTTAATATGTATAGCGGTCAATTGCAAGTAATAAAATGACATAGTTAAACACTATTTGGTGGATATGCATGAACTATTCCTCCAAAACAACGAAATACCTGAACTAAACAGCATTAGCTTGGACAATCTTCTAGGTATAAATTACCCTTTCTTGAAATTCGTTTTACAACGACGTCACGGTAAAATATTAAATACAACAAATCAATTAAATTGTGGATGATTTAGAAGACAAATTGTTAATTTTATTACTTGAAACTGGCTAACTAACATAATATTCTACATTGTAATATTATTTTTATATTTTATTTATGTTATTTTTTTTAAATATTTAAAAGACACTAATTTCAATCAAATATTAATTTCATAGTTAATCTAGTCAAGATTGAAGATTAGAAAACAAAAACATCTACTAATAGTACAGTAATTTTCTCATTAATATAATGTGAAACCACGAAAAGGTATAACAAATATTAAATACTATTTAATACTTATACTTAATTAAAACAAACATTAAACATCTTACAGTTGCAGAGATACCTATGTCTTATATTATATAACAACGAATTATACATCTGAAAACTAAAGTATTATTTGTTGTTATTTTATTATCGAACTTCTCTGAACTCAACTGTTATTTTTATGACAAAAGCAAAATTCTAACATCGCAGTCATATTGAGAACAATATGTACCGATTTTGACAAACTATATATGATTATTTACAAAAGAATCCTAATTTAAGTTCAAAATCTTTTTTATAAAATTCTAAATAATTTTAAACAAAAATAGTAACGTAAACATACGGTTTGTTTTAAATTGTTGTATCAATGACGTACAGCGATTAGAAACTACAAAGCTTTTTATTTTGTGTTTACGTGAAACATTTGTTTAAAATTACTTAATGCACATATACCTACGAAACTAAAATACCATGTGACAGTTAAATAGAAATCATTAAAATACCTAATTATTTAAATAAACGCGATACCAAACAAATCGCAATTAAAAACGATTATGACACCGGTGTCTATCTAGGAACTGAAATGTTTCATTTTAGCCATCCTAAATTAACCAAAACCTTTAAAATCATAAATGACTAAATAAATTACATTGTTAAGAGAGATAGGAATTAAATTATTATATTAAATCACACTGTCGCCACTAAAAACACAACGATATTGACGAAATCCAATAACTTGATATATCATAATATACTTAATTATTATGGCTTTACGATTTAAAAGCTTACTCTAATATAACGCTTTATATCTAATATTATGAAATATTTCCGAATGGAAGTTTGATTGCAGATTTTGAGGCCTACAACAAAACTTTCCCGTGTCAAATTTTCATTCCGCTATAATATAAGAATATTAATAATAAATATTACATCTTATCTTATGTACTTATTACTTAATGGATATGTAATCATTACTTTAGAGCGATTTTAATAGATTAGAAATATTTAATCACTTATTACACTACCTACTTAATTATATTATCATTAAGATTTAAGACTTTAACTCTTTCTTGAGGTGTTAATCAATAGCTTCCAAGACATTTTTGTAGATTGTTATATGTAGCGCTATATTATTAATATTATAGAATCATACTAATTACCATACAAGTTACTATCTAATTAATATTTAATAATTTTGATGAATTTATTCATCACTAAATATAGAGATTTTGAAAATAATCTCTGAAGAATAAAAATAAATGGATTTGATAATAATTCAGAGGAATTCTGTATTGTTAGTAGTTGTTTTGAAATTGATTTTGTTACTTTTTAATATGTTCAAGTAATAAAAGTCGATCGGCGCGTACGATGTTTGTAGTACCTAGGTATATTGCAAAATTTCGTAATAATGTTTTAAATAATGTCTATCTGTATTTGAGATAATAAAATTTTAGTAACTCAGATATTGTGTATTGTTTGCTAAATCGAAACTTGAGGCAAAAGCTATGTAATTATTTTTGACATCTGCTTATGGATTGTTGTATCGAAAAACATCATGTATAGCTATTTCCGCTAGCTTAAATGTAGGTACCCCATATTTTCAATTTCGTAATTATTATAAGCCAACTTAAAAGAATTACAGCATTACTGTTAGTCCATGATACAGTAGACGTTTTGAGAAAAGTAAGCAAACGAATGTTTTGAAAATGTAAGTAATTACTCAGGTCAATCCAATCTATCACTCTATAATATTATGATATTTGTCCCTCTTCCGGTTATACGGGATGTTGATCCCAAGTTTCTTATTTCAAGCACCCTATAGGTATATAATTATATTTTTGGATTGTTTTAATTTATTTTGCTTTTTTTTGCCCAAAACAGACCTCCTGAAAATATTAACCATTTCGTCACCTTAATCGACAGACCCTTGAAATTTTGACAGTAGTTGTAGAATGGATTTTTTTTTTTTTTTTTTTTTTTTTTTTTTTTTTTTTTTTTGAATGAAGAATTAGTAGACATTAAAACCACACTGGTGGAATCTTACCAGCTCTCAATAACTTAAAATTAAATATGAAGAGAAAAGAAAAACACAAACAAACACATGTTGAAATGATACACAAATTTAAAGTTTAAAAACCAATTTATTTTATTTTTTATTATGCTCAATTTTTAAAAAACAAATTTCCATAAAGTGACATTATATAAACGTTTAAATTGAAGATCAATGTAAAAATACCCTACTCTAAGTTCATATGAAGTTTAACCCCCTCATCTAACCGCATTATATAAGGTTCCTTAGCCACTGATGATGGACGTTGTAGTCCGAAACATGTCTGGCGAATTATAAACGGTTTCAACCTATATATAAAGATTTTTTGTGGAGTAGACGTCTTTTATTCAAACAATCAAACAAAAATGGATTATCTTGACAGATTGACCCATAGGGGTACAGGGTGGTCGCAAACAATTATAGTGTGATCTACTACTAAAAATAAACCTATATATATTATATATACGCCAAATCGAACACCCTGTAGATTGGATTGGATTGGAACGTTTTTCTGAGTTCGATGTGTGACTAAATCTGTACAGAGTCACCTCCCGTTAGTTTCAGTCGCGAGCTTTCCAGAACATATCACCTAATTAATTTTGTATAGCCAACGCGGTGTTGCCGGATGTATTAATTTATCCCTAAGCGTAGGGGACATTTTAATATTCGTCACAGTATAGTATTTTCAATCAAATTCCGTTTCAAATGATAATATGCAATGTTCCTATCCCTAAACGGAAAGGTTTCCAAAATAAAAACAAGTTTCTAGAAAAATGGATTATTTCCATATATTTTAATTAGGCAGCCATGATTTAATCTCAGAAAATATTTTTCTGAGGATTTAATGATAAAGTAATAAAAAAGCGTTTGGTGCAAGATTTTGTCTATTGAAACGGCAAAATGACGTCTAGGCGTTATTCTTCTACGTTGTTTATCAACAATAATTATTATTTTTACCAAAGATTAATGTTTGTGTACATTAATCTTTGTTTTTACTCACCTAACATAATCGACGTTCCTTGAAAATTAGTTGACAGGTAAATGACAAAGTTTAGTTAGCAAGTAAGTGAAAGGTGATCATGTCACATCAGTTCAAACAAACTGAGATATAAAAGGATAACGCCTTATAAGTTTTTAGTAGTATTCACTTATAATTGATTTTGTGAAACCAACCCTATCAAGTAAATCAGATATTAAATTAAATCCACTATTCAGTGGTTTACCTCATCGCTCACATCAGTTAACCTGATCATGATGATGTGATATGAAACATGCTAGACGTCGCCTTTTTAAGAATGTAACTCAAATGTACTGTTGCTTCTTAATAAAGACATTGACTTTGATTATAAAGACTATTATTATATTAAAATTATATCCTCTATTAAGTGATTTTTTTCATCACTCACAATAGTTAACCCGATGCTGATGTGATATTCCTCACTAACTTCTATTTGAAAATAAATACTAACAAATGGAAAATATAGCTCTGAATGGACCCCAACCCCAACATACATAATATCTAAAATATTTATGAGATACAGTGTTGTTATTGCTATTACAATTGTAACAAATCTATTACTTTTTCTATCGTCTATTACTTTATTACGACATTTGTCTAATTTGATAGAATCTATTACTTTTTATGGATTCTATTACTTTTTTATTACTTTCAAATTCAATTAAGATTTGAAAAAAAAATTACTTGTCAAAATCAAAAACTTTATACATTTTTCTACTAAATATCATTGTCTTTATAAGATATTAGAATCTTAGATATTCCAAATCAGTTAGCTTCAACATGGCTTCCTATAATATGCTCTGTAGTGCTTAAATAAATAGAGAAGCGCAAGAGAGCTGCATACCAAATCTTAGTCATTTTTAAAAAAGTCGATATCAATAAAATAAAACATCGTCGTTTGTATTTATGTCATGTGCCCTAGATCCTCATCTAAACACAGTTTAATACGGTTAGAACTGTGATCTATGTGTTTGGTTTGTCTCTTGTTTTCCTTTTGTTGTCATATATCTTTCTTTCCTAGGGAAATATCTGTGACGGGTGTACGATAATAGGTTCTTTCTTTCGCTCCTGATTTCAGCATCCAAACGCGTTTGGATTCACTGATCATGTTCTTTCGCTAAAAACGCATTTTCTGATTCATCCCCACTTTAGCGCCCATCGCGATCCGGATCCGTAATCCCCTTGCCTCTCCGGAATTTAAAAAATATGATTCGTTTCATTCGAACATAAAATTCTTACCTCTGAACCTTTCTAAAATGTCATATTTATAAATAAACACGTTATAGAAAAAAGAAAAGTTCTAGTCTAAAGAGGTTATGCTCCTTTAGACTCGAACTCGAACTTTTAGGTTTGCGGCCATTAAAGAAGAGCAAATACATACATACAACTTATAGGTTAAACTTATCGAGCGTTCTTTCTTCTTTCTTTTCTTATCTATAGCAATGAAAAGAATCCACAGATCTAGAGTTTCTAGATCTGTGAAAGAATCACGATTCAGAATTCAACAAATTCTGAATAATAAATCCGGATCAAGAAAACTAGCGAAATAAAACAGCTATTTATCAGAGATATGAACTATCTCTGGAAATTATTAATATAATATTGTTATGAGGATTGTTCCCACAAGCGTCAGAAACAATCTGGATTCTGAGCATAACATTGTTGACGTGTGGTTTAATTGGTTTGCGCAGAATCCTGACTGATTCTGACGCTTGTGAAAACAAACCTAGAATGTATTTCTATTTGTTACATTTCTATTACTTTTTAAACATAAATCTATTACGTTTATTACAATTACACACCATTTTCTATTACTAAAAAATGTTTGCCAGCAACAACACTGATGAGATATGACGAAAGGTTGAAGTAATGTTACTCTTAATTATTTAAAATTGATATTGTTGCATAATTTTTGACCTTCTGCTAATTTAATCGGCAAACACCAATTAAAATTTGTATTTTATTACAATTTTGACATTTTTTTACTACATTATTTCTTCAGACAGCTGTGGCAACGTTAAACCACAGACTGATATCAACCTAGGGACCCTATATTATAAAGGTTATTCTTTCGTAGTGATTGATCTGAACAAGTGAATGTGATTAAACTGAATGTGATTATACTGAACTGAATATTTGACGAAACCGAAAGATCATCTTTTTTGTGATTGTCTTTCACTTAACCTCGAAAACTTGTGAAAACAACCAAATCTGCTCTGAAAACTGGAAAATTATTTATTATTATATTATTATCCATGTTTTAAACTTTTACAATTTATTGGTTTGATTCGAAATCATATTCCAATTATTATCTCTCAATATTCAATACTTTTAGAGGTTAACTGTTAACTGAACGAACTAACCGGTACCTAGAGGTTGATCAGTAAGCGGAAAGGGGGGTAGGAATTTTAATCAGTTTAGTAGAAGTGACCGATGTCGAAAGAATACGCACAATCGTGAATGAACTGACAATTTTCAGATTGTTCACTTAGTTCAGTACGAAAGAATAACCCTATAATCGCTCAAAACCTTTGACTCCTAGTCAAAGCTCAAACCCGTATGCGCAACGGAATAAAAGGAGATAGAGAGACGGCCATTTTGATGTGGTTGTGTTGGTTCTAATTTTTAATTTTTATACTATAACATGTTCAAAGGGTACATAAAATTAATATATGGTGGTGTAAAAATATTAGAATAATCTAACATTTTTCTCTATCATTATGTAATTGCTGTATCAAAAAAAAAAACGAACTCCGCGCAAATTCACAGATTTTCAACTTACAATACAATATACTGTTGTATTTTGCATTTATCAAAACTAAATCGGTAAAAGTTAATTAAACTGGGTTTAGTCAAATACGTTTTCACCTTTCCATGAAATAAATTAAGCTAGATTGGATGTTGGATGCACTAAATAAACGCCCTCACCTCTATTAATAAACGGTTCTTTTACCGAGCTGGCTTGGAGAATTTGTAATTTGCTGTCTATTGAAGAGAAGAATATTGATATTCTGTGCTGTTCATCCCTAACTTAACCTCAGTTTTACAAAATCAAAACAAACATATGTTTCTGACATATGACCTATTCGTGGACAGAACTAAAATTTTAGTCCGTTTTAGTTCAATCTGTTTTCTCTCTAAAAATTAAATATAATTATTTTCAGAGAAATGGTAGCAGTTGAGAATATATCAACGGTACCAACTGGTGACACAACAGTTAAACAGAAGCCCGAACCAGAGCCATTACCTCAATTCACGTTTGAAAGTTAGTATTATGAGTAAATATATCCAACATTTGTACCAATAACTCTTAAACGTTTCAGTTTTAAAGTTGATAAAGGAGTCTCAGCAGCAACACGGTCTGCGACATGGAGATTATCAGCGTTACAGGGGCTATTGCTCGAGAAGAATAAGTCGTTTACGGAAAGTTTTGAAAATTCCACAGGGTGATAGAAAACATTTTAAGAAACGAAATGTTACGGAAGCTCATTTAAGTCGTTCAAAAGCGGATGAAAGGCTTTTACAATTACCCTTGATGTTAGCTGAAAGATGTTGGGCATACGCAATGCAATTACGACAGGAAGCCAATACTGAACCTAGGAAAAAGTTTTATTTAGTGCAAAAATTGAGAAAGGCTTGCATTTACGCTCTGCAGCTTGATGAACTTGCTAAGGTAGAGAATAGAGAATGTTTGAGAATATTTCCCTATAATTTTATGTTTGTACTGAAAGGTACAAAACACTTTCGGTTAATTTAAATCATCATCAATATTATTAATTATGACCTCGTTATTTTTTTAGCACGATCGTTGCGATGCCCGCACTAGATTAGAATGTCAAGCCTATGTGGCATGGATTCATGGTTCTTTGCAATTCGAGCTGCAACTGTGGCTGCAAGCTACCGAGAATTTCAAAAAGGCTCAAGTTATATATGAGAAACTTGCTTCGACATTACCTGAGGAGCAACAATTGCCGTACAAGCAGCGTGTTGAAGAAATCGCTCCAAGGTAATTAAACAAAAACAACAACCGTAATTCAGCTTTCAGAAAAGATGCATGCGAATATGAATTTTCCTAAAAAAATGTTAATATTAATTATTTTTTAGTTTGCGTTATTGTGCATACAATATTGGTGATGAGAAAGCTGTTGATTTATTGGAATTGAGAAGTCAAGGTGTACTTGAAAACTTTGAAGTCCTAGTTTCTCAAACAAATGAGAAGACAGCAGCTGTATTACATGAAATTAATTGGTTTGGAGTTAAGATACCTATAAGAATCGAAAGAGTTAGATTATTTTTGGTTAGCATCGAAGGCAAGTATTTAGTTGTTAGTTGTTAATTTTCTCTAAATATTCTTCACACAATGCGAAAACTGGTTTGACTCCATTATGGATATTCTATTGTTCATTCTCATTTACTTAAACCCATAATCCATTAGAATTTCCCTCAATATGGCCAAGCAATTGTAATTAAATTTTAAATAGTTTTGTAAGTTGTTTACGAATAATTTCTAATGTAGGCATATTATTATAGATAGCGTGACGCTACGTTTCGCATTGGTATCTAGGCCGCATGCGCAGAAGTTACCGTAACGCTATTTGAATAGCGGAACACGGTATTTGTTTGTGAATAGCGTGATAAATACCGCATGACGCTAAATAAAAAAGAGACTTCTGATTGGCTGAAAGCAATTGAGGAATCAGCTGACAAATGTTAGTTTAAAATGTAATCATTCTAATCTTAAATAATAAGTGCTGGGATTTGATTTTGTCGCCTCTATTGTTTTGTGTATTTTACAAATTTTAGTATAGTTTCTAGTTTTTGTCCGTGCTGTCCCTTAAAGAATGATGTCAGAAAAGGAAAAACGGAGTAGATTATTATTATTTGTAAAATGATACCGCTTTTTGAAATCAGTCTCCGAGCACCAAAATATATTACAAATGTCTTAGGTTCGTGTTATCGGGAAAGTAAAAACTGATTTATACAAAAGACGTTAAAATAATTTCTGAACTAAGCATAGACATACTTTTACGTATTTTAGCGTTCCCGTAAAATTTAACGTTGAATGTGCAAAAAGACTCCATTTAGTTTATAACAATTATATACCATAGTACTAATCACGTCTCGATTTTCGTCATTAATTTCTTTGAATGTTTGACCAGTTCGTTTCGTTTTAACAGTATGGTAAATTATTACAGTTCCCTCGAATAGGACGATGGATTGTTGAGACTGATAATTTAGTAAGCTCACTAATTCTTTTGCAAATATACATATGAACGTCAAACTCTTGTGCATTTTCCTTTTTTAGACATTCATACATATTTAAAACAATTCGTTTGCAAATATAACCAATATGTCATCTTGACAGTTATTT
The DNA here is from genome assembly GCA_911728435.2 of Apoderus coryli. Taxonomy (NCBI): domain Eukaryota; kingdom Metazoa; phylum Arthropoda; class Insecta; order Coleoptera; family Attelabidae; genus Apoderus; species Apoderus coryli. Next base: position 5,568,767 of record OU452215.1, on the reverse strand, counting down.
TAACCGAAAAACCCAGTATATTATACAAACATACGTAAGTAGGGAGCAGCATACATTAAAATGCCAACGTGCCGAGCCAATCAGAGCATTTGGGGCGGGGCTTTCCTAGGCGCGCTTTTGAATTTGAATTTAACAGCTATTCAACTTATTTTGCAACTGAAATTTAGTCGATCTTTAATTGGAATGAGTTTTTCAGTAAAATAATTTAAATATTAATATGTATAAGGTATTCGCTAAGAAAGTCTGTTGAACTTTCCTTTGTAGTAGGTATTTCTTGATATGCCTAGCTGAAAAACCTTCATTTCGTTTATCGGAAAAACGATACTCAAATATATTTATGTATAATTTGAAGATACCTATCTAATTTTAAAATAATTTTATGCATTACAGATAGGAAGTCAGGAAATAAAAAAAAAGGCACATTATTCTCAATAGTTTACTTTTAGCTATATATACTTAATTATACACAATGATAATAATAATTACTATGAACATACAAATGAATAATAATAAATGACTTTATTGGTATAAATCACATACATTCAAAAAAATTAATACAAATACACCACTACCATACATACATATATATTATAAGGTACAACATCAAATCTAATATAATATTATACAAGTCACAATAAGAAAAAATAGTATGTAATGTGAAAAAGTGATACAATTAAAAGGAAAATATCTAAATCGAAATAGTACGCACTCTGAAAAAGTAACAATAAATTAAAAACGTTAACTAGCAAATGCACACTTATAAAAAACTCACCAATATAATGTAGGTATATTATTAAATAAATATCAGGAAAGTGTTACCAAATTTATTCTTTCTAACTGATTATTATGAATCGTTCTAGCATCCTGAATAATACTCGTGCCCTTAACTGGGAAACAATAGTGTGTTGCTCTGCATTTGATAATCTTTTTGTTCTTAAGTCGTCGCTGTGTCCCACATGTGTTTCTGCAAGTTTTACTTGTACAGAACCTGTTGAAAAATTAATATAAACCTATAGCAGTAAAGTTACATTAATTAATGAAAATTGAGCATAAATTTGCAAAATTATTTTCAATGTTTGTTTTTTTTATTGGTATTGTGCTAAACGAAAATAATAACATCAGGTGAATTGCCCGCATCCCGCATGCGCATAATATACAGATTTTGATTGGCTCGGCACGTTGGCATTTTAATGTATGCTGGTATTTTCTATTAACGATGAATAAAATATGAATTTTTTTAAACTTTGACAGGCCGCAATTTTAAAATTAACTTTCCGATTTCAAGCGCCAACGAACTCAAGCGAGAGATTGACTTAGCCGATTTTTTAACCAAGTTTTTTTTTCTATTGGTCAAACCATGCGGCCTAGAACGTACTTTCAAATTTCGTTATATCCCATATATGTACACATTGATATATAAACTTTTGATCTGAGGTCATTTTTAGGATTCAGGGGTCATGAAATGAGGGACTGCATTCAAATTTTTCAAAATGTCGATTGTGTCGGTCTCCTGAATAGTTATTTATTTTTTTTGAAAATCTACTGACATTAAAACGAGTATTTTTAAAAAATACTCAAACTTTTAATGTATTATATTCACATTCATTTTACTAATTAACACTAACACATTCTGATGAACTCTGGGCCTATAACCTATTAAAATTCGCAGTAAAATGAGGATTTTTAAATAGCTCAAACTTTTAATATATCTTCTGATAACTAGTTACTACAATATTGATTACGTAGCATATTACAACTAATACATTACAATGATTCATAGAATAACACACTGTTGTTACATTGTAAAATGACATACTAAAATACAGCATGAAAAATTGTTCTGATGTATTGTTATATTTATTTATTATTTTTTAAAATGATAGAGAGATGTGAGCAACCGCTTTGTTTTCAAATTGAAAATTGTTTTGCGGACACTATTTAAATGATGCAGAAGGATATTGGGGCTCATTATATGTGCATAACACAAAAGTGACACGCGTTTAAGCTGACCATCGAGCTCAGTAACGCAGCTAAACATCGAGCATGTGCGGCTTGCAATTGCGTCGTTTGGCTGTGTGCCGTGAATATATTCCAAGAGATTAGACGATTAACCAATAATTTTTACCTAGAGATTACGTTTTTTGGCAAAACATAAAATTACTTAACTTATTTCGCTGTTCCCAAGAGTAAAATTTTGCTGAAAGGACGTCGGTTGAACGACATTGAGATGATCGAAGTAGCGAAAATTGACTTCGAGATAGAGTCTTCAGGATGTGAAAGCCCCGAAGGGAGCGTACTATTCTGTCCACTGGGCATTATCGAACCAGATGTCTAAAATTAATACCAGAGCCTTTTATTCATAATTTATTACTATTCGTTATTTCCTGGAAATTATTACTACTTTTTTTTTCTCAGGTTTGAATGAGTCTTTAAATAACGCAGAAGATATCCAAGCAAAAATCAAAATTTTGGAAAATTTATTCATTGACTTGCGTGATGTGATTTCACTAACACGTGAAAGTGCGCGCACAGAAAAGCAGGATCAACTATTACTAGCGTACCTATTGTCTATTCGTATTGAGAGAACAGCGCAACGAAATCTTCTGCTTATCCAGCAAAGTAGAAAAGCCCAAGATTGTATACGTTTATTGGATATCAACATTCAACAGACCATTGAGTTGTCGCAAAATGATTCCATTAAAGATAAGGAAAAAGCTGTCGCCTATTATGATGAACAGGTATCAGCGTATAAAGCTCTAAGGTAAATACATACATATATATATAATGACGTGTTAGATTTCAGTGTCAGAGTTTCACTCCTTCAGTGTTTTACTAGTAAAATTCCTTAAGTGTGAAGGTGCTGGAAGTAGGTAGGTAGGTTCAAAATGAGTAGGATTGCACCGGGCCCTCCACTGCTCAATATTTTTAATGAAGTCGATTATTTTGCTACGTGAACTTTCTTTTAGACTCGTCGAAGGGTTACTTCTAACAACTAACTAATATTGCGAAACTAGTTCTAGCTACCGCTGGGCCAGAACGTTGTACATGTTCTGCCGTCTCATCATCCTCCAGGCACACTATATAAAGAAAACAAAATTGGGGATAGAATAGAGCCTTGCGGAACGCCACTCATCAATCTTTCTATCTGCGATAGCTTTCCTCTATGGAGAAACCATTTGACTACGCTCAGTCAAATAGTTTTTAAATGATAAAATATATAGCCTTTATACGTACCTATATCCCATGGTGCTTATTAATCCAAGGAGTCATTTCCTCCCCCATGCATTCATCCGTAGCCGATATGATTTCCTCAGTCGATTTTAAACGCTTAACTCCGAGTCAAGTTTTAATGTTTGGGAACAAAAACAAAGTAGAACGGGGCTAGGTCTGGAAAATAAAGGGCATACGGTACCTCGTTGTCCAATTCAACAAATTTGGCTGTGGTGTTTCGGAATGAATTAGCTGTCTTAGTCTTTGTGAAAGAGCAGTTTTTTTGTGGGCTAAACCGCTTTTTTTTCTTTAATTCTTCGTCGAATCTGGTCAATAAATCACTATAAGAACAGTATTATAGTGATTTATTGACCAGATTCGAGGGGCGGGAGATGCCCACTTGTTCAAACGCATATCGATGCGATTATGGTAGTCAAGTACCTGGTCGTGTGGATGGTGATTGGATGGGTGGCCCGGCCGAGTTGGTAGACTACCTAAGAAGTGGCTAATTTACCTAGTTGTGAGGCCAATAATAAAAAGAGAGAGAGACCAGATTGGACGAAGAAAAAAAGCAGTTTAGCCCACAAAAAACTGCTCATTCTAAATAACCACAGCCAAATTGATTGAATTGGGCAACGATTTACCGTATAGCCTTTATTTTCCAGACCTAGCCCCGGCCTACTTTGTTTTTGTTGCCAATCATGAAAACTTGGGTCGGGGTTAAGCGTTTCAAATCGACTAAGGAAATCATAGCGGCTACAGATGACTGGATGGGGGAGGAAATGCAATATGCGGTCTGTCAGTAATAGATCATGTAGTTTCTTGATGGTTTCCTCCGTGGTGACTGTGTAGCCCTGTCCACTGTCTGATATTTCGCAGCCAAGACATTTTTTCCTTCCGATCAGACACATGAATTGATGTTTCGTGTTTCGCATTATATTTCCCAAATATGCCGTTTTTCTCTTTTTGATCAATTCAAACAGTTCACGTTGTTCGTTGACCCCTTAGGACTTCTTCGTTTGTCAGTCGGGTCCGTCCAGGGTATCCTGATGATTCTGCGATACAGCCACATTTCAAAAGCCTCCAATTTCTTAATGACAGTCGCCCTCAAAGTCCAACCCTTCACACCGTAAAGAAGCACCGACCAAACGTAGCACTACATGAATCTGAGTCTTTGGCTAAGGTCGAAATCGGAACAGGTAAGCACTCTTCATTTCAACGTCTTCCAGAGCCTCTTGGAAAATTGCTTCCGAATATAAGTTGAATAGGAGTGGAGACAGCACACATCCCTGTCGCAGCCCCCTTCTCATCTGTATGGAGTTGGACATATTATTGTCTAATTTGATTTGCAATATAGGTTCTCAATAGCATAAATAGCATTCGATGCTAACGAGGATTAGTTTCATCAGAAATTGAATATTTAAAGTTTATTGGATTGTATTGACGAAATCATTATATTATTGCATTATTTGCAGATCATATTACATTGCTCGTACTCATTACGTTGCAAAACGTTACAAGGAAGCTGCAGTGTTATTCGATGCTGCTTCAAAAGCAGCTCAACCATTAAAATTGCACTCATTTTTCAATGAATTAGTAGAATTGTTACAAAACGTTAAAGACAATGCAGATGTGGATGCAATTAATTCCCAAGCAAATTTCGTGTTAGACCAGCAAGAAGATCAATCTATCACTTTACCGCAGAAGGTTTACAAATCGAAGAAACCTTTAATAGGTAAGTCTAAAATGGTTTCGTTTCTGTAAACTTCAATGAGGTAGGTTCAAAATGAGTGGATCCGTACCAGACCCTCCACTGCGACCACCGAGGGTCTATTGTGGCTCATACCTATTTGTATATCACCCAGCAGCTCAATCTTCTTAATGACGGCGATTATTTTGCTAGCTGAGCTTTCTTTTAGACTTGCTGGTAAAGGGGTTACTTCACCAAATATTGCGGACCTAGTTCTAGCTGCCGCTGAGCAAGAACATAGTACATGTTCCGCCATCTCATCATCCTCAAGGCACAATCAGCACTCGGAATTTTCCAATTTTGTAAGATGATGATTCAACCGACAATGACCAGTGTGTATAGTCCAACCAGGCAGCACAGATGAGATGACTTATACCCAATAACTGGCTCTTGAGTTCGATGGGTTAATGAAATCCTTCGAATGTACTAAATTTACTTAATTTTGCCAAAAGTTCTGAACTTTTGTCGTCATTCAGGTATTAAGCGATATGCTAGTTTTGGGTTCTGGTCTGATAAATAATTTATCAGACCAGAAAGATAATTATTATCTTTCAGTCCCTTCCCTTGCCAGAGAGTCGGCTATTTCATTCCCTTTAAGACCAGAGAGTTTCTTCCGATATTAGAGAGTCTGTTTCGACAGTTCCACACTGGTCTTGACGTGGATCTTGATGAGCTTAGGGCCTTTCTGGCCGCTTGGCTATCAGTAAAGATTTTTATTGACTTTCGCGCACAGTGCAAGAGCAAGAGCTCGAGCTTGTATGTCAAGCACTGCACACTGGCATCAGTCGTGGAAGGCTTAAATTCTCGAATTTAAAATGTCTAAAGCAACATTGTAGATTTAATATAATTTATTGAACTAGTATATCCTGAGTTTCTAAAGAAAACTTAGGAAATGTTATTTTTTTGAAACTAGAGACACTATCTCTTACAGAGATACATCTATAAAATTTAGTTGCTTATATTTCTGTATATACTACTAGTTTTAAAAAAATTTATTAAACATATTGTTGGAAATTCTGATTTGATTCGTGATATAATATGTAGGGTGTTGTTAAAATGAATGAAATAGGCTTAAAATATTTATGAATTGCTTACATAACGTACATAATGTAACAAAGGCCTTTAAGTGTTCATCATCTTATCACTGATGAATTGTGGATCAACGAAACGGCCGTCTGGTGAAGGCATGGTAGTGTGAAACAAATTTTCCACAAAACTCAAAGCCTTTGTTACATTATGTAACAAGCAATTCATTAATAAAGCCTCCCGCCAGGGAATTCGGGCGTGTCTAGTGTTGGCAATAGGATATGATGGAATTGATGCTTCTCGGCCCGCCATCGTTTGTGAACTGTATTCCACCGGGCATATTGCCTGCTCACACTAGATGTCGCCATAAACATCTTGTTGTATTTCATCTCTCGTGATAGTATAAGCTTTTCGTAAATATCGGGAATTTAGGCAAACTGTCTCCCGATCATCACTGAGTTGTGGATAACAACACGGCCGTCTGGTAAATAGTGTGAAACAAATTTCCAACAAAACTTAAAGCCTTTGTTACATTATTTAAAAATCAATTCATTGATAAAGCCTCCCGCTAGGGAATTCGGCCGTGTCTAGTGTGGGCAATAGGACAACATGGAGTTGTTGCTTGTCGTCCGGCCATCGTTTGTGAACTGTGTTTCACCGGGCATATTGCCTGCTCACACTAGATGCCGCCAAAAACATCTTGTTCTACTTAAAATATTTATATTTGCTCCTGTTTCCTTATGCACATTTTCTGTTTTAGAGAGGCTGGATGAATTCAGGGAAGAACCACAACTGCTTTCAAAGAATCCTAATTTGGTAAACTTGCCACCGAATATGGAACCCGTTCCCGCAAAGCCATTGTTCTATGATTTAGCTCTAAATTTTGCGGAATTCCCCGACTTATCCGAAAAATTGGAAACATCACCGCCAAAAGCAAAACAAGGAGCTGGTATTTCTGGATTTGTTAAAGGTCTCTGGGGATGGGGCACAAAATAAGAAAGTATTGATACTAATTTTGGATACGGTTTTATATTCAGGTGTATTTAAATAGGTTCGATTTTTTATACAATAAAAAAGTTATGTGTAACAATGAAATAAACATATTCAGTTTATTAACAAGTATATTGCTTTATTTATACGACCTATGAGTAGAACCTTTAGCTTAGAGTAATATTGAAAACACATTGTAGAACTTCACCATAACACTCTTAAATCTCGACGTGGACATTAGTATCTTCTGGTGAGAATTAAAACTCTTCGATGCAAGGGATAACTGGAAACAAAGCCTCTGAAAATGCTACTCAACTGATTTTCCCATTGAATCCACCCAGGTTTTACTTTTTTTATAGAAATACATTTTTATTGTTCACATCTTCATAATTTTAGTTTTTAATTTATTAACAACACAATGAGTACTAGGTTCAGAATGAGTAGGGGTAACTGACAATGGATAATTGCGACAAAAACATTTGAGTATCCAAAATACTGTTTAGTTACATACATAAAGTGAACAAATTGCAACGATGAATATGAATTTATCAAAAAATAATTTTCACTACGTTGAAAATAAAATATCTATTCTCCAACCCGTCAAAATATTTTTTTTTTGAAGTGAATACTTCTTTGACCGCATGAGAGTGATTTTTCAAGGTCGCGTCACGACACGATTTATAAAATTTTCGTCCCGCAAAAGAGATGAAGCATATATCAAATATGAGGGAGAGAGAGAGAGAGTGTATGCTACACACTATCTCCTATACCATACACTATTATGTATAAAGCGGCTTAACGTTGCCTATCCTTCGGTTGTCCCTTTTGTACCGTCATTCGTATTCCCTTCCTCTCTCGTGAAAGATGTATTCACTTCTATCACGTGTACTGTGCTGCACGCGTATTTTTTTTTTGATTTATGGAAACATTAACGTGCATAAAAGTTGCAGTAGGTATTACTCTTGCACTAACTAAAGCTACGTTTTGTTGGTCGACCGGATTTTATACAGTGTCACACGGAAAGTACTCATCATATGCGATATTTGGTTTGTTTCCGTGGCATTTAAATAAAATTTTACTTGTCATGTGCTTTTACTTAAAAGTTGATGCTAAATGAGCATGCAGTCACGATTTGACATTGACATTCTTTCCAGAGAATTTCAAAAATGCCTTATTTTTTAAAATATCAAAAGAAACAGTTTGTTCAATTTTATATGTATTTTTTAATTTTTATAAAAATAAGCGTACCTGGATTATTCTAAATTTGTTTTCGACACTGATTAAGTTTTAGATCGTTACTTTTACTTTACCGCACGGGGAAATTATTGTGAACGCGCTAAAAAAAAATTGATATTCGAAGCAATGGGTATTAAAATCCGGTAGTAATATTATAACTTTTTTGCGACTCACGCCAATATTAATTCTTAATTTATAATTTTGAAAGGTTTTTTTACGTGCCGTTCATACTGCTAAGCCTTTGCATTACCCACATTAGTTACACGTAATTAGGGATTACATACACAATTATACCAGATGGGCTATAAAATGTTTACAAAGTTCTTTCTGTCATAGCTCGTTTATGTTATTTGATGAATTTTAATATGCTATGTTCTTGATAGATAACCAACGTATTCCGTTCAAATCGAATTTGAAATAGATGCCCCGCTAATTCATTGGTACTTAAGGGAATGGTGGAGAATATGGACATAGATTTATGTAACTGTGAATATGCCTATTAAAGTATTTAACTCTGCTTTGCTGATGATACTAGTTTCACTTGGTGCGGCCCGGATAGTGTGGCTCTTCATAGTACCATATCCAAACACTTATTCACCATCAAATCATGGTTTGACTCTAACCTCTTGTCCTTGAACACTGCGAAAACAAAATCTGTGTAATACAAAGGTGCGCTGCAGTCTTTTGAACTTAATAATTCCACTATTGACGTCGCTTCTTCTGTGAAGTTTCTGGGCCTTGTTGACAGCTCCCTCAAGTGGAAGTTGCACATTGATGCGTTACCAAAAAAATTAAGCTCTGCCTGTTTGCGTTAAGATCAGTTTCCAAAGAACTTAACTTGTCAACTTCCATAACTACTTTTCACTCTTCGAATCCCATCTTCGATACGCCCTCCCATTCTGGGGTACATGCTGTGCAACGCAATTTGGGTTTTTTTTTTAGATTACAAAAAAGAGCTATTCAATACTCTCTGAGAATGCACTATAGAGCCCATTGCCAGGACTTCTTCAGAAAATTTAAAATACTAATCCTTATACCTTCCTTATTCATATTGGAATCGGTCTGCTTAATCCGCAAACCCCTGTCAGATGTCTCTGAAAGACCATTCCGTAACTATCTGTTTAGAAACGCCGAATATGATATTTATCTGCCAGCCCCATCGTCCGAATTAATCAAAAGCTCGATTATATACAATACAAAAAAATGCACAACCATCTGCCAAGGGAAATCAACTTGCTATCATCCCTTCCTCGATTCCGTAAAGCTCTAAAAACGTATTTGTTAGAAAAAGCTTTTTATACAGTGGGTGACTTTTTCAATTTTTGAGCGATTCACACACTGGATAGTAATTTGTATTATGTGTTTTGTATATATATTGAACTGTAGTATATTTACTTAATTAATTTACTTTAAGTATCTTATTTATTTGACGATGTACCTGTATGTATTAATTATTATTCTTATGTTTTATATGATTGTTTGTTGATACCTATGTCTACAAATTATTTTTAATTTTTTGACAAGTACATATTTATTTATTATTTGTTTCAAAAAAAGAATCACCTTTTGTAAAAAAGCGGTTCATAAGAAAAGAAAAATAGATATTTTACAAGGCTTATAAAATTTTTGTAATTCCAAAAATATTTTATAATTTATTTTTTTTACCCTTTTCAATAATTATGAACTAGTTACTAAAATCTCATGGCGATTTTTCTTGAGTAATTTTAAATAACAGCTAAAAATTTAATGCTCTCCTGCTAACGTTTTGTTCTTTATATTGTTTTTAAATTTTCAGCTTCCATTAATCAATTTCTCGGTACTTATTTAATTTTTTCGCTATAACTTTCGAATACCATCATGAATACGAAGAATAACAAGGCCAGGTACATCAAAACGACAGTCACCCAGAAAAACGTCGATGCTATGGGAAAACTCTTCTAGATGAACCACATCTGAGATCTCGCGAGATTGACGCACCATTTGGTATTTCAAAGACGTTGAATGCCACATATAATAAAAGAAAACAGCTACGGTCAATTGCCGACCAATAAAAAATAAGAGTAAACGCCAGTCAGCTGTTTTGGGTCATCCGTTCTCAAAGTGTCTTCAAAAAATGTTCGCGACATTTGTCTCAAAAGCAAGTCAAGTAGCAACAGTTCCTCTGCAAGCATTAGAACCTCAAAAAACTGACCCTCATCGAAGAATCAACCTAAATTAAGACTAGGCAAATTTTCATACAGCTCACTAAATAATATAATGTTTAAACAAAAACATCGATTTGTTGTTAGACCATCCTCCGTACAGTCCCCATCTAAGATCCAAGGATTTCTTTACATTTCAATCGCCAGAAGCACTCGACGTCTTCAAAAACGCCATTTTGACATTAATTAACAAACTAGTAGAATAACTGCTTTCAGAGCTGGTTCGAGCACATGCAATAATCTTCGTGGAAAATACTTCGAAAAAGTCTTTTATTTCTGCCCGAAGTATATGCAAAGCTAAAAACACATCAAGAAAAAAATACCGGTATAGCACATATAATACTTTCCTAAGTTTCAGAAAACAGTTCGTTTAATGTGATATTATTTATAATTTTTCATATTATGATGAAATGCTGAATTACTAAATGAGGCCCTGAAAAAGTTCAAAAAAAGAAACGTTGCTGAAATTTAGAGTAGTATTATTTAGTATTAATAAAAAATACGCGTGCAGTACAGTACACGTGATAGAAGTGAATACTTCTTTCACGAGAGAGGAAGGGAATACGAATGACGGTACAAAAGGGACAACCGAAGGATAGGCAACGTTAAGCCGCTATATACATAATAGTGTATGGTATAGGATATAGTCTCTCTCTCTCTCCCCCTCATATTTGTTATATTCTTCATCTCTTTTGCGGGACGGAAATTTTATAAATCGTGCCGTGACGCGACCTTGAAAAATCACTCTCATGCGGCCAAAGAAGTATTCACTTCAAAAATTCTACCAACATTCAGAATATTATTCAGGTGTCCTCTATCAATAACAACGATCTTTGGTTTTATACTTTTTATTCAGAATATACATTAACAAAAATCAAACAATAATGTTATACACCGTGCGTTCATGTGCTAGATGAAACTAAAATCACACGTATCAATAAATAAAACAGATCATTTAAAAAATATTAAATTTATACTTTCTTAAAATCTCTAATGACTAAAATACATTTTTACAAAATAAACGTTATCAAAATTGTTATTTTTCAATTATTAGATATGAAGGCAACTTTAGTTAGTAGTGTTAGTAAATCTATCTATCAATCATTTTGTACTATTTTTAACAATATTATTACTTTCATTAATAAAGGAATCACAGCTTTGTACAAATAGCTACAGAAATAAGTAGGTAGTTGTTAGTTAAAACTTACTTGGTCTCAGTAAGTACAAAATCAAAACAATTAATAAACATAAAATGAATGTTTTCGAAGCAGTTTCCAAACAAGAAGAAATGCTTGACTTAGACAAGAAACAACTGGAGATGGATATGCAGATATATTTTGGCTGACGAAAGAGTTCGTGTACTACGCCATTCACTCAAAAATGAACCGCCAAACATGTAACAAAAAGTTATCATAAAATTGACATGTTGTTAAAAGTTATACAAAAAAGTCAAAGAAGAAGAGATGCCACGTAAAAAATGTAAACTACCGAGTTTTTGTGTGACATTAACTGGATCTGAACGTGTTAAAGAAGAAAAGGGAAAGGTGAAAAACTTGGAAAAAAGATTTAGAAAAGCAGTAGGCATGCAATCTAGAAATTTTTGAAACACATTCATAGAATATTGAAAAAATCCATTAGAAACGCCACTTTGTCAAGATAAAGATGTTTCTCGAACATCGAAATAGTTAGAACGATAAGTTTAGGTACTCGTAAAGCGATATTTCGCTTGTAGCACAAGAGAATTCATCAAATTTTAGAAAACACTACGAGAATCAAATGAAATGTTATTTAGATAGTGTCTTTCAAGTGCCATATCAGTTTGAAGTCACACAACAAATATTGTTAACAATCTCGCACCTCATAAAATCCAGTAGGAGAGCAAAATAGTATGCTAAGCATAAAGTAATTTAGAATGAGATTCAATTTGGCAGGTGGAACAGAAAAAGACTAATGTTATTGTTATGTGTGTACAGCGTTCTTAACCATTTTGGACAGAATAATGTATTAATTTAGATCATATTTATGTTTTTTGTTTTGTTTTTATTATTGTTATTAAGTTTATTGTGAATATTTTACTATTCTACACATTATTAGTTAAAATATTTATTTTTTTATCAAAATGGTACTTCTAATTTACAACAAAAAATGTTCTTCTATAATTCCAATGCAACTGTTTCATTCCATGAAGAGACCAGCATTAAAGCGAAACGTTATGATTGGAATTGTACGAAATATGCATCTTTTGTTGTTTCAGTGTTACCTATCTCGCATGATACCAAGAAAGAATATGAAAATATTTAGTATTCAACAATAAAGTAGAATATGGTTTCATCATGCGACAGTCATAGTTTCGCAAAACTGCAAACGGTAATTTCAGACAGTGTTAGTAAATCAGAGCTGTCTACTCTATTTATAAGAATGGTGTTATGGCACTGGATGTTATTATCTCTGAAATTAATTTAGTTGAATAAGGAAAGTTACATTAAATTATTCATATTATTACTTAAAACAATAATTGAAAACATCACTTTACATATTATATCTTCTCATCTTGTAGAATTATTGTTTTCTACATTTTCATTGAAAGTTAATAAAACTAATCTAATTTTACTGCCAAATGCTTCAGTCTAAAAAAAAGCAAACATACTGTAACAAACAGAAAACTATACAACTATGACCAGAAAACACAAAAACCTAATGTATATTGAATATTTTTGTGCTTAAAATTAATTAAAATACAAGCATTAAAAATTAATAAGTAGATACATTATTATAGTTAGTGAACACAACCCAAAAATCAATGACCAAAATATACACAAAACAGTTTACAAAAATAAATTTAATATAAGAATAAAACATAAACATGTACATTTATTGTATAGGAACAAAACAAAATTACTTTCAAGTAATAAATATTAATATTTATTACACAAGTGATATATTTAGTTTTTGATTTGACGAGTAGGCATAGGTACAAATTCCATGACTATTTTACATGTTAAAAAGCACGATGAATGATATAACACATCGTACAGAGTGGTCAAACTTTGAACGCACACAATATTTGGGCAATTCTGGGTAAAAGTCTCCCGTTCCAAACAATTCCTTTAACTTGGACTAAAAATGTGAGTGAGATATGCGTAAACGATTAAAATACACGTTTGCCATATCCAACTATTTGGAACCATTTGATTCAAACGCTGGTTTCAAAGTTAGATCCAACATTGAAATTGGTTAGGAGCGACTTCAACCTTTAGGAAGGTTATATTAATTGTAATAACAAAATATAAAAACAATTAAAATTATTTACTTCAACTAAAACTGAAAATAATGAATTTAAATAATTTTAAAAAGTTTATTTATGCATTAATTAAAAAGTTCATACAGTTTATGTTAATATTCTTATACTGCACTCATTTACTTTTGTAAATGCATAATATAATAATATATAAAATATGTGTACAATCAAATGTTACGTCTAAAAATAAATTAATTCTATACTAACTTAATTAATATGTGTATGATTGTGCATAATGACTTTTTGGTTTAATAATGTCTCTCTCTATACATAATAAATAGGCAGCAATCTTAAAAAATTATAACAAAACGACAAAGATGTTAATAAAGTTTGGTTAAAGCTTTTAACAAGGAATAAGTTCTAATGGTCCAAGCATTACTTGAATAAATTGTTTCTGAGAATGAATTATTGAATAGTTCTGATATACTCTCGATTTTTTGGACGAGCTGTAAGCGAAAGATTATATTTTTTGGAAATATGATGTTTTATCCTATAAATGGGAAAATATAATGACATTAACGAAACGAAATAACTGATGAGAAAGTAAAATTGCTGTTAATTTATTGCCTATCCTAAATTGTTCGTATTTTTTTAACTATTTCAAACTAAATTGTTCATCAGATTTCTACATAAATTCTATTTGAATGAAAACTAATTAACGTTGTTTGCTATTTATTTTTACCTGTAATGCCTGGACCTCTAATAGGAAAACTAAAAACTAACTAACCATGATATAATTCGCCATGAACTCTAAATCTATACAAGCATGTGTAATTTGGATTGCCATGGTTTGAGATGATCCTGAGTTCAATTAATTCAAATACTGCATTCTCTTTATCCACACTAAAGTATTGTAATGGTTCTCCGTCATAACTGTACTTGTATTTACCTAATAACATTGGATTTCTGTCATTTTCGCTCTGTAAGCCGTATACCTCAAATTCCTTGGGAGCCGAATCAATTTTACCTTCAGGCACTAATAAGCGACTAATATGCTCTAATGAAAATGCTTTTAATTTTACTATACTTGATAGTTTTATAACAATAAATCCAGGGAAGTTTTGGAATGCCCAACATTCACCTGGATTCATACCTGGTGTTATAACTTTACGCGGTGAGTTTACAGGATACCATAATGGTATGCCTAGGACGGAGACAACAGCCTTTCCATGGTGATAACTTTCAGTGCATCTGGTTGTAATTATTTGTCCACCCATACTCTCCATTGCGTAATCAACCAAACCAGTTTTATCCGCATCATAAATTGCTAACACATTCTTTACAATAGCTTGTACATTATGATCTGATCCAACATCCACATTAGTTTCTGTCCGATAATTTTTATTTTCTAAATTGTACTGCATTAATTTAGCAGCTATTTGGTCCATAATTAATTTACTGTTATCTTGCATTAGGCTCTCATATTTAGAATTTAATTTAGATGTTAGGTTACTTAATCGATCTTCTAATTCTGATTTAGCAACAAAGAGACTGTTTAACCATTGTTTAAAACCTTCTTGATTACTAAGAAATTCTGGATTATTAAACATTCGAGAAACAATAGTATTGACGTATGCTTCTACATTTAACATAGGTTTCCGGCAACACTTATTGATTTGAAACATGAGATGCGCATTACCTTTTTCACGTGCTTGTTCAGAAAGTTTCATTTGTTCCTTCATTGTATTAATCTCACTAACTAAATTATTAATTAAGATTTGTTGTTTATTTAGTAAACCTGTATCTAAATTGTTATTATAATTAGGCTTTTCATGTTGGTATTGTGCATTCGTAAGATATGCTTTAAAATGAGGAAGTTCTATAATTTTATGAATGAGTTGTTCGTCGTTAATAAGTTTATCAATGTCTATATGTTTTTTCAAAGCCAACGCTATAGAATCTAATTGGTCTTGGGTAAAGCTGGAAGCCATGTATGGTGGTTCATTTGATAAACTGTCGGTTGTTACTACCTTTTCCTTGTGTGTGGGAGCAAAGTCACTGGACGGAATCGTGTAATTACGATATGTGCTGAAGATGATGCTACCTAGACTAGAAAATAACCACCAACCTGCAATAATAATAATAAAAATAGGATGAGAGGCAATAATATTTCAGTACATAAATTACATATACAGAAATAACTTAATGTTATTGACAATTTATTTCCAGATAAATATTAAACTAAAAAAGCAGAATGTTAACGCATCAAAATGCCATAATCAAACGAAACAATTTATTGACAGCATGACAACATCAGAGAACAACAGAGAATGTGATCTTGCTGGTGGGAGAAGAGATTGCGCATATTATTGCGCACTCAAAATCGCCATGTTTTCTTATACTCTCATTGTCGTCGGGATATTTTATTTGTGCTTTGCCATTGCAAGTGTGCATTTCCAGTGCCGTAGTATTCTGTGTGTTATATAGTTATATTGTGTGTTTTTGTTTTATAAACTTTTGATAGTGATATTGTTTACTTTGAAATGCAAAAAAGCAGAGGCGGAATGATGTGTGCTGCGAAGAATTGCAGGAATAAATATTATAACTGCAATTTATCATTCTTTAGTTTCCCGATGGATAGTAAAAGGTAAGATATATATGTAGTATTTGAATTAGATGCATATAAAATTAGATTAAAATAATATCACATAGGTACATTAAATCAAATTACCAATTGTTATTTTGAAAAACAAATATTTCTAAACAAACTGTTTAAAAGATTGAGCTTACTTGCCTAAAAAAATCACACAAATTTTTTAAAAAACATGAATAACTTCGCTTAATTTCGCAGCACAATGGCCCTTATCTTTTATAAGTTGGTTCAGTCTATTTGCCCATAAAAGTCCAATACATCTTAAGCATTCTGAAAAGAGAGCTTAAAAATCTTACTAGATGAGTGCAAAAATTCTATTAAATTCTGACAGCGTTTATTAAATTTGAATTACATATTTTAACTATTATAGATATTAGCAGGTAGTAAATTCACGTCTCAGGTTTTATTGCCCATTTATTGAGGGTGATTTTAGGATGTTTTGGTAGGTATATAATGGGAAATTCCCAACATAATGTTTGAACATCCATGTTCTAATTGCTCAAAAAAATATGTTACGAAATTATATTTTAGGTTAAGGTTATTTTATATATTAAAATTAATCAATAGAAATTTTAAAAATATAAATAAAAATAAAATGATTATATGGAAACATGAATAAAAGTATTTGTTTGTTTTTATAATTAATAAAGATGTAATTCTACTATAAAATAATTCTATTACTCCCCTGTTCTTTAGCTGTCCTGTAATTTCAATAAAACGTAAATACGGATCTGTCGAGTATATTAAAAAATGGCTACCACCTGCCTCGACAGGACAATAGAAAGTGGTGGGAGTTCATATTCTCTGTTGTTCTCTGACAACATATATTCCTTATTAAATAATATATAAAAGCCACACTCTAGAACAATTTTGGTAATCTTCAAAACAATAATCTCAACAAAAAATTAGCTACGATGTCTGTCCCATAAAAATCGACACACATCCATAACTTCGCGCCAGAACGTCCGAGGGACCTCGTCCGATATAGAGTAACCAGTGACTGCTCTACACCACCATGTGTGTATTTTCATTCAGTTTTGTTGAAAAAAAGCCTGGAAGATAATGAAATGCTGCCGAAGGCTTTTCGAAGTATGTGTATGGGCAAGACACAAATACTAAGTGACCTCAGAATTGCTTAAACTTGTGTTTCGAGAATTCGAACCGAGAAATGGAGTATGATTTGCGTGTCGTCAAAAGTCATCCGAATTTGCTTAAGCATGACTGATATGCTTAAGAAGCTCATTACTGCTGACAAGTCTTAGGTTTGCTTAGTCTTCACAGTGGTCCATCCAGGCCACGGCCGAAAAAAGCCTGCCAAAGTGAAAACAATATTCAGTTCCTGTTGATTGTTTTCTTCGATATGGTGTTATGCACCAAGAGGTCAACGATCGAAGAATTTTAACTTAAAGCTCTCAAATTATTGCGTGACGCAGCATTTTGGGGCTAACGATGACCTTCTTCATAACCATCATGCACCAAAGCATTCATCGACAAGAAGAAAATTACTCAACTTCCAGAGCGGACTTATGAACACAGTTCAGGACAGAGTTCGTACTTTAAAACAAACTCACAACGCTTATAATATCGCCTGACTTTGCTGTCCTTTTTTCGTGTCGAAATTGACGAACTTGGGTCGTTTATTCCCACGTTTGGAGGAAAATGAAACAGTACAATGAGGCTAGAAGGGGACAATATTTTATCACAGCCATTTGACTGCAATAGCAAATGGACCCCTTGGAGAATATCATCATGAACTATTTGTATTAGGTTCCTAATATGATTTCAAAAGTCTTTAGCTGTTAGCAAAATCATCCTGGTGCGGTGCTTATAGACTTAAAATATACAGAGTGTACAATTTGAAATATTGGCGATATATACAGAGTGAGTCAATAATAATGCCACGGAGGTTTATGGTACACCTAACTAAAATCAAATTTATAATTTTTTAAATGTTTACCAATTAATTAATACAAAACTCTTCTATTTGGGTTTTAGGTTCATATATTTTTGGTATACGCTTCCGAAAATAGAGCTATTTTACGGACTTATTATTTTAGATATAAATTTGTTACAAAAATAGCTATTTTAAAATACCATTATTTTGTTTGTCCCAAAAAGACAATTAACTTAGCATGATAGACTTAAAATATACAGGGTGTACCATTGGGGCGATATATCGAATACAATAAAACGCGGGGCAACCTATAATCATGAACATATTTTTCAAATGTACGACCACATTATTATAATCGACCTGCATAGTGCATTGTCTACAGAAATGGATAAATATCCAGTTTCGCCGTAAAACGCCGTGCTATCCATGAAGACTAACTCGTAATGGTCACTGTCGTTCGGTTCATGTCAAAGTATTTCAGACAATTTCATCTGTACCAAAAAAAAAATAACGACGAAGGAAGACCCTTGTGTAAAATTTAATTAACTGGTCAAGGTAGAAAGCGTTTTTCTACAGCGGATAGTTGCAAAATAATCAGAAAATATTGGTAACAGTTGGTCAGGATATTTTTTAAAATGTAATCATTTAAACTTTTCTTTAAAACCATACTTATATCAAAAGATAAAATTTATAATAATAGCAAAATATTTCTTGTATTGAATTTAATTTCAAAATTAAAGTACTGATTTCAGCCAATTGTCATAAATCTTTGCCTTTTCTCACCACCACCACCAACTTAACATAACGTGGAATAAAAGCAAGAAACGATATATTAATAATTTATTAATAAATATTATAAATAAATGATTACAAAACACCAAAAAAACATAATATATAGATAAAATATTAAAAGCTCTCAACATTAAATAACAAACTCTTGACTATCTAAGAGATTAAGTATATCTATCTATACTGCGTGAGTTTTTTCTCTTGAGATAATCGAAATATATCTAAATTCAATTTCATCAGTTAGGAAAAAGTATTCGACAAAACTTAACGAGCTTAAAAGAGCAACCAAACTAGTAATCTTCGCTCATAAAAAAAAAGCTACATAGAGGACCTCCTAGAGGCTTTGACCTAATATAATTTTCACGCACTTTTCATTTCGAAATGATTAGTTTTGAAACCCTTCAACATTTGTCTTACACTGTTTCCGCAATTATGAGATACTATTAAGATATATTTATCTCAAAATAAAAAACCCACCCAGTACATTAGATCTGTTAGTACAAAACGAAAAGCATTACATGTATATCAATTAAAACTATATTATATAATTTCTTTACACCAGACATTATCTTAAATTTAGTTTAAAGTCCCTAATTCAAATCAAAAGCTTTCCAACTTGATGCTTTAACTCTTGAGCAATCAATACGGACTGAGATTATGTACGAGTATAATGGACATATTCATGTATATTCATTCACTTACCGTTTAAGATGGGCTTGGCTTAGTGAGCATCTAAAATACTCCAGTAGTACAAAAAATAAATTACAACACTGGCTAGGAATTATTACTTTGCGAATAAAAGTTAAAGCTTTATAACACGTTTCTTAGTTTATATGTTTTCATGCTTTGTTAAAAGATAATGTCTGGCTCAAGAAAAAGTGTAAACAATTAATGTGAAACAAATGGTGCACCACCTGTTACTTGCTAGTGAAGTTAAAAACGTTGCCAGCAGCGGCTTTAACAAATGATTCTATGTAAGCTGATGTTATACGTCCACAGTTAGGGTGGCAGGACAAGGCAAAGGTGACGTCAGTTACCAATAAGAGATGCAAACCTGTAAGATATCCTTTATTTAATCTATTTTTACTTTTAAATATTGAAGTTTCCAGAAAATATCGTAATATGAGGAAAACCAGATAAATTTTGAGATAAACAATATTTTTAACGAAAAACGTTGGTCACTTAATTTATTTTTGATGTGCAACGCCATCAGGTGAAAGCTTGCATTTTCATGATGGAGACTGTTTCATTTTTGTTCGAATTCCTCATCCCTTCGAAGACTTGGTCGTGTGTAATTTAGAACAGATGGATTTGCGTTGCTCTAATTGTAAAATGGACAATTTGAATCTAAGTGCTTCGTGCGTGAACAATTTTTCTTTGATTTGTCAACTGCTTATCGCGATCTTATTGCCTTTGATGAAGAAGATTTTCCAATATTTCCTTTGATCAAAAGATACAAGCCTTTTTGAACGACTGAATGGAGTTGAACTAATATCCAGGCGTGCCTCTTCTCACGATAAGTCACATCTTTCACGCCGATGCTTTCTGACGCAACAGCCGATTTTTCCATCCATCCAGAGAGAAATTCGTAAACAATCATAGCACGAAACTGTCTATGATTTAGTTCCATCTTTTGTCCAGATAAATAGTTCAAGTCACCATAATAACACAAATAGCACTTGAATAACAAAACTTTCTGAGATACCATTACAAACGTCAAACTGATGTCATTTGATGTTAAATTTGACGTATTTTAATAGGTGTTGCCATATCTCAAAATTTATCTAACATGCCTAGTATGAATGCAGATAAGCTAAAAGCAATGGCAAGACTACAACATATTTTTTTTTTAATTAATTACTTTATAGTCTATAAAAATAAATACATATGTTAATTATTTTTTATTGCTTTTTCTTTATACATTCAGGAAGCTCAAAAAATGTTTAAAATTTTTTTCAACCCATTTAGATGATTTTTTGGACAAACAAAAGAAATATTTTTCATCATTCAATAAGGCTGAATTTATGCAAATTATACGAGGAAAAACAAAATTATTTTTCTAGAATTAATACACCCTGCGAAAAAATACAGCATCCCTACATACTGGTTTTTAATTCGTTTTCATAAATCGATTCGTTTTAAATTTATCAATTATTGAACAAAAAATTGTGCCTGTTGCCCATAATATTGCAAATAATTATGCTAGATTACCAACAATTATGTGATAACGATAATTTTCAGTTTGAGAACAGTTTTATTTATTCTCAAAATGCTTTTGAGTAATGCAGACTGCGCTAAAGCCTCAGATGACGGGCCAAATTATCATGCTGCGAGAAAATTCTATGTCGGTCGTTCTGTTATAGGGATAATTGAGCGGCGATTTATGGAAACTAACAGCAATATACGAAGGTTTAGCAGTGAGCTAAACCGTAAGACTTCCGCTTAATAAATCGATACTTGACAGTGGAAATTAAAAGTCAACTTTGTGAAGTTCAAGACATCAAGATGAAACAAAAACCAATGTGCATAGGTGCAGGGCCATTCATTATACTTTAACACCCACATAGAGCCGTTATTATGTAAATAAAGAAAGTGAAATAAACTAATGTTGTTTTCGAACTTAAAAAAAATTCCGTGCCACAAGTTGGATTCGAACCAACATCTCCCAATTTCCGGTCAGGTGTTCTACCAATTGAACTGCCGTAACACATAGTAGAAATCTTCCTCAGTCCGTATACATTAACGCGTTTCTGTGTGCAGTGCTACGTCTGAGATCCTTAATTTAAAGACAACACAAAGTACACACTACTACAATGCATTGTTATTTCTCATTGCATTGCAACTAATGTTGTTTACGAACTGCAAAAAAAAAATCCGTGCCACATGTTGGATTCGAACCAATAATTCATACCGAAACTATCTTGTTCATATTCAGGATTCAATAAAGACCGACCCAAAAAAACTCTGGGAGTTTGTTCATAATAAAAAAAGAAAGTCACGAATACCGGGCGTTGTGCATGACATTGACGATGATGAGGTTTGCGAGCCTGGAGATATAGTCAATGCTTTTGCGTCATACTTTAACAGTGTTTATGTGCACTCCAGCCCCTATGTGCGTGGTGACTCGAGGGACGCTGCGTCTCAGATATCGGTGGGTCGGTTGGATAACAGTGACGTGCTCGCTTCGCTGAAGCGCTTGAAGCCAAGGATGACGTCGGGCCCCGACAATGTCCCAGCCTTTATTATACGAGACTGTGCTTATGCTTTTGCTCATCCTTTACAAATTCTGTTTAACAAATCACTTAATAGTAAAACATTTCCTGAAGCATGGAAATTTGCTCGCATCTGTCCTATTCATAAGTCGGCTGAAATCGATCAAATCAGAAACTATCGTCCTGTTTCCATTTTACCCAATTTCGCTAAAGTATTTGAAACTACACTTCACAGAAAAATATTCAACCAAGTAAAGCACGACATTGACTCTAAGCAGCATGGTTTCTTCCAGGGACGATCCACAGTCACTAATCTAACGTGTTTTTTTCATGACGTGTTTTCCGCTGTCGGTGGAGGCATGCAACTGGATGCTATCTACACCGACTTTTCGAAAGCGTTCGATAAACTTGATCACTCCCTGATACTGCAGAAGATGTGCAATGTTGGCTTTGATGAGGATCTCCTGGAGTTTTTTTATACTTATCTAACTAATCGTAAACAATTCGTTGAGTACAATGGACATAGGTCTGATTATTTCATACCCACCAGTGGTGCCCCACAGGGCAGTTGTCTTGCTCCCCTTATTTTCTCCATTTTCATTAATGACATATCGGAAGGCTTTTTGAGCAGTTACTTGATTTTTGCTGATGACTTCAAGATTTACAGGGCTGTTCGATCTCTTGCTGATTGCGAATTGTTGCAGGCTGATCTGTCGAGGCTCGAGCTGTGGTGCCATACTAACAAACTGCCTTTGAATGTAGGAAAATGCAAACTTGCTGTATTCTCCAGGTCGCAGAGCACACTTATGTTTCCCTACCGGTTATGTAATACCATTCTTGACTCGTATGAGGTCGTCAAGGATTTGGGAGTCTATGTGGACACCAACTTACAATTTACAACACATGCACAGCACCTACTATGTGACTCTTTTCGTATGCTTGGTTTTTTGTTTCGAATAACTAAAGAATTTAACAACGTTGAGTGTCTGACCAATTTGTTCAATGCGTTGATCAGATCTAAGCTTGAGTATGCTTCCAATATATGGTCTCCCATATATCAAGTACATATAAGACAGGTTGAGAGTGTTCAGCGTAGATTTCTCAAGTACTTAGCGTTCAAAATTGATGGACATTTTCCATCCCGCGGATATGATCATCGCATGCTCCTTGACAGATTTAACATGAACTCTTTGGCTACACGTAGATTATATGCTGGACAGGTGTTCCTCTTTAAAATAATTAATGGTATGATTGACTGTCCTCAGCTGCTGGAGCGGATTGGTTTCAGCATTCCACGGTTTTATTCCAGAAACGCTAGGTTATTCCATATCCATACACTTCGTACCAACTATGAGTATAGGGCACCTCTATTTAGAGCATTACAAGAGTGCAATGCGCGAGGGATCAGTAGTGAGGTCGATTACTTTGACCAAACACTGCGTGGGTTTAGGGCCCAGTTGTCTCGCCTCCTATATCGCTCCGAAGATTAGCTTACTGTGAGATCTTATTTATTATATACGCATATTCTTTTCCTAAATTAATTTCGATGTCGTTAGTTTTAACTCAATAATGTTTATGTTTGCTATCTTAGTATTGGTAACAATTTTTGATTTTTAGTGTTATTGTTTCTTGGATAATGTAAAGTAATTTCCTAAATATGTACAATATTTTTAAGAGTTTGCCTTGTAATTGGGTGTTAAACCTGTTAGGCAAGTTTAAATAAATAAATAAATAAATAAATAAACATCTCCCACTCACTTTCTATATTTATATTATACAGTGTCAACAACTTATGTTGAATGGCTTTGTTTCATTTAGCCGTTATTATGGACGAGAAAAAAAATTACATACAAAAGTTTTAGGGTTTCTGCTGTAGTATGGCTGTTGCACAAAATTGTTGAAATTCCCCAACTACTGATGTTAATTTGGTTAACTAATGAAGCGAGTTTTTCAAGAAATGCAACAAGGAATTTTCATAATAACCATTTATGGTGTGATGAAAATCCTCATGCGATATATGAAGATCATTTTGAACATCAGTACTTTCTTGACCGTTTGGATTGAAATGCTAATGGGACCAGAGAGGCCTTCACGATCCCCGGAGTTGAACCCACTGGATTTTTCATGTAGGACCACCTGAAGTCCTTAGTTTACGCTACTCCTGTAGAAAATGTGGAGGATCTAAGGAATCGCATTATTGCTGGGTGTAATTCGATTAGAAACGAACCTGGTATTTTTGAGAACGTTCGCCAGTCAATGAGGAGAAGATTGGATTCATGTATCCGAGCTAGAGGTGGTCACTGTCAACGGTTTTTGTAATTTTGTATTGGGTATAAATAATAATTTTATTTATTTATTTTTATCTTGCTTCGAAATGTTATTGTTATTTTTATTTGAATTATTCGCAAATATTCTGGGTATGTTGAAAATTTTTTTAAAATTTTTATCTCGTAAACGAAGCAAAATATGAAAAAAGTTGTAGTTTTAATTGCTTTATCTCAGGACAATATCGAAATTAAATTACAGCTAGTGGCGTACATTTTTTTTTGTCAATAATTTATATTATGTTGCCCGCCTAACGTAATTTTGATCTAGCTAGGGTCATATAATAAGCTCCCTATTTCTAGCCAACATTGCCAAATTTCAAAGAAATCGGTAAGGAGATATTTGACTTAATAAAAAAAACCGTTATTTAAAAAAAAAACGTTAACACCTTGTTATCTTGGAATCAAAATTTTTCCGGACGTATGTTTATGGGAACTTTTTTGCATTAAATTCCCTGAGAAATCCCGGCCTTAAGTATTGCCGCGTGAAACACCCTGTATAATTATTTTCCTTATACTTGAACAAAAAATCATCAAAATTGGTCCAGAAATAAAAAAAAACCAACAGTTTTTTGTGCACCTGAGTGTATCATGTGGGTTTTGTCTTTTAAATCTTTAAAGACACGTTTGTTTGAAATCAAATTTGAAATTATTTATAATTTTGAAGTATAATTGTTAAAGACTTGTAACCTTTTAATTTATTACGTTTTTTTGCTGCCAAGTTGCAGTAATTGCTTAATGAAAGTTTCCTTTTCAGAGATTTCTTTTATTATTAGATTATCAAGACAACGAAAGGTTATGTTTCTTTTGTTTTAATTTAAAACTTTTTTAAATTATTGTATAAAATGTATACTAAGGTAAATATATGGCGTCAAAAATACACCAAAGCGCCATAAGAAAACGCAGATTTACTGTCCTAGGTAAATCCTAATCAAAGATCAAAACGTCGCATCGATATAGTGTTTGTCTTTATTTCAGATTATAAATATAAGATTTGTTCAGCCAAATATGCATTATTAGTGTCGTCAAAGATTAATCTACACAATAGATAGTCAGCCCAATGCATTAAAATCAGAACATCTCTAAGTATGCCTGCCACTACGTGGCGTAGACTAGCGTGTAAAGCATAGAGCAGTATTGTCACAGCCAGAAACCGTTTTGTAGTTTATTAATATCAAAAACAAAACGCAACGTATAACAATTATTTAGATCATTTGCAACAGATATGCACCGGCAATGCTGTATTGTCAGAGAGAGAAATTGATGAAATTCTGTATTAATCTGGAGGGGATACGCAGGGAGGGTAGAAAAAAAAACAAGCGAATGTGGTGTGTGTCGTGCTGTTGCCAATTCGTCGGTAAAAGAAACACACAGGGTGATTTATTACAAGTACAGTATTGAAATAAAAGCCTAATCTCTATGAATTAAATTTAATATAATAATATTTAATCCATGTCATACATGTTTCAAGACTAGACCAGTCCCATGATCAGTGGCGAACAATCGTTAAATGAAAAGCTTTTAGATAGAAACATACTTTTGACTAAATATTTCACGTAGACAATGTGGCAAAGATGTAACAAGATTGTTGTAGATCTTATAATACCTATAATAAAAAAATTATCAGTGCTACCTATATTATATTAGGTATACCTATTATAATAGTCTGTCTCTTCATCAGGTATAAGTTCCACTTTATCGGTTTAGGTACTTAAATTTTACTTCTTTTTAATGTTTCTTCGGGTAAATAATAAGTTCGGTAGGAATAGGGCTTTGGGTATGAAACAAAAAAGATAGAAAATAGAAATTTGATATAGGGGTAGTTCTAAGCATTTACAAGTTTGTGACGTGTAGCGATTTTCGATGCCGCCCCCGGAGGTATACATGAGGGCGGCGCAATGCCGTTTTAAATATCTCGTATCGCTTTCTTGGAAAATAAAAAATTGTAACTGATAACTGAAACTTAGTACTTAATACGTGGGCGTAAGAGGTAAGGTCACTTCACAGGTCTCTATTAATGAAAGAAAGTTAACATTTTGAGCATCTGCGTAAAATTAAATGTATCCGTTTGGTGGGTAGTTTTGATTACAATAAGTCGGTGCCAAGCCCAAGCCCGAAACAAAATAAATCTATATTTACCTACTACCTATTTGGCTTGGTACCGACTATTATGTGCATTGTTGTCTTTTGAATGATATTTGTATTTTGTTATTTTTCGTATTTTTTATTAGTTCTTTTGACAGCTCTGGTGTCATCAATACACCTGTATCCCGAATTGCACCAAATTGCGATGCTATTGAACAAGCATATAATCCTAAATATAATATTATTTTTGAACTACCTGTATCTCGAAAACCAAGCCGTAGCGGACCCATGTACATATGAAATTTGTATCTTAAAATTAGTCAAAGAATCACCCTTTAAAGTTTGTACAAGTACTTATGCAACACCCTGTATACATAGATACTTTGATTTGCAATTTGCAAATCTGTCAAACTAGGTAATGCTGTTTTTTTTTATTTACTTTCAAATATGGTGTTATGTAATTGTATTCAAATTAAATGTTTGGGGATGATATTTACGAGTTTTATTTTTTTATATAGAGAAACTGTTATTCAGTTTTTAAGGATCAATCTGAAGCAGACGATTGTACTTGTTAAAACATGAAAAAAGTTATTGTCGTGATACTTTTAACACCCTGTTGGTGGGTTTTTAAAGCTTTTTACGAAACGTGTTAACAATACAATCTACATAAATCGTTAGTTTTTTAAAGTTTTATGATCATTGCACAAAAACCAATATTAGGGAGACTGTAAGTTTTTTTTCAATTCGGCGTTGCAGAATTTGAACCTAATTGTGATAATTGTGTTATTTTACTAGTATAGATATTTTTGAGTAAATTAATTCGGTTATAATCGATGAGTAGAATCTTTGGAGTAAAATACATTTCACAAAAACCCTGAACCATATTTCTCAATAGATTTAAATTTTCATTAAAAACAGATTAAAAATTCTAATTTTTTACATCCTGCATTTCGAAACCGTATTTTTTTAAATAATTATTGTCATGCTGGAAATTTCAAACCTTATTTACTTCAGCAACTTGTAAAAAGCACAGCCTTTTTAATATTAACATTTCTTAAAATCGATATTACGCGATAACGATGACTTTCTATCAATATCACAGAAGGATACATTTATTACGTATATAATTTGTTAGATTTTACATCTCCGAATTGAAACACACGCAAAAAATGTGCATAAAAAAGTTAGGGTAGCATTTCACGCCTGTATGCCCCTTTAATTTACCCGCCTCTGAGATTTATTTTTTCATAATGTTAACGACAAGTTGAATCTGCTGTTTGAGTTTGATCCTTAAAACTGAATCAGGTAATAACCGGAAGTCCTATCTATAACGCCAAATTTCGTTAATTTAAATATAACTTTTTGATGCATCCTTATATCCGAAATTTAAAATTAAATGACTAAAATAATATTATTTTAGTCATTTAAAATTATTGTCTAAAACATTTAATAAACCAGCCCTGTATATTTATACTATTATAGTAATTTCTTTTATTTTCGTCCATACACATTAATCTTTACGTAGATAGGTATACGTATACCATATAATTTTAAACAAAAAACACTGCTGCACAGTACTACATATATGATACCTATAATATAAAAACAAACTCCCACCTCGTAGGGGAAAGTATACTCGTCCTTGTCTAACATTGCCCATATGATTATTTTATTTCAACACAATACATATAACGCCATCTACAATTTCCATAATTTCCATGGTTGCATGTTTTTCTAATAGATGTAGCTCGTGTCGAGACAGTTTCAATTTTTGTTTTATTTCCCATATACGCTGAATATCTATTGTGTAGATTAATCTTTGGTGTCGTCAATCTCCTAATAGTAGACTAACTAAATTTTTTCCTTACAAAAGTGTTTTTTTTTAATTATTGAGACTGTATTTTTCAGTAATGGGGCAAATTAAATCAATAGGTGTAGTATGTCAGTAAATTACAGGATTATATTTACAGTTGGATGGATTTGTATGAAAAAATATATCCATATGCACATCAATAAAGCTACAAATTCTTACCTCCAAATAGAAGCAAAGGAAGTAGACATAACGCGGCTAACTTTTTTGATTTGCTGCTTGAATGGGTTTTCCAAAGTAACCAGGTATCTAACAACATCACCTGTAACCGAAATTTCATTTTAAAATCAAACCTCACACAAGTTAATTCTGTTTTTTTAATTCCCCTATAGAATTTAGTTCATCAAATTCTAAGATACTAAAGTTCCATCTTACAATATATCTAATAATACTGCAATTCGCTTTTTAGAAATTGGAAAATAGAACCAGTTTTGCCATAAGACACCAGGTTAGAGATGTTAAAATTTCAAATATAACCCTAAGTGTGTTTACGAAAATTAAATTCATTTGTGAACACTTACCAGACATGCCAAATTATACAAATGCATAAACCATTTCGTCTGAACTTTGTAAATGTATCGAAATACTGTTATTAATACCAACATAGTCGCCACAATACTTCTTTTAAACCTAGACCATATACTATGATAACCATACTTCTTATAACTCCTCAAACCCTCAATGTTGTTATTATTGCTGAACAACTGTTTCGGATGTAAATTAGTGTCAGAACTGGAATACCGTGCCACAAACGATGTGTCTGTGTTAATGTTTTTATGTGATACATGTTCTGAATACATGGATGATGACTCGTCCAAAGAATGAATAGTTTTTCTTGACATATTTGGCATAGCCACCACTCCTGGCGCTAACTCAACACGATCTCTAGAATGATGCGAGTAAGTCCAATCGGTCTTGGGATATACACTGTAAAAAATATAAATGGATTAATATAGGATAAAAATTTTAAGAATCCTTGCAAAAGTAATGTTACTTTTCCGCACTGTTTTTAATACATAACTAATATAAAGTCAGATAGTGCTAGATTTGTAATCGTAAATACTAATAACTGTTTATCCAGATTAAAATAAGAAGTACTTATAGCTTACTTCTGTTTATCCAGCAAACAATATATCCGTCGTTCGGTCAACTATCGTCGCGTGCGGAAAAGTACTATTTTCCGCACTTGTTAGGTAAGTAAAAAAATATTAATGTTCATACTACAATATTATGATCTGTGGGTCTATTCTCGAGTTGAGAGAAAGATCATTTCATGAGAACGGGTGACGTATTTCGAGAGAACAACGCAATTTGCTTATTCTTGAAATGTTCACTTCTATAAACTATTAGAACGCCCTCTCTTGGTCCAGAGTGAGAGAAGCGCCATCATATCGAGAGAAACATGCGCAGATGACAGTATTTGGGGGTTGGGTTTGTTATTTTGAAGAATTTATTTATTTATTTTTTCGTAGGGATTGATCTGAACAAGTGAATGTGATTAAACTGAATGTGATTATACTGAACTGAATATTTGGCGAAACCGAAAGATCATCTTTTTGTGACTGTTTTTCAATCAACCTCGAAACTTTGTGAAAACAACCAAATCTGCTATGAAAACTGGAAAATGATTTCTTCTTTACAATTTATTCCTTTGATTCGAAATCATATTCCAAGAATTCAAAATTATTATCTCTCAATATTCAATACTTTCAGAGGTTAACTGAATAAACTAACCGGTGTCTAACGGTTGGTCAGTAAGCGGCAAGGCGGGTAGGAATTTTATAATCAGATCACCCGTGGTAGAAGTGACCGATTTCGATGTCGAATACGCACAATCGTGAATGAACTGACAGTTTTCACTTATTAAGTACGAAAGAATAACCCTTTTGCTATATGATTTTGTAGAAATTCAACTAAGATAGTTTTTTGCACGTTGTTTGCCGGTGCTTTTCTTTTCTTTTCTAGAGCGTCACCAGTGACCAGACCTGGGCAGTACTTAAGTACATGTACTTAAAATTGTACTTAAGTACAGCATTGTACTTAAGTACATGTATTTATAAGTACATTTTGTTTGGTGTACTTAAGTACCTGTACTTCTAATTATTTTGATGTACTTGAAGAATATCCATATACGCTATATTCTATTTCTGTTGTCGTTTTGAGAATACAAATATGATTGATGTAAGTGCTTGTGCTAGTGAGGAACATGACCGTTTCTCCACTGCTGAGGATCCAGAATACGTTCCTCCTAAGAGGAAAAATGTCGCTTCTACAAGTTCTACCGGTAGTGACACTTGGAGAGCAATTTTCAAATATGCAAAAAATTTTACATGGAAAGTTTTTTAAAATAACTCAAATAGACGACAATTAAACGATCAGTTTCTATAATAACAAATTTTCTAAAACATTTAAAATGGGGTCACACGAGTGCGTACAGTGACTATTTATAACGAAAATAAAAAGCTAAAGAAAATGTCAAACATGAATATTCAACTGGAACAAGATGATGAAATAAAAAGATCCCAAGTGAGCATACGACAATTTCTCGTAGAAAAAAGTACTACCGGAGCAGGTGCTGTACTTGGCCCAGGTCTGCCAGTGACTACGGTTTCCATTTTTATTATAAGCAATTAGAATTATTAATAATATTACCACTGGGACATAATAAACCAACTGTGTTCAAATAATAAAATAAGCAAAAATGATGTTTATTATAATAAAAATAATAATAAATTTGACAATTTTGACATATCAACAACAACTATTGTGCCTAAAATCAGCAAAATCGCATAAAAAGTAGATTCAATGTTACTCTGAAATGTGGCAACACTGCTTAGAATATTACACGATCAACATCGTTTCGAGAATACAACAGCAAGTTCTCAAGAGAACAATCATAGGATGTGAACCATCGTTTCTCTTGAAGTGAACACTCCCTTCTATTGAACTCAAGAATAAAAATATTGCGTTATCTTAGGAATATCACAAAAATTACACCATCACTAATTCCTACATCACAACGCATATGTTGTAGAAATCAAATTCATATAACTTAGTATATTACATAACATGTGCTGTAAATGATAGTTTACATGCTAGTGACTAGTTATAATTTTACTTTCCCGCACGTGTGTGTGAGTGTCAGTATGGATTCTACCACAATAGCGCCCAAACGCTTAAACCAATTGAGCTAAATTTTGGCATATGAATTTGGGGCAGTCCTAGGATGAAGCCATTAGATTTTGGTTGAAATCGCTTAAGCCCTTTGATAGGGGTGGATACAACCACTAAATTTTCATATATCAGTAGGGGTCGAGTGATACATCACTTTAAAGTTAAAGCATTTTAACAGTTATTTAATTTGATTTAAAAAAAGCGTTATTAAAAAAACGTTTAACACCTTGTATCTAGGAAACAATTCATTTCCGAACGTATGTTTATGGGAACTTTTTTCATAAAATGACCTGAGAAATCACCGCCTTAAATATTGCTGCGTCTTTTTGAAACACCCTGTATATTCCGCAACACGTGATTTATTACGTAACACTTATGTAACATTCAACTTACATGTCACCTTAACAGTATAACAGGAGTAGATTTTTTTTATCAAACCGATTACAAAAAAAAAACTTACAACATGTGACATTAAAAATGGTATTGCAGTCAATAAAAAAACTTCTTAATGGTTAATAAGTTTTACGAATAAAAAATGTTTTAATTTTTGAAATGGATAAGCAACTATTATTTCTTCAAATATTAAAATGTCCATAAGATGGTGACTTCCCTTTAGAGGTTTAGTTATTTTTCCAGATTATATTAAAAAAATCTGTTGAGAACGTGCGTGTCATCAAATTACAACAGAAAATTTTAAACATCTACTGTTTACGTTATTTACATGTCGTTTCAACCTAAATGCAAGTTATCTTCAGATACTACAAATAGTTTGGACTGTTTATAAATATTTTACAGGATAAAAAAATTAGATTATTTATTTTAAACAATATAAAGTGTAGTATCTTAAAATGACCTGCATATAGGTTGAAATGTCATGTAAATAAAATAAATATGTACCTACACATATTGTTATAAAAAGCAGATGTTGTATTTTCGGTTAGAAGCCTTTTTTGTTGTATTAATGTTGATGATATATTCCAAGCCATCATAATGGGTATAAACTGCCTAAAGCAGGGTGAAGATCAATAAAATATACGAAATATTTTGTGGAATTTCGACTTATTTTAGCAAAATAATTTTAAGGAATTGATCTATGGACTATTTCTTCAAAAATATGATTATGTTAAATATTATGTACTTAATACTAAATACACATTTTTATTAATCTAAATTTATTTGAAAACAACTGATAACATAATATAATGTAAATAAATAATAAATATCATTGTCCTACCTTAATATTAATTAATCCAAGGACCCACTTAACTACCCACACGTTTTTACTAAATATAAAATATCCAAATATTTATAGATTAAAAATATTATATTTTTTAAATTTTTAACAAAAAACGTATTGGAACCAAACTGTACATATATATTCCTCAGTAGCGTAGTAATATAGGCAATTAAGACAATTATAATACATATTTTAATTTTAAATGAAAAAATATTTACAATTGTTTTTACCTCCAGATTTAGATGGCACCAAACTTTACGGGGATATATCAAAACATCGTAGAATTTAAAAAAATGTATTTGCATTTCAAATATTTATTTTTGCACAAAATTTTAAATGCGTTGATTGACTCTTCTCCCTACTAATGGATGTAAATGTCAGAAATAGTAGGCTCTAATCTTTTAAACAGTCGATGGAGGTTGTAAGTGTTAGGGCAAACTAACCAACAATTGTTTGGATGCCTAAATAACTCAATCTATCACTCTAAAATATTGTGACATTTGTGATACTATGATTATACCGGAGACTGCTATTGACTTTCTTGTTTCAAATAGAACAATATTATTAGGTATTATATTTTTAGATTATCTGTCTATTATGAGCATTTCTTCTTAACACTTCCAGTTCTTGAAAAAGTAATTTATTTTGGATTTATGGTGAAAAACAATGGATGGAATCTAAATTTTTTAAAAGATTTTTTAGAAAGAACTGACTACAAAAACCGAGGCAAAGAAATTGACACATTAAGTTCCAGGTTAATAGTAAAAATAAAAATACATCACCAATAAGTATGTACATACAACAGTCCAAAATTCCAAATTGGAGTATGCTAGTCAGATATGGAATCCTCACTATAATAACCACATATTTACTATTGAGAGAGTTCAGTGAAGATTTTAAAAATATTTGGCGTATAGGACCCATGGTGAATATCCCCGTCGTGGAACTGATTATGCCTGTCTCATCCAAAGATTGAGGTTTACCCTTGCTTGAGACTCGTGAGTTATTTTAGCCCTTGTTTTTTTGTATAAGTTGTTACATAATGGAGTAAACTGTCCAGAATTATTGGCACGGATTAACTTCTGCATTCCTAGATTGCAACGCAGATAAAATGTTACGTTTTTCTGTGCAAGAGCCAGGTCGAATATACTTTTGAGGTCACCAATGCAATTTCTGTGTCGCAAGTTTAACCTGTTATCTGATATGTGCGATATTAATTCATGTTCGATTAAGGAAATTAGAGATGTGACAGATACCTTTTTTGATTGTGTATATTGTATTTTTTCCTTTTTTTTTTCGAGGTATTGTATTATTGTCTTTGTAATTGTTTTCGCTCTGTAAATGGATGTTGGACAATAAAGATTTATTATTATTATTAACCGTGGCGGCTGGTGTATGCAGAGCTGCAGCACCTACTCCTGACAATAAAATATTTAAACTTTTTGGGAAGTAGTTATCTTATAACTAAAAAAAAAAAACAGACATATTTGTACTTCTTCTTAGCACCCGAAAATTGACTAGGACAAACTCTCCCTTTTCAAAGTTGTCTTTATCTCCAATCCTGTAGTTCAAAGTAGTTCTTTTCACTATCACTATCCTCGATTACAAATTCACTCATGTCGTCCCCAATGCTTCCTGATTTTTCCCATTCTTCTTCATACAAAGCATGTTCTTTTTTGACCTGAATATATTATTGTTTCTCAAAATTTTTGTTGTTGAAATATTGTTTCCTTTTCTAGTTTTTTCTTGATTCGCTCTTCTATGCTAAGGTTTTCGCGGGCTCTTGGTGTAATTTTGGCTTTCCTTTCTAAGTTGATTAAAATTAGGGGTGTCTGATACACTGCGACCCCATGGTCTATTGTGTTCGCCTGTTTTAAGTTACTTGATCTGACTGTCAACTTACAACTCTCCATCAAGTTCTAGAGCTCTTATGAACGCCAGTAGGTTGGCTGGTTTCAGAGACGACACGTCTCCATCCTGCCCGATTTCATGCCTCAAGTGTTCCCTGCGTTGGTGTCTGATAGCGGCGCATTCGGTTACTAGGTGATCACAAGTTTCATCCACTTCCCAACAAAATCTCAATTTGTCGCTCTCTTCCATCCCCCATCATGTCATGTTTCCTAAGGCGACAATGTCCTGTAAGAATACGTATCCCATTCTTACTGAGATCTAAACAGATTTTGGATATTTCATGGTTGAAGTCTCCAAAGAATTTTTTGGTGTGTTTCCCTAAGCCGCAGAACGGTTCAGGCCCTACAAAAAGGGTTGACACCCCTTTTTGCTAAGTTATTGGCTTCTTCGTTTCCCCTGAAAGTCCAGGTAACCAAACAAGGGAAACTCTGTTATTCTTGCGAAATTCGGTAAGACCGCTTAAGCATTCCCACACCATTTTTTAGCTGTGAGCCCAGTGCTAATATGGTGGCTTGGATATAAGAATGTCGCATTTCCGATAGTTCCTGTCCAGGTTAATTTCCGCTTGGAAGACTGGGGTATATACCCATTGATTCTGAATATTGGGTGTACATGAAAACTCCTGGGTGCCTATTCTCGAATCCAGGGAATTGCTTCTCATGAGAAAATGTGGGCGGAGTTCTCATGAAACGCGTAAATAGGTATTCTTGAACAAAAGTGATAGATCACATCACACAATAACGAGAGAACATCATTCTCCTACTATATTTCATGTGATCTGACGGAGGAGTTTGCGTTTATAGTAAAAATATAACATCTCAAAATTATAATTAACAGTAAGTTGCGGTATAGGAAGAGGTTTAAACAATTTAGTAGGTACGTATGTACTTATAGTAATTGATTTATTTGTACTTTTTTAATGATTAGCTGCTTACTTTTATTTCAGATGCAGAAGTACAAGAAGCTCGTCCATCAAGGAAAATGTATAAGGCTTTGGGCCTTTGAATTAGATGATTTAAAATTTATTAAAAAATTCATTCATTGCATCCAGTTTTTACATGAACCACCTGGAATTGCATTTAAAATTACGGTAACCTCCTCCCACAATAGTCTCGCGCTTTTCTTGGTAAAAGTATTAAAAAATCTTCTGATTTTGTAAAAAAATCAATTAAAACTTGTTTCTGTTTGCTACTTACAAAGGCTGTGCGGGTTTTTTCAAATTTGCTCATCTATTAACAATGTAATTTTGTTAATATATATTTATGATGTGGCTTCCACCTTTTGGTGATTCAGCCAGTCATCATACAGGGTGAGTCACGAGGAACTATACACACTTCTACCATAAGTAGAGGAACGTTAGGGGATTATCAAATGACCATTAAAAAATGTCTCATTGTTTTGATTATTAATATACAGAGTGAATTATGAATCTTCACCAAAACAATGTTTCTCGTCATATCTTTTCAATGATTAAGTCGATTTATCTCATATTTTTATAAAAGTGTGTATAAGTGTGTACTAACTGACATATTCAGAATTGAAAAAATCCAGGTCCGTCTTCGAGAAAATTTGTGGGGCTGCTTCATATTCAACACTTCACTCTGTATATGATTTTTGAAAAATCTGATATAATTTTTCCAGAGAGCATAAATAGACAGTTAGACCTGGGTATTTGAATTTTTTGTTACACTCACCTCACATTTCCAATTAAAGATTCATTTTAGAGTCAAATTGAAAATTGGCAATAATGAAGTATCTTACTGTATAATAATGTTTAGTTATTAAAAAGAAATCTTCAAAATAGACAGAAACGACACACACTGTGCTCTAGTATGGTAAATACCATAATTTCAATTGATTTACAGGGCCGGATTTAAAAATCTGGCATATCTGGTTCATCCCAATAATTCACCCTGTATGTAACTTTTTCCACCCGTAATAGATAGAAAACAGGTAAAAAATGTTTGTAATAACTTAGTTTTCTTATTTGTTTGAGGAAAACTCATGTGTCTAATTATTTTAATCGCATACAGGGTGAAGTGTTGAATATGAAGCAGTTCCACAAATTTTCTCGAAGACGGACCTGGATTTTTTCAATTCTGTATATGTCAGTTAGTTGCCAGACACCAATACACACTTTTATAAAAAAAATGAGATAAAACGACTTAATCATTGAAAAGATGACGAAACATTGTTTTGGTGAAGATCCATAATTCACCCTGTATATTAATAATCAAAACAAGGAGACATTTTTAATGGTCAATCGATAATCCACTAACGTGCCTCTACTTATGGTAGAAGTCTGTACAGTTCCTGGTGGTTCACCCTGTATAAAATGTTAATACAATTTTTCCTAGATTACCTTAAACTGATTAACTGATACCCTTGTCTTTATGTTTATAAAATGCGGATACCAAATTAGCTAAAACAAAATTTACACCAAAATAAATAATAAAACAAAAGGTTATGTAGGTACGTGATATCATCTTTTTATTACGATAAATGCTGGCCTTTTGCTTCAAAACCTATTGGCAACATTGTAGGAATCTTTCATTCTATATTTCACATCATATGAGTTTGAGAATACCTATTTTGCATTAATGGAGAAAAACCAGGGATGTGATAGAGCATATTGGTGATATGAGTGATCACATTCTCTTATACTCGAGAATAGGGACCCTGGTCCTGTTCTTTTATTGGTTTTGGAGACGTCTAAACCATTCGATAGTGTTTTCTTCACATTTATCCAAATAGAATGTTCGGTTTCATTATTAGGAATTGTCGGCAATTTAAGGATGTTTTCACGGTTAAGCTTTTGTTAGATCTAAACTGGAATTTACCGCAATTATATGGAACCCAATATATAATACTCATATTAATATTAGATCCTTAGAGTCTGTTCAGCGACGTTTCCTTAAATACCTAGCCTATAAAGCCGACAATGTTTATCCTCCACGGGGAGTAGATCATGCGTCTTTGCTCTTGCGTTTTAATGAACCTTCTCTCTTGACCAGAAGAAACATTTACGCAGCCAAGTTTTTATAAAAATTATTGCACTGCATTACAATTATCTATTGGGATGTATTAGATTTCACGTTCCGCGATTGGGTGCTCGACATATCGTGCCGTTCACTGTGGGCCCAACAAGGACTAATATCCTGTTTACTTTATGTGTGATATTTTCAATCAATGTTGTGATTTTGACATTCATGGTCCAACTTTATCCGCGATTACTAATAATTTACTTAATGGATAGTGATTATTTTTTAATATTGAACTGTTATTGATCGCATTTATTTTTGTAGTATTTATTGTTAA
Source organism: Apoderus coryli (assembly GCA_911728435.2). Lineage (NCBI taxonomy): Eukaryota > Metazoa > Arthropoda > Insecta > Coleoptera > Attelabidae > Apoderus > Apoderus coryli. The sequence goes on along the minus strand of OU452215.1, from coordinate 5,530,649 downwards.
TAGTTAGACTGTCGTGTTCATTTATTTGAAGAATTTAAAGTATCCTTGGAGAAAGTGAGTTAATTTTTGATTATTGTGTAGGTAAGTTCACGCTGGGTAACTGGAATTTTGACATTCTGAAATATGGACTTTCCTGGTTTGTTACTTTCCCAGTCCCTCTTGTTACTTGAATTATTTCGCCATCGATCGAAACTAATATTACTAATATTTTTACTAGGTCGATACTAGCATGACAAAGTTCATTATTTTAGGCGTTTTTTTATTTGTGTCAAGTGTTTTCCTGGCATCATTCTTCGGTACTATTCTTGGGCATTCTTAGACTCGCCATTCTTGACTTTTGTTAAACTAAATTCCTGTCAATGTGTTTATTGAAAAATATCAATCCTTACTAAAATTCGGTCTAGTTGGTCAAAAGTATCGTCTTCTGGAAATTGTATTCCTTCAAAATTCCAAGACACAAGTCCGCAACGTTGAAATCCATTTTTAGATATATCTTATGTTACTCTTTTCTTGATAACATCCTATAAGATAGTATTTTCTTCGAATAATTGGCGAATCCAGGTTGTCATTTCACCATTGATGTACTTAGCATTTCTTAAGGGTTTTGAATACTGCGACATCCATGGGCTAAATAGTTTGAGTTGATTTTGGATACAACGCTACTAGTATCATGTCATTCTAGCCATAAAATATATTTTATATATACTTGCGTTTATTTGCTCATACACATTTTTTGGCACCTTCCATCTAAAACTTTATTACCTATCGGGTTCAAGAAAAATGCTAATCCCCATTAAATGCTGAACTTCTTGAAACCAAGTCAGTTGTGCTGTCCAGATCTCGAACGACCGACCGAGATGGAGGCGTACCATTTATGAAGGTCATCAAGTTTTTGAGGAGCAGCGTCCACGACATGAGGATGCAAAAAGACAGCTTCGAAAGGAGGCCTGGGGCAGCTTCGCCGTTAAATGGTGGTGATTTGGTGTGTCAATTTTGTGACAAGGTTTGCGGCTCGAGGATCGGTCTGTTTAGCCATCTTAGAGTTTACAACAGACATCCCTGAGTTGGAATAATTCATACTCGTTGGCGAGTGAATGCTGATGATGACATCTCCCAGTGCCCTTTCCATTTGTGATTATTCATAGTTGAATCTTCCAAGCATTAATCAGTAGTTGTCATCTGATGTTTTGATATAACTAAACTTTTCGTTAGCAAACTGTATTTCAATATCAAAATAAACTCAAGAAAGAGATGAATACTGCATATACTGAAATTTTCAAACTCGAATTTCTCGAAAACCTTGTAAGTTTTTCGAGAAAAAACAAATATGCCTTTTTTATGTAGAAAACTTTATTTTATAACATTTTTGACACAAATGGAATAAAAGTCAAAAGAAAAAAAAGTTAGGTTTGAATTAAGGCAAGGGTCCCCCCCTTTACCCGCCTATGGTCATCCTTTTATATTCATTTTCATGTCAGTTTACGACATTTAACTAAGTGAATACATGTGCTTACATTTGATTAATTCATCTTTACTCGTTTCGTAAATATTTGAAAAAAATCATCCTCAGGCATTCATCTTTAACACCCTGTATCTTTGTAAAAAAGGACTTTTCGAAAAAATACAATTTAGGTTTTTTTCATGATTCGACATCCCCAATTCGCTCTCAAATTTTGACCACCTATTTTAGAAACACCTTGTATCATTCTATCTTACAAAATACGATTGCAAAATAGTTACAAATATTTTGGTTGCGTCCGCTCAACGGCCGAGGATGTACACTAGACTGGTTTAGTAACCGTATTGCGGTGTTGCCATTATGGCTTGTCTAGAGAAGGCTGTGGGTGTGAGCAGTAATAACGAATATTCGATGTACCTAAGTGACGACTACTGATTTCATGACCAACACTTTGTAGTGAATATTTTTCAATTTATTCTTTTATTAAAAAAAAAATTGTCTGTAAACAAATTTATAACTCACCGGTATTATTTTAACGTAGATAAATAAAAGGTTTAGTAAGAATACATTTTTACTTCCTTTCAAGTCTTAACAGTGACCGTTACCGCTTCATTACCTTATTTATTATTTGTGGACAACTTATATACGGAAAAAATAAGAAGAAAATATATAAAACGGTATACATACTCCCAATATCGTCCTGATTTTTTGTACAGATTCAAGGCAGATATTTCAGCATTGCCATTAGCTGCTGCTCTAGCGGCCTCAATGAGCTGGTTTTTTTCATTTTGGCTCAATACTTTTGTTGAGCTAACCTCATTTTCACCATCCTCAGATGAATAATCTGACGTTTTATACAAATTCCGTGATTTTTCCGTACGTATTGACCTACGTACCGGTTTAATGTGAGATGTTGAAGTTAATACATCCGTTGAACTAGTAGCATTTTCATTTGTTCTAGAACAAAAAATGATCAATAAAGATTAAGATTATTTGACAGGTACTTTATTTTCCTAATAATATACAAATATTCCCTAATACTTGAATAAGTATACTAGTTGCTACAAGCAAGCAATCAGAAACATACGAGACAATGATGAAGGCATCTTCAGTCTATTAATTTTCATTTTGCATACAAAACCCGCCATTTGAAAATTCTAAAATGCTCCTTGTTATAGATTATAAAAGTCTTAATTTAAATCAAATTATGATTTGATTAATAATTGAAAATTTTGTTTCAATATAACCTATGTAATAAAACCTAAATCTCATACTACTCTGGTCGTATTTGGTTATTAAATAGGTAGGTACTTACTTAACAAATGTACTCCTTCTAGTAGTTCGAATAACAGTTTGTTCTACTTGACCACTTTTCTCAGTAAAATCAGTATTGAATGATTCCTCCAATGTAATTGGAGTTTTCGATCTTGATCTACTAGATCTCAACTCCATAACTTATTAACACTGCAAAAAAGTACACTTCTTTATTAAATAGGCATAAATACTTTTTGAGATTGATCTTTTGATGCAATACAAGAATAACTTTCTCCTTCAGAGTTGTTATAAATAGCGTCGAACCACACATAAGAGTACAACCTATTCTATTTATAAATATAAGTTCATGATGAAAATATATGCACATAGATAGAGGACCTTCATTCTTCGTAGTTTATTTACATAGTTTTTGGCCCGCCCACAAGGGACTACAATATGCGAGATTTTGAACACATATTTTGATAAATAACATTTACTCACACCTAACTAAAATTTAAATTTTATAGCAAGAAATCTACAAACCTTTAGCTACCCGGTTAATGATACATTCTAATGTTATGTAAAATGATTAGAATGGTTTGTAATTATTCGAATAGGCACAAAATTGGTAGATTTATTTAATAATTTACTATATGAATATGAATCTTAACAAACTCCTATAAAACCAAATAAAAATATAAACATATTTATTAAAATGACGTGTCTGTTGTCTGTTATAAATAAAATGACAGTGACGTAGTGCAGTGTTGTTCGCATGCTTTTTTTTTTCGTACTAGATGGCGCGTCAATTTCGTACTAGATTTACAATTTTCGTACTAGATTTACAATTTCCTTAAATCTAAGTAATCGAGTAATTGTAACCTTGCTTGTTTAATTTAATGAATCACTTTTTCCATTGTGTTTATTATAATATAGTGTGTCAGCGCTTGGTTAGTACCATCATCTAACAACAGACGGCGTTATCAACTTCAGTCGTTCATTAATAAATTTCTCGTATATGATACCGCCATCTGTTGTTAGTTGACAGATACTAACCAAGCGCTGACACACTATATTATAATAAACACAATGCTTTTTCTAAAAAACCCTAAAACCGTTTCATGAAATATTAAGTTTAAATGAGATATTGCCGTGATGACAGTAAAGTTTCACTTCAGTTAGGGGATAAATATTGATTTGATTAAAAACGTACTAGAATATCGTTCCGGCGTATTAACGTATGAAGTCTCTCAAAACGTACTAAATATAATACGAAAAAGCACCTGGGAACAACACTGCTGAGATTTAATCAATATATTATTGATCAAACCAACCAACAGATCAGATCAGATCACGGGCACGGGTACTTGCTTTTCCTTTCCTTATGCCATTGCATATGCAGTGTTGTTCGCATGCTTTTTTTTTTCGTACTAGATGGCGCGTCAATTTCGTACTAGATTTACAATTTTCGTACTAGATTTACAATTGTCGTACTAGATTTACAATTTCCTTAATTGCCGAGTGCACCGACGTTTTAATTCACCGATTTACAATAACACGAGTTTAAAATTGAAATTTGGAGTGCACCGTTTTTTAGTCATGGTTTAAATGTTCTAATCTGAGTATTAGTTTAATCCGCCCAAAATGACAGATTAAATGCAGCATTAACTAAAACTCAGATGTTTTTAGTGCAAAAACATATTATATAAACATTATTCTAGGAAAAACATTAATTAATAGTGGAATATATCATTAGGAATAAGTAAAAATAATAATATATGTATAAGCAAACAGAAAGAGAGAATGGACTTGGATTGGGAAGTATTTGTAGATGACATGGATCTTATAGAGATCATTGATTACGGGTTTCCGCATCAAATTAATATCAGAACCAACATTTTGATACGACTATTTAACGTTTTTTAAGAGACTGCGGTAGATCTTGCTTGCCCTATCAGTTTTTTATCTTCGATGATATCATGGTATTTGTGAAATATATTAAATACTAAAGTCTATTTGTTGGGTGTAAAATTTTACTCCTTTTACTTTTGCTTCATTCCATTTTACTGGTTTCTTAAATCCACAAGTTGTAGGATGTCACAGAAGTTCTTAGATATCTATTGAAACGAATAGATATATAAATCCATAGTGAAGTCTACAACATGTTATAATATCACTTATTTACCACAAAAGTAAATGGTACCTAGGTATGACATGTTGCAAAATGTAGTACCTAGGTACTTCACGTAATTCACGATAAGGTAGGTAAAGGGGATAATATGTAGCTGATAGATTATATTATGAGGATTATTGTATGTATCTTCATTGTTAAATGCTGTCGATTAGACGCACACAAGTTTATTTGAAACTTAAGCATCTTTTGATACAACATTATTGTAAATATTTATATTAATTGAAATAAACACTACTACCATTGCCTTTAAAAGACAATGCTACTACTATATACTATACTACTTCATTTATTTTTTAAATTTAAACAGTTTACTATTATTAGAATACCTAACCTGTTTTATTTTTCTTCTACTTTGAGTAGAGTTTACCTTAAATGACATATAATAACAATGTTGTCAAATTGTGTTGGTCCTAAATTTGCGGTTTAGTTAAACAGGCTATATTATTGAACAATGCATCCCAAAAAAATTAATCACAGATTAATATTAATCCACCTCTTAACTAATACTGGATTACCAATTTGTCGGTGCACTCGGCAATAAATCTAAGTAATCGAGTAATTGTAACCTTGCTTGTTTAATGTATGAATCACTTTTTCTAATGCCCGTTTGCACCACATACAGTTTAAGTAGAGAATAGTTAAGGGTCATCTAAATTTTAAGAACGGAATTGATTGCACCGAATCATGAGTAGATAGCACTTAGTTAAGTATCGGGTAAATTTGTCAACATAGCAAATTTAAGGTAGCCGACAATGAAGAGGAGTTTTTTGGTCGGGCAGTAGGTAATATTTTAACTTTTAACCTCTTCAGTTTTGTTTTCATAATAATTCATAATGTAAACATTAATTTTGATTGTGAATGTGAACGAAAATTATTAAATACTAGAATTAAATTGTGTCCGTAAATATAATAGAAACAAAATTATTTTGTGGCATAGCGGACAAAATGACTGGGTTTACCTACACAAGGGACTTTGTTTAGACTGAGGCCCTGCTAAATTACACAAAAGTCCCTTGTGTAGGAAAAACCAGTCATTTTGTCCGCTATGCCACAAAATTATTTTCATTTTATTATTTAATACATTTTTTTAATATAACATATAATACGATGGAAGTTAGTGATACATAAAAAAAGAGAAGACCTCCAAACTACACTTCCAACGAGAAAGAAGTTCTTCTATCGATAGTGTTGGATCATAGTTATTGTGGCATCATTCAAATTAATAAAATTAACTTTTTGTTATTATTTTCCATTGTTAAATTTATCTATTCTTATTGTTATATATTTGAAATGTATTTATTACATAATATACATAGTATTTGATCTGTTTCTATTATAAGATTTAGCTAGATGAGTGCTACTACTACTTACATATTTTATGATTTATATTCAAAAATAGTTTTAGTTTATTATTTACCTGGGATAAGTAGAGTTGTTAGTTTATTTATTCTTTTGTGGATTAATAATTAAATAAACTGTAAACGTGAAGTTGTTATGGTTTTAATACATAGGTATATACCTACCTCTATTATTATTTTTTAATATCGACTATTTCCTCAGTACCTCTATATATATATAATAGGTATGTTAAGCACAAAGACGCTTTTCGGTCTTTCCTACTAAAATATCTTCTATTGAAAGCTGTCATAGCTCATCAAATTCTAGTAAAAATGCTCAATTTGGTCTAGGATAGACCGAATCGTAGTCTTCGTCAGTCGAAATCTTTGAAAAAAATTTAAATTTTCCATATCTAAAAATAATTCGGCCTTTCATAAACCCTCCTTGGAAATCCATGTTCAATTAATTCGAAAACATCAAGATCCTCGTCAAATAATTCCATATTTTTAATTTTTTAATCGCCACACACAGTAAACAACCCAATAATGAAAAATATAAAAGCAATATTGAGGTTAGAATTCCATTTAAGAAGAGATTTCTCGAGTCAACTTATGCCCGTTGGCACCACATACAGTTTAAGTAGAGAATAGTTAAGGGTCACCTAAATTTTAAGAACGGAATTGATTGCACCGAATCATGAGTAGATAGCACTTAGTTAAGTATCGGGTAAATTTGTCAACATAGCAAATTTAAGGTAGCCGACAATGAAGAAGAGTTTTTTGGTCGGGCAGTAGGTAAGCATACGTTAATTTCCTTTTATACCGAGCCAATGGGAACGTTCGCCCTTGGGTCGTGTTTCCGTGGGTGGCCGTCGCGGATCGGTGGCGTGCATTTCGCTTTGTTTTTGCTGTTTGAATATTTTGGCGCCATAAGCTAGTGCTCTGAATAGTATAAACAACTGAATCTGTTACTAGATAAAAAGCAAAAACAAACTCGTTTATAACAGCAATAATTTTTATTGCTACATATAAAATAATAATTTATAAGTATAGTTGCGAATAGTTGTTATGGTTTTAATTTATTGTTGTTGATACCCTAGCTCAATAATTTATACCTCTATATAATAGTAATAGGTATGTTAAGCACAAAGACCCTTTCTGGTCTTTATCTTCTAATGAAAGCTGTCATATCTCATCAAATTCTAGTAAAAATGCTCAATTTGGTCTAGGATAGGCCGAATCGTAGGCTTCGTCAGTCGAAATCTTTGAAAAAAACTTAAATTTTCCATATCTTAAAAATAATTCGGCCTTTCATACACCCTCCTTGGAAATCCATGTTCAATTAATTCGAAAACATCAAGATCATCATCCAATAATCCCATATTTTTAATCGCCACACAATGTAAACAACCCAATAATGAAAAATATAAAAGCAATATTGAGGTTAGAATTCCATTTAAGAAGAGAATTTTCGAGTCTTAACTTAAGGAACACTTAGGCAAATTTAAAGTGACGTTTTAACGTGGTGCAATAAAAAATAGATGCTAAGCGACTCTTAGAACAAATCGTGACTTAAAATATTCTTCAACACTTCACTTAAGTGACACTTAGGCAAATTTAAAGTGACGTTTTAACGCGGTGCAATAAAAAATAGATGCTAAGCGCCTCTTAGAACAAATCGTGACTTAAACGGTATGTGGTGCAAACGGGCATAAAAAATCTAAATTACAAAAAATAAAATAAAACCGTTTGATGAAGTATTTGTTAGGTTAAATGAGATCTTTCTTTCTTTGTTCTCTTATTTGACCTCTTCCTTGCTGATTCAGATGCACACAGCAGACAGCCAAAGAGTTAGATGAGATGACAGTAAAGTTTCACTTCTTCTTCGTTCTATTAGCCATTTCGTCAGAATATTTGGGTTTCCTTGAGTTAGGGGATAAATATTGATTTGATTAAAAACGTACTAGAATCTAGTACGTTTTTTACTAGAATATCGTTCCGGCGTATTAACGTATGAAGTCCCTCAAAACGTACTAAATATAATACGAAAAAGCACCTGGGAACAACACTGACGTAGTGACATCATGAACAGTCGATTCAATGACGACATTTTTATTTATATAAGGAACTCTCTTTATACCAAAAAATATGCGTAGTTTTACTCATTTCCATTTAACACACAACATATTCATCTTAGAACAATTCACCTCCCTCCTATCGAAATGTTGTTTTCGTTTTTGAATTATTGTTAGAATTCTATCATAATTTATAACAAATTTGAAAAGTTGGGTTTCTCAAACAACGAAAATTCAAGTGACTGCGAGGTGATCATATCACATAATTTCAGCTGAGCTTAAAATGGAACAGTCTTATATCTTACTCACTAATAGTGCTCCAGACATATATCTCTGAAGTTGCGCATACTCGGTGTGCTACGATTTCAATACTCCTATCATTAGCACAATCTAGAAAGGGTTTCTTCTCCTACGAACTCAGATAAGTCGGACTGATGCGACATGTACATTCACCGCTCACCTCACTTTCATTTCTTTAAATAAGGTAAATTGTCAACATTGGTTTAATAATAAAAAAGTTAGTACCTACCGCCTAAGCGAGTACTAACTTTATGGCCTCTTGTAACTTTTCGTCGCATACAATCAGCTCAGTATATTTATTTGAAATTTGTCGATGTGTATATATATAATATATCTTAACCTAGGTGAGCAACTAAATGTAGCCGATCCGGGGTTGGAACCAACAACATATCGGGATAGTTTATTTAAGTTCATCGTGCCTAACCACTAGAACACCCGCCCCGGCAAGAGACCTATGTCTCTGGTAAATACTCGTTTGTTCTAAAATATTCTGACGCGCGTAAGTCGATTCCATACCTAATACGATTGTAAGCGAGGTACATTCTACCAAATCAACACAGCGCTACAGAGTCGCCTCCCGTTAGTAAGCGAGGCACATTCTACCAAATCATCACAGCGCTTCCCCGGACGAGGCACAGCACACCAAATCTGTACATAGTCGCCTCCCGTTAGTTTGAGTCGCGATCATTCTAGCTAGAACATAAATATACACCTAATTACTATTGTATAGCCAACGCGGTGTTGTCGGATGTATTTATTTATCTCTAAACATAGGGGACATTTTGTTATTCGTCACAATACGAACCTTACACACATCGTAAACAATAAAAGTTAAATGGCGTGTTGCAATTCCATTTTTTAAAGGAAATATTAATATCCAAATATATCCTGTTTTACTAAAATTATAACAAGGAATAAACATAAATAACGTATTTTGTTTATTTTTAAATCCATATGTATTTTTAGTTTGGATCAACCGTTATCCTACTACATCTCAGTTCAGCTGAACTGATGTCACATGTTCAATGATCACTTGTTAAATAAACTTTCACTCATTTCTCAATGATTATTGTAGATTGTCGTGCTCGAGCAAGTTTATAGCCTTAATGCTCGATTATAACGGTTAAGTGAGTAGAAATGCGAATATTAGACAATTAGACGTTAAAGGATAACACGTATTCCTAATTCCTTTAACTCTTTTCTTGTCTAAGCTTTAATTTCTATTAATATTCTTTTGTCATGTGTCATGTCAGGTGTCAATGTCAGTCATGTTCATTATTTAAGAATTAGTCAATAATAAACATAAACAGACATAAAACTGGAATAGAAGATAAACAGAATATAAATTACCTCAAACTGAAAGTTAATATTGCAGAAATTATAATATAAATAAATATAACTATAACTTTTGAAAATAAAAATCATGCTCATGGAAATATGGCCGTGAGAATATCAGATATTTTTTTACTATTCTTTATTATCATAAGATTTGATAATCTAAATGCTGACAAATGTATAGAGCAAACCCCGTGTTCCTGCAAGTTAAACGATGGTGAAATTAATATCTCAAAGTTAACTACTAAACAATTTTATTGGGATTCGCAGCCAAATGTTACATACTACTTTTCTGGATGCATTAATAATGCGCTGAATTCACATGATTATAATTTGGTAAATATAACTGGCAGTGTAACAGGATCTGTAAGTATTTAGACTTGCTACTAAAGTCTTTATGTATTTACTTATTATGTTTGTTTTGGTTTCAAGCTGATAAAACATACGTGGACTATCGAAAATATTACGCAGAACAACGTTACAGCATTTTCCATTAACGCAAGCCTTCATGTTATTGGATATGCCAGTGATATTGTATATACAACAAAATCTGTGCCTAACTCACATTTACAAATTGTCTATAATACAAGTTCAAACAACACACGGTAAACACTTTTATTAACATTTTTGTTTAGAGTAAATTTAATAATTCTGTTGTTCTAGGACTTTACCAACTATAACATTAATTTGCAGCAATGAAAATGATACAGAACTAAAAATTATTGATGCCATACACGATGTAAGTCTATACTACTATAATGGTACCCCTTACAATTTTTTTTAATTTTATTAAAAACAAATGTGGTTCCCAAAGAATTTTATATTTTAGAAATAAGGATATTGAGAAAAGGTAATCAATCTACCTTATACATTTCACAGCCAAAAAATCTTTGTTAAATAAGCAGAAGGTCACTACAAAGACTACAGAATAAATATAGTATTTAGTAATCTTTGGTCATTATTGATGTTTGTAATTTATATCAAATATCAGGACTAATACCACAGTATAATAAATAATACTAATACTGTAAGTACTTTAAAATCATTGATAACTTGTTACACAATTACAGTGTCAGTTTGACAGCTTACATAATCTTACACGATTTGTATTTATGCCGGACGCTTGAGATGTATAACCCATATTATTTTAATGTACGAATAGTATTTGGCTAGATTCTTTTGTGAGTAAATTAAAACAATAGATATCAACTTTAGACAAAAAATTCTATTTAATTAAACAGTAAATAATTACCTAATAGATGTCAAATTTAATAACGAAATCTGAATGTTTGTAACAAATATCGAACTAGTTGCCATGGAAATGATCTCCAGTCTATTTTTTGATTGGACAGCAGCTGCAGGTGTATACTCGTAAGTAATATCATAAGGGCATCTAATTTGTCCGAAAAAAATCGAAAAAACACGTTGCTAAGTAACATTTTAACAAGAAGCATGAAGCGTTGCTACGATAACCCGAGTCGAAGACGAGGTTTTTTCACCTGAACGAATTCATTTTGTAAAAAAAAGTATTACTTTGCATTGTGTTTTTCAGATTTTTTTCACAGGAAAAATTAGATGTCCGAATGGTATTGAACAAAACTATTTCTTGAGTAACAGATTATTCTGCATACACATAGCTTACAAAACATACTAGCGTCGTTTTATGGTGGTCTAGGAGAACATAATTACTTATTATCAAAGGTATTGGTGACAACAGCTGTCAAGTGTTGCCACAGGTAAAGTTGAAGAAACTGCTGACAGGTCCTGTCATACAGCTTTTCCATTTAGAAACCATTTGTAATTCGAAATTCCGCGTTTGTGATTGGTGGAAATTCAGGTACGAGGGAAATTGTCGTTTATATTGTGGAAAATATGGAAGTTAACTTTTCAAACGCGACGTTCTGATTGGCTAAAAATGTTACAAAAAAAATAATCGCTGATAGCACAAAAAATGGGTTGTGTCACGCCAAAACTTTCCCGACAAGTTATAATTTAATCAAAAATATATGACCTGCGTAACGAAACAGAATATTAATAATTATTATTATTATTGGTTTATTTTCATTACTCATTTCCAATAAACTAACGTATTCTTTATTCAAAAAAAAAAAAAAAAGTATTGCCACAGCTTCAACCCGTAACCTTCCGCACGCGAAGCGAACGCCCTACCAATGACCTAACGGAGACGTGGTAATAAATGTTGTATATTTGTTATATATATATACGTTCCAACTAACTAACTGCTTACATTTTAAACGCTATTTTCTCGAGAATTATGGGGGCAAATATCAAAAGTGACCTGTCGCTCTAAAGCAGATAAATAATGCTTTAAAATTCGGTATTACTCGACCCCTACTGATATATGAAAATTTAGCGTTTGTGTCCAACCCTATCACAGGGATTAAGCGATTTCAACCAAAATCTAATGGCTTCAAACTCATATACCAAAATTGAGCTCAATTGGTTAAAGCGTTTGGGCGCTATCGTGGTAGTATACATACAGACAAACATACAGACAGACTTCCGTCTGGACATGGTCTTAATCGTCTCAGGGCACTTCAAAATGGTTATATCCTGTATCTCAAACAATTTTTTTAGCGCGTTCACAATACTTTCCCTACGCGGGAAAGTAAAAGTATCGATGGCAGCGTGAATAGCAGAGCTCGCATCAAACGGCCTATATATTTGGGTGTCATCTGCATACAAATGAACAGAACTATTCCTAATTTTCGTCACAAGCTGAGACGTATATAGTGCAAATCAAATTGGACCCAGTATTAATCCCTGAGGAACTCCACCACTCACCTGACAAATACCGGATTTCTTTCCATTTAAGACAACAGCTTGTCCTCTCCCATTTAGAAACTGTTCAATTAGAACTCTGGCTGAATCACCAAATTCCAGATACCCTAGCATAGCCAACATTAGTTGATGGTTAATACGGTCGAATGCTTTAGTGTAATCCAAGAGTATGAGGGCAGTCAGTTCACCACGATCCTTTGCACGAAAAATGTCATCGGTAACCTTTAAAAGAGCGGTGCAACAACTGTGGTTGTTTCGAAATCCGTATTGTACCGTAGGCACAAGCCCAAACGCCTCTAAAAAACTCTCTCTAAAATCTTAGACATTGCAGGTAAAATGCTGATTGGCCGCAAGTCCTTAATCTCCCTCGGATCACTTACCTTTGGAATCGGGATAACGCCAACATCTCGGATAGATATTTTGTTCTATGCTTATTATATGTAAAATAAATGGAAGTACCTATATAAGGATCTCTGCACTAACACCATCGGTTCCCACAGCTTTTGTTTTAATGTCAAATGATCTGCGTAACGAAACAGAATTTTAATAAGTAATTATTATTATTATAATTGTATTATTTTTATTATAATTGTATTATTTTTATTATTTATTTATAATGAGAAACCCTCACGAAACAGGTATACTAATTATACGATACAATTACGAAGATTCCACTGGAGTCACTTCGCGATAAAAAGTTGAAAAAAAACTTTAAAATTTATGAAGTCACTATATTCGTGTTACCGACTCATTTATTTTTGTAGATCATATTTTTCAGAACAAAGAATTTTCAAATTATATTTAAATTAACGTTTTTTCTTGTTCTATTATGTGGCATGGTATATGCAATTTTAATTCTGTCATTATTAAATATAAGCCAGTCAAGATGGGATCAGTCAGGTTCCGAAACATTACAGATCATTCTATTAAAGATCAATTCTATTGAGTTGTTGACAATGCAGTGACATAATCTAAGATAAAGCTACAATACTAGAAAATACTGACAATACGCAAAAAAACCTATTAGCTGTCATGTCCCAAGCATTACTCAAGGTAGGGTATCACCATATTTGAGTACGCCTCAAACAACGCATGCGTGGTTTGCAGATGTCTATTGTGCCAAGACTTGTCTATAGTAAGTGGTGTTCAAGCCCAAGTCCGCCTCAAGTCCCGGTACGAGTATTAGAAAAATCAACTATCTTGACAGATTGACCCATAAGTTTCTAGACAACTGGTATTATTTCATCACACACACACTTAACCTAAGGGTTTTAGCTACTTTAACGCTGGTTATTAATTCGGAATACGTTTCATTAAGTTTTCTGAATGTTCTTTCTATAATTTTGTCAAAAAATATTATGAAATAATTCATTTTTCTAGAAACCTGCTTTTATTTCAGGAAAATTTCCATTCAGGGATAGGAACATGGTACATCATTTGAAAGGAAATTTGATTCTTTCAGAATATTAGATAATATACAGGGTGTTTCATTTAAGAAAATTGACTTATGCCTAATTTTACTAGTAGATAACAATACAGTAGTTTGCGACCACCCTGTATCCTTATGGGTGAATCTGTGAGGATATTTGATTTTCTTAAGATATTATTCAACTACTATCAAAATTTCAAGAGTCTCTCTATTCAGGTGACAAAATGACGAATATTTTCCGGAGACTTGTTTTGGGCCGAAAAAATCAAAACAGTTAAAGATATAGGTATAGGGAAGTGAAAAGACAAAACACTGCAAAACAGATAGGAATTCAAAAATATAACTATATACAGGGTGTTCCATTTAAAATAAGAAAGTTCGTATAGACTTCCGTGATAACTGGAAGTTGCACAAATGTCAAAATATTTTTGAAGTATAGATTAGCTTGACCCACTTAAGTAACCAAGTTTTCAAAATAATCAGATGTATTGTTTTCCATAAACACCGTATATATTCAAAGATTTTTAAATTAATTACGGATGCCCTGTATACATTAATTGTACACAATCGTTTTTTATGCGAAGGTCTATTATTCCCACAAAGAAAATTACTGTAATTTTTTTATTCAGTTTATGATTTTTTTTTATTTTTGACCCTCTTTTTATCCCACTATTTACGTCCAATGGTATTGTACCAAACTTGGTTAAAATTCGTTGCATCGTTTTTAGGTAGGTATCGTGAAAAATGCTTATTTACGTGTAAAATAACCCAAAACACGTATTTCCAGTGAGAATATTTTTTTCTTTTTTTATAAAACTAACTACTACTAAAAATAAATATAAAACAAAATTAAAATAACTTATGGCATACCTAGTATATTTTGTATTTAAATTAATATTACTGGTATACCTACCTTGTTTTCTGTATATTTTTATATTTATTTAAATTAATATACCATAGATGGCGTCTAAAACATTTATCCACTGAATATTCACATTCATTTCCATAAAATGTTGTATCGACTGTGAGCAATTCGTCCACTTGCAAGTGGTCCCCAAGGAACATATAAATGAAAATCCTCACAACAAACTCCTTGTAAATCTACAGGTTCGCCAGGGCGTGTTTTGTAAATATAGAGAGTTTATTTTTATACCTATATATAAGTCTTCTCGCCAATACCTGTGGAGTATTAAAGTAGAAATTGGGAACATCTTTAATATGACACAGGTATTCTTTTCTTCTGCGACCTGTAAATTTATGTTGTTGGAGCTTAAGAGGGCTTATGTTTATATGGACCCCGGAAAATAATTTAAACAAAATCTTTTTTTAATAAATACCTACTGTTTCTATAAGGAAGTATACTTATTGAATTTTACAATATAATGTTACTTTTTGTGATACAGATCTAAAGTTCTACTATTAGGGAGTTAAGACAAAACCAAGGACGTATACGTATCTCCATACGTAAACGTGAGATTTTGGTTATGTTTACACTAGATAAGCAGTCATTCAAAATAGAGTTACGGTGCCATCCACTACGTATCGTATATGCGGAAGATAGAGATAACAGTTTACTTGAGAAAAAGACTATTTTAGATTTTTCTACTTCCATTTAATATGTTGTTAATATTATTGTTTTTTTAATTATTAACCAAATACATATATATTTTATTATGTATAAACAATAACAGAAAAATGTTTATAATTGTTACAAAATAAACTACTACTACTAATAATAATAATAATAAAGTATTTATTGCAAAATAGCTTAGCTTAATTTTCAATTTAGATTGAGTTTTTAATGTTCTATTCTAGATATTCGTGCAAGTTTATGTAATTTCGACAACAATCGGTTCAATACGTTTAAATATACGATACGCGGAGAGGTACATATGTTTACGGCCTTCGTATCGTTAAACGTCATAAATTTAAAGAGCGCATGCGTAGATGTCAAGAGATACGTTTACGTATACGTCACTGGTTTTGCCTTAACTCCCTATTATTACAATAAAGTCTTTTATTATTATTATTAAATAACGAATATTTTCCCCATACCTGTTCAAATCAAAATAATTTTTTTATTCAAAAACAGTTGAAGATAGATATAGGGTAGTGGTAAGACAAAAATAATGTAAAACATATAAGGAATCCAAAAATGCAAATTACATTCATATATTTAGCTGGGTATGTTGTTTTCGCATTGCGTATAATCAATAACGCAGAATGCGCACTTCGTTTGTATTATTAGTACCTCAATAAAAAACCAATAGTATGCTATAATTCAAAAACAGCTTTATCCTATATAAATGACCTTAACAAAAATAAAATAATGTGGTAACTTATAGGCATACCTAGTATATTTGTATTTAATTTAATTATAATACGTCGTTATTCGTCAGGTACAGTAAAGGTACATAGAATGCGTCACTAAATTATCATCATCACTCGGAATAACTATAATAATAATAACAACAATAACAATAAAACATTTTATTCGTTGGGTGCAAAAAAAATTAACATGGAATATGTTATAGCTTACATTATAATATTTAACAATAAATTGTATAAAAGACAATACTGAACAATTGCTAACTTACAAAAATTACAACTAAGTATAGAATGTCACAATAGATTGAATAAGTGACAAACATATAACTAGGATTTCAATTAGTGTTATTCGAAAAATATTCGTTCAATGAGTATAAGCTATATTGAAGTAACCATTCCTTTACAGAACGCTTAAACTTCACTGGGGTCTTAATTAATTTGAAATGCTGAGGTAGATGATTATAAATTTTTATAGGCATTATAAGTGTATTATTAGCTGAAAGCGAAAGTCTGTGGATAGGTAATTTTAAATTTAATCCATGTCTTAATTCATAGTTGGATAACTGGTTTGTGCTTGAAAACTTATTTATGTAAATGTTCAGATCTTTAAACAACTGACGACAAGAAAATCTTGCCGATTTAAACAGCATTCTTCTAATGATCCTTTTTTGCAAAATTAGTACTTCATTTATGCGTCGTGAGTTACCCTACAACACAATTCAATAGCCACAACACAGTGTACATGTGCAAAGTAAAAGGAGCGCAATACATCGACTGAAACAAAACATCTCAGCTTCTAAATCAAAAATGAAAACTTGCAGAGCTTTTTTGAGATTTTTCGAGATGTGAGAACCAATTTAGAAGTGAGTCCATCTCGACACCCAAGAACTTTACAGCAGATTTTTGGACAAGGTGAATTGAAGACGATTTGGAACTGTTCGGTAAAAGGACTTTTCGGCGTCTGACTGATAAGTTGAATCTCCTAAAAGCTAAGCAACGAGACAACTCACAATATTCAATAGGAAACTCCTCCGACCACAAGTTCTAAATCTGACGAATGTAAATTTTAAGACCGAAGAAAACAACATCTTGTGTCACAACCTTAAGTTTAATTTTTCTGACAGTGTAAGCTTTGAGGACAGGGAGTTGTTGGCGGTCGAATGTGAGAACATTTTACAAACCACTAACAAAAAAAATATATTAAGGGCTCAAATAGTTAATACTCTAAATACGGGAACACCCAGATCGGTCCGGCCTGGATATTCTCAGACAATCATCAGAAGTATCAAAACGAAAATTGCTTCCAACGACCTAGTGTCACTACTAGAAACCTCTCATGATTTTGATTTTAATTTAACTTGGAATTATCTGAAGGAGGACATAAAATGTTGCACCTATGTACCACCTGCATTACTTGATGTCTATACTTTCGGGCCATTTACAAACTTTCGCGCCAAAGGCTCTTGGTTTTGTAAGATTGTTGCCCTCGGAGGCATAAACATCTTCATAATGCCCTTAATATATAAATAGGTATTTTCATCCAATACGTTTTATGATTAATTTTTATTGAATACTTTTTAAATATATTTATTTTTATTTACAGGAGTTACGATTATATTCACCTTACGCTTGCATGGTAAGGGAATCTGACCATGGATTAAGTACAGGATCAAAAATCGTTATAATATTTGTTGTATTTGCTACACTTTACTTTGGAGGTGGGGCTTTAGTATTATATTTTATGCGAGGAGCAAGAGGAGTTGAAGTGATACCAAACGTAGATTTTTTTAGAGGGCTACCATCCTTAGTCAAAGTAAGTTTCCTAGATTTTTAAATAATAATTTGTCTAAACGAAATTGACTCATTATACGAGGGTTGCCTTTTATATTTCGGGATTTGGCAACCCTGGTGTTGCAATCTGGCAACTGCCAGCTCTATCGTAAAGTTGGGCATTTTTGAGGTTATACGTACTCAGAATGTTTTGACCTACGAGCGCTATTTGTGTTGTTTACAGTAACTTAAAAGATTCATCTCGGCACAAAAATGGAATTAAATCGTGAACATTTTCGTGCGATTATGTTTTACAACTTTCGACGTGGATTAACTCAGCAACAGTGCATGGATGAACTTAATTCAATTCTTGGTGATGAAGCTCCATCAAGGACCAGTGTTTATCGATGGTATGGTGAATTCAATCGTGGTCGTAGTTTACTCCAAGACGAATTTCGTGAAGGTCGTCCAAAATCAGTTGTTGTTCCGAAAACCATTGATGCTGTGCGCGAACTGATATAACAAGATCGTCATATGACCTATCAAGAGATTGAGACAACCTTAGGCATTCGTGGGACCAGCATGCATTCAATATTGGATAAACATTGACTTTCAAAAAAATTAGTTTGCGTTGGATCCCACACAATTTGTCAACTGCTCAAAAAAAGGCTTGTGTCGATTGGTCGAAAGAAATGCTCAAAAAAATACGATCGCGGTGCTTCGAAACACGTCTATGACATCGTGACAGGTGATTAATCGTGGACTTATCCGTATGAGCCCGAAAGTAAACAGCAGTCGACTGTATGGGTGTTTCAAGATGAGCCAAATCCAACAAAAGTTGTTCGCGCACGAAGCACTTCTAAGCAAATGGTCGCCTATTTTTTCGGAAAAACTGGACATGTCGCAACCGTACCACTAGAACAACGCAGAACAGTCAATTCTGAGTGGTACACATCCATTTGTTTGCCAGTTGTCTTCCAAGAAATCAGGAAAACCAACCGACGAAGACGGATCACTCTTCACACGACAATGCGAGCTCTCACACAGCTGCATTTTTGAGCACCCAAAACATCGATTTGTTGAGTCATCCGCCGTATAGTCCTGACTTGGCAACGAATGTCTTCTTTTTATTCCCGTATAGTGATGCAAAATTACCGGTAATTTATTTTTTGGTAAGAACATTGGAAATATTACGTAATATTACGTAATTTTCGGTAATATTCGGTAATATTGCTGAACAACTTAGAAAAAGCTGGTTTGACAATATGCAAAGAAGCTTTAACAAATTAAACAATAATTGCCGCAATTATATGGCTCTAAAAGGTCAATAAAACACAAAATAAACCGAAATCTGAAACTATATAGTTTTATGCATATTTTATAATAAAAAAAACAAGTTAAGTATGCATGTTATGTTTATTAAAAATAACAACATAATATATTATTTTGGTGTGCAGTAGTAAACATAAATATTATATGAAAACAAAATTTATAAATAAATATTAACTCTTGATTAATAATTAAAAAAAAGAAGGTAACTTATATTTTTATCACAACATATCACAAACTGAAAAATATCACACAATTCTTAGATAGGCTAAAGAATACATATCATAAAAGAGTTATGATTACGTTTACGTTCGTTGTTCAAACTGGACTGGCATAATATATCTAAGAAAAAAAGATGAAACACTGAAAAATGCACAACCCTTATCGATGTCGTTATTATCTATAATACTTATTTTACGACTAAGAGCACTGATAAATAAAGGAAAAACCGATCGTTTTATTGTAGGTACACCTGCATAATAGATAATATTATGTTCAAACAGAATAATGTAGAATTTTATACACAATTTTTTACAGCGTAAGAACTAAGCAACAGCTATATCACTAGACGTGTTGCAGCATATTGAAACAAGTAGTAAGACCGTTAGGTACCAACTTTAACGTAATATTGAAGCGAATATTACCGGGAATATTACCCCGAAAATTACCGAAATTTTTCGGGAATATTGCAGTAACAATGGTAACGTTACCGGATGGTAGAGGTAATATTACGTAATATAACCGGAAATTCTGATGGTAATATTCGCACCGTGCATCACTATTCCCGTACGTAAAAAACAAACTGAGAGGTCAACGTTTTTCGACACCTGAAGAAGCGGTTGCTACATTCAGAATGCATGTTTTGGAGATACCTCAATCAGAGTGGCAAAAGTGCTTCGAGAATTGGTTCAAACGCATGCAAAAGTGTATGGATCTTCATGGGGAATATTTTGAAAAACAATTAGTGATTTTCGATGATTAATAATTGTTTTTGTTCTCTAATCCCGAAATATAAAAGGCAACTCTCGTATCATGTTCATATGTTTTTAGGTTATTATGTAGTTATTGATTTCCTGATTTCATTATTTAAATCGCGGAAAATTTGTTCACATGATATATTTGTCTTACCAAATTATTGGCGTTTTATACAGTGTAGTTTGCATAGTAGCTCATTGCTTTATATACACGCCCTTGAATGTTTTCGTTTTGCAATACGACCGACATTGCGGTGTGTGTTATTTCCGGTTTTACTAAGGTCTTTGAAATTGCTATCTACCAAGCAGTGTTTCTCCAAGTTATCAGCCTCACCACACGGTTTCTTTACCGGTAGAACCAGTGTAACTATTCTAACAAATTTTACTCAATTCGTTATTGATAAACACGAACGAATTGATGTTATATACACAGATTGAACGCATTCGACAGATTAGATCACCGGACTTCATTGCAGAAGCTTAGGCTATTTGGGTTTGGCTCGGAAATCTTGAATTTTATAAGATCGTATTTATCGTCATGGTACTTCATTATTATTTCCAGCCTCAAGCGGAGCACCACAGGACAGCCATTTGGCTCCACTTCGATTTAATCATTTCATAAACGTCATAGGAGAAATGTTTAATAGGTGAAATGTTTAGGTCCCGGTACCTACTATTCGCGGATGATCTGAAGGTGTATATAGTGGAGACCACAGAGTCGGACTGCGAGGCATTGCAGCCCGATTTAGAAACACTTGATGAATGGTGTGTGTAAAGTTATGACGTATACGCTCAAACAAAACCAATAACTTACAATTACTTCATCAAACACGAACAGTTTTGCCGAAGCGAGGTTGTCATTTGGTGTCCATATTCGACGAGTTTCGACGGAGGCCATGAAGATCATTGGATTTATAACGCGCTGCTCTGTACATTTCAGTGATGCCGAAACAGTAAAACGGCTATATTTTTCGTTTGTAAGATCATAACTGAAGTATGCTTGTGTTGTTTGGGATACGACATATTATACATTCTGGAGAGAGCCCAGAGAAATTTCTAAAGACCTTACCATTTAGGTTGGATGGTGTTTATCCTCCGCGAGGTGTCGACCACCTAACGTTGCTTGCTAGATTCAACATAGATTGTAGATTGTTTTATCGGAGTCGTTTATGCGGTTTGGCCTCCCCTCACTTCGACCTGCAGGAGATCTTTTGTGAATGACTCTAATCTATGAATTGCCCAGCTGTCCCACACTTTTCATGAAGTTGATGATTTCTCTGGGGGCTAAATTCCTTGCCTCGTTGAGTGTTAGGGTCACCCCTCCAGGGTGTTTTAGCTTTTTGCAGAAAAGTGCCATGCATTCACAGAGCACGTGTTCTGTTGTCTCTGTTGCGTCTTCGCAAAACCGACAAGTGTCGTCCTCGGTTAGGCCCATCTTTTTGAGTACTTCACTGGGTGATATCCCGTAAAAAGGCCTGTAATTCGCCTTAGGTCGCTTCTCTCCAGTTGGATAAGTTTCCCTGCGTTGGCCTCTGAAGATTTGATAAACCTTTTTGATTGTCTTAGGCCTGGAGTGTTTCTCCAGTAGGACTTAAGTTGTTCCTTTTCATAGTGACCATAGAAGAGGGGTCAATACACCGCCTTGTGGGCATGCCCTAGCCGCTGTCACTGTTACAGACACTTCTTCTATTTCAGCCTTAATGACACGGTCTTTCAAAATTGCCTGAATCGATTTCACCAGTGAAGAGTCGACACTCCTCTCTTCTAGTGCTCTAATGATGGATTCATGTGAGGTATTGTCAAAAGCATCCTCTATATCGATAAAGGCACATAAGGATACTTCTTTTGCCTTAAATGACTTCTCGATGTCTTTTACTAAGCAGTGCAGGACATTAATCGTAGATTTTCCCGCTTGGTAGGCGAATTGCCTTTTGTGAAGCGGTTTCCTATTTAAAGTTTCGCTTTTTAGGTATTCGTCTATTATCTTTTCCATAGTTTTCAGTAGGAAGGAGGTTAAACTAATAGGCCTGTAGGACTTAGGGTCATCCTCTGGACGGCTTGCTTTGAAAAGCCTTTGCAACGATGGTTGCAGTATTTCCAGACCTTTCTGGAGGAGGGCCGGAAACTATTTATCGCCCATTCTATGCGATTTTTTGTGAATATTTTCCCCGCTAGTTTTTTACCAGAGCGGTTGGGTCTATATGGTACCCTTGCCGTTCCGGTAGCTGCTGGAGTTCATTCACAGTTTCGCGACCCTGGAAAGTGAGTTTGTAATAGGACTCTAAGACTTTCCGACCGATCATTAGTAAATTGGCCATTTGGATCTTTGAGTAATCCTATGCCATTGGAGTGATCCTTCGATAGGACTTTCTGCAGTCGCTGTGCGGGGGCAAGTTCGTTGACCCCTTCACAAAACTGTCTCCAAGATTTCCTCTTCGCTTTCCGTAGTTCTTTATTGTATTCCGTAAGGATTCTCTTATACTCCTCTCAGTTTCCAGACTGCCTTGCTCGGTTTTCAGCTTTCCGAGCTTCGGCTCTCAGCTTAGCTAACTCTCTGTTCCACCAAGGTACGTCTCGTTTAGTTTCCTTTTGTTTTACAGGACAGTTATTTTCGTAGTCACTTAAAATTATAGATTCAACAACATAAGTTCATTGTTATCGAGGCGAGAATACGTAAAAGATGCGTTCTTACAAAAATTACGTAAAAATCAAATTTATTGTATTGATTTGGTGAGCATATTGGTGTATCAGTACATACAAGGAGTGTGACGATTGCAAACACCAACATTTTGATCAGATATCTTTTGTATACCATGTTTAAAAAATATAATGAGCATCCCGACTTATATTGTTTTAGAAGGAGGATTGCTCATTTGCTCTTCGAATCATAGGTGTGATTGCGCGGTGACCGTTTTATAAGCCCCTCTGTTATTGTTTCATTTTTTTAACCTTAGTTTTAACTGTGAATAAACTAGATTGGATTTCTTATACTCTCTTTAACTGTGACGGAAGTCATGTGAAATGTTTATTGTATTGTTTGCTCTATGTTGCTGTAATTAATTTTATGGTCTACACACACTTTGTAAAATTTAGTTTTGTCTTGTAAATGGGGAATCCTGTTAAACAAATAAAGCTTATTATTATAACAATATTAAATATATTTAAAAGCTGTTATGTTGATTTAAATATTTAATATTTGTCTTGTAATTAGGCAAATAAAGCGTTATTATTAATTTCCACCCTCCGGGTTTCAACATTTATTTAAGAATACCGAAGATTTTTCTTTAGAATATTCAGGAAAACAGTTTTTTATGACGATTTTACACTTGCTTTATATTTACAATCGATGGTTATATAAACAAAGACATTTATTTAATTATTTTTGTTTTGTATACTCATCATATTTTTATACCCATTTCAGGATGGTGTTATATTTGTCTTCAATGGATGCAGACCTTCAATGATATCAACAGCTGAAACATATGATAGAATATGATCGTTAATGGTTTTTGTAACAAATTTAAGTATAGTATGTCAAATTGTACTATAAATATTTTAGTTCATGTAGGTAATTGTTTAATTGTCACTTTGTTAATTAAAGAGTATGTCCATTTGTTGTTTAATTTATGTTAAAAATTCATATATTAAAAAACAATGTGGGGTAACATATTTAGAAAACTAATATAATATTGTCTTACCCTTTATAAATATCATGATTCACCTATAGCCCAGTATATACTCCTAAACTGTTGCATTTGACGAAGAAAATGGGATAATAGTTTATTGAACGACTGGTGTCCTATCGAACTTAAACATAGGTTGGCGTGCTTGTAATGAGATGTTCTACTAAATTTGGCAGAGTATCCTGCAAAAATTGGCAAGAAAGAATGTCAATTTAAACCATCATGTAGGATATTTACATAATGTAGATATTCGACATAAGATGCCAATTTCACCACCTCCTCATTCTACAGCTAGTTTGAAAGATTTTTTTCATATCGTCGGCTAAATGTGTCAACCTGCTAACTCACATGAAGTGAATTTTTCAGGAGGAAGAAAAAACTGCATTGAGCAGTACGAGCATGTTTAAATGGCGACGAATTGTAACAAAATAGTTGTCAGTATTTTGGTAGCGTATTTTTAACGAAAATATTCCATAATTATTATTAGTTTAATTTCTGCAGCCGGAAAATGGAGTTAGCGGTTTTAAAAATTCTATTGACCAATAGAAATCGGGAGATAGCAGGACTTTTATTAACCAAAGTAGTAATGGTAAATCTCTTTACAAAAACACAGTTCCTTGAAGAAAATAGGTAGGTAGGTAGGTTCAAAATAAGTGGGTCTGCGCCGGACCCTCCACTGCGACCACCGAGGGTCTATATTGTGGCTCATACCTATTCATATTTCACCCAACAGCTTAATATTTTTAATGAAGTCGATTATTTTTCTGGATGAGCTTTATTTTAGACTCGCGCTGGTAGAAAGGTTACTTCACCCAATATTGCGAATCTAGTTCTAGCTACAGCTGGGCAAGAACACAGTAGGTATATGTTCCGCCGTCTCATCATCCTCCAGACACAATCGGCATTTGGAATTTTCTAAGAGACCCAACCTCGAGAGATGATGATTCAAAAGACAGTTACCAGTATATAGTCCAACCAGGCAGCGCAGATGAGATCTACTCATATCCCTGGCCCTTGATTTCGATGGGTCAATGAACTCCTTCGAATGTACCGAACCTGGATGATTTTGCCAAAAGCTCTGAACTTTTGTCGTCATCCAGGTATTAAGTATGTATTTGGCAGTGCTAAACGCTATGCCAGTTGCGGGTTCTGGCCCCTTCTCTTGCCAGAGAGTCAGCCATTTCATTCCCCCTTAAACCAGAATGGCCAGCGATCCAGACCAGAGTTATTATTTCTCCCGATATTAGAGTCTCTTTTGACAATTCCACACTGTTCTTGATGTGGATCTTGATGAGCTTAGGGCCTTTATAGCCGCTTGGCTATCAGAAAAGATGGTTATTGACTTTCGCGCACAGTGCTCCTGCAAGAAAATACCTTCGAGCAAAATCTCGAAAGTAATAATGAATAGTTATTAACATTTCAGTTGTCAAATAAGAAGTTTTGTTGTTATCTAAAAATATTTCTAAAATAAATATCTTAAAAACAATGGTTTTATAATTTGTTTTCATTCTATTTTAAAACCAAATTGTTTAAAGCCACTAAAAATTGTTTGAAACCCCATAAAAAAACGCTCTAAAGTAAGTTACTAGGTTTTCAAACGAACATTGTTTGATTTTATTTTGAGCAAGCGATATTACCACAGTTACTTCACCTCGTGTCGGTACCTTTGATCTTTCTGTCTTAAAAGCAATTCGCCGCACTTTCTACAACCACTTCAAATTGTTGGTGATCTTATAGTATATATATATAGTAGCGGGCCAGAAATGTAGCTGAAAATACGACGAGTCGATGCCGTTTTCAGCGTCTAGTGGAGCTTCTAGTATTTATTATTCTATGATATTACTGTATTTTTAGAATTTATTCTACAAAATATAATCCAACGACAAAACAAAGTTTATTAAGCCATAGGTAGGTAAGTACTTCAAATTTTAAAAAGACGTGTGTTTTCGTGTACCTACCTAAGTATGGTTAATATTCTACAGTAGGTACTTCTATTTAATTCCGCCAAATTTCAAACCGTTTCTGTCTTTGAAAGACCATTAAATTTTAGAAAATTCCAATTTACCGCGATTGCAATTTCCATCAGTTACTGTCTTTTGGCATGGGACAGCCGATAGCAGTATTTTTTTGCGCATATCACAACATGCAGTTAGCTGGTACGTGCGTCGTAAGTTAAACCATTTTTAGCCTGAATAGCGATTTAAATGGTTTACGGGTCGATGTAAGACACTATCTAGTTCCTAAGTATCAAAACATCCCAAAATAGTAAAAAATGGAGTTAGCAGGTTAACACATTGAGCCGACGATTAGGTATTAAAACTTTGACTGGCAGGTTCAAAAATTTAGTTAAAAATAATGTGCCGGGCCACTTTAGTGTCAATAGGCTTTATTGAATTGTTAGTTTCATTTTATTTTCTACTGTGGACTTGCTTCCTTTATTGGATTTAGCTTTGGTTATATACAGTCGACACTGTTTATAGTGAAACACTCTTTACAGTGCAATTTTTTGAAGACCTAGAATATTTTAATGAAATTTAATGTAAAAAGCCCTGCATATTATAGTAAATCTTTAAAAATAGTACCTAGCACTCTATAGAGGAAAAATTTTACCGGACTTTTATGTATTTATTGAGATTTTGGCTCTTTCGGGTTTCCCATCTACATCCAAGCGTGTGTGTTTAAGTTTAGCTAAGAAAATTAAAGTTTTGGAGGAAGTTGATAAAGGCTGCAAAAAAATTGATGTTGCTGCAAAATTTGGTGTTTGTAAGTTGTGTATCTCTGATAGTAAAAACTCGCGAAACTATCATCAAGAAAACAAATATTCCAAGCAGTCGAAAACGAGTACGGGTGTGTTCTTACGAGGGTGTAAATGAAACAGTTTTACGATGGTTTCAAGTGGCACGTACGCATCAAAACGTACCAATATCGGGAAATTTAATAAAGCAAAAGGCTCTACAATTTGCTAAAGAATTTAACTGCGTTAATTTTCCAGCTAGTTGAGTAACGGAAAAACTCGCAATGCGATTGTTTTCAAAACGGTGTCTGGCGAGAGTGCAGGCGTTAGTCAGGAGAACTGTGATATTTGGACTGAAACTGTTTTACAAAATGTATTGAAAAAGTACGAGCCAAAAAACGTTTTCAATTGTGATGAAACCGGTTTGTTTTTTAAATGTCTGCCAAATAAAACTTTCGCTTTTAAAAGTGATAAATGTTTTGGTGTTAAAACAAGTAAAGAAAGGGTAACACTTATGGTTGGAGCAAACATGGATGGCTCAAAAAAACTGAAATTACTCATAGGTCAAAGCAAAATTGTTAAATATGATCTCTGAAAAAAACTTAGTAATCATTATTACTGACTACAAAAATTTTGACAACTCTATGCAACCTGTGTTGTGTTGTCTTAAAGATTTAAGTTATATCTCCTTATATACTGAAAGCCGTAAAAAAGGATGAACAATAATAGCATTGATCAGTATCCTACCCAATCTGGGAGGACCTGGCGAGTCCAGAGGAGAACACTCCATGGAATAATGATGTCAATAATAACTAATGGAGCCCCGATATAGTACATTACCTTCGAAATGAAAAAAAGAAGCCGAAAGATGTTAAAGGAAATATCTTCTCTACTTTCCAGCGGATACCACACAATTTCTCAAGAGACACTGCAAGCGATTGCAGTAATACAACCTATGGACCTAATGGTAGAGGAAAAAAAACAGATTGTACACCCAAGGAGAAGCCAAAAACCATTTCTAGAGAGAGGGTAAACCATAGAACGATGGCAAATAAAATGGGAAAACTTAACGTAATAAGCCCAGTGGACAAAGACTGTGCAAATATAAAGTCATAGAGTACTATAGATACCTATATCTCAATTTTTATCAGGACACTGCTGTTTTGATATAAAGTTTGGCAAACAGGAAGAACTGATACGCCAATACGCACAGTTATAGAGGATTAAGATTTCAAACTGAGCTAAAAATAAACAATCACTTAAATGAAGGATACATCATTGATATTATGCTGGAATCCAAAGAAAAATGGACATAAATCCACAAAGTTATCAAATAAATGGAGAACAAAGAGCAGGAAGAAAGATATAGACACATGATTAGAAACCCGAACCCCTAATCACTTTAGACGTAGCCAAGGTCCAAGTGTACAAGCCACCAAGAAACGTCATAAATACAATAAGAATAAAGACAGCCTGTGAAATAGTTAAGCCTTTCAAGCAGTTCCTATCCCCATAAAAGCAGGTTCATGAGGGCCTCTTGTTCTGTTAGCAAATGCGCAGACTACGTCCTTATATAGAAAAAAAGGGTATAAACAGTTCACAACTTGATGTCGAAGCACCCTAATGGAAGCGTACTGTCAAATGGACATTGTTTCGAAGGATGCCACGATATGAATCAAATTAATATCAGCGTGAATTTACGAAAGCAGATCGGATATTATAATCGCCATACCGATACATGCGGGGTGAGCCTAAAATAGTTGATCTAAAGAATTTTCCATCTTGTCCACAGAATCAACGCAATAATAATTAATAATAAGCCTACTGTGTTTGGGCTTGGAGCTGGATCTGTTTCGCTAATCCATTCTTATATCACTAATAGATCCCAATATGTTGTCCATAATGGATATAAATCGTCAAGATACCATATGTCATCTGGTCTTCCGTAAGGGTCGAATCTCGGCCCATTATTGTTTTCAATTTTTATAGATGACTTAGCTGGACTACTGAATTGTCAGAAAATGCTCTTTCCGGACGATATGAAAATATTTACTTCCGTTAATAATCTTGACGATTGTAATCGTTTGCAGCGTGATATGGATTTGGTTCAATGCTGGTGTGAGGAAAACAAAATGAACTTGAACTCTTCCAAGTGTAAAGTTATGTCATATACCAGAAAAAAATCAGCCATTCATTTCGAGTATACGATTGGTGAGACGATTTTAAATCGTCCAGAGTCCATTAAGGATCTTGGTGTCACCTTTGATAAGCTTCTTTCATTCGATATACATATAAATAACATAATTCTGAGGGCATCTAGGTCTTATGGCTACATTATGAGAAATTCCAGATCTTTTGAGAATATGGGTACATTACTTATACTATGCTTATGTCAGGTCAAAGGTGGAATACTGCTCTTTAATATGGTTTCCATATTATAACTGTTACAATGTTTCTGTTGAGAGAGTTCAGCGTAAGTTCTTAAAATACTTATGTTTCAAAACTGATGGATCATATCCAGAAAGAGGAATAGAGTATGACATCTTGTTAACAAGATGTCAAATACAGAGTTTAGAATTAAGACGAAAAATTCATGCAGTAAAATTCCTTTTAAGTATAGGTATTGCATAGTAAGATTGATTGCGCTGAACTCTTGCAAAAGTTGTATTTTTTGGTACCAAGGCAAAATTCGAGATCTTCTAATTTATTTTATAACGACCGACCTAGGACCTATCGCCTGTCTACAATGTGTCAGACATATAATTTAATAAGCGATGAGAGTGATATTTTTTTTGATAACTTAAGTAGGTACTGTTGTGGGTGTTTTGAATGAACCTTTAAGTTGAATGTATGATGTTTCTTTCTTTCTGTTTCGGCTTTGGTTTATTTGTATTGTTATTATTAAGATTAAGTAATTTTGTAAGATTGATATGTAAATGGATTTTCTGTTGCGCAATAAAGCAATTATTATTATTATTATACCTCAACAATATAATAATACCAAACGTAGGTCAGTACTTAAGTAGGTTCTTTAATTTTTTTGTATGAATGAAATACGTGGACGACATTGGTTTGAGATTACCTACTTATATCGAATTAGTTAAAAATAAATTCACCTATCTAGCCATAGCAATTAAAGCTCAAATTATGTATTATAATTGTATTTTTGGAAACCGGTTCGCTGCATAAACAATCATATTTTACTTCACAATTAATTTGTTCGATGTTGTTTTGCTATAATAAAAGGAAGAAAATAATTTTGTTTATTGTACAGCTGCATTATTTATTTACATAGAAGAAGAACTAAAAATAAATTATCATAAACGTACTTAAATTAATTTTATAATAGACAGTTCGACATTTTACAAAAAATTATGTCTAGATCGGAATTCAATTGCGTAAATCGGTAGGGGACAGAAATAAAAGTTTAGTCCTTGCAAAGTTCACAAATAAACATGGGGATTTTGTTTAATTTAGCAGAGCCTCAGTCTAATTCAGTAGAACCAGACCGAGGCATGGGTCGACAGATACCAACGAAGCAAACTGATACCCAAATATTGTGGGTGAAGCTAGGAGAAGGATAAATGGTCTCCTGCTAGCGTTTGTGTTTATACTATTTTCATTTCACTTCTATTTTTATATCTATTTTTACGGCTGGTGTTACCTATACATTGGATTTGATCGGCCTATTTATGGTGGGATATGCATTACTATGTGTATATGTAGATGGTACTAGTTTACATATATCTACTCTTGTATATCTCATTGTGATTAAATACAGGCCGATATTGTACTGTGACGAGCTCATAATAAGAGCGAAACGAATTCGTCAGTATCTGTCGACCCATGCCTCGGTCTGGTTTTACTGAATTAGACTGAGGCTCTGCTAAATTAAACAAAATCCCCTGTGTAGGTAAAACCAGTCATTTTGTCCGCTACACCACAATAGTATATTACATAACATGTGCTGTAAATGATATTTTACATGCGAGAGACTAGTTTGCCCTCGAGCCGCGAAGCGGCGAGTGAGGCAATAGTCTCGAGCATGGAAAATTATTTACAGCTCGAGTTATGTACTATACTTTTTCTACGACTTTGCCGAATCAGAATCCATTTCAGATTTAAAATTTAAGCAGAAATACTTAACACAGAAGAAAAGGTAATTATGACATTTAAATATTTGAATTTATTTGACATTTGTGTTTGACATAATAAAAAATAAAAATCCCCAAAGTGTTTTGTAATATTCATTACGTAACACTTTGGTGATCATTACGTAACACTTCTGTAAGATTGAATTTACATGTCACGTTAACTGTTTTGCAATAGACGGTTTAACAAAACAGGAGTAGAAAAAATTATTTTTCATTTATATTTACGGACATAAATTCATTTTATAATTTGATATTAATGAACGAACCGCTATATCTGCCAAATTCTGACTTGACGATCCAGCTATTATGGATATTGAACTGTTCGGTGATGTTCTGGCTTTCAGTGATGATAATTCGCTGTCAAGGGCTGTTGACTGGTTTGCAGCTAACAAGCTCTGTATGAATGTTAATAAAAAGGCTACCTACTGAGTACTGAGATAGTTATATTACGTGACACGAATGTTTCTGATAGTCTAGTAAAGTTTCTCGGTATCGCTTTGGACCAAAAGCTAACTGTTGGTTTGGGCACACTCTTCTCAAGCGGTGTATGTTGACCGTAGTGAATAAGTATAGGTTTTTTTGGTCTTTTGTTTGTAGATAAGATTTTTTTAATTACATATTTCTGAATTTTAAATATTTATTATTATAAAGACATGAATATTGAATATTCGTCTACGATACTTGGTGAGTTGTCCTTGTGTGTTAAATTGCTTTAGTTTCACAAGGTTGTTCTGATATTCGGTGGCCATTGACGTACCGGAAATAAATTTGAAAGATTTAAATAGAACATAAATGATAAGTTTATTGTAGGTTTTGCTACTACTACTATTATACATTACTAGATGCAGGAGGATATACAGGGTGTTTCTATATTCGACCGACAACGCTCTAACACAGAAAGCTCTCGCTAATTCATGCATTTTGATATAGGGACACATACCCTTAATTGTCTAGTGACAAGGTCTCAAAAGTACAAATTTAAAATCGAAAATTTGCCATAAATCAAACACGCCATTAAATATTTTTTTTTAATTTCGTGACCGATATGTTTAAAATTTTTTAAAAAAAATTAACCAGTGGCATGCTACAGGGGTTTTTATCCCCTATTTTTTACGCCACTGGAATAAATATAAATTTTTTTGAATTCCCTGTTCATTTTTGCTTAAAAAAGTAAGTACTTTTTATGAGTCTAACGTGAACAGTTTTGCAGAAATTTGTCTCTAAACAAATGTCTGCAAGTAAAGGGTGCGTATTGCCAAACCCTTCATGTATGCGGATGATACGTCTCTGGTTATATCTGACAGGGACCCTAAGGTTCTTCAAACAAAGATTTCATCTACGTTGCGGATCTTCGACTGGTGGTGTTGTGCCAACCGATTG
Source organism: Apoderus coryli (assembly GCA_911728435.2). Classification (NCBI taxonomy): domain Eukaryota; kingdom Metazoa; phylum Arthropoda; class Insecta; order Coleoptera; family Attelabidae; genus Apoderus; species Apoderus coryli. The sequence goes on along the minus strand of OU452215.1, from coordinate 5,498,112 downwards.
ATGGTGAACCGAAATAAGACTGTGTTGATTCAGTTCAACAGATCGACGAAAAATTGAGCTGGTCACACCATATAGATAATGTATGTAAGAAACTCAATCAGCAATCCTTTGTAGTGTATTCATTGAAAGGGAACATGAACTCTGCAGCCTTGATAACAATATACTATGACTATGATAACAATATACTTACAATGCCGTTGTTTATTCAACGATTGCATATAACATAATCTCCTGGGATAGCTCTTGCGAGATGTATCGTGTTTTTGTTATACAAAAAAGAATAATACGTTCAATATTTAATCTACCTTATAACTTCTCCTGCAGGGACACCTTCAAAAACGAAGGCATTTTAACAGCACCGTGTATCTACTTGTTTAAGCTGTTAGTGTATACATTCACGAACCGTCACCTCTTATCAACTAATGGCTCGCTCCATGACTACGCCACCATGACTACTCTGGCATAAGCTATTTTAATTTGTTGCCCTCCTCAATTAAGTCATCAGCATCTTTAAATATTTTTAAAAATAAACTGAAATTGCTCTGCAATAACAATAAACATAGAAACTACGATAATTATACAAGAACACCACAATAATACATCTATTATAACAAAAAATATCAATAAACCAATGGAATTCAGGATAAAAACATACTTTTTAGTTCATTTAAAAATCCATTTCATCCTAAATTTAAGAGAAAATTGAGCTCTGCTTTACTCATACACTAATCGAATGCGAAATTTTGTGTGCTTGCTAAAATTTTAAATGTATGTTGCTCAGGATCGAGGATGGTTTCTCCAGGGGTTGAATTTAAATCATTCGTAGAATGCTTCATACTCCTTTTTGTGTATAATGATTTTAATCTTAAGTTGCATAATGTAATATTGTTTTGATTTTTTTTTATACGCAAATAAATTTATATTATTATTATTATTATAAATGAAGCAGGTGGTGAGGCAGAGCATTATACACGGAAGCAACGTCGTAAGTAAAGGACCGTTCGAACATGCCAGTCCTGTGGATCGGAGGTGTTAATCCACCCCTATGACGTAAATTAAGGTTGTGGACATCTGTACGTAAGGATATTTTGTTATATAAATAGGTGGGAATTTTAGTCCTAATCAAGTTATAGCAAAAATAGCTGCGATGTAACAACCGCCTTTCTTTCATATCCATCCAAGGGACGTTGATCAATTTGTGACTAACTGGCATTCCTTTGCGATTTCCATACGCAAAACGCAGGCAATATTATTGAATTTTTTGGATTTTCGCAGAAGTAGCGGCTGTTAAGCATGGACCATAAACCAGATCACAGTGGTTCAAATTGGAGAGTACAATAGAGTCACACAACATCAATTTTGTTTTAGAGTTCAGAATACTTCGCGAACTGTACAACATCTTCAAGCATCCAACAGCCTTCTTCATGCAAGCAGCAACACGTTTATCAAATCGCAATCTGCTATCCAGGATCAAACCCCAGTGTTTAGCCTCATTCTTTATTTTAATTGGGGTGTCACCGATTTTAATATTGAAATAAATATAAATAATAAATGAAATGGGCTTGTTTAACAAAACAAGACTTAAAATCCGAGAGTTTGTCTGTCAACCACTATACTTTCACCAGACAGACAAACTCTCGGATTTTAAGTCTTGTTTTGTTAAACAAGCCCATTTCAAATATATGCGATCCCGCTTAAGGGAGTATCGGCGCGTCTATGTGTTGGTAGTTGCTTTATGGGGTCAGAGACCTCCCAGGCAGCCGATATAGGAACTGTTGTTCACTCGGCGTACTACCAACGAAAAAACTAGATGTCGCCAAACACATCCTTTTACATAAATAATAAAATTTAATATTGAAATAAATATAAATAATATAATTGAAATATTGAAATAAAAACATATTACAATGAAACAATTTCGTCGTCTCCACTATTAATTTTTAAAAACTTTATTCAAAGGTTCATGTTTCGGAGTCCCAACTCCATCATCAGCCTTAAAATATCGCAACTATGGTGCTGTTAAAACATCATATAGGCCTGTTAAGAGAAGAAAGGGAAAGCACATAAAAATTTCTGCAGGTTCAAGTCTGATTATTATCGAGATAAATTTATGTCTCTTAGTAGATTAGTAAAAATTCAAATAAAACAGGCATCATCACACTACGTTTCTAATTGCGAACAGTCAATTAAAAGTGATCTTCGTCAATTTTGGTCATTTCTGCAAAGTAAGCGAAATCACTCTAGAATTCCCGGCACAATGGTTGCTGACGAAAACGTATATACCTCTCCTCATGATATAGTTGACGCATTTGCAAGATTCTTCCACAATGTTTATGTTGATTCGCGTCCCATCTTTGATGATATTATGCAGATGACATATGCGGATACTGTTGATATTATTGATATTACTATCGATGATATTATCAAGGCTGTCAAATCTCTTAACAATAAGCTTACATGTGGCACAGATGGTCTCCCTAGTTTCCTCGTGAACGACTGCATCAGTGTGCTTTCTGCACCATTGCAACATATTTTTAAGCAAATTCTTGAGTCTTCCACGTTCCCTGTTTGCTGGAAATTAGCAACTACAGGCTAATTTCCCTTCTTTGTAACTTCTCTAAAGTTCTTGAGATTGTAATATATGAGAAAATTTAGTCTCAGCTTCAGAATAGATTCTCTGAGCATCAACATGGGTTCTTGAGTGGTCGTTCATGTATTTCTAATTTGGTTGTGTTTTCTGAGAACATATGTTCAGCTATCGATGATCTCCAGCGGGTGGATGTGATTTATACCGATTTTTGCAAAGCATTTGACCGTATAGATTACTACATATTATTGTTGTATAAATTACAGACTTTTGGTTTCTCTTATCGTTTGGTCAAATTCTTCCGATCATATCTATACGAACGATTACAGTTTGTAGAATATGAAGGCTTTAAGTCTTTTGTTTTTCCTTCCAGCTCGGGGGTTCCACAGGGCTCCAATCTCGGTCCTTTGTTGTTCATTAATGACCTAATTGAGTATTTTACGTGTTGTAGGCTTGCTTATGCTGACGATCTTAAGATCTTCCAGCCCATTAATTCCCTGAATGACTGTAATCTTCTGCAGAGTGAACACTCTGTGTACCTGGTGCACGGACAATCGTTTAGAGCTTAATGTATCTAAATGCAAGATCGTTAGCTATTCCAGACTAAAGAACGCATCGAATTTTGATTATCAATTGAACAATGAGGCCTTGGAAAGGTTCAGCGAAATTAAAGATTTGGGTGTTGTCTTCGACAGTCAATTTACATTTATCCAGCAGACCGTCAGTGTAGTATTGAGCGCAAATAGAATGCTGGGTTTTATTATCAGGAATTGTTGGCAATTCAACGATGTTCTCACGGTTAAGCTTTTGTTTTATGCTTTTGTTAGATCTAAACTGGAATTTGCCGCAATTATATAGTACTCATATTAGATCCTTAGAGTCTGTTCAGCGCCGTTTCCTTAAATATCTAGCCTATAAAGCCGACAATGTTTATCCTCCACGGGGAGTAGATCATGCGTCTTTGCTCTTGCGTTTTAATGAACCTTCTCTCTTGACCAGAAGAAACATTCACGCAGTCAAGTTTTTATACAAATTATTGCACTGCGCCGTTGATTGCCCATATCTATTGGGATGTATTAGATTCCATGTTCCGGGATTGGGTGCTCGACATCTCGTACCGTTCACTGCGGGCCCAGCCAGGACTAATATTTTGTTAAAAAGTCCTGTTTACTATATGTGTGATATTTTCAATCGGTGTTGTCGTGATTTTGACATTCATGACTCAACTTTGGCCGCGATTACTAATAGTTTACTTAATGGATAGTGATTATTTTCTTTTAATATTGAACTGTTATTGATCGCATTTATTTTTGTAGTATTTAATGTTAATAGTTAGACTGTTGTGTGTATTTGTTTGAGGAATTGAAAGTATAGGTACTTGGACAGAGAGTGTTAATTTTTGATTATTTTTGACATTCCGAAATATTTAATCTCTGCCTATATGATGTTTTAACACCACCATAGTTGCGATATTTTAAGGCTGATAATGGAGCTGCGACACCGAAACATGTCCCTTTGAATAAAGCTTTTAAAAATTAATAGTTGAGACGACGAAATTGTTTCATTGTAATTAAATTACACTCCACTGCATCAAATGGATTATTTCTTTAATAAAAACATATATTTATTCCAGTGGCGTAAAAAATAGGGGGATAAAAATTGACCCTAACCCCTATATCATGCCAGTGGTTAATTAAAAAAAAATTATGTCAAAATATGACTTTTTAAAGAACATAATATCAGTGAAGAAATTTAAAAAAAAATATTGAAAGGCGTTTTTGAATTATGGCAAATTTACCATTATAAATTTTAAGGCCTATATGTCCCTATATCAAAATGCATGAACTAGCGAGAGCTTTCTGTGGTAGAGCGTTGTCGGTCGAATATAAATACCCTGTATGTATGTAATAGATTTATCCTTTAGCCCTGGTATTTCTGATGAGGTTCATTGTTGGATTTATTAATACAAAACTTATAGGTAAGGATGGTATTCTTATTATTATTTTCTAATACGACTTTGCCCCATATTTGAGCTAACGTTATTAATTTGTCAGTTAAACAAGGTCTCTATCGCATATTCCGGTTTCCGTGGTTTAGTACGACCATAGAATAAGGAAGCTGCGTTCTGTGGTACGCCATAATATGTCGCAAACTGGCACGGGTTTGGCGTAAGTAGTACTTAGTAGTAGTAATTTATAAACCAAAATTTGTTTACAAATATAATTTTACAATCAAAGTAGACGCTTAAGTTTAGAGTAGAACTTGTGTGCAAAAATATATTGGTTCTACAAAACCGCGTTTACTTTAGTAATACCCGCGATTAGTTTTTAGTAGTTTCGCTGTTCAGCGGCATGCTACGGGTACCCAGCAACAATTATTAGTTTATTTTTAAAAGAAAATCAATGCCTATATTCATTTTCGTTATTTCGCACTCTGAACCTTTCTTTTTTTTTTTTTGAAAATTAGGCCTCCTCGTATTTGGAGTATGAAAAGGTATCATTGCAAGCTATTCAGGAGAGTCAATGACGCCATTCACTATTTTGAATAAAAACACAAGTGAAGCTTACCCTACGTTTATCACAGGGGCGTAGTGATGCCGTTAGGGGCCTGTGTTCCAAGGAATTTTCGGGCCCACCCCCTCACCGCCATACCGATTGAAAAACAAAGTACCAATATTTATACGTTTATTAAGAAATCAAACAAACTTAACCAAAGCACAATTTAAAATATAAAAACTAAAAAATATACCTACATGATATTTCTTAAACCGTGCAAGATAGAAAGTTAGTTAAATTAGACAAAAGTTGTAGTTTTTGATGCCTATTTAATATCTCTTTACTATGTAGGCAAATTCTATTTAGTTTCTGAAATATAGGGTGATTCGTGAAAAACGCCGAATTTGAAAAGCTAAAAAGAATTTCTCTACACAGTCAAGAGATTTTAAATAGGCATCAAAAACTTTTGTCTAATTTAACCAACTCTCTATCTTGCGCGGTTAAATGTTAAATAGTCTTGCACTATTAAATAGTAGCTACCCTGTACATGTAATTATTAGGCATAATAAAATAACTGATCTAATTAAAAAATTTCTCGCCTTAATATTCGCCAAAGGCGATACTATGGAAGGCACGACTATTTTCCGCGCAATCCGGTTCTCAATTGACAGAATTGACAACCTCGACAGCCTTTCCTGTCCCATGGTGTTTCTAAGAAAACTTTTTAGCAATTTCAACATGGAAAATTAACATTCGGGTGTTGCTACAGATACAGCCGTCAACATTTCACTGAAGCTACTACAGGAACTGAGATTTTCAATTAATATAAATACCATTAGGTCTTTAATTGATTTTATCTTACATAAATCACCGTTAACAATTCCTAAATGAAACAAGTTGAGACGATATCGTATCGGAGATGTCATCGGAATATTTGACGTAACAATTTCTGACCGATCCGATACAATTCAGCATTAGAAACTGAATCATCACCTAAACACATGTGCAGATAATCCACGAAAAGTTTTGCAAATTTCACTTATCTCGTTCTATTTTTTAACTGATATATTTTCATCAAAAATCATTTAGGTCTAGTTATTCTCTTTTGTGAAAACTCCGCCATTATTCCCCATTCCGCAACCAAACTACTTGATTCGCTTATCAATAAATCAAAATTATTTGATTTGATCTTTTCGAAAGCAGTATTAAACATTTTTGATGCTTGTTCAAGGTTTTGCTGATTATTTTGCAGTAGTTTCCAAAGAACATCAGTACGTTTCAAAATTTTTTTGCAAAACGATTAATATGATAGTTTCAAATATTTCTAGTTTTTTTTTCAAAGAATTTGCTTCGTCAGCCTCTGTTTTGTAAGAAGTCAATATAATTTATGATAAAACTTTTAATCAAGTCAAATAAATGTAAAATGTATTTGTATTTAATATAGAAAAGGTGCAGAATGCAGTACCGGGCCCCTTTAGGATACCGGGCCCGTGTTCCGTGGAACACGCGGAACACTGGTCACTACGCTCTTGGTTTCTCAAGCGGTAGGTACTAAATTAAAACGGCCAAGAACACTTAAACCGTAAATATTTCAGAAATCTTCGTCGAAACCGTTCTTAGCTAATCGAGTGCAATGCATAACCGGGAATGATACAGTAAAATAGGTGATTTAAGTGATACAAAATGCTTTGTATTTCGCATAACAAAAAATAGACTCTTATAGGAAGAGAAAACCATATCAACCATATGCCCCATAAAACTAATTTTATGGGGTCAAAGAGCTCATCCAAATCTCTAACTCATGGCACATTCTAATCGAAACAGAGTCCAATGTTGTACAAACATTCTGTTGGATTTATCTTACGAATAAAGGTTACAGGACAACACTTATTTAAATTAAGAGTTTAATTGGAGTGCACCAGTCAAGCAGAACATTCAAATCATTCTGTAATTGAACATAGTCAAAAATTGAGGTAATTCTACATATTGAGGTCTACTTTTCTCGTATGTAATCAATTTGAACGTACTGTATTATACCGGTTACAGAGGTTTTAATTAATCTCAACCCAATATTGTTTTGTGTTTTTCGGTACGGTATCGAAAGCACGTGGAAAATAAAAAATGCATATGGTCCCTACTATTAGATAATACTGTCGAGTGAGGACTATATTTTATTTGTTAGGTGGACTATACCATCTTCGTAGGAGATATTTATCCTAAAACCAAACTGTTTGAATGGCCCGATTGATCTTGGAAGCTTAGGGTTATTCCATATTTTATAAAATGACTGCGTTTGCTATAGGTGTCTAAGATGAGTGCTGAAAGAATCACCCTGGTATATCCTGCAACCAATGTTCATACATTCATCCAGCGATATTCAGTTTTTTCTTGTAATCGTTATTAGATACATTATTTTTACTTAACTGTAAAAGAAAATCTTAGAAACTTACAATTAAATCGGCCTTTATGTGCAATTAATTTTTTTCTTTAAAGCGGTTTTGAACTTTAAAACCGTTAATTATTACCGAAAAACTAGAAACTTGACTTGGCCGGTTCATACCCTGTAGGTACCCTTCAATTCGATTTACATCCAGGTTTACAGCACGCTGAAGGCATATTAAAATCGACTAAGAACCAAAAATCAGAAAGAAAACAATCAGGTTGGCCTAAAAATCCGGCTGAATTTATTAATAACAATAATAATTCTTAAATATACATACAACCCCTCGTACAAAAGACACTTCCACCGATTAGTTAGGTTAGGTATACGACAAACACTATGCCGCAACTTATACCGTGTGGCTGGCGTACCGCTACAAACAAATCACTTTATCTTATTAACAAACAGTTTCTCAGGTGTTGTAACTTACAAAAAATTTAGACGATATATTTATACACACTCATCACTCTTAACATTGACATCAAATTGCAGATACCTGACTTAGCACTATATCTAAGCACCATTTTAATTAAGTAAAATGTAGGCAATTCTTATCAATATCATGTATCAATATTTCATTTAAGTATTACTTAGGGGAATATGTTAAGTTTTTTTTTATGTTTAAATAGTTTTTAATTTATTATAAATTAATTCTCTTATGTAGGTATGTACAGGGTGGACATTTTATTAGGGGCCAGTATCTTTTCACAAAAACTATTGACTTTAGAAAAAAAATGTTAACATAAAAGTTTATTGGTTGTATTGAAGATTTAAATTTATATAATTGTTAATAATACAGGACCTCCGAAAAGTGCTGCACCGACATTAACTTTAGAATTTCGAATAGGACAACCTGTATATTTTTTTACATTTTTAGATATTGGAATGGAATAATTAAGTTTTGGAACAAACCTAATCGAATTTTGTGTAATTTAGACACATATTAAGATTATGTATTTATTTTTAACAAATTTATGATCTCAACAAAAATGTCTGTAGTTAAGATTATATCATAAAATTTTACCAATAACATTTTCTGGTAACGCCACTGAGCATAATATAAGGGGATTCACTTATGAAATTTACTATTTTATTGTGATTCGAACAGATAATAAGTATGTGGGAATCAAGTTTTTGTGCAGAATCTAATATCCTGCTTGTCTGGTTGGGTAGGTAGCTTCTTTATTTTTAAACAACATTTTATAGTCGCGTGCAGGCCGTTGTGCATATACAAATTTCGTATAGTGACATACAGTAGATAAAAGTTCCATTCCATTTTGTGTAAGTCAAAATTCTTCAAGTTTACCCAAATATTTATACAACCTCTAATCATATAGAGCATTTCTAATTTTTGTATTTTTAATTTAGGAATGTTTCAACTTTTTTTGGGCAATTTTTAATGTAGTATGCATTCAAAGGTATCACAACTAATTGATATTATCGAGAGTATATACTTTGACATTATATTTCAATTTTATTCAAACATATCAGTCTAAATTTAATTAGAAATTGGATTTGTATCTTTTAATGAAATTTGTTTGAGTCTTATTTCTATCGAATGAAAGGAGCTATCTTATCTCAGATATCTAGAGGGAAAACTTATATTCCTCCAGGAGCTCTACTTTCATTTCAGAAGGCCTGGGACTATGTCCTGAAGGTCTATCTATTGTCTAGGGGGTGTCATAGTTGGCATCTTGGCCTCTTGAACCTTCTTGCTGGTTCCTCGGGGTACACCGCTGCTCGCAGAAGTGGATTCTAATGTCGCTCTGCCTTTTCAAAAGACTGATGTTGCTCGCTGTTCGAGATGTTCCGTCAAGTAGTTAAGACCTGATTCCCTACGGATTCGGTCGTTCCTCACGAACCATGGTGCCTCTAGTGCTAATCTGATAGCCTTATATTCTTCTTTGCTTCCAGTTTCCTCCGGTTTGACCTCGCTGCTTGTCCCCATGCTGCTGACGCGTACGACTAGACCGGCCTTGATGAGGAGTAGTTTGCTTATCAGTGGAAGTCTGCTTTTCCTGTTGATTAACGGGAGCAGTGCGTTGGTGTGCTTCTGGAATGTGAGGTCAAGGTACTTTGCCGTGTCTTGCCATTATTCGTCGTTTTCTCCATCGATTTGCACATATACCCATGGTTCCTTTCTCTTTTTTCCCCGTATAAGCAAAGCAGTACTTTTCTCAGCGTTTATTTTAATACGCCAAGTCAAGCACCATCATATCTGCTGCTGGTTGGAGGTTTCTGGTGACCGTCGTTGGTTGAGGGCTTCTTGTCAGAATTGCTGTATCGTCGGCATACTGTGCCATGATCGTCTGATCCGTTCGTGGTACACCACTCGTGTAGATTGTGAAAAGGTGAGGAGACAGAACAGAGCCCTGTGGTACCCCAGGCTCTATGTCGCGAGTATCTGAAATGTTCTTACCAAACCCAACTCGGAGAGTGCGATCCTGCAGGTCGCTGTCAATCAGTTGGATGATGGCCAGTGGATATCTAAGCTGAACCATCTTGTAGATAAGACCATCATGCCAGACTCTGTCGAAGGCTTTTGCAACGTCCGGAAACAGCGCACCCGTAACCTGTCTACTATTCAGCCCCTCGGCTGAATATTCAACAGTCCTGAGCGCTTGTTGTTCCGTACTATGCGCCTTCCTGAAGCCGAGGTTTATTATAGAAGGCAAAGAAACTGTTTTCAATGTAACCATTAGTTTGTTAGTCAAAATATAATGTATATGTAATGTATATAAACAATACATAACATTAACTGGCAATAAGTTCACATAATATTATGCATCAAGTGCTGTCGTAAATTACATTGCAATTTAAGAATTCATTCACTGAATAAAAACATTTCTTCACAGGAAAATTCCTCAGCTTCAGTCCAAACTTTTTTATTTTTATAATTTTATTAAAACATTTAACCCTTATAAAATTTGGGTTTTTTGATCCACTATTGGTACAGAGAAAGGTAGGTCCACTTCATTTTTGTGTCTAGTGTCATGCCCATGTATATTGGAAAAAAATAGTCCATATTCGAACCGGAATGCTGTCTATTACTACTAAATAATGAAGTCCAACTCCACAAAAATATGCAAATCTATTAAAATTCATTTAATTTTAACTGCCATACATGTTTCGAGTCTCTGTCTCTGTTTGTAATCATATTCAATAGCTCAACTCAATAAAATATCAATCGGTTATATGTATACAAAATTACGAAGAAAGAATAATTTTCTAAAAATAATACTACTAATAAAATTATAAAATTATGCAGTATGTAATTTTTAAACATAATATCAAAAATTTTTTCTCAAACCGGACTGAACTTATTTAGAAAATGCCTCTTCGTAATTGTGTAAATGCCCGTTTGCTATTTTTATGTATTAAGCCACTGAAGATGAGTATAATGTGAGACTCGAAACATGTATGTTAAATTTAAATGAATTTCAAGAGATTTGGATATTTTTGTGGAGTTGGACTTCATTATTTAGTAGTAACTTCAGCATATTATGATAATTTACACTGGTCATATTCACCACCGTAATTTATGTTGTTTACCACTAGATGATTTTTACTATGTAATTTTACTGAGCCGGATATAATATGTATGTATTTCAAGCATTATGGTATAACTGAATGTACTTATATTATTTTGACGTAATTATAAAATTATAGTATATTTATTTTAATAAATTCTATTTATTATTGTTTGGCTCAGACACAAAGGTATGTTAACAATGTATTAATTAATTAATTAAAGTTTTGTTTGTTAACTATTTTTAAAATAATGTTTATATATAGCCTCTATGTTTCAAATTAGCTTACTAATAAACTTGCTTTCCGGTCTGTGGTTCTATATATAAGGCGTTTGTATATACCATCTATTAAATTTCAATTTGTTTAAACAATTACTTTCCTCATTGATACGACAGTCAATATACGTACGGAGCTCGGTGAAGACGATAAGAATGTGTGTGAATATACTGTAAACAGTTCGGATTTCTTTAAATTTCTGACCATAACGGACGTTCAGTCTAGTTATCATAATTAAGCGTGATTAAAAATGTATCATAATTTATGGTGAATCAATATTAATTAGTAACAAAAATTCTACGTTTATATGAAGGATATATAGAAAAATGTGGTATTTAATACAATATACATTTATGTGTGTTATATTTTTTGTTAATTTATTACATTGTTTAGCAGCCAATGATTATGGTAAGAAATTCAAAATATCATATTTCATTCTTTTAATTATTTATATCTGCGCTTTGTTATTATTTATTTGTTTATTTATTTGGATTACATGTACCCAGACAGAAAAAAATACAATTACAGGGCAAGTACATTACAAAACAATAAAATTAACATAAATACATAACGTTTAAAAATTATAAATGATACAACCATTACATTCAGAAAAAATAAACAAAGTCAAAATGAAAATGGTTTAAACAACAAATATTTATATAAAAACCACTTTTTTAATGAGAGAAATGGTATTAAAAAACAGATCAATATCGTAACTCACCGAGTCACAAACATAGAACACATTTCAACCAATGGCGAAAAGCGCAACAAGTTGGTTACGTCTTCTTGTATTTAGAGTAAGAAAAGTTAACGGAAGTAATTGCACAAGTGCATCAAAATTACCGATAATTTTACATGACAGCGTGTTGTCTAAAAACTGCATGAGTGCATTTTCGTATTTTGGAGAAAGAGTCCGACACCGAAGGTGGAGGAGTCTTTTAACAAAATGTGAAAATGCTCGAATGTAGTTTTTCCAAGACAACACGCTCGAATGCAAAATTATCTGCTTATTTTGATGCACGAGTGTAATTCGGGGGAATATTTCCACAATACAAATACTGTGTGTTTGGTTTTATTTGGTTCGCTTTCCATCACTTTATTTTCTATAATTCCCAATGAATCACATCCGAAACGAGACATTTTTAAAAATATTTTGTGACTTTACTTGTCAAACTGATTTTATTTTTAATTAGCAGTGCTCTTTCGGTTTCTACAGTGCAGTTACCGCTGTAATCAATCGATAATTGCACTCCTCTCATAGGATTTTTTACACATGAGGGAAATATTCATTGAAAGTAATTCAGGAGAGTCAATGATGCCATTCACGATCTTGAATAGGAACACGAGTGAGGCATATTCTCTACGCTTATCAAGTGGTACCAAATTAAAACGGTCAAGAAGTTCATCATGGGGAAATCCCATGATTGGATACACTCCGTCACACTTAAACCACAAATATTTCACGAATCTTCGCTGAATCCTCTCTAAGCTTTTCGAGTGCAACGGACCCACACAACCGACGCATATTCCAATTTCGACCGAACGAA